>OZ020195.1:68265090-69465090 GCA_963971165.1 Philopedon plagiatum | reverse complement strand
TGCTCTGGCATGTTTTTTCAGAAAAAAAAAATTTTTCCATCCTTAACTTGACTTTGAAAAATTGTGAAAAACAGGACATTTTCAGGTCTTTTAGAAAATCACGTGCCACATTGAGAATATTGGGAAAATAACTAATGTTAAGTGTGCATCTTACAGGCCACTGTACCCCTAAAAGCCCTACAGAGTTTCACCCTGATCCATCAAGCCGTTGTATTGTTGCAGTCGATTGAATTTTGGAAAAAATTGAAGGATCGCGTTCCTTTGCCTTGAGAGCTCATAATCTGTAAACACATGGAAAAGAATGTCTCCTAATTTTTTTCCACATTTGTATTGCGGAAAGCGTTTGGAGTCATGAAAAGATTTTTTTTTTCTAAAAAAGTAAAAAAAAACATTGTTTTTTGAAAAATTGGAAAAAAATTTGTTTTCGACAAATCACAAAAAAAGTTTGTGTGAAAAATTGAAGAAAAAATTTCTCTGTTCTTGACTTCAAACGCTTCCCGCAATAAGTGTGTGACAAACAATCAGGAACAATTTTTCTCCCAGTGTTTGACAGATTATGAGCTTCCAAAGGCAAAAACCGTGATCGTTCAGTGTTTCAAAAATTCGATCGAATGAAACACAAAAACGGCTTGATGGATCAAATTGAAATTTTGTAGGGCTTCTATGGGTACAATGGCCTGTAAAATGCACACCCCACAGTATTTCTCTTGTTGAAGCGATCTCCACAAATTTTGCAAAACCACCGGCATTAGAGTTACCCAAAGCGTACCAGGTGGAGGTCGCACGGTCGGATTTACGCTCCTTTGTGTGTGCGTGTTCCCTTAAGAGAAATGAGACCCAGTGGTTCGTCATTTCCACCTGATTTCATGACTCCAAACTCATTCTTTAAAGAGTGTGTGTTTATGTGTGTGTATGTTTTAATCCGTTCAATAACGGGTTTTGCCGCCCCTGCTCTCTAACAGCCCTCAATCGTTCGGCCATATTGATGCATCGGGTTATTTCGGGTTGCTGAATGGTGTTAAAAATTCACTGAAGTACGCACTCTAATGTGGCAATGATATGGAAATGTTTATACTCCCTATGCAATCAATAGAGAATATTGGGAAAATGACTAATGTGGACGTGTGCATTTTACAGGCCATTGTACCCATAGAAGCCCTACAAAATTTCAATTTGATCCATCAAGCCGTTTTTGTGTTTCATTCGATCGAATTTTTGAAACACTGAACGATCACGGTTTTTGCCTTTGGAAGCTCATAATCTGTCAAACACTGGGAGAAAAATTGTTCCTGATTGTTTGTCACACACTTATTGCGGGAAGCGTTTGAAGTCAAGAACAGAGAAATTTTTTCTTCAATTTTTCACACAAACTTTTTTTGTGATTTGTCGAAAACAAATTTTTTTCCAATTTTTCAAAAAACAATGTTTTTTTTACTTTTTTAGAAAAAAAATCTTTTCATGACTCCAAACGCTTTCCGCAATACAAATGTGGAAAAAAATTAGGAGACATTTTTTTCCATGTGTTTACAGATTATGAGCTCTCAAGGCAAAGGAACGCGATCCTTCAATTTTTTCCAAAATTCAATCGACTGCAACAATACAACGGCTTGATGGATCAGGCTGAAACTCTGTACGGCTTTTAGGGGTACAGTGGCCTGTAAGATGCACACTTAACATTAGTCATTTTCCCAATATTCTCAATGTGGCACGTGATTTTCTAAAAGACCTGAAAATGTCCTCTTTTTCACAATTTTTCAAAGTCAAGTTAAGGATGAAAAAATTTTTTTTTTCTGAAAAAGCATGCCAGAGCATTGTAGAGAATGGATCCAAGTTTCCGAAACCCCCCTTCCATTTTCTGCGGGACCATTGGTTCCTGAGATATTGATGAGAGAAGAGAAAATGACGCATTTTCATTCAAAGTCTGATAACTCAGCGAGGAATGGTCGTATCGAGGCCGACACAAAAAGAAATTGAAGCTAAATGAACAACCTTCCAATCGATATAGTGGTTAAGTTGAACAAATTTTTTCAAGTCCGTACACGACAAATAAGATTGCAAAAAATTTCGAAAAATTGTCTTTCCATGATATTCATTAGGATTTTCCGCTAATTGTTGCTTGGAAATTTTTTTTATCGCAAGATCCTTAAACTAGACACTTCAAGCTTCAAATAGCTTTTTTTTTCACTCAAATATGACCATTTTTACCAAAGATCCAGCCATTTGAAAAATCGCATAAAATTGAGATGTTTTTTTTGATCCTTTAATTGTTTCCGCTAGTGTATATATATATATATATATATATAATACAGGGTGTCCCATAATTAATGGTACACAGTAAAACTGCAGATTCCTTGGGTAAAAATATTGCGATTTGACCAAACTTACCTTAGTTCAAAAGTTGAGAAAACCTGAGATACAGGATGTCCAAGTAAACATTTTATTTTTGATTTTCCAAATTAACTTATTTTTAAACCAATATTTTAGCTTAAAACTTTGTAATGGGGGGTTTTTTGGGGCGAGGAATAGGAATTTGTTAATAATTTTAATGTAGATTGTAGAGGGCGCTCTCTGCAGAACTCTGGGTACATAAAAACAAGTTTAACTTTCTTGCGCCTTAGTGTATTTATGTTTTTACTTAAAATATCAATTTTCTCATCAGTTTAATGCAAAAAAGGTGTACCTTGTAAATGTCGCTCCGAGTAACTGTTTTCGAGATTTTTGCATTTAAAGTGCACAGTGCGCTTTTTAAAATATTAAATAACACATTATTTCAATTCAGATTGCAACAATAGTTCTAAATTAACCTAGATTTTTAAGGATTATTAATTTATTGATATTTTAAAAATAATGAAAAGTCCAGACTATTAAGAAATTAAACGGCCACTAATGGAAATATTTGTAACTTAAATAAAAATTTAATTTTTACATTAATAAATACAATGCATTGGAAATTGTAAATGCAAAAATCCCTAAAACAGTTACTCGGAGCGACATTTACAAGGTACACCTTTTTGCATTAAACTGATGAGAAAATTGATATTTTAAGTAAAAACATAAATACACTAAGGCACAGAAAAGTTAAACTTGTTTTTATGTACCCAGAGTTCTGCAGAGAGCGCCCTCTACAATCTACATTAAAATTATTAACAAATTCAAATTCCTCGCCCCAAAAATCCCCCAATTACAATGTTTTATGCTAAAATAGTGGTTTAAAAATAAGTTAATTAGGAAAATCAAAAATAAAATGTTTACTTGGACATCCTGTATCTCGGGATTTATCAACTTTTGAACTAAGGTAAGTTTGGCCAAATCGCAATATTTTTACCCAAGGAATCTGCAGTTTTACTGTGTACCAGTAATTATGGGACACCCTATATATATATATATATATATATATATATATATATATATATATATATATATATATATATATATATAGACATATTCCTTGAATCCGATTCCTTTGCAACGTTGTGTGATGTGTAAAATACCTGACATAAGTATATTTTACTTTACTGATCTTATGTATTCATCTACCTTACAATTTATAAATTTCAAAATATAACTGATTTACAAAAATTAGTGCTAGACACGAAAAGCGTGCTTTAACTATTATTTACAAGATATCTATATTAAAAATAAAAAATAATAAGATACCTTGTGAATCAAGTTGCAAGCCTCGTCGCAGTACAAGCTTTTTAGTTCTTTTGCAAAGCTAATTACAAATGACTAATGACACCTTTGTGACACTATACAACCTGATACTTTATTAAAAGTGCACGTACAATGACTTTCTGTGTGAAACGCTTTGTCGTAGGTGTAAACAATAATAGTGGGCAGTGGTTTTTGCTTTCATGCTGAAGTTTTTTAACAACAGTCATCTACCGTAACAATTTATTACAATGTGACAATATAGTGTTTAAATTCTGACATTGCATATAGTATGAATTCATAATAATACAACGGCGCCAGCCTGTTGCTGTCGTTCTAGTTTAGCTAATTTTTAAAAGGCATCACGAGATCTTTGGCAAGCATACTATGACATTAACGTCATATCTGTCTAGTTCTGGTTTATATAACTTTTAAAGGTCGGCAGAAGTTTCAAAAAATTTTTGATTTATGTTTTTGTTTGGTTTTGGCAGCTTTGCTATTCCAGCCTCTAAATTCTGATTTATGTTAGCATAAACCATTTATAATATTTAAAAAAATATTAATATCAAACCCACACCTCAACCTATGTATTTTGAGCTGCTGAACACGAATTTGACATCAGAATTATTCCACCAGGTCAGGATTTTTTCTAACCTCAAAAAATGGATCAAAATAGCGAAAAATGGTGCTTCATTCTCATTCTCTTCAATTGATGAAAATAAATACTCAAGTATGTGGTTCTCAGGTTCCTTAAACAATACTTCGTCGTTGGCACCGCAATACCTGCCATGTGACATTTTGTCAATTTTCAGATTTTTGTTGTGTCAAAATTGGTTGCAATGGCATCTTGTCAAGATTTTCTAAGGCAACTGTAGTGCTTATGCATTGTCAACATAAATTCTAAATCTGCTGAAAGTTTTACCCTTTTAAAAATGAGCATAAGTACGAAAATTTCCATCCTATTTAACACAATTAAAATCTCTTTAGAAACAGGATCGGGTTGAAGTACTACATCTAACCGCCATCTTGCCTACCGCGGTTTTGAAGTAGAGCAAGCTGCATCCAATCGGTTGCATCCACTGAAAACTGACGATATTCACATTCTCAATGGCATCATTTTATTCTTGCATCCCATATATGGCTATTCTTTTAAAACATCTTTAGCGTTAATAAGATCAATTACGAACTATTAAAATCCCAATTTCATCCCACACAGGTGTGAATAATCTTTTGCTGCAACAAAATGCAAAGTAGAAATTTAATGATAGGTTGATATAAACCGGGTCCGTTATTATGTATGACAATTTTTAATGCGAAATATTTACGAGACACCAAGATACATAAACACAATAAGAATATGAGTCGAAAATAAAAAACTGGAGAACCTAAGATACAATTACCGCCTACTTGTTAAATTTTCATTTTGCGTGTTTTTAAAGACATATCGATCCAAAATATTTATCATTTAACAAATAATAATTTAGTCGAATTTTAGACCAATTTGAACAAATTTCGGGCATAGGGATATTTTCTATTGTAGTTATCCTAATTTTGCTCGAAAACTACTAAGAAATAAACGTTCAGATATTCACTAAAGAGATTTAAGATTTAGTACTGGCTTAAATTAAGATCATCTAGTAAATCTAGTTAATTAGATAGGTTTTGACAGGCTTTTGTCACGTCATTGTTAATAAGTTGCCATTAAAAACTCATGTTTCTCTAATATTTCAACGATTTGGTTCGTTTCCAAATAATTTTCACCTTGGAACGTGTCGCTAGAATAAATTTAGTACTACTCTGGTATGCACTAAAATTCCCCATTTTTTATAAATTTGCGAAAAAACTTAGAAAAAATGCATACCATAAAACTTAGTTGTCCTATTCTTACACTTGTCAGATTAAAATTTTGGTTGTCAAATTAGTGGTCTGGCGTTGAAGAATCTGACCGAAAGGTTTTTCCGTCAGGAGGTGTCATTTCAATTTAATAAAAAAAAACATCTTTGTTAAAAAGGTGTCACTATTTTTATTTTAATTTAAAGTACAAAACCTACGATTCTTTGTGGATAGCCGCCTCAGCTTCCGTGAGAAATAGTCATCCCTTTGAGGAAGTTTTGCATCACATTTTCTTATAATTTTGGCTCTGTTTCGCAAATAACAACTCGAATATTGTTTTAAAGGGCTTGTGAACTATTGACATAGATTTTGTCCTTGACATAGTCCCACAGGAAGGGGTCAAGTGTTGTCAGATCGTACGATCTAGGTGGCCAATTTATAGACTTTTCGGCTGGTTTTGGTCATGGTCCCGGTTGACATTTAATCATTGGATTAAACTTCATTTGTCAACCAATTGGCTAACAAACGAAGTTTATCTATTGGTTAAGTGTCAACCGTAACCGTGACCACAGACCATTCGAAAACGCTGTAAGTTTTCGTTTGGAGAAATAATACGTCCAAGAAATTTTTCACCCTATAATGTTATTGTTTTACTGCTTTTGTGGTTCGTAGCGCCATCTCGCGCTTTACAAACCTGTCTTGTTACAATCTTCAGTTCTGTTTTCATTTGCATTATGTGTTGCTGAGTCTGTTACATCCTTGTTCTGATCTGACGTATTTGAGCTTGTTAATGGAATCAGTTGTCAATTTGCACTAACCAAATACTCTTCAGTCAATTCATCCTCTTCTTATACTTCTATTTGGTCAGTTGATTATATTACTGCTATATCATGTTGTACGACGTCATTTGTGACACTGGAGTCAAAACTATTATCATTTTCATTTGATAAACTTATGATATCTGGATCTTGCTGATTATACTATTTTGCTATATTAATACGAATAAAGTTTAGCCTTTTACAAAATACATTCGTTGATCCTTCACAACATATCTGTGTTATTTACCCCCTCTTCAGTCATTATTTTAAATTTTTCGTGAGTCGTTCAATATTTTTTCACAATACTTTCTCGACCACCTAGCCAAACATAATTCAGCATCGGATAAAGGCACTGAGGTTGAGGATCTACACAGAATATGCCTGCATGGCAGATCAGTGCATTTCCTGAAAATACACTCACAGCTTGCTGAGGTTACTTGAAGTAATCCCTCAGCTGTAGCTGCCAAAAAAATTACATTGCTTAGTTCTTTGACATCTTTGCACAATGTAACTTAAGCCGCTTTTCGACCTTTATAAAAGTAAATTCATTTAGGTATTTGCAGTACAGGTATTCTGCAGAATTTTCTGTATAAGATTTAACTAGAGTTCGATTCAACATCTGTAGATTTTTCACATCTTTACTTACCCGAAAGCTGTTTATTATAATGAAGAAATGACGTATAAAATGTTCCAATGGACTGAACCTTGTAATAACTCTCTTCAGTTTGGAATTGATGGATTCTAAACGGTTGTTAGTTTTATTGGGCATACATATATTTTGCAGCGTCAAATGCTGTACCCACTGATTGGTTATACTTCCCCAGTTACTGTCATAATATTTTTTCACAGTAGGTATCTGGTACGTTTTGCACCATTTCGTTATAAATTTCGGTGTAGCTTTCTTTAGAAAATGCATACGCTTTTTTTTGCAAATATTCCTTGCTCTTATGAACCTCTTCCATGAATATGCCCATCTTTTAATTTGAAACTTCTCTATTAACTATTTTGAAAACATGGAATAAACATATCATCAGTTTCGCGTTCAGGAAGCTTTTCGTAAAAACTTTTCTCTCTGTTCTATCTTTATCAGACATGACTACCTCCAATTTTTCCCATGCAGAATTTCGTTATTTAAATGTTTCAATAAAAAAAATTATGGAGTCTTCATCCACGTTCGCCAACAAGCAAATAACTACAATCTCACTCAGGCCGCATCCATCTTCTACCATTTTTTGTAAGTCGCAAACCAGCCAATAGGTACCATCAACAAAAATAATCTCTGGAAAACATTCCATGTACTTTTTCATTCTGTCGTCTTAGAAAAATAAACCCTTGAAAGGCCCATTTTGATCAACTAAAATCACTACAATGGTATGAATTTCTTAAAATATGGATGCATTCTTTAAAACCCTTTTCCTCAGTCTTGCCTCGGTTTCGGAGGTTAGTGAGGTACTTTAATGTTATTTTACAACCTGTTTCTCTAATAACGTTATCTAAAATGATTTTTTGATTTGCTCCAGCCTTCAGGGCTTCTTGAGTAATAAGACTTAGTTTGACATTTTCTGGCAAATTTAGTCTCTGTTTTACTAGAGAATTGAAATAAGCTTTGGATGAAGTATGATTGTGATTTTGTTCAAGCTCCAGGATGCATAAAAATTGTTTACACTCATTTGACGAATTTTTTGTCTTGAATGGTCTCTCATTTTTAACACAGGCTAACCGCAGATAATAGTATTTCAGAGCAGGATTAGTATCCACCACAGTATTAGGATTTCTTTATCTTTAATTGTCAATTGTTCTGCTATGACGTAACCAAAACTCATTGTTTGTGGCTTTCTTGTAGTCCACCAAAACACAATTAAAATTTTCATATGAAGAAAATTTATCACCTACTTTCATGTTTTATAGTTTTTACGCAAAATTAAAACAACACAATTTCTACATATCATTTAAAAGACGTAACTATTATTATTTTAGGTTAGACCTGCCTGCATTCCGTTTTGGCCATATCTGGACTACGGCACCGGCACCCGAGAAATTTTGTACTCGGATGCCGGCGCAATCCATGCATCAACATTTCGGGAACCGGCGCCTAAAAAAATGTCTTATCTACATTACTTTTTTTAGTTTTATATAATTTTTCAGCTTACTTTAGCCAAAAGACTCTTACAACGCACCTACCAGGAGAACACATATACAAAACAAAAGAATCATCGAAATCGTTGAAATCGTTCAAGAATTATGGGTGAACAAACCTCCTCTTGTGAAGTCGATTAAGAATTGTTTCGATTTCTCTTTCAGTGGATGAATAGCAGAATTAACAGTTCCTAAGTCTCCAGAATATTTCACTCGGTACTTGTTACTGGTCTTGATTTGACAGGTAGCTTAATTTTAGTTGTTTTAAAACAAGTAATAGGTGACAAGGGGCATTAAAAATACACACTTTATTTAGTATATTCGAGACACAACATTAAAACAACAATAAATTACTTGTTTGGTTTTGATAACCGAATTTATTTTCGAATCAAATATCTCCGCCACTCCACAACGGAAGAAATATTAACATAAGCGGCTAAAATATGAATTCAAGCTGCAAATTTGTTACACCGAGGACGCGGACTTATTGCCGCCTTTGTATTTTTTCCTCCTACAAAGCTTCGGACATTCAGCGTGTTTTGTAAAAGATTTATTGGGCTGCGGCCAGTAACTTGCTTAGGGAAAACGGTCACAAGTTGCAGAGACGTAAACGTTTGGAATACGAAATGCTTTAATTTATAGACCTCACAAGATTACTGCTGACAATTAGATTGACGGTACTAAAGTTGCAGTGTGTTTTATTGAGAAAAAAGAAGCATTTCTTTAAAACTAACTATGGGTACATATATATAACCGAGAATATACATATATACAAACAAATGAAACAACACGTCCTTTTTTAAAGGAGGGTTTTATTTGATTTACTTTTTTTTAAATAAAATTTTTAATTTTTTTTTATAAAAGCTGTTTCTTCCAGTCTTTAAAGGACAATGATATCGTGAAATGGTAGAATATTTTCTTCAGCCCATTTAAAACATAAGTTTAAACACTTAACTATCTCGCCATTTTTAAACGTCATCTTTTCATTTATATTTTCAACTTCATTATTGCTGTCGTGATGTCCTTCAAAAGAGACCGAATATGAAATGTGACAAAATAACTTTATGATCACTCATTAATGTACCTTTGAATTTTTTTAAAAAGTGTTTTGAAATACATGTTTTTTAAGTAACATATTAGGCACCAAAATAAACAAGAATAACATTTTATATAATGCTACAGTAAGCTTCAACATTGCCACCGTTTTTTTCCATACAAACTATTGTACGTCACGAAAACTCCGCCACTGCATTTCTAACCATCTGAGGGGAAATTTCTTGAATACATCCTCTGATAATTCTCTCTAAACCATGTTTTTGAAAGGTCTGTGTGCATAGACTTTTTCTTTTAATCCTCATAAGAAAAAATCTAGGGGAGTTATATCTGGGGATCTTGGTGACCAAACAATTTCCGACCCTCGTCCAATCAACCTCTGTTGAAATGTCCGGTTTAAAAATGCTGTCACTCTTGGACAGCTGTGACATGGTAATATGTTATTTAACTTAACCACCGACGTCAAATATACATCACACTATCACCGTCGTGCGGTCACAGTGACCTAGCTTCCTATTTTCTGGATTAATTCACACACGTTCTGGATTTTTATTATTTGTTTGCATCTGATGACTTACTGTTATATTTACAAGACAGGAAAACAATAACAGTAACGAAATTGACAATTTTATTAACCCCACAAAAAAAAGTTTACATTAGCGAGCATTTATGCTAAAAATACGAAATAATTTTTTATTGCTGGATACTAAAAAAAATATCAATAATCTAATACTAATTTTCTAAAGGTTATAGTTGCGTAATAATAACGAAAACATAAAATTAAAAAAAAAATTAACGTAATAACAAAAATCACACACTTCAAAAGTTACAGATTTTGTTTGCAATTTATGCACACTTTTGCACTGCACTCTAAGCATATAGTTTTATGGCACAAAAAGCATAGATGGAAGGTCTTTCCTTTGATTCTAGAAGGACATGTATAACATGTCTTGCGTTTTTCTAATCTTTCTTCTTGAATAGCAGGGATTTGATTATCAGGAATTTCTAGCATGCTTCTAATGTTTGCCCTTACCTGGTAAGGTATACGAAAATTTTGCACTCTTCTTTCGAGCTCGGGCCTAACCAACTGATCAGCGAGCAATTTGAGGAAGTCTGCTTTTTCTAGAGTCGGATTATTTTTATACGATTGGTGAAGTACATGTGCATTGACACCACTAATATCGAGCAGTCGAAAGAAAAGTCGACGAGAGGAATGCTTCGCACATTTCTCATCAAGCGCATCGACTCCTTTTGTGCAATTATATAATGATATAATTTCTGGCTTGTTAATATCTTTATCAATCGCTTTGGTATGATGCATTGATGAAACGAGGATCACTGCTTTGTTGTTTTTCTGTACAGAGGAGACTAAGGTCATATTGTTTGTAAAGCCAAATAGCGATGAGCCAACTTCTCTATTTGCTTTGGCTAAAAATTCTGGAGGAATTTCTCTTTTGTTTTTTTTTTCATCGTCCCTACGTAGGTTAGTCCTCTATTCCGGAGCTGATCAACCAATTCAATTGACGAAAACCAATTGTCTGCGGTGATATTTCGATTTGTATTATAAATTAGTTGTGCCAACCTTAAAACCGCTTGTGTAGGCTTACTAAGTTTTTTAACTCATCAGATAAACCAATTCGGTATGTATCTTTACCGCTGTATATGTAACCGTTGTAGAAATAATTGTTTCTCGTATCAGTTAGGCACATAATCTTTAGGCCATATTTGCATGGCTTCAAAGGCATGTACATTTTGAACTTGCACCTGCCTCTGAAAGAAACAAGCATTTTATCTATACAAGTGTTGGCTCCCATGGAGTATACCGCCTGAGAATTGACTATAAACTGTTTAAACATATCTGAAATGGCACAATCAGGATCTTCTTTTTGCCTCTCATTTCGGTCTTCTGGATTATCAAATCGCAAACATACAAGTAAAAAAGCAAATCTATTTTTACTCATGACCCAGCGAAAGATTTCTCTTCCAGTTCCATCAGTGGCAAATATTCTTTCAATTTTTTCATGATTAGAAATGAAAATAGCCGTGTAAAATAGGAGACCAATGAATACTTTTAGTTCCGTCTTATCTAAATCCCTTCATTCAGGACGAGAAATCCTTTTATATTTTATTCTTTCCCTTTCAATTTTTAAATTTGTCCATCGCAAAATTATATCCAACATATCTTCCGTAAACAGCAAGCTCCATACGTCAAGAGGTTTTGCTGAATTCTCCAACCTTGCAGAGGGTCGTAAACCAGGCAGTTGCATTACAATATTATGTTTTAGGGTTCTGGTGCGAGAATAAAAAGTTTCAGAAGATCATTTGAAACGATTCTTACCATAGTAATTTCTTCTTGGAGCGTTCGATTCACTTTCTTCATCGGAGTCATCACTCATGACTGCATTTCCTTCCTGTTTCTCTGTTATACCTCTACCTTCGAGTTCATCCATCTCAAATTCGGAGTCTGTATCATGCTCACTGAATTCATTGGTGTAAGAATAATTTTAAACTCGAAAATAGTTTTTATCAGAACAAATTTAATAGTCGTTAAAATAATATAATATATTTTAAATAAACAGACGAAAACCGACGACGCTCTAAATATGACTAAAGCTCTTCGTCAACTTCTCTTAGAATGTTTTCCTTTTGGCCCTCGACAAATTAGATTCTTTTATAAACACTGTTATTCATTACATTTCGTGTGGTGCCGTTTCGAGGTTTGTTATGGTTATGAATTCTTTCCTTCTTTAGGTGTCGCGTTACAGTCGGCCATGCTACCAATTTTTCCGTCCTCGGAAATTTACCAGGGGCCTGAAAACAATTGACCTAATTAGCAATTTTGTATATCATCAAAGTTCACCGAATCGGTAAACTTTGATAATACACAACATGCTGGTCTTCAAAACTGTGAACACAGACAGGTAAAATCAAGTAAACAGTTTTAAAACCATTTCAAAATTAATAGTAATAAAATCTACTCCACGTCGGAGTTTGCCTCACTACTACTACAATCGTGTGTAGCAGTATAAGGTTTTAATTTGTCTGCTGAGCAGACACCCCTACTCCACGTCGGAGTTTGCCTCACTACTACTACAATCGTGTGTAGCAGAATAAGGTTTTAATTTGTCTGCTGAGCAGACACCTTGATACTTCTTCCGAGCTCGTCGTGTGCCCGGAAGATCTTCAATTACGTATCTGTCATGATCGAGTACTTTGGTCACAACGTAAGGACCACTGTACTTAGGCAACAGTTTTTTACTTTTGCCGTCGTTGGCAAAAACGTTCTTTCGTAGAACTACCTGTCTGCCTACGTCGTAGATCTGACAGCGTTTTCGTTTGGCATCGTAATATGCCTTTTGCACCGTTTGTGCATTCGTAATGTTTCGTGCAGCTTCTTTTCGAATCTCACCTATATCGTGGTCACTTTCGTGGTGACTTATTTCTTGCGTAAGGAATGCGTCATCCTTACCTCTAGGTTTATACCCGAAGAGAAGCTCGTGCGGGCTTTTTCCAGTAACGCTATGCACCGACGAATTGATTCCGAATCGTATGGAATCAATATGTCGATCCCACTTCCTC
Organism: Philopedon plagiatum; assembly: GCA_963971165.1. Classification (NCBI taxonomy): domain Eukaryota; kingdom Metazoa; phylum Arthropoda; class Insecta; order Coleoptera; family Curculionidae; genus Philopedon; species Philopedon plagiatum. Next base: position 69,452,020 of record OZ020195.1, on the reverse strand, counting down.
TCGTCATCAGCCGTCGCTGATAGGGAAGCCAGAATCGTTCGGTTATAGCGTTCAACCTGGCCGTTAGCCCTCGGTGTGGCCGTTGCATTTAGTACTACTTTAATACCAAAATCTTTCGTAAAGTCGTGGAACACCTTACTCGTATAACATGTTCCACGATCACAGATTATACGTCTGGGCGTCCCAAACGTACCAAAAATCTCTTCCAAAAATTTCATTAGTGGCCCAGTTTTTGTTGTTGCCACAGCTTTTACCATCAGATACTTCGTAAAAGCATCTACAGCAACTATCAGATAGTTGTTTCCTTTCGTGCTCTTAACGAAAGGTCCTAAGTGGTCCAAATGTATAGTATCCATGGGCGTGGACAGCTTTTCTATTGGGTGAAGGAAACCTTCCTTCTTTCCCGTTGGTGCTTTATTATATAAACACTCTAAACAAGATGATATATACCTTTGAATATATTTTCTCATTCTTGGAAACCAGTAATAGTAGCTTATTGCTTTCAAGGTCTTCTCTGTAGCTAGATGACCTCTTTTATCATGGTAATATGAAGCTAATGTACGTCTTGCTCTCTTGGGCACGTACCATTTTAGACCAATATCTGTTCTCTTATATAATCGTTGATTTTCGATGGCATATTCTTTATGTATGCATTTTTCATCTGCATCGGTGGGTGTTTTTGCTAGCACATTAATTACATATTTGCAGTGTTCATCTTGTAGCTGGGCTGAAAGGATCCAGTCTTCCTCTGTTACGTTAACTTTGAGTATATCAACAGTTGGAGCATCTTTTCCTTTTTCTACTGGATTTCGGCTAAGGGCATCCACGTGAGCCATTTTTGTACCAGGTCGATATTCTACTGTAAAGTCAAATTCCTGTGCTACAAGCCACCAACGTGCTATCCTAGGTACTAGGTCACGTTTGGTCATAGCAGTCCGTAGAGCATTACAGTCAGTTATCACTTTAAAATTTAGTCCCAAAAGATATACTCTAAATCTTTGGAGTGAGCAAACAACAGCTAAAGCTTCTAACTCATAGGAATGATATTTTTGTTCCACTTGCGTTGTTTGTCTGCTATAATACATCACCGGTTTCAAATTTCCGTCTTCCTGCCATTGCAGCAAAATACCTCCCAAACCTCGACTTGAAGCATCCGTGTGTAGTTCTGTTTGTAGTTTAGGATTGTATATTGCTAGAATAGGTCTTTTTATGAGATTTTCTTTGATCCTTTGGAAAGCTTCTTGTTGGTCTTCACCCCAAGTAAAATGAATATCTTTCTTTGTTAAAGTAGTTAATGGACTAGCTATCTGTGCGAAACCTTTCACATATTTTCTAAAATAACTAGCAAGGCCTAAAAATTGTCGGATTTCGTGAACATTCTTCGGTATGGGAAACTGTTCTACGGCTTTTGTTTTCTCTATTCCAGGACGAACTCCTTCTGCGCTAAGTTCGTGACCTAAATAGTCTATTTCTGACTTAAAAAAATAACATTTACTAAGTCTAAACGTTGCACCAAATTGTCTAAATGCATTTAATATTTCTATTAAGGCATTTAAACCAGATTCAAAGTCCGAACTAGGAACAAGAATGTCGTCAAGATAGGCCAATGCAGTTACGTGTTTTATGCTTCCTAACATACGGTTAACAGTTCTTTGGAATACTGCTGGTGCGTTTACTAGGCCAAATGGCATGCGCAAATACTCATATTGTCCGTCTGGGGTCACAAATGCCGTTTTGTCTCTGGATTTTTCCGCAACAGGTATTTGGTGGTACCCACTGGCCATGTCCAACGTTGTAAAAAACTTTGAATTTGATAATATTTCAAGGTGATCATCAGTTCTGCGCATGGGCCAATTGTCCTTGGCACATTTAAGGTTCAAAGCACGGTAATCTACACACATTCTTGTCTCCCCGTTCTTTTTCTTGACTAGAACTATAGGACTAGCGTAAGGTGAATGTGACTCTTGTATTATACCACTGTCCAGCAAATCATCAACCATTTCTTGAACTTTTTGTCTTTCTTGAAATGAAAGACGATAAGGCCTGTACGTAACAGGTTTATCATCCTTCAAAACAAGTTCCCTTTCCACCCCTTTTATGCACCCCAATTCACTTACATTTTGAGCAAAACAATCACGATACTGGTTAAGCGTGTTGAGCAGTGTATTCATATTCTGCTCACCAATATCATTACTAACTTGTTTTTGTAAATCGTCAATTGTAAATTTTATCAAATTTTTCTTAGATACTGTATGAATGCTTACCTGAGAAACCTCGTCGTTTCCTACGTCAGGAACACAAGGAACTCCTCTTACAACTAATTGTTCCACGTCGAAACGAATTAGTCTATCCGAAGCATTATAATAAGGTACGATGCCTGAAGTGGTTGAAGTAACACATCTAGGGATAATGTATTCACCATGTGGTTTAAATGACTGACGAATGTCTATAAAAATATCACCCGTATATTCTTCGCTAGGGCGGCAGCTAAGCATTCCAATATGGTTGGGTGGTATTACGGCTGTTTTTTGGCACACTAACTTGATGGTTGTAGCTGGTAATTCGTCAATTTCAGGGAGGGATGCCATTTCAGAACTGAAAATCCTTAGCTTCCAATCTCTTATTAATAGTACTGCCCCCATATTATTTAGAAATGTTTGCCCAATTAAAACAGACATATTTTGCAAACTTTCAGGCACAATAATAACAGGAACCTTGGCAGAAAATAGATCTACTTGCAGATTTACCTCAGTTTTACCTAATGCCATAGCTTTTCCTCCGCCATAACCATTAATAGAAATGTTGCAAGGCTGCCAATTTAATCCAATTTGACGTGCCTCTTTATCTCTTATAGTGACAACTTCACATCCAGTGTCAATAAATCCCTGTAATGACTGGCCATTAACTAGACAGATAACATTTAAATATTGTGAACTTAATTTTGTGTCCATTTCACAAAGCAGAGCATTTTTAGAGCTGCCGGGTTTGTTTTTCCTACATTCGGTAACCGTATGTCCAAGTCTCTTACACACGGAGCACTCCTTTCTTGGTTTTCTGCATTCGCGCTGAAAATGGCCAAGTTCCCCACAATTGTAACATTTATTTCTTCGGGAATTTCCGTAATTTTGAGACTTGACATCCCGTTTAAACAAATTGTTATTAATTTTCTTTTCCATCTCTCTGTATTTTGATGGTCTAACATCGTCGGATAGAGTTGAGAGATATTCTTTATACAAATCTTCGGCAGTTACGTATCGTCCAGCTTTTGCCCCGGCTTGTATATTGGGATCATCAATGCCATCTATTAACATTGCAACTGCATTCTTTCCAATAATTTCGCATTGGCGTAACAGCTGCATTTTCTCAAAAAAATATTCTGTCCACTTTTCATCCGGTAACTTGTGCCTTTTAATTAACAGTTTAAGGGCAGATGGAAAATCTTGATGGTCGGGGAAAGCACTTATTAAAAGTTCTTTCCAATTTTTCCAAGTATGATCATATGTGTCTAAACTATGATACCAAGTTTGTGCAAGCCCTTTTAGCCTAGTCTGCATATGGTATATCATAGTCACTTCGTCCCATTTATTGATAGATGCTAACTGTTCTATTTTATCTAGCCATCGAGCACAACTCATATTTGGTTTACCTGGCATAAATTCAGGAATGCAATCGGCTCGTATTGTGACATGGGGTGTTTTCTTATCTTTATCCAGTAGTTTTAAGACTAAATCTTCGAGAATTTTTATTCGCTCTTTGTCATTTCCCTCTGTAGTACTACTACTTTGCGTAGCGTCTACGACTGTAGCCTGTACTACAGTAGTATTATTTCGTATAGGCGTTGATATGATACGCTCTGGCGTTTGGCTGTAACGAGTAGATGTTGATTCGGTGTTTCCTTGTCGAGTAACGTCTACTACGACACTTTTTACGCTACGGCTACGTCGTTCCTTGCGTCTTGATCTCTTACTCTTTCTTTTGTAGCGACCCACTGTGTTATTTTCCGAGCTACTGGATGTACATGTACTGCTAGACGAACTTGATGAACTTGAGTTCCGTTTATTATATTTTCGTTTTCCCATTTTTGGAGAACTTTAAACTACACTAAACTTTTTAGTCTGTCTTAATCCTAAACTTGGCAAACTACACAATTTTTATTTTTTTGGTCTTTCTTAATCCTTGGCACACCCTATACTAAACTATCATTTACACAATACACTTAAAACACACAACCTCTTGCGGGGATAGTGAGCGATATCCCACCGCTGCTCTGTAAGAATAATTTTAAACTCGAAAATAGTTTTTATCAGAACAAATTTAATAGTCGTTAAAATAATATAATATATTTTAAATAAACAGACGAAAACCGACGACGCTCTAAATATGACTAAAGCTCTTCGTCAACTTCTCTTAGAATGTTTTCCTTTTGGCCCTCGACAAATTAGATTCTTTTATAAACACTGTTATTCATTACATTTCGTGTGGTGCCGTTTCGAGGTTTGTTATGGTTATGAATTCTTTCCTTCTTTAGGTGTCGCGTTACATTGGTTTCCTCATTAGCATCGTCTTGGTCAGAAAAATCATTATTTTCCTCTTCGTACCAGTTCAAACATGTTTCCTCAAATTTAGCATCCAATACACTCACTTGTTCAACTAATTTAAACTTTTTGGATGGTCCAGGTTGATCAGCCATTGCCGTAAATCAAAGTTTATGCGAACCCGAAAAGTAACACTAACGCCGTCGTGCGGTCACAGTGGCCGCTCGTAAATTTCAATTGGTCATAAAAATTAAACTAGTCAACGCTCGCTTGCAGCACTCTACTGAAGTACTGACAAAGATGTGGATTGAAGCTATCAGAACGCTGTAAGCGTTGTTTTTAAGGAGGGGCAAATAAACACCAATCACAATTCAGCTGCTGTCACGATGACCGCACGACGGCGGTTAAGGTTTAAAAAACATAGATTTCAATACTTTTTAAAAAATTTCAAAGGTTCATATGAATGACCATAAAGTTAGTGTGTCAAATTTGATATTCGATCACTTTTCAGTTGTGGACGACACTTTCTTACGTTATTATGCTTTGTAACCAAAATTAAAGATAATTTTCCTTTTTCGGCATTTATCGTTTTTACTTGTTTTTGGCGCCCCGATATGCTGGGTTCAAATTTTTTGAGTGTTATTTTCTTAACAAGCAGAACTTTTTATAAGTAATAACTTTTTTCCGTAAAGTCAAAAATAAAAAAGTTTCCCATTTGTTAAGATAGTTTACGGACACGCTGTATAAACTTGTGTAGACCTGTTAGAAACCATTAGTGCGGATTACCGAAGACACGCAAATCCGGAGTATAAAGTATACAATGGGCTTATCCAGCAACTTTTTATTTCATAACACAAAAGTCCTCCATTCCCCAAAAAATTAGAATTATCTCTAATCTTTACCCTCAAAATAGTGATCAGACAACGCTCATTATAAAACGGGCAGATGGCCTCTGGTAACGTAGACCCACGATGGGCGACTTAAATTTAATAGATAGTTTAAGCTTTGGCACCGTTGCAAGAATTTAAGGGTTGGTCATCGAGTTATGTTATCAAACTAAGTTATAAAAAAACGTAATATTCGATATTTATACTGAACAATAATTACACACAAATATTAAGAGAACTCAGAAAACAGTCAACGCATAATATTTTATAACCTAAAAAGGATATTTACGCTTGAGCATCAAAGAAATACTAACCCTAATTGAGTCGCCAGCGCATAGTGGCCTAAGTGCAAAACTAAAGTTTTGAGATAGGTAATTGATTCTTAAATAATTGAGTAAAAAATGAAACTAAATTTTGTACCGAATTTTGTACAAGAAAATCTAGTCTCTGAAGTCTATCAGGCCAAAAGTAGAATGTTTAAAACACACACACACACTATACAAAAAAACACCCACAGAGTCACTTAAAAAACAATAATCAAATGAAAATAAAACGACGCGACCTGTCGTGCCAGCTTGATACGGCCCACTACACATACACTAGGGAGTTTCCGAAGGAACCAATATCAATCAATTTGATGTCATCTGTGATTGCCAAATATCGAAACGCTGAGTTTTATCATAAATTGAACTTTAACTGTAATTATTCTTCCTTTCATGCATGCAGTATTCATTTCTGATTTACTTTTCGGGCCGATTTACTCTCGCTAAGGCCGGTCTAACTTGACAATTAATTAAGTGTTTAAATTAACAAGTGTATATACTACAATTATTAAGTTTCGTACTATAAATTTATTTTCGATAAAATAATTTTCACACGTTCCAATACAAGTAACAATAAAACAGGTTTTAAATGACAATAACAAAATCTAAAAGGCAAAAATTCTCAAAACTTAACTATTCAATTAGAAGGACTTTAATTTTAAGCTGACTAAGCTTTGTGAATTAGGTGATTTGTGTTTAGTGTTGGTAGAATTCCGCAGTGTGTATTAGATAAAACACACTTTCGAGTATTTTGGAAACGTTTGTTAGTGATTGGCCATTACCGACTGGACGACCATTATTGCATCGCTTTTTTCTACCTAATCGAAAATAATATCAACAGCGAATTACGTCCGACAATATTGTGACCATCTGACGCACATCATTTTATAGTGGTCAAAAAATAAAAACTGATCGGCTTGAAAAACGGGCACCTTAAAATTTCGACCAATTTTAAGGCTTAATAATTTTTTTCTTCTAAACGCGTTTTAATGATTCTTTAAGTAGTTTGTTGGTAAACTACTTGTTTTTTTTAATTTAAAAGAAAAAACCGAATGTCTTATTAAATGAAAGAAAAATAGGAATATACGAAGGATAACAAAATGTTGTTTTTTTATGCAGAAATTGAGAATCAGTTCTCTAACCACCTGAAAATTCCTTATACAATAAGGATTTCAACAAATAATGGTAAAACAGCTATTCTCCGGGCTATATGCCCCTCCGAGCGCTGAATTACATACCAAAATTTGCCGTATTTTCTTCTAACAGAGTTAGATAAGAAAATACTAATGTTTCGAATGCAAGAAACTACCAGGAAGAAGGAAGCTTTTTCTTTAGTTAGAATATCGTCACCTGCAGACCGGTTTCGAAACCGGTCTGCATATTTTTAAAAATTTTACCTTACGGTAAACTCTACTCCGACTGCTTGAAACTGCTAATGTGTCTCACTGCTTATGAAGTACGACATTGTATCTTTAAGGTATTACTTTTTCGGAAGGTTGGTACGTTCGTCTATCCTGTACTGATGAGAACCAACGAGTTCAAAACCGGTCTGCAGTTGACGATATTCTAACTAAAGAAAAAGCTTCCTTCTTCCTGGTAGTTTCTTGCATTCGAAACATTAGTATTTTCTTATCTAACTCTGTTAGAAGAAAATACGGCAAATTTTGGTATGTAATTCAGCGCTCGGAGGGGCATATAGCACGGAGAATAGCTGTTTTACCATTATTTGTTGAAATCCTTATTGTATAAGGAATTTTTAGGTGGTTAGAGAATTGATTCTCAATTTTTGCTTATTTATATGTACCCCTGACAAGTAGACTTCATTCATATGTTGTTTTTTTTTGCTTAATTTTAAAACACCGCGGGGAAAATTTAACTAGTAATTTTCCGTCAATGTAGATCTTTTCCCATTAATTTCTTTTTTTGATTCATCTTGATAACTTCATTGGAAATGAACGCTTTTAAAGAAGACACTAATAACATCAGCACACAAAAAAAATGGTCTGTACATTTGACCAGACCCATCATATGTATTTTGATGCGCTGAATCCAAATCCGAAGCCCGTTTGGCCCGTGCACCCTCAAAATGTCGAGTAAATTGCTAAAAATAGCTAGAAATTGCAATTCAACTTCGAAGGACTGATTGCTTGTGCCTGTAACCAGGGCACCTCCACGTGGTGACGGTGGGCAGCAGAACCGCCTGGCAGAGTCCCTGGGTTAACGGCGTGTATGCCGTCATGACAGGCACAAGCGATAAGTGTTTTACGATGCAGGGATTCGGAACCCCAGTATCGGCGTCTGGTCAGGGTGAGAAAACAGGCCCGCAGGCGTCGTCATCAAGCGACTTCAACTCTACATTAGTGGGTAACTTGACTTCTGTAGAGTATAATATTACAAGAAATCACTCCCACATGCGTAATAAAAGTCCTCATTGGTACGTAAGAACAATACTACTATTTTTTGCTATTTTCTTCTACTCATTGCTATTTTTACGATTTTTGATAAATATATGAATGATCGAGATTAAAAGATTCTGAATTGGGATTCAGCGCATCAAAATACATAAGAAACATACTTGATCTAGTTCAATAAAATTTTCTTCATTTTCATAACTGCAATTTTTGGCAATTTTCAGCGTTTTTTCGCAATTTACTCAAAATTTTGGGGGTGTACGGGAAAAACGGACTTCGGATTTGGATTCAGCGCACCAAAATACATATAGATAGATGGGTCTGGTCAAATGTACAGACCACTTTTTTTGTGTGCCGGTGCAATTTACAGTAATTTAACTTCCAGACGAGCCCGTGCTTTTAATCTTAATCAACACATCTATGGAATATTAATAAACATACCTAATGAGATATGAACAGATTATGTTGTTTCCCATTTTTTTCCTCCATGTTCCCTATTTACAGTTCATTGGAGACAATTTTCTCCTAATGCATGATAGCGCGCAACCTCGTACCGCTTGGAGAGTGAGACAAAACTTGAATGATGCTAACATCACACAGGTAAAATAACCACCGTACAGCTTACATCTGGACACTATCAAGCAGACCTAGGATATACTCTGTAGAATATTTCAAAGCCTATTACCATCTGCCTCTAGAAGGTTGAAATGCAAAGGGCACTCTCAGAGCAATGAGCAGTTGTTCCTCAGGAGGATATACTCGTAAGCCATTTGGTGGCAAGTATACCGCGAAGGGATTAGAAATTGGTATTTAGTTTTATTTTATTGTTGTGTGTTATTATTTGTTTAGTAATTAAATTGAGAGATTTTGTAAAATTTTATGAATAAAATAAACATTTGTACATCCAACAAAAATAAAGTTATCGAGATTAGTCCTAGGAGAAATTACTGAGAAAGGATGTTCCTTGACTGTAAATTACTTTCTACATTTCCTAGTCGGTCAGATGAGAACAGGGTGTTTCAAATTTAAACCAACGAAACAACATTTTGTTTCCCATCGTATAACATGACATATGCGGCTATTTCCCTTTCAGTTCGCAAACAAGTTATAAAGTGGAACAACTTAACTGCAAATTTCCTAAAGATTTATTAAAATTCGTCCAGAAAAAAAAAGTTATCAAACTTTAAAATATTAAGATGCCCATTTTTGTGCCGGTCAGTGTATGAAAAGGCATTCCATTAGCGTGATGGGTGTAAAACTAATATTTAAAAAACGCCTACCTATGCGAATATCACGTCATTAGATGTAGAACGGTAATTTTAAAAATATAATGTAAATTCACTGTATAGCAAAGATCCTTATCGGCAAATACAATATGACGCAAGTCTACGCAGAGATAGGCAGTAAGTCGTTATAGGAATATTTATTTTATTTTTATCTCTGCAAAACTGTAAATAGAACGGTTGCGCCACTGGACGTACTTGGAATTGTTCAATTTTACATGACATCACATGACGTCACATGTGGTATTTATTCTATTTATGTTATCGTGAATCACGAATGTCATAAGTCATAAGATTAATAAATATGTATATTTTTGGGATTCGCACAACAGAATGATCAATGTATTGTGTCAGTCTTCTCTCAGTAAGCAAACAAAGTTTTTATAAATACAACGTGTAGTCAAGCTGTTAATATAGTTTTAAAAGTGCTTTGCTAAGCTATGGAAAGTGATAAAGTGGATTCTTTAGAAAACAATTTTCATGCTGAAATTTTGTTGAGCCAGAACGCAGATGTAGCTACACAAGGTGAAATTGCCTCTTCATCTTCGGCACCACGAGATGAAGGTATAAATTTCATGAATTACAGTGACGATGTTAACAAAAAGAATGAAAATATTTACACACCGTTGCATCCAGTGGATCGAGATGGTGGCATAGATGTTAGCTCGAAAAATGAAGATGGTAAGTATTTTGCTATTGCAATGGTTAGCTAGTAAATTGTAGATACCAAGAATAAACTGAAAATTTGATGAATGCTATAGGGTGGAGGCTGGTCTAAGAGTACGCACATAACTTTTTTTCTAATTATAAAAAATAGAGCCAAACACAGATTAATTTTACCAATAAAGCACTGTGTAATTTTGCATTCGTACACTCAGAAGCATGGGTATGGACTACTATTATTCGGTGCAGCGGTGCAGAATATTCAGCGCGGGGTATGACTATAAAAAAATGAATATTATGTTATGATCCTACCTCTGTTATAAATTTTCATATCAAATACTCTACATCATAAACCCGAATACTAAATAAAAAAAATAAGTATTTTAAAAAAATGTTAGGAAAAGTAAAAACAAATAATAATAATCAATAATTAATTATCGTCTCATTTCTTATATAAAAAACCAATAACCAAAATTAAGTAACTTGTAATTTTATTTTAAGGATAGTATTTGATTGGGACGTAACAGAAACGATTGTAAAATGCGTTTTATACCATTCGGTGGTATACGGGGTGTATCCAGTGGCGGATTTAGGGGGGGGGGGGGGGGGGTTAAAAATGTCTCCAAACAAATAGTTTTTAAAACAATTTTAAACAATTTTTCAAAAATATTTTTTTCTCTCAAATCACTATTTAGAAAATTAAATTATGAACTCTAGTAGCTTGGAAAATGTTAATGAAAAAAGGCGAAAAAAGATCCTGATCAAACCTAAACGAACCTTTTTTGGGTTTAACCAGGTTTCCTTAGGTTTGGTAACCATGAATTATTGTGATATTTCAGCGACTTGCTTGGATTCTTTCTAAATGATTTTCATCTTGTAATGAGTTGCTGTAATGAATGTAGTTTCATTATTATCGAAAGTACGTATTAAAATTGCCCTTTTCTTTATAAATTTGCGAAAAAGCTCAAAAATAAATTCATAATATAAAACTTAGTTGTCTTATTTTACACTTGTCAGTTTAAAACTTTTGGTTGTCAAATTAGACCGGATTAGCGTTGAATAATCTGGCTGTTAGATTTTTCTTCTTCAGGTATTTCATTTAGGAGCGTTGATGATAACTGAAGTGAAATTTAGACGCGGAACGTAACCTGGTCTTAACATTTCTATGGCCTTTCAAACTTTCTTATTTCCTATCGATCTAAAACTTCAGTTTGTTGCGTAAACGGCTTTAGCTATTTGCATGTCCAATTCTTCTTATCCTGACAAGTTCGCACAACAAAAGAACCCAAATGGCTGCTACTTCCACTATTTTCACTTCCACCTCCATTTCCCTTGTCCCTTCTCTGTTTCTTTGCCGACGTAACTTCATTTTGGCTAGTTCCAGGCTGGAACTCCAATCACTTTCAAGACCACTAATATCACTAGTTTTACTTTTGTCTCGACTTGCCGAATTTTGTTTCGTTTCTGGATTATCTACGGTTAAAAATATTTTTCCATTATAAGTTTGACTAAACAAGTTATGAACAGTAAGGAAATATGGGTATTGATAAAAATTAGTCCAAAATAAAAAGTTAAAAAAAATCTCTGATTTTTGATTTTTTTTTAAATCATGATTTTTATCAACCGTGAACTTGTAACATATTAAATGTTTTCTAACCTAGTCATTGAAGCTAAAATTAGAGGATTACAGGCTAAGAGTCGCTTTACTTTTTTCTTAATATAAACGGAAGTAATATAAATAATACATTTTTAATACATTAACGTAGCTAAATAAAAACACAGCCTTTAATCTCAAGGGCAGTTGTTTTTCTAATTTAATATTTGAGCGTCTCCAAAGTATATCTGCTCAGTATGTTTTCAACTTTTAGGTGAAGGTAGGCCCCAAAGAACTAGAAAACCCGTTCGTTATCTCACAGACATTATAGTTGATGAGGAAATGTTGATAGGCAACATTTTTTATGTTAAGTTTTTTGTTTTATGTATATATTATTAAAAGCGTTTTTTTTTTAGATTTTCACAAAAAGAAGAGAAAATTATGCTTGGCAGAACCAGCAACGGGAAACAAATCTAAAAAGGTTCCAAATACCAGCCAGGACCCAAAATCTAGTAAGTCACGCGAAATTTGTGAGTTAAAAGGATAAATAGCTAAAAACATATTTTCAATCGAGCATATAACTTGCATTCTAAGTTACTTGGGGTTTCGAACCTACATTTTTTCAAAAATGTCCTGACCTTTTTTTCAAACATGCTTTTTAGAAAACGGATGTCTGAAATATTTTGAAAATATTTTATCCAAAAACACGTATTTCGAAAGTACATTTTTTAAAAATGTCTCCAAACAAATAGTTTTTAAAACAATTTTAAACAATTTTTCAAAAGTATTTTTTTCTCTCAAATCACTATTTAGAAAATTAAATTATGAACTCTAGTAGCTTGGAAAATGTTAATGAAAAAAGGCGAAAAAAGATCCTGAATAAACCTAAACGAACCTTTTTTGGGTTTAACCAGGTTTCCTTAGGTTTGGTACGTTACTTTCTCGTAATATCCCAAAAAATTAGATTTCGAAAAAAATGTTCCCTGAAAACATGTATTTTTGAAAAGAGCTTTAAAAAAATGAAAAATTGGTTTGAGACAAATTGTACTTTCGTAAGTACACTTATAGCCCCCCAAATGAGCAGAAGGCATAAATAAAAAAAATGCTACAATATTTACACTTCTATATTCATCAAGCAATTTATCCTGTCGCGTGTAAGCTAAGATGACCAACTCTTTTAGCTGATTTTTTTTTCAACAAATACCCTTTTTGCTGTTAAATTCAGTAATTTTTTTCGAAAAACAGCTTCTTCAAAAATATATTTTTTTAAAAAGAATATTTTAAAAATACATTTCCCGGAAATATATTGTTTAGAAAACATAATTTTTCTAAATTTGAATTATGAATGAAATGTCTATGAAAAAATGATAAAAAGATCCTAAACGTATCTTTTTTGTGTTTGGTCAGGTTCACTTTCCTTGTATTTGTTATATTACTCTGTAGTAAATTACTTTCAAAAATGTGTTGTTTTCTAGTATGAATACTCGAAGTTTTTTTCGAAACAATGTTTAAAAAAATGTCTTTCTAAAAGTATGTTTTCTTGAAAGAGTTTAGTTTCAAAAAGTGGTTAAAAAAAGTCGAAGTTGGTTTCAGAAAAAAAAGTTTTAGAATATATGTATTATTGAAAAAATTCAGTTTTCGAGAAAATATATTTTCAAAAAAAAGTGTTTTCGAAAAATTTTCATAATCAGTCTAAATGGACAGAAGGTAGTAATTAAAAAAATTCGTGAATATTGGTAAGTTAGGATGACAAACCGTCCTGTTTTCGTAAGAACAGGTTTAGATATTTCGTCCATTATGAAATAGTGTAGAACCCCCTAAACCCTAAACAATAAAGAAGTAATGTCGCACTCGAGCTTGCCCATTTTTTTGTTTTTTTTAGTATGTATTTTTGTGTAGGTCGAGGTGACGTAGCGCCCCCTAGGTTAAATTCTAAATCCGCCCCTGGGTGTATCACAATAATGGGGTTTTTACTCACGTTTGCTATTAAAGGAATTGAAGAATTGAAATTTGATATCTGAGTAGAAGTCGGTCAGTTATTAAAAAATATGGTTGGAAATTTAGCTTTTGAAGTGTGGGTGATTGTGTATATGTATATATGGTTTCAGAAAAACCTTTGTATGGGCAAATATCGTTGCTATTAGTACGAAGATAAACTTGTGTGTGTGGTGTAAAAACACCTAAGTTAATTTTACTATAAAGCGAGCTACTTAGTGCACATAATAATATAATATATATATATATATATATATATATATATATATATATACAGTATGTCCACGGATGGAGGTCACAAGAGGACAAATGAACCAAAAATTTCATTATTCGAAAACAAATCATTTTTGGTAAGCTTCTGCTTCTTAAAAAAATACGGTGTATGACGAAAATGTTTGACTTTTTTATACAGAGTGCTCAAAAAATACAAATATAATAAATTATGTGACGAGTAAACTACCTTTATTTTTCTTTTTAGGGCAAAATGATGAAGACAAAAAATATTTCAAATTCCAGTCAAAATTTAAATTCAAATCAGCTGAATATTTCACTTTTTATTTTTGTGTTATAATTTTTTCAAATTTAACTGTACCTCCGTTTTCTAGGTGATTTTTGCCTTGTCCACCTCATCTCACTATCTTTTACGAAAAATGTCAGAAAATTTAAGATTTTTGCAACAAAATTTTAAATTTTCTGACATTTGTCGTAAAAGATAGCGAGATGAGATGGACAAGACAAAAGTTACCTAAATTTAAAATTGTCGCAACAAAATTTTAAATTTTCTGACATTTGTCGTAAGAGATAGTGAGATAAGGTGGACAAGGCAAAAATTACCCAGAAAACGTAAGTACAGTAATATTTGATAAAATTATAACACGGAAATAAAGAGTGAAAAATTCAGCTGATATTTTGAATTTAAATTTTGACTAGAATTTGAAATGTTTTTGTCTTCACCATTTTGCCCTAAAATGAAAAATAAAGGTAGTTTACTCTTCACATAATTTATTATTTTTGAATTTTTTGAGCACCCTGTATAAAAAAGTCAAACATTTTCTTCGTAGACCATATTTTTATAAGAAGCAGAAGCTTACCAAAGATGATTTTTTTTCGAACAATGAAATTTTTGGTACATTTGTCCTCTTGTGACCTCTATCCGTGGACATACTGTATATATATATATATATATATATATATATATATATATATATATATATATATATATATCTATATATATATATATATATATATATATATATATATATATATATATATATATATATATATATATATATATATATATATATATATATATATATATATATATATATTTATATATATATATATATATATATATATATATATATATATATATATATATATATATATATATATATATATATATATACAGCGTGTCTTCGGAAGCTCTTACCATATGGTAAAAATTTTTATTATTGATTTTATGAAAAAAGTGCCTCTTTATAAAAAGTTCTGCATCATGAGAAAATAGCATCGGCATTCCAAAATTTGATCTTGGACATACAGGGTGGCTCAAAAATGTAAAAGTCCCAATCCACGTGAAGCTAAAAAGACACAAAATCGTTATTTAAAGGTAAACTGCCACTGTAAATGTACTAGAGTTAACTTTTTGTACGTTAGTGGATTAGGTTTGGAACATACAGGAGTCCCAAAAATAAAATTATTAAGATCAACTTTACGAAAAAAGTAAATCTTCATAAGAAGTTCTACCTTATAAAAAAGGAGCATGGTTATTTATAAACTTGATGTAGGACAATACAGGGTGACTTAAACAGCTGAAAGTCACAATTTACATTTAAATTATTTTGCCACCTGTATGTCCTATATAAAAAATTTTAATAACCATGTTCTTTTTTCACAATGTAGAAGTTTTATGAATATATACTTATTTTGTAAAGGCGATAAAAAAAATTAATTTTATTTTAGGGACCTCCTGTATGTTCCAAACCCAATTTACTAACATAAAAAAGTTAATTCTAGCACATTTGCAGTGGCAGTTTACCTTTAAATAACGATTTTATGTCTTTTCAGCTTCACGTGTATTAGGACTTTTACATTTTTGAGCCACCCTGTATGTACGAGATCAAATTTTTGAATGGAAATGCTATTTTCTCACGATGCAGAACTTTTTATAAAGAGGCACTTTTTTTCGTCGTAAAATCAATAATAAAAAAGTTTTCCATATGGTAAGAACTTCCGAAGACACGATATATATATATATATATATATATATATATATATATATATATATATATAGGGTGTTACGGAAATCATTTAATATATTGGAATGGGTAACTCCTGATATGAATTCAGATTGAATAATTCATAAACGGCGCTTCACTATAAAAAAAAGGTTGATATCGGCCCTCAAAAATTTCTTTTTAAGTAATTGCGCACCACTGGTAATAAACACATGGCCATATAAAAAACAACGAGCAATGTCAGTTACAGAAAAAATCTTTTGTTTTGACGTCAGATGTTGCCAAGCCGTTCTAGTCCCTCCCATGTAACAGGTTTAAAAAAAATTATATTTTTATTATCTTTAAATAAAGAAATCCTACTACTTAACTCTTTCAAAACACTCACTTTCAAAAAGTTAAAATACTACAACACAAAAAATCCAAAGAACAGCTGTTCAAACCAAGATTACAATAATAATTTTTAGAGGAAAAGACTAGGTACCTACCTATCCAAAATTAGCTTCAAACAAAAAAAATTTAATAGCACAATAAAAACTAGCAACAGTTTAACAAAATTAACTCAGAAGAATTGTATGAAGCTAACGTATACAAAAAACTGAGGAAAAACTAACTTTTGTACTTTTCAGTAACTAAGAATATCCAAAATCTAAAAAAAGGGGTTAGGTTGACAACTTATCACCCTTAATAATCCGCTTCTCAACATTTTGACACAGATCAAAGGATAATATCTATTCTTATCAGATTAATATCACTCTCGCTACATTTCATTACAGTTAAAAAAAGTAATAAACACTAAAATCACAATAAAAGCATTGTAAAGAAATAAACATCATAATATGTCACGAAAAATACTGCCTTTTTTAAACTGGTGAAATGATATTACTAACTCAAACTTGCTATAACTACTCAAAACGCTAAATTTTAAAAAGTTAAAATACCTACAATAATCCAGGGATTAGCTGTTCAGAGGAAAACTACCACCAAACACCAAACTAAACATCCAGAAATCTGTTTTGCCAGACTCTAAGGAAAGCTTGTCTAAGGCAAAACTTAATATTCCACAACACTCAACGCATACGATAATCTATTAAATAGCGCTGTAATAAATAATTAAATGTGTTAGGATTATTTAATAAACACTGCAAAGTATAAAACTGTTTTAACGAGCAGGATAAAATATTCCAACAATGGCACAACTTGCTGAAAACGTTGCAAATACTACTCAAAGAAAATAAAACGTCAAATGGTCAAAACATACTACTGTACTTAAAACTATATTCTTAATAAAAACATAGGAAAGGATATGCAATACTATGAAACCCATCATACATATAGGTGTATAAGTGGTTGCAAACGACTAGAGCATATTAGGTAGTTATGAAAGTATTTGAAATAAAGATATTTCAATAAAATTTGATACTAAAAATTTTTAAGTGTTACGTTTTGTATATATTTTATATTTTAACTGCCCCGTAAGACTTTTTACGGCTTATTATTAGAAAAAACGCTATCTAAAGTATTTGCTCTGGATTTCAAAAATGCCGCCGATATAACTTATGACCAATAAGGGCGCGGTTAGTTCTAAAAGGTGACTGGTCCTCCCATGTTGCCGATTCGGCGCAAAACGATTAGTGTTGATTGCATTATTTAAAAAAATATATTATAAAACGAGAGCTTTTTCTCATTTTTAATGTAATAAAATGGTACGTATGTATTTTTTTACATCGATATTCGCGTGGTACGGTCAATGCTGTATTTCTTCTGCACTGTTTCTATAATTTGGCAACAGCGTTGGAAAATAATTTGTCTGAGGTGACGCTATCCACTAAATAGTATTTTTGCACCTAGAAAAATAAAATGTTCTTTGTGCCGCCAGTTCGTACAAGTTTTAGATAGAGATTTTAATCGATTCCTAATCTGTTCCTTAATCCAAGATTCCGAGATGATTAGCTTACGGATATCGTTTTGCGGGATACGATGAAGGAAATAGTGTATTATAGTAAGTATGCCAATTGAAAAAGTGAATTAACCGCGAAGTCGGGTTGAATGGAGACCATCTTTCAACGGGTTCGGGACCCCAGAATACCTTAGTGTTCGGGACAATAATGAGGACAATATGCTACGAATCATGCTTGTTTGGGAGCAAATTAGAGACATTTTCAGTACATTCTGCTAGATAAGTACCTATCATTTTTTCCAACTTTTTATTAGTTTTACTTATTGATATTTAAATTATGTTAGGCAACTACTGGTTAAAACTAAGGCTGCAGACAGAAAGGAGTGGTTGCCGAGTGGCCTTTTAAACATTTTTTTAGTTTTTTCTTCGAAAAAAGTTTAAATTTGTTTTACCTTTGTCTTAAATTACGGGTAATAACAGAAAATAAAATATTCTTAAGATTCATAATATGTCTGGCAACGTTTCAACAAATTCAATTGTTTTTAATTTTTCGCGCGCAAATTTCTGTCAAGCGCCGTGTGTACGCTCAGCCAGGTGCGGCGAATATCGGCGGATTTTAGGGTATTTTTGAAAATTTTTAAAATGTTCGATTTAAGAAAAAAAAGTATTGGATATGTCTGTAGACTATCCCAGGAGTCACCCATTCCAATATATTAAATATATAACTAAATATTTAGCAGTAATATCAGACAAAGGCGGTGTAGAAACGCTTAAGATACTTTCACTATAAACAAAGCTACTTGGTGCAGATAACTATTTGGCAACCATATTTCTTTTATAAAATCAGCCGTTTTTGAGAAAAATGAAAAATTGAGTATTCGCGTACGTCTCTGGCCTAAATCCAAAAATAAGAATTTAGTCAGAGCAGAACTAAAATTTCGAGGAGTTTGTATTAAAAACATATTTATGAGCCATTTATCAAAATACTTTAGTTCCAAGTTTTTCGCTATACCTATCTTATGACCAAAAATACGAAAAATATTTTTTCTACGAGCGCTCTATGGTTTCAGAGCCCCAGGTTTTTCGCCAAAATTATAAAAAGTATTTAACTCAAATTTAAATTACTCCAAATAGGTTCTAGATTGAAAAATAACTTGGTAGAATGCAAAAAAGTTTATTAACTGTAAGATTTTTTTAAAAAAAGCGGCATATTTAGAAACCGATTTATTGGTAATTTTTTTTATATAATTACTACAATTCATTTTCTAATCCTGTTAAGTCCAAGTAATTAGCTGTGGTTTCTTCTAGACAGTATTCCTCCTTTTCACTATCATCTTCACTTTCTTCGAAGTCTGAACTTTCTAATTGTGGTTTTATAAGCATATCACTAACTTCAGCACCACCTTTAATTTGGGATGTTGCCTTATCCTTTTTTGCAAATTTATGCTAGGGATTATGGGATCTGAAGTATTCATGCCTCTGCTAAAAAGGTCTTCTAGGTTGCTTCTTCTGCTGATTTTTCTAGCATGAAACTGGCGTTTGTATAATTTATTTCGTGCTTCAGAGCCCTCCTCGCCGAAGTGACCTACAGGAAGTAGTGTATTTTCCAGTATCTGCCCACCATGTATTAAGACTTTGTAAACTGTTGCAGGCATTGGGTACCAAGGATACTTTTATATATACAACTGTGCAGTTGCAAGACAATATTCTTCAAATTTTTTCGGTATTTACTTGGTATTGACAATACAGGAAAATTAAAATTGTTTCGAAGTTTTTAATAAGACTTTCATCCACATCTGTTGATGCAGAAAAAAGTTCGGTATTTTCGAAAGCTCCGCGGGCGGTATTACCATCGTTGGTACTACCAAACCCGGGTTTTGGCTTGTCAATATGTAAATGAAGCTGGGACAAAAATCGTTCGTTTTCGATTGTTTAAGATTTTTTTATTTTCTGTGCCACAAATTTGCCATTCAGATAGATCATATCTGTAGGACGCACTCAAAAAAACGGATCCAAGCATGTTAAGGGCTTATTCCATATTGCAAGGTATTAGGTTTTGGCTGAAACGGTTTTGCTGTTTTAAAATCTCTGCTCACTTGGACGAAGGTCCGGGGTGTGCCTCCACATATTGGACGAGCTGCACTTGATTTTGTTCCCGTCAAAGTGTTAAGGACTTTTCTATTAATTAAGGTCATAAACAGCTGATATTTTACAATTAGGGATCTATTTTCTGATAGGGATATTCTTAGTTCTTCCAGATTTTCAATTTGAAGGTCTATATTTTGTTTCTCTTTTAATATATGTTCTGATGACTCCTTAATATATTACAGTTTTATGTGTCTACAAAATTGAACAGACTGGGGTGTTCTGTTGTTTCATAATATGACGCGGTTTTTTGTTTGCAAACGTAAAGGTATATAAGTTGTTGCTAATACAGACGTATCAGAGTGAGTGTCAGGTCATTCAAATTGTTGTTTATAAGTAGAATGACCGCTGCTTCCATCAAACCCATAGCTACAAATTAGTTTGGCAGTAATTTCCTGACAAGTCCAGGTGATGAATAATCTCTTTTTCTTTTCATAATACTATGCGTTTCGTCGTGTGTTCTAGAAGATTGTTTAAAGGAACTTCTGCAATAACGTCAGTAACCATAATATCTCTTGGTCTACATTTAGATGGATAAATAAAGCTTTTCTTTGCCCCATTTCGTATATTCAGGTACTGCTGCTTGCTAAAGTCTGCATTCAAAATCAACTGTAGTACTTCTTCGGCTGTGTAATTTAAAGGCTGTTTCTTGGAAAATAGAAGCATCTTTCTGACTTTAGCAGGTCGTGTTGAACTTTCGGTAATATAAGCTATAAGGTAAGCTTTTTAGCTGCTGATGTGGCTATCGAAATAGTGCGTCAGTGCTAAGTATGTGGAAAAATGAATTATTTTCATCCGGAACTATCTTTTCACAGATTTGCTCGGTGGAATACAGACGGCCTGGAAAGCCATTTTGTCGTATATGTTTTTTAAATTAACTTGAGGGGTCAGGAGGACCATTTAAGTTTTTGCTATTTATTTCTTATCGACCACCGACTTAGCTAAATTCGTTTTGTTTGCGTTTTAGTCTTTTGAGGAGAGTCTAAGAACACATTATTTTACTTTTACGCAAAAATTACTAAATATACAAATAGAACAGAGGACGAAATATTCCATATTGTTAGTATTAAGAAGAATCTTACACAATGCTTTAAGCATTAATTATTGCTTTTTACATAACAAAATCTATAAATATCTAGGAAAATCGAAACTTAACAGAAATTAAAGCTATTAAAGTAACAAGAAAAGTTAAATATTTTAAAATATAAAATAATGAGAAAAAATAATAAAATTATTTAGCACTTTAATTATTTCTTCGTCGAAATATTGCTTCGGCCTGCTTGGACCTTCTCAGCCCAGGAGCAGAAGATATTTTGGACTATTTAAGAAAAATACAATTTATGAAAATACCATTGAACTTCAGCAAGAGGAGACGGAGCCGTTCATTCATAACTGGCTTTTTGTTTGTTTCATAGAATAAACGTATGTAGGGCAAAGAAGCTATAACTCCGTCTCCGCGCGCCACCGTAATGGCTTTCCAGGCCGTCTGTATTCCACCGAGCAAATCTGTGAAAAGATAGTTCCAGATGAAAATAATTCATTTTTCCACATACTTAGCACTGACGCACTATTTCAATAGCCACATCAGCAGCTAAAAAGCTTACCTTATAGCTTATATTACCGAAAGTTCAACACGACCTGCTAAAGTCAGAGAGATGCTTCTATTTTCCAAGGAACAGCCTTTAAATTACACAGCCGAAGAAGTACTACAGTTGATTGTGAATTCAAATTTTAGCAAGCAGCAGTACCTGAATATACAAAATGGGGCAAAGAAAGCTTTATTTATCCAGATTATACGAAAGTTTGGCAGTGCAAGTCTAAATGTAGACCAAGAGATATTATGGTTACTGACGTTATTGCAGAAGTTCCTTTAAACAATCTTCTAGAACATACGACGAAACGAGTATTTACAAGAGACGTTACGAGTATTACAAGAAAAAGTGATTATTGATCACCTGGACTTGTTAGGACTTAAGGACATTACTGCCAAACTAGTTTGTAGCTATGGGTTTGATGGAAGTAGCGGTCATTCTACTTACAAACAAAAATTTGAATCACCTGGCACTCACTCTGATACGTCTGTATTTGCAACAACTTGTATACCTTTACGTTTGCAAACAAAAAACGGTGTCATATTATGAAACAACAGAACACCCCAGTCTGTTCAATTTTGTAGGCACATAAATCTGTAATATATTAAGGAGTAATCAGAACATATGTTAAAAGAGAAACAAGATATAGACATTTAAATTGAAAATCTGGAAGAACTAAGAATATCCCTTCGAGAAAATAGACCCTAATTGTAAAATATCAGCTGTTTATGACCTTAATTAATAGAAAAGTCCTTAACACTTTGACGGGAACAAAATCAAGTGCAGCTCGTCCAATATGTGGAGGCACACCCCGGACCTTCGTCCAAGTGAGCAGAGATTTTAAAACAGCAAAACCGTTTCAGCCAAAACCTAATACCTTGCAATATGGAATAAGCCCTTAACATGCTTGGATCCGCTTTTTTGAGTGCGTCCTACAGATATGATCTATCTAAATGTCAAATTCGAAGCACAGAAAATAAGAAAATCTTAAACAATCGGAAGAAGATGATACAAGAACGATTTTTGTCCCAGCTTCATTTACATGTTGACAAGCCAAAACTCGGGTTTGGTGGTACCAACGATGGTAATACCGCCCGCAGAACTTTCGAAAACAACAAGCTTTTTTCTGCAATAAATAACAGATGTGGATGAAAATCTTATTAAAAACTTCAAAAGAAGTTTAATTTGCCTGTCCTGTCAATACCAAGTAAATACCGAACTGCACAGTTGTATATAGAAAAGTATCCTTGATACCCAATATACAGTTCACAAAGTTTTAATACATGGTAGGCAGATAATGGAAAATACACTACTTCCTGTAAGGTAAATCGGCGAGGAGGGCTCTGAAGTACGAAATAAATTATACATACATGATCGTCAGTTTCATGCTAGAAAAATCAGCAGAAGAAGCAACCTAGAAGATCTTTCTAACAGAGCCATGGATACTTCAGATCCCATAATCCCTAGCATAAATTTGCAAAAAAGGCTAAGGCAACATTGCAAATTAAAGCTGGCGGATGAAGTTAGTGGTATGCTTATGAAACCACAATTAGAAAGTTCAGACTCCGAAGAAAGTGAAGATGATACTGAAAAGGAGGAATACTGTCTAGAAGAAACCACAGCTAATTACTTGGACTTAACAGAATTAGAAAATAGTTGTAGTGATTATATAAAACAAATTACCAATAAATCTGTTTCTAAATATGCAGCTTTTTTAAAAATCTTACAGTTAATAAACTTTTTTGCATTCTACCAAGTTATTTTTCAATCTAGAACCTATTTTGGGTAATTTAAATTTGAGTTAAATACTTTTTATAATTTTGACGAAAAAATTGGGGCTCTGAATCCATAGTGCGCTCGTAGAAAAAATATTTTTCGTATTTTTGATCATGATATGTAAGTATAGCGAAAAACTTGGAACTAAAGTATTTTGATAAATGGCTCATTAATATTTTTTTAATATAAACCCCTCGAAATTTTAGTGTTCTGACTAAATTCTATTATTTTTGAATTTAGGCCAGAGACGTACGCGAATACTCAAATTTTCATTTTTCCCAAAAACGGCTGATTCTATAAAAACAAATTTGTTTGGTTTATATCGATGATGTAAAAAAAATCAAAACGATAAAAAGTCAGTGGCGTACTACTGATTTTTATAAAAATAGCCTCTATGAATTCACTGAGCACACCAATGGAAATAAAATAAAATTTATTTCGGCGAAAAAATGTCATCTGTTGAGTCAGTTCATACCAAAATTCAAACCAATATCTTCAAGGGTTTCCAAAATATTTTAAAAAACAGTTATTTTAAAAAATTACATAAGAACTTTTTGTCCTAAGATGACCTCAAGATTCCACTTCCGAATTTTCTTAATATACTGAAAAATCACCCTGTATATATGGTGTTACACAGGTAATTTTTTAATATTTACTTTCAAGAATTGGGGCCTGGCGTCGCTATAAAAATTGAGTAAACCTGTCGATTTGTTTACTTCATAGAAAGGATAGTTTTAAGAATTTAAGATTTTGTATTTGTTTATTGATGAAGTAAAATTTGTCGTAATCTAAAAAATATAATAATATGTAGATATATGCTTTAGTAAGCTTGACACATTTATTACATACATCTTTTAAAAAACAAGCTTATCATATGTGAAGTTAGTAATAAGATTTAAAACATTCACGCCACTGGAACTTGCCCTCCTTTCTGTTTCCGCGCTGCGGGCTATCCATCGACCTAACATTACGTCGCTGAAACTATTTCTGATAATATACCGCAAAAGTTTAACGTGTGTACTCTTCGGCAGATGCGCACTTTTAAGCCAGTTTACTATAAATGTTAAGAAATATGATTCTTCAGTTGCAGGTGATGTAAAGGTTCACATGAGAAATAAAAATGGTCCTTTGCATTTGGCGGCACAAGATCAGGACAAAGGCCTATTTGAAGTTTTAATTAGAAGCGGTTCACATGGCAATACAAACGATGATCAAAATGAGGACCAAAATGTAATGGAGATTCGAAAAATTTCCAAGTTAGATGCTAACACGCAAGGTGAAGACGGTTTTCCGGTTTTGTCCAGGTTAATGGCGACGGAAGATGACGTTGTTACAGTTTTGATGAATCAAATATTAACGTACAACATAAACATTAACGAAAGGGATGAGCATGGTCATTCAATTTTGTACCACGCAGCAGGATCTGGACACAAACACGTAGTTGACATTCTGATAAGACTCGGTGCAGATGTTAACGCATGTGATGCATATGGTTTCTTGCCTTTACACCGTGCGATAGTAGGTGGGCATCCAGATATAATCAAAAGTTTAATAATTCCCGACGGCGATATTAATGCCAAAGGTATGGATGGTCTTTCACCTCTGCATTTGGCAGCAGGATTAGGACAGAAAGACGCGGTTAAAATGCTAGTCAGTCTTGGTGCAAATATTAACTCTAAAGATAATCATGGTTTATCACCTTTACACGTTGCAGTACGATGTGAAGACAAAGACGTGGTTGATATTTTGTTGAAGCACAGTGCAGATGTAAACATAAAAGATAAAAAAGATGTGTCGCCTTTGCAACAGGCGGTCTTAAAGGGAAACAGAGAATTTGTAGGAAGGTTGTTAAGGCACGGCGGCGACATAAACGTTAAAAATGTCGTAGGCCCTTCGCTTTTGCATTGGGCAGCCTATGAAGGGTACGAAGAAATCACTGAATTCTTACTAATGCACGGTGCTAAAGTCGACTCCAAATGTCTTAATGGCTGTTTGCCGTTGCACTGGGCGGCAAGACAGGGACATAATCACATAGTTGAAATTTTAGTGGATAATGGTGCAGATGTCAGAGCCCAAAATCACGAAGGTTGTTCACCGTTACATTATGCTGCAGCAACGGGTCACACAGATGTAGTCAAAAAATTGATACGTCACGGTGCAGATGTTAACAGTGAAGGGTCTGTTTGTTGTACGCTTCTGTATGAAGTAGCAAAACGTATTACCAGTGGGACTTCAGTAAAATGCTATGATTCTTCACTGGTGCATTGTAAAACCGATAGGAAACCTAAAGATATAATTGAAACATTCATATATTACTTTGCACAGGTGTACGCTAAAGGTCACGATATTTTAGGGCTTGCACACTGGAGTGCAGAAATTAGCTACAGTAGCTTGATTGAAGTTTTGGAGAGTGATGGCACTATCGTCAATAATAATCCAGATAGACAACACATAATCGACAAATTGTTATCCTTCAGCAAAGAGCTTAACTCTGCAAGTAATGGGGACTCTTTACTTTTAAGTCTGACGGAGCCAGTTTCCCGAGTAAGAAGTATATTAGTTTACTTCGCCGACTTTAAAGATCAAAGATTAAGCGGTCATACTCCGTTGCATAAAGCAGCAAAAGGTGGACACAAAGAAATTGTTGAAATATTGATATCCCATCGTGCAGACGTCAACGTTTTTGATAATGCTGGCTTTTCGCTTTTAAGTTATGCAGCCACTGGGGAAGTATGTGAAATTTTAGTCTGTCACGGTTTAGATGTTAATGCCAAAAATAGTGTTAATATTGCACCTTTACATTGGGCTACAAATAAAGGGCTTATAGGCGTTGTTAAAAATTTGATAACCCACGGTGCTGAAGTTAATGTTACAAATGATGCAGGGTATTCCCCTTTGCACGTGGCAGCTATGGAAGGGCACACAGACATTGCTGATATTTTGATTACTCACAGCGCCGACTTAAACATCAAGAATAATGCAAATTACGATACGCCTTTGCACTGTGCAACACAAGAGGGGCACAAAGACATAGCTGAAAATTTGATAAGATCTGGTGCAGAAGTGAATCACAGAAATTATAATGGCTGTTCGCCGTTGCATTTGGCAGCAGGAAAGGGCCATAAAGACATATTAAAAATTTTGATTGACAATGGTGCTAATGTTAACGAACAAGATAATCATTGTTCTTCGCCTTTACTCTGGGCAGCAGAAAGTGGTCACAAAGACATTGTTGAAATTCTATTAAAAAACGGCACAAACTTTAATGCAGAAAATGAATATGGCGTCTCACCTTTACACTGCGCAGCACTAAATAGACACGAAAACATAATTAAGATGTTGGTTAATTATGGCGCGAATGTTGATCCACAAAATCATACTGGAAGTTCGCCTTTGCACTTGGCAGCATACTTTGGTCACAGAGACGCAGTTCAGTGTTTGGTTAATTGTGGAGCAAGTATTGATATGCAAAATATAAGTGGTTATTCGCCTGTACATTTTGCAGCCCAACAGGGTCACAAGGACGCCGTGGAAATTTTGATTAATCACAACGCGAATGTTACCGCACTAAATCAATATGGTGTTTCACCGTTACACTTGGCAGCAAGAAATGGGTACAAGGACATAATTGATATGCTGATTATTTGCGGCGCGGATATTGACACACAAGATCAAAATGGAAATTCACCTTTGCACTTTGCAGCAAAATATGGCCACAGGGATGCAGTTATGAGTTTGTTAGCTCGTAGGGCCCGTATTAACATACGAAATCAAAGTGGTTATTCGCCTTTGAATCTGGCGGCTCAGGAAAAACACGAGGACGTTGTGGAAATATTGACAAATTGTGATGCTACTGACATTACCTTAAATGGACAGCAAGAAGGGGATACAAAAAACTAATTAAGTTGTTGGTGCATGGAACAAATTTAAAACAGAATATAAAAAATAACTAGGACTCATGTACATAATAATGTTAGCTCAACCAGATGACACTTGTATGAATCTGTGACATTTATTTTTTATGTCCATGTGTTAAAACTATATTATATTTATTGGAAAATCGGAATATGCGAATTTATGTATGTTCTTTTTTACTTCATTGTTATATTCGAAAGGTAAAATTTTACTGTAAACCCCTGAGGAATTAAATAAAAAAATTAACAAATATAACCATGCTTTAAAGAACATTAAAAACACAATATGTGCATTACTTATCGTTATTGATATGTATTTTTTTGTGAATAATACTGAACGTTTACGCTTATATTCACTTAAAAAGTTTAAGATTTTCTTCTGGTAATTAAGATCTTCTAGTTTACGAGTTAGGTTTTGACAGGTTTTCGTTTTGTCATTAATATAATAAGTCGTCATGAAAAACTTAGGGGTTTTTTTAATATCTTAGCAATTTGCGTGGTTTCTAAATGATTTTTATTTTTTGAACGTGTTGCTAAACTGAATTTAGTTTTATCATTGTAGAACGCACATACTATAACAGCCTTTTTCTTTATATATTTGCGAAAAAACTCAGAAACAAATTCATAGTATAAAACTTAGTTGTCTTATTCGTACTCTTGTCAGTTTAAAACTTTTGGTTGTCAAATTCGACGGGTCTCGCGTTCGAGAATCTGGCCGATAAAGTTTTATTAAACTACAGTCAATGGCGTAGCTATCCCTGAGTGGGCCCTGTATCAAAATTTCTTAGGGGGCCCTCCTTGGGATAAAAACAAAAAAAAAAGCAAAATATACTTCAAAATAATGAAAACAAGAATAGCCGATATTGAATATTCTTAAAACACAACAATCATTACTCTAAAAAATTAAAAATATTCTGTCAAATGGTACGGATTTGCTTGACTACACTACTATACAGGGTGAGTCTTTTAATGTGTTACAAGGCGATATCGCGAGAAAGGTTTAAAATATTTTCATGAAGTTTCGGTGAGTTACTAGGGAGATGGGGGACATATTTAAACATATTTTTGACATTTACCTCTCTCTCTATTTTGAGTTGTGGGGGGATGGGGAACTTTTGAATTTTAAATGATATGATGTACTTTTGTTTATAAAATTCAAATCTACGTAAAAAACTTCGTATGTGTACAATTTTTTTTTATTTGCTCTTTCAGTTACGGAATTATGATTTATTAGGTTATAAAATTTAAAAAAATATTTGCCATTTAATGTTAACTTATTTATCGTATGTCGTGCTTCAGAAGTTGTTCGAAATGTCCATCTTTAACTTCCAAACACTTTATCACTCTTTTTCTAAATGAATTTCGTACCCGCTGTAACATTTCAAGTGACACTTATAAGCAGGCAAATCGGATTCGGTCTTTCATATCGTCTAAAGTTGTAGGTGCAGTCGCCGTCACTTTGTCCCTTATAAAATCTCACAAGAAAAAGTCAATGGGTGTCAAATCCGGGGACCTAGTAGGCCAGTTCAGCAATAACCTGAGAAATAATCGTTAAAACGTCAAAATTCTCAACCGATTTAAATAAAAATAACTCATTTCCATGGAAACGAATAATAATTCTAAAATAAGTGAATTTGATTTATTGGTACAATTTATTTATTTTTTAAATTCAATCAAAAATTAGTTAACCATAATTTCATAACCGAAAGAGAAAATCAGCAAAAATTTTGTACGCACACGTAGTTTTTTACGTATATTCGAATTTTATAAACAAAAGTACATCATCCCATTTAAAATTCCAAAGGTACCCCCACCCCTCAAAATAGAGAAAGCGGGTAAATGTCAAAAATGTGTTTAAATATGTCCCCCATCCAGTAGCGTGCATATAATATAGGCAGAAACGTACTGCCTACCCTATTTAATCGTATACCATTCCCACGTAACGCCTTCCTTGCACTATTAATCGTAAATTAGATCGCTGTATAAGCATTCCATAAGATCGTATTTAAAACACACGGCTTGCTTTATATTACGCTCTTATGGCAAAGCAAAAGTAGTGCTTTTATACGAGTAGAAACAAAAGAGGCTGTAGGGTAGAAAGAAATGCAACACATACACCCGGCTCGAAAGGCGAGATCGTCCGTCAGCCATCCCCATCACCAGCGTTATAACTCCACTATTGCCAAGGTTGATGTTTTATCGTACTTTGAGAAATATAAAACTCATTCTGAATTTAAAAGTAAGTTGTCCCTACATTTTTTACAACATAATTAAGATGTTTTAAAAGGGTATATCGTCATGTAAATAATAAGAAGTGTAAATATTCTCTTATGAAGTTGAAATCGAAGTACAGACAAAAATTTGATTTTTGCCGATTGAAAAATGAACTAAAACGTTTATATTCTTCTGCTGAGTTTGCAGGACTAAATTCTTACGAAATCATTAGATTTTGCGGGGATAAGAAGATGAGTGAAATGTTTGGTGAACTGATAACTTTAGGGAAATTAATTTTAACTATTCCGGCTAGCAGGGCATCTGCAGAATGATCTTTGCCTGGATTAAAAAGAATTCATAAGTATTTACGAAACACACAGGGACAGAAACGCTTAAGCGACTGAACAATAATCTCCCTGAAAAGAGACCTTTTGCAGGATCTGAAACGAAAATCTAATTTTTGATGATATTTTAACATAATTTTTAAGAAAAGACCGCCATGCTGATCTAATTTATAAATAATTTCGTTGTTCTTCGTCCCCGTTCTTTTACTGACTCCTAATCGAGATATTTGTGACAAAATGTGAAATTTATGTACGTGAATGCTTCGAAAGATAACACAGCTCCACAAAAAAAATCGATAAATTACCCCTGGAATATGACTATATCTACCATATGGTTTTGGGGTCGCTGTTTGTTTTGTTTTTCAACGCGGATAAGTTTCCATCTTGCTGGGCTATGGGGTTTCGGGGTTATAGAGTTTTGAGGTTTATGGGTTTTGGGGTTTATGGGTTTCGGGGGTTATGGGTTTCAGGAATTAAGAGTTTAAGGGATGAATTAATAAAGAGGTTATGGGGTTATTGGGATTAAGTGATCAATGGATAGAGGATTTTTTGAGGATTCGGGTTTTTCTTTTGAGGTTTATAAAAAATCCTGACGTGATGGGGTTAAATGGACCCCGAATTTGGATTCAGCGACCCCATTAACATATGGTACATATATTCATATTCCAGGGGTAATTTATCGAATTTTTTTTGTGGAGCTGTGTAATCTTTTGACTTAAAAACAATTTTTGCCTACTCTGTTTTAAATGGCATTGCACGCCACTGCCCCATCTATTAACGCACCAAAATATTATGAAAATATTTTAGACCGTTTTCGAGATATTTCCTTTTACCACTTTAAAAAACTCACTCTGTATAGGTATTTTCCTTTACCTTTTTTCGGCGAACATATTTAGTATGTCATCCATAGCTGAAGATTTCAGTTTCTCTTTACTCGACTGCTGGAAAAATGACGAAATTTTTGGCATCTTTTAAAAATATCATCTATTTTCTGTTTAATTTTTCTTTTTAGAGCATCACTGGAGTAAACTCCCTTTTTGCACTCATATTTTTGACAATTTACTACGCTAACAACTTAATCACTCCAAGAGTGTATGCCACTCTAAACAGGTTGTGTCGAATAATGGAAACGGGATTTCCCTGACTAGCATACGGTAATATGGTACCTACTTCCCCGAGACGGAATAATATGGAGCTGTGGCTGAGTGTTTTATTATTCATTTATTAGGGCTGGAATTTTATACTTAAAACTATGAACAATTATTTATTTCAGTATTGGTAAAGCAGACTAATATTTTTTTAAATCAAGTATTAACTAATTTCATTTTTCAATTTTACTAATTCTGATATTTGGTGTGGATAACGTTTTACGTTTTTTTGTTGGCCCGGTATCATTGATACAGCTGCTGCAGTAGTAGCTACGCTCCTGACTACAGTTTAAATCTGTAATCAAACGACA
Source organism: Philopedon plagiatum (assembly GCA_963971165.1). Lineage (NCBI taxonomy): Eukaryota > Metazoa > Arthropoda > Insecta > Coleoptera > Curculionidae > Philopedon > Philopedon plagiatum. Next base: position 69,420,751 of record OZ020195.1, on the reverse strand, counting down.
AGCATACTTCTAATTTTAAGACTTTTAAAAATATTGAATGTTTTTGAATATTGAATGTGCCCAGTTGAGTGCCCAAAAGACTAAGGGACATTATTAATTGTAAAAACACAAAGTACTAATTTTATTTTAAAAATGTATTGTATTTCTTAACTGTTAGACCGCGTTTTTCTGTACAAATAACTAAGTATTTTGAGATCCATAGGATAGTTTAATTTTATTTTAATAAACTGTAAGCGTTTTTAAAAAGTTTTTGCTTTATTTTGTTTTTGGTATAATGTGCATACAAGCTAAAAGTAATAAAATTTCCGTATAAGTTTAAATTATTTATTATTTAAGCTATTTTTTTATTTTTCTTTACTCTCTGTACGAATATTTAAGTGAGTCACTGTATAGCTTTTAGAGCATATGCCAAATTTTTTACGTTTGAATTTCGTAATAAGTTTATATTTTTGCTTATTGTATGATTTTTCTTTTCAGTTATTAAATACTAGTACAAATACGATTTTAGGTCCCAAATCTTGATTTTCGAGCGACTTTTAAACACTGATACCCAATTTTGAAGAAGTTTGATCTGGCAACCCAAACTTCAAAAAATTTACCTCTCCCCAAGCGTTTTATACCAAAATACAAATGGCCGCTAAAACGCAGTGGGGTTAACCGGTATATTTTGTTTTAATCATAGTTTCGAGGTGAACGGCACCGAAACAAATCTGTGGCAGGAAGTTAAAAGGGCATAACTCCGATTTTCTTACTTTTCAGGAGAGGCAAAAATCATTATTCTTATATAAATCATTGCTTTATGTTATTAAACAAACCGCTTCTGGTCAGAGTTTGTGCAATAAACTTTAGTAGTAAACTAATATTTAAACATATTTTTTTTTGACTTTCTATTTCCAAGGAAAAAGAGTTTTTACAGAAAAATCGCAGTGATATCTTTATATAATGCAATAGAACAATCTGTAAAAAGGGCATAAGTAGACATAAAATCAAATATGAATAGATGTAAAGGCAGTATAAAGGGCATATTTGCACATATGCCCTTGTGTCAAAACAATCATTTAATGCAGAAACTTTGTCATAACTGGACTTAATCATTTACTTTCCGATATACCTTTTTCTTTAATTATAGTGTCGGTAATTTTACTTTTTAATGGATTTAAGTTGGTTTTGAAAAATAAACACGTTTTATCAAATACTTTTATATTTAAAAGTGTTAAACAATATACAGTGGTAACCAAGTGGTACACTAAGACACAATATTTAAGATTCTGCATCGCTCATTTCCCGGTCAATATCTGGATCAGTGTCATTTAAAACGTCTGCTGCTACTTTTAAGTTTCTATAAAAATATCTTGCTCCCTCATCTATAAGGTCAAGAAGATTCAATAAGTCGTCTTTTTTCTTTTGGTCTATTTGTCTTTCATTTGTAAAGAGTGGCATTAAAGTTATATCAGAAACAATGTTGAAAGTTTTTCTTTTAAAGTTTACTATTGAAAACTCGCCATCTTTTGACAAAGATTCTTTGAATTTCACAACTACTAATGTTTTTTCATACCGAATCCATTTCTGAGATCTCCACACAAGTTTTTTGTTATCGCTGGTAATCTTTTTAGATATTAGAGGGCCCTTAAGAAGTGGAGAAAACTGAAAAAAATCTTTACTGGTCATTTCTATAACGGTAAATCAACTATTTTTTTCGATTTTAGAGGATTGACCAGCCATTCGAACAAAATTTAGCCAGCCCCGAGGTACATGAATGGAAAAAGGTGATTTCTTTTTGTACTTCTCTATTAGCGCATGATCCGAATCACACTCCATATGAGTGTGACCCGGTATTAAAAATTTGTGATCTATTACTTCTAGATGGTTGTGCACTGAATGAAGGTAAGTAAACATGGCAGTTACGTGGGAGTTCTTGTTTTGCCCTCCGCATGTGTGGCTGTAGCAAATTACATGCTTAACAAATTTTTCCAGATTAGACATATATTTAAATAAACAAGAGGCGATCTCATTTGCTCCACGACCAGCAACCCCTTCGTGCCACATACAGTGAGATGACTCATTAGTTAAGCAATCATGAATTGCAAGATTGAAATTAGGTAATTGTCTTGTATTGCCTCTTTTTGTTTTTTGCATGTATTACTTTCATTGCAATTAGCAAAAATTAGTTGCGTCCGTCTCTTCATCTTTGTGAGAATAAAAAATAGCAAACAATCATACTTACGCTCACACTGAAGTCAGAATAAGAACTGACAAGTAATAAAACGAAGCGGCTTGGGGATGCTGTTTAACGCCAGTGGCGCATATGTATGCCCACAAAAGGGAATAACCCATGATAAACCTTGACTTAATTGTCATATTTAAATGTGACAGAACGGAATATCTTGAGTTATGCCATTTTGACGGATTAAGATGTGAATATTTAAGTTGAATATCTTGGGTTATTTCCTTTTGTCAGCCTATAGACGCCAAGTTTGCGGGTTACATTTCGGGTTAGTACCTTTTATCGGTGCAATTCAAAGTATAAGTGGCAAATAAGACAACTTGCGCCTTTAGGTCGGAAGAGAAAAATAAAAAAACGACGATTTATGCCCTTATGCAATAAAAAATCTACACTATTTATAGGATTTTAAATACTTCCTTTTGCCAGACGATAAAATCAAGTTTTTTAAGTCTAATGGTGTAAATATCCCATTTTTGACAAAAACCGGGTTATGCCCTTTTGACTTCCTGCCACAGAAATACAGGTTAATGTTAAAGGCGTTGAATTAAAAAATCTGCAAAAATGCACCACCTCGTATTAATTTCGCAACAGCTTGACACATAAATTAGTTTGTTATCTGTCAACTGCCAGTAACCTACGTCTCGACTAGTGTTATAAAAGCGGTATCATTTCATAAAACAATGTCGTCATCGCTGACGTCTTAACACTTTCCCCTACATTTTTCCCTATAACCGTTGATCCGCAAAAATAAACGGGTTATACAAATTTTGACGTTTGTAAAACGATATATCGCAAAAATTGCTATATCATGTAAATTATATTATTCTAACAACACTTGCCTGCTAAGGAAAAACAGTATATATTGTGAAAAAGGGTAGTTTTGAGAAAATCAACTTTTTATGAACTTTTGTTGCCGTTTTGTGATTTTTTAAGATGTATTAATTATATTTGGTACACCAAAGTAAGTAAACGTTGACAACAAGATTATGAAGAAAAAAAATTGATTCCTGCATTAATTTATTTAAAAAATCGGTTATACTGTTTTATCTTAGTGTAACAAATAATTTAAATCTAGTATAAGTAGAAGAAAACAGTATACCGTCATCTGGGGTGAATTCGGACGATTTTTGTGGGTTTTTGTCGCTAACTCCCACCCCTTTGGTGCCAAAATTTTCAAAAAAATAATTAAGACACCTTCATGGCTCTACAATAGAATGCCATAAGAAAATTTCAAAAATTTTACCCCCCACTACTTATTTTTTTTGGTTAAAGACTGTCCGGCTTCACCCCTATGTGTGGGGGAAAGACGGACACCCTTTTATTTTGCTTAAAATTCATGTTCAATCGTACTGTGAGGCTAAGTCGGACAGAAAAAATTAAAAAATATATTTTTCAACACGTAAATTACACAAAAAAAAACCAGTTTTTTACTATTTATTTTTATTTTTACAAAGGTATAAAACATTCATGAATAGGTATTCCTTTTTATAAAATACATAAAAAAAAACATATGAACTTTCTAATAACATTTTAAACACTACATTAACAAACATTACACTCCCCAATTAGTTTGGTGGGTAACAAACGAAATTAAAAAAAAATCCAAAAGTTAACAAACTTAAAAGTCAAGTTATTCTATTCGATTCTCACGTCATATTTTTCTACTATGCTTGGAAATTGGAACCTATCGCACCTCAAGAATTTGACATCTTTAAGAACTTTAAAAATTTGATGGTCCTCGATTAAACTTAAATCTTTGGTGTTTGGGTAACTAAAGTGGATACTATATACTATATATATATATATATATATATATATATATATATATATATATATATATATATATATATATATGTGTTTGTTTTTTTCCACTCTGACAATATGACACGCCACGCTTTTTTCATAGGCGCAAAAAACGCCACATCTAACGGTTGTAGCAGGTGGGTTGCATTTGGTGGGAGCAACACAAATTTGATGATATGTTCTGCGCAGCTGTCCAAAACATGTAGCGAAATATGACTTGCTAAATTGTCCCCAATCAGGACCTTCTTTCATGGGAGATTTCTAAAATACGGGATGAGGATTTTGTCAAACCAGTCTTCAAATGTGGCACTGTCGAACCATCCTGACTTGGTTCTGTTGTACATTGCTCCCTCAGGCCCTCCCTCTATCCAGGTTGGATACAAGTGGATAGATTTGTATACCACGTATGGAGGCAATAGATGTCCGGCTGCAGTTGCTGCCATCATAACTGAAGTGCTTGATTTACTAGAATCCACTATCATTTCAACCCTTTTAGACCCCCTGCGGCAAAGAACTTTTTGTCTACCAGGGTCGTCTGTAAGATTTGTTTCATCATATTTGACTACGTGTGTAGGCTCCACACCTTCCAAGGTCTCTTCTAAGTTTTGAAAATAATCTTGTATCTCTTATATTCTGAGCAAACCTTTCTGTTAAGATATTTTGTCTTTGAAAAAATTTATAAAACCATTCAGATCCAGGTAAGTTATCTTTAAAAGTTCTAATTATTTTACCTTTCCGGTCAAGGTAACTCTTTACAAGCAATCTTATATCCCTGCGAGTCATGGGGAAACCCCATTCACTGAACGTGGTGATGCCCTTTGCTATCATTTTTTCTTCTTCTGAGGAAAGTCTAGGTTGTCCACCATGTTTTTTAAAAGTTTTATTTTTACTTCTATCATGCAGAGTAGATTTAGGTATTTTATAATATTCGGCAGCCTGCCTTAAGGATTTTTTGCCCTTTTTGATGTCACTTAGGGCCCTTTTGAGCGTTTCTTCATCGTAGTTCATGAAATTAATCCCCAACTTTTTCTTATAATGCCTGACCATCTCTGTCCGCTTTCACCCCACCTAAGGGCAATTTTTTATAAATTAATTATTAAAAAAAAACTAAAGACTCTGTGCTTTTCGTATAACGTACAAGTGTGAAGCACACATCAGTCGACATTTTACTACCAAAAAGAATGTTATATACCTTCACAGTTTCGTTCGACCATAGTTTCTTTTCAACGTTTGGAAAATAAATAAAAAACGAATTTATCTAAAATCTTACCTCTACGCCACTGGACAAAACTTCTTCGAGCGTAAACCACACCCAAACACCTGCTATGTACCACTGACGAGATCCAGCAAGTTTCGCTGGATACTAACAAGCCGTTGAGATGCCCTTGAAATAAATAGAAGAACATCTGCTTCTGTCCGCCTTCGCCACTACTCTACTGTCCGACTTCACCCCAGATGACGGTACATGAAATATGCACTATTTAGCCACGGGAAATAAACATAAATAATTTATGGAAAAAAGTTTTATTTTAAGAATACAAACAAAAATCTGGTATGAATCAACTAAAATACAAAAAAAAAACAATTTATAAACGTTCTTCTGTCAAATCCTGTGAATTCTCATTTTCAGGTAAATCGATCCAAAATTGTTTTCTATTTGTAGGCATTTTTGGAAGTAGATCTTTTATAAGTTTTGCTTTTTTAGCAATAGAAACTCCTCTGTTATAGGTCATCGTCACAGGTATTTCTAGTTTTGCTTTTCGTTTTAAAGTATTATGAGTGGTAATGCACACACCATTAGGGGACGTTTGATAGGTAAAATCGTATGACCCACAAACAAATTTGGCAAAAGTAATGTCTTAAAAGTAGGGAAGAGACTCATTAGCATTATTTGATTTTCTTGTTCGAATTATATTTTCAAATTTGTAAAAATCTGCATGCTCTAAAACTGTGACTTCACTGCGATGCGATGATTTAAAACAAGCTGATTTAAAATCGTTAAAATCGTAAACGTTTTTGGCTTTTCTAACAGCCTGTTCGATGCGATCATGTAAGCCGTCTGCGGCCATAAATGTATGGCATTTTCCCTAACAGAACAACAAGAGGCGCGTCACGTATGCATCCCTTTACTGTCCAGCTACAAAAGCCTATAACAGACCATTTCTCTCGCTCATTCATACCTAGGGTCTCCAGATTATGGAACAAATTGCCTGCAGATGTTTTCCCTTCCCGTCCCAACCTCCAATCCTTCAAATCCCGTGTCAATAGACTACAGTTCCCTTCTCTTTAGACACCCACGGTACGTTAGTACTTAGGCTTGAAGTCTACGGGGGATGTCTTAGATAAAAATATATTTTAAATGAATTTCTTCAGTGGAACAGTACGGGGAATTTATATAACATAGGGTAGCAGAATAAAAAATACAATTTTGGTTTTGCCCCGTGCAATTGTCCATCCAAATAATAATTTTTTTTTCATCCCTGTTTTGCTTAAGGAATTTCATAAAGGCGCTAGCTACATCTTCTGCTCGACGCCCTGCAATTCCTTCATGCCATAAAACAAGATTATGATGACCTCCCTTTTTTGCATTGAGGCAAAGGTCTCGTTGTAAACAATTAAACGAGAAATAAAAAATGTTTCTTTTACGTCTGGCATTCGCGGTAAAAGTACTACTTTTTGCATATCTGCTGCGAAAGTACGTGCCTCTGACGTTGCAATTTCTTGATCATTTCTATACATCTCCCTTATTTTAGTAACCTACAAAAAACACTTTAGGATTATCAAATTATTTTACAAAATTTGTATAAAAAATCACATTACCGTAAAAAAAATTAAATTTGTGACGACAAAAGTTTGCATCTTTCATGCAAAAATTTGCAATTTTTTTTAAAAAGTTTGATTTAAATAGCATGGGGTATCGTTAAAAAAATGAAAATTAAGCAAACTGGGTAATCCAGACCTAAATAGGAAAGAAATTTAATTATTGAAATGTATTTTTGAAAACCTAACTTCAAACAAATTTTAAAAGGTAATTATTTAAAACTTACCGTGAGTTTTTGTTTGCTAGCATTTGCTAGTATCCTTAGAGTCCTAGAGGACATGTTTCACTAACAATTTTTACATAAAATCATTCACTATCTCTAGAAAATCACTAAGCTGGCAAACAATGTAGTTGGCGGTAAAAATTTCTTATACTAATTTGCCGGTGGAGGGATTAATAATACGCCTCGATCGTACTAAGGTAAAAGAGTATATATAAATATACGCTGTTTTACCGTCGCTAAATTCAAATTTTAATTTAATTACAAGTTAAAAACGGTATATAGATACTATATCACATTTTACCATTGAAGCAAATATAATATAAAATAAGAACCAATGCAAAATAAGATATAAAATTATATATTTTTATTCCATGGTTTTATCGGAGATTTTTTTTTCAACATTGTACATAAAAGTAATTTATACTACTTTGCCTTGATTGACCTTGTCGGATATACTGTTTTACCATAACAGAACCTATGAAATAGGCTCACATATACTGCTTTGCCAGGGCTTTATTCGCTTTTCCAAATAATATATCAAAAAAGTAAATATTGCATGTGAAAGAGCAGGACAAAAAACGTGGGTTGATAGAGAAAACAATAAATCGTTTTTTTGCACATATACTGTTTTACCTTAGTAGGCAAGAACACACTTGACTGTTTATAACATCAACGCCTATGGAATGCAACTGAGCTGGAGCGTATTTTCAATAATGTTGGTCATACTATTGATAATTTGAGGAGCATAGCAAAATAATATTGTCGAAAATCTGGATTTTCTGAAATATTAATATGGGCGGGATATTGACAATATTATTGCGTACGTGCGGCAATATTTGAGTTTTCCAAAAGCAATCGACGTCAGCGAACGATCGCTGTTATTTAAAAATCGAAGACAACAATTCTTCAAATTACTTTATCACTGACTCGTAATTAAAATTAATTACGATTAATACTAAGTTAAAATATAGCAGTTTGGTTTTACGCATCCAGCTCCTGACTAGGGATTGCAATCACGCAAAGTGGGATCCCGCAATCCCGCTGGATCCCGCATCATTTGGGCGGCCTGCGGGATCCCGCACCAGCTATGCGGATGCGCATAGCCATAAAAAAGCCGTAAACTCTTAAAAAATAACGCGAGAACATGTATCTGCCAAATATCCGTGGTATTATGATATGAAAATTAATGAGACTGCTTAGGTACTATAAGTATTTTACTTACCTTACAATCAAACTAATGTGATTTACTATAAAAACTAGTAAGACTTATTATCTCAGGTAGAAAAATAATAAACATTTAAAGTTCATTTGCCCAAAGTTACTTGTTAATTTAATTGATAAGAAATTTGACTGATTTATAGTCATAGTAGTACAGTTAAGAGAGGCAAGACTTTAAATTACATAATTTTGTTGACTGAAATACTGCTAATTTTGGATATTTACATATATTAAAAAATTAAAGTTGGTTTAATAATTAATTAGGTAAACGTTAATTTATCGAATTTTATAAAATTAAAAAACCTATGCGGGATCCCGCGTATAAACATTTGAAGTTTATTTACCCAAAGTTACTTGTTACTTTAATTAAGAAGAAATTTGATTGATTTATAGTCATAGTATGGTTAAGAGATGCTAGACTTTAAATTATATAATTTTTTAAACTGAAATGCGGTTATTTGTTGATTTTTATAATAAAAAATTAAAGTTGGTTCAATAATTAATTAAATAAACATTAATTTATCGAATTTTATTAAATTAAAAAACCTATGCGGGATCCCGCGGGATTAGAACCAATCCCGCAAAATGCCCTGCGGGATTTAAAACACTGCGGGATTGCAATCACTACTCCTGACCCACCGCTTTTTGATGTTCTTTTCTTCTCACCTAAGACCAATGCAAAAAATCTGGTTACACACACTTTTTTCTTATTCATTTTTAAAAACCCAACTATACAGCTCACGTTGAAATTCATGTGTGAGCATTTCGCTTTAAGTTAATGTTTGTCAATATTATTGTTAAGTGTGAGGTATTGTTTACTGTTCCCAATATTTTAATTTCATTCCCAGTAGATACTAGTTTGACACTAATATTGTATGCGTGCGGTTCGCTTATTAGAAACGAAGAAACTGCTACTGGAAAATTATAGTGAGAATTTATCGAAAACCCGAGAAGTATTAGAAAAACGCGAGTATGTATATGCAAAATGGTGTTGTTCATTCCTGACGTGACAGGGTCCTGAAAGTATTTTAAGATAAAACATCGATATTACAAAAAGACTATTACATTGTGCGCAAATTTGCTAATTTTCAAATACAACCTCTACCCAGAGAAACGACACTTCGTTATCGGTGCTATTCGATTTTGTTGAAAATAAGCGAAAACGCAGACCCTTCTTGTTTACAAATAACAACATTAGGGCCAAGAATACTTGTGCTGCCTTTTTTATGCTGTTCGTAAAGTTGCGATAATTGAATATGCAAATTTCGCAACTTCTGACGTTTTATTTCGTAAGATTTCGTATTGGCAATGTTGTCCTATACTTATACTTGAAATATTTTTAAGGTACGCGTCCATTATGAAGGGTGGCAAGAAATTAAGTTGCCTTGCGAGAATCTACAGAGATGGTTTAATACATTTTATAAAACCGTACAAGAAAATATCTATCTTTTCAGAATAATATTCTATTTTTTCCTTATGTTCTAGATTTTTGCTAAACATTAAAAAAAAGACCTAGTCCCCAACAACTTGTGATATATTAAAGAAATTAAATACTTTAGGAGTTAAACTTTTTCTGGGACTAGGTTGGTATCTTATGTAGAAAGGCAAACCATTTTTAAATCAAGATGATATTGCACAAAAAACACAAAATTTGACAGTCTTTTACACAAAATTTGTAAGAAAGTTACCTGTTTTGAAATAAAAGTAGTGGGAATATATGTTTTAGAAACTCATTGTAAAAATACAAAAAAAAAACACAGTAACTTTGGAAATTAGAAAATAAATAGGAATTTATAACTAGGGATTTTTATTTTTAAGCTTGGTAAAATATTTTTTCTGCTAATGAAAGACGAATAAAAGAATGATTCAGATATTCTACGATCCCTAAATAAGCTTTTTTAAGCACTATATTATTAAGATTGATTGATATTCGTCCCAATAACCTACTAACGCTTAAAAAATCGTTTTCTGCGTAAGAAACTTTATATTAAAAATACCCAGGTTTATTTTTACTAACTTCAATCACAAGAGGCGCGTTACGTATGCATCCCTTTACTGTCCAGCTACAAAAGTCTAAAACATCCCACTTGTCTCGCTCATTCATACCTAGGGTCTCCAGATTATGAAGTACGTTAGTACTTAGGCTTGGTTTGTTTGTTTGTTTGTCTACGTGGACTGGCTCCGATAAAAAAATACTTTAATTTCGTTTTACGATACTACCAACTTCAGATTTATAGATATATTTCATTCCCATGTGCGCTGTTAACTGTTTTAGGTAAAAGAAATCGCTGTGGCCCATTTCATTGACATTTTATGACTGTCCAATTTTTTTTCTTGCCTAATATGGTTGACATATTCTTTGAGTATAAATCTTTTTAGTATCTAGAGTCTTGTTTTTCGATTACTAAGTGAACGTTATCTGCATCGTTGTGTATATGCCCTTTTATCCAATACTTTTGGGTAACTGTATGAATATGATTTAATTTAGACACCGCATCACCATATGATGAAAATAGGAACTTATTTTTGTTCTGACCCAAACAATTATCTGTATGAAACATAATATCGATTATTTTCCCATTATTTGAAGCAAGTGCTTTTACATCATTTAAAAAATTCGAAAGGCAATTTTAAAATGTAACAAAAAGAAGAAGCATTTTTGATGGGACTCGATAAAGTCGGTTGTGGGTCACAAGTAACGAGAAAATTTTGAGCCGACTTGTCATTTGCCCTTTCCTTTAGATCGTGTCCTTTTTAGTGTACATTTGCACGGGCGAGGAAATTGCGACGATAGATTCGCGGCGATTCACACGCTGAGATCGAAATCATTTATTTCTACGAGGGAGTCTATAACGTCGCGATATCGCCAGCTATCGTCGGTGTGAGCGAGTCACACGCAACGACCGGCGTTGCCGGGCGATTCTCGCGACGATTGTCTCGCCATAGGTAAATGCAAGTCATTTAGTTTATATCAGGGCCCTGAAACTTTAAATACGGATTATCGCAGCTGCCACTTGTCACATTTATTTAACGAACTTGCCATAGATGCGCTGCTTCCTTCGACAGACAACAGATACGTCAAAATTAGACCAATCAGGTTATTTTATTCTCGGTTGTGTCGCCTTTTTCTTGTCCGTCAGCCATTTTATAATTTCGTAAAAAGATGAAAATTCCTTTATGTGTGATTTTAATCACAATTCATCGGCTTAGAAAAGCATGTTAGGGCTTTATTACTTTTATAGGTAAGTGTCGTTTTGTATTAAAAAAAAATATAGTCAATTATCAATACATGTCTTGAAACATGGTATTCTGTTACATGGTTTAGTAAACAAACATTTTTCCAGGTATTTTTTTTATTTTAAATTGTACGTGTAGTTTGTTCTAAAATATACAGTTTTTTCGTTTTTTGTTTTTTAAAAGTGCAGTTATACAGTGACCGGCAAAAAGTTCGCAACATATGGGAAAAATTTTTATTAGGTGAGTATTGGAAAAACTTTTCCGGGGGATCGGTTCTGCATGTCCGATAACCTAAAAATCGATTTTGACATACGTCACGTGACCACTGGTATAGCGTCAAATTAAAAAAAAAATTGTTAATTTACAAAAAGTGAGGTTAGTTGACGAGATATCAAAAAAAGTTATTTGAAAAAATTGCTTAGAATTAAATTCTAGGTCCTTGTGCAAAATTTTAAGATTTTATTTAAAAAAATTGGAAAACTCAATTTTTTTTAAATATTTTTTTATCGATTTACAAATTTCCAGTTTTTTTCGTTTAGATAGCTTGGCTAATGTAAAGCCCATGTATCTGGATGAAAATAAACGAATGTAGTAGTTTTTTCTACAATTGACAGGACAAAATTAAAAAAAACAGGGTTTCGCCGGACGCTAGCTGTTGCAATGATTTGTATCTAGCAGCAGTGTCAAAATTTTAGAGACATTTCAATGAGATTACATTGAGAAAACCTTAATCGTCTTAAATATATCTGAAGTTCGACTTTTTGTAAAGTTAAGGGGAGTAAAATAGATAATAAACAAAAAATTACCTGTTTATTTAATCGAAATTTCATAAACGAAAACCAATGTAAGAAAAACTTAAAAGTAGTCAAATTCTGTACTAACAACATAAAAAATCATTGTTTTTCCTTGGGTGCACAAAATTTAAAACTCAGTATGACCACCATTTCTCTCCATACATACTATTGTTCTCGAGCGCAACTCTCGATTAACATTTCGGAGCATTTTACGATTTATTTGCAATACACAATTTCTAATGACATTCTCTAAATCTTGTATATTCCTAAAGGGTCGATGTTTGTACACAGAGTTCTTTAGGTATCCCCACATAAAGAAATCTAACGGAGTCAGATCTGGTGATCTCGCAGGCCACGGATTTTCAGAAAACCGTCCTATCCACTGGTTTCCAAATTCTTGATCCAGCCATCTCTTCACCTCATTTGTGGAATGAATGCTAGCTCCGTCTTGTTGAAAGTATAAATTTCTTCTTTCGGCTAATGACAAATTGTCTAAAAAGTCAGATATCTCAGTTTGTAGAAATTCTAAATATCGTTCTGAATTTAAATTGTCTCTAAAGAAAAAAGGTCCCACTATTCTGAGGTTGAAAATTCCGCACCACACATTAACCTTAAAACTATATTGGTCTTTACTCTGAATTACAAAGTCTGGGTTTTCGGTGGCCCACCATCTACAGTTTTGTGAACTGACGGTTCCGTTAGAGGTAAATGTAGCTTCATCCGAGAAAAGAACGTTCTTTGGGAAATTAAAATCTTCCTCAATCATACCCTGGAACCAGGCACAAAAATCGAAGCGGGCGTCATAATCCCTATCTTTTAATACTTGTACAAATTTAGGTTTGTACGGATGAAATTTGTTTCTTTTTAATATCCTCCGCACAGATCTTTCGTGAATGTTAGTGATCTCCGATATTTGACTAACTGCTAATTGGGGTGTTTCTGTGATCGACAAACACACATCCAGAGAACCTTCGTCACCTGTTACCGGTTTTTCATGGGAAACTTTATACTGATTTTCTACCGATCCCGTTTCTTTAAATTTATTGACTAGACGAGATACTGTGGAATAATGGAGGGATTTATCGGGGTGCCTCTCATTAAAAATTGCTGCTGTTTCTCTATGGCTTTTGTAATTATCCCCAGAAATTAAAATAATTTCTATCTTTTCCTGAAGAAGTAGTGTGGGTGCCATTTTAAGGAATAAAATATTAATAAACTTATGTAAAATATCAAACTTAGTAAGATGCGAGACATAAACCAATGACATAGGTTGAAATCAAACAAATTATAATTTGTTTGACATTTTTCTGTTGTTTTTAACCTACTAGATTATTTGGTTGTTTTAATTTCAGAGCCTGCTTTGGTAGTTTTAAGTACAACTAAATAGACCTGGTTGTTAAATTTATGTGCGAAAAATCTTAATAAAATCTTGATACAGTCATTTCATTAGATTCAAACCATTGCAACAGCGAGCGTCCGGCGAACACCTATTTTTTCGATTTTGTCCTGTCAATTGTAGAATTGTAGATCTGACTCCGTTAGATTTTTTTATGTGGGGATACCTAAAGAACCCTGTGTACAAACATCGACCCTTTAGGAATATACAAAATTTAGAGAATGTCATTATAAATTGTGTATTGCAAATAAATCGTAAAATGCTCCGAAATGTTAATCGAGAGTTGCGCTCGAGAACAACAGTATGTATGGAGAGAAATGGTGGTCATACTGAGTTTTAAATTTTGTGCACCCAAGGAAAAACAATGATTTTTTGTGTTGTTAGTACAGAATTTGACTACTTTTAAGTTTTTCTTACATTGGTTTTCGTTTATAAAATTTCGATTAAATAAACAGGTAATTTTTTGTTTATTATCTATTTTAATCCCCTTAACTTTACAAAAAGTCGAACTTCAGATATATTTAAGACGATTAAGGTTTTCTCAATGTAATCTCATTGAAATGTCTCTAAAATTTTGACACTGCTGCTAGATACAAATCATTGCAACAGCTAGCGTCCTGCGAAACCCTGTTTTTTTTAATTTTGTCCTGTCAATTGTAGAAAAAACTACTACATTCGTTTATTTTCATCCAGATACATGGGCTTTACATTAGCCAAGCTGTCTAAACGAAAAAAACCGGAAATTTGTAAATCGATAAAAAAATATTTAAAAAAAATTGAGTTTTCCAATTTTTTTAAATAAAATCTTAAAATTTTGCACAAGGACCTAGAATTTAATTCTAAGCAATTTTTTCAAATAACTTTTTCTGATATCTCGTCAACTAACCTCACTTTTTGTAAATTAACAATTTTTTTTTTAATTTGACGCTATACCAGTGGTCACGTGACGTATGTCAAAATCGATTTTTAGGTTATCGGACATGCAGAACCGATCCCCTGGGAAAGTTTTTCCGATACTCTCCTAATAAAAATTTTTCCCATATGTTGCGAACTTTTTGCCGGTCACTGTATAAAAGGCTTGATCAGCAAAATATACTTTGAGCATACAAAAATAATACACTCCCTAATGTTTTTCCAATACCAATATGTTCGGAAGACTAGACTAATACTAATAATTTATTTATTTATTATATGATTTATTTAAGTGAACATAGTTTAGTAATAATAAATGATGAAAGTTGACAATAGTGAATTTGGCCATTTCTGTTTTGTGGTCTTTGTTTCATAAGAAATGATTTTAATCAAACTTTTTTTTTATTGTATATGTAAATAGACAAATCAGATATTGTAGTTTGGTAAGTACCATTTTCTTAATCATATTTAAAACATATTTCGCGCTAGGTGCAACTATTTAGATGATTTTAATTCCAGAACATTCAATGTGATTTATATTTTTATCATATTTTTTCTGCTTGTCGGAAAATGTCATTTTGTAGTTTGCCACCCATTCCTACATCTTACTGTCTCTATATTTTCTCTAACATGGCTGCAGTCATAGCAGCTTCTTCCTTTGGCAGAGTTAAGTACCCATGTTAATATCCATCATGTATCCACCGCCCAAATCGCCGCGAGTCTATGGTAGCGATTTCCTCGCCGATGTAGATGTACAGGGTGTCCGAGATAAGACGCCCTATCCCCTTATATGGAAAACTGTAAGAGATACTTTAAAATGTTTAAAATAAAACTTTCTTAATTTGACCTGACATTTTCATTTATTTCAATTTTATTTACACAGGGTGTTTCATTTTTCCTGGACAGGTACGCACTTTATTATTTTCAACGGCACACCCTGTATATTATTACAGATTTGAATAGCGCCTTTAAAGACGAGTTCAGTGATATATAGTAGTATGGGTCTCTGATGCAACGTTTCGGATTTATTGGCAATTATCTTCAGTTTTTGATATATCTTTAAATTAACATAATTAAGTTATTAACATGATTTTTAAAATTCTGCTTGTGCCAAAAGAAATATACTAAAACGTACCTCATTTAAAGCCTAAAGTAAAAATTTAAAAATAAAGGGATGTTACAGTGTTGCCATGTTTCGCGTATGGGGAAATTACTTGACTTTTTTAAATGGAACCCCCTGTATATTATGTCAATTCTAAATAGGGAATTAAACGACGAGTTCATTGATATATAACAACATGGGTCTATTAGTCTCTGTTTCTGACTTATTGACGATTTTTTTTTCAGTATGTAACATATTTAAATAAAAAATAAAAATGATTTAATTTCTCATATATTTATTTTATAAATAATGTTTATCTCCTCGCGTTAGGTAACGTGGGACATTACCCATTTAAATTAAAATATAATTTAGTTTACTGTCAAAGTGATTTTCTAAAATATACTCGTTCTCGAAATGGTGATATATGCACATATAAAAAAATTCTTGGTGGTATATTACAAAGCACGAAACAACAAGACTACCTATGTAAATGTCAAATCTGTTATTTTATACTTGTCAATGGTCAGCTAGAACTTCGTAAACTTAAAAATTTCCTTTATTATATATATATATCGACGCTTAAGAAACAATAACTCGTATCTTCAAAACAGCAATTTTACAGGAGACCAAAAAAACTGATTTATACTTCTACACGATTTAAATATAAACTTATGTTATTTTTTATTTTTCGATTTCAATGCGTGAATGCTATTTTAACAAAATAAAACCTTTTTTTTTTGTTTCATTTGTTTTAAAATGGAGATACGTGGTTGTATCTTTTAACATAATATAAAATAGGGAGATACGAGGAATTGCAGTTAAATAAAAACTAATAAAAACAATGATTTTTATTCAAAAATATTAAACACAAAAATATAAAATAAGAACTTTTCATCTAGATCAAATAATTACTACTTGCGAAAGAAACAAACGAAATTTTAACAAATTCAACAACAGAAAAAAACTATTGATGTGGAAGGTTATCATAAAAATGATGACATTCTTTCGGTAATACATCTTTCAGTTGCTGAAGGTGTTGCCATTTGGTGTTTTTTATCTTTATAGGATTTTTATATAATTTTAATGGCATGTAGCTAGGGTTCTTTTTAAAAGTTTTTATTCATTGTGGTAATTCTTTGTATTCTTCGGAAAAATTACATTTATACGTAATTTTACCTTCAGGTAAATACTTAAGACATTTTATTGCATTTACTGTGAGAGAACCAGGTCTAATTGATGAACAAAGTTTGTCACTAGCATAATCTGAGAAAAAATCGAATGACAAGTATTTTACCTCGTAAGGTCGTGGATTTTGTCGTGCTTCTTTCGCAACAGCAACATAATCGGAAGGAAGATGAATAACTCTGTTCTTTAACTTGTTTTCAATAACTGCATGAATAGAATCACACTCCATCTGAGTGTGGCCACGTTCTAAGTACTTTTGTTCTAATACAATATTATTATTAATAGAAAACTTGAGAAGGGCACTTGACATTGCGCAATTTCTGTTTTGGTATGTACAACCATCAGTCCAAATCACAATAGATCTTCCAGAATCTTTGTACTTGTTTAGATAATCTATGAGACAGCTAGCAAAAACTGAGGCTACTATCTCACCTTCTGATTCATTCCACCAGTAACAAGCTACATCATGAGTAGCTAAGTCAAATAGCGTGTAATTGTGAACGCACAACTTTGTTTTGTAATATAAGGCACTAGCGTTAAAAAAAGGTGCCAATTTCACAGCTTGTAAATCGGCAGTAATCACAGAACATTTCCCTTCTTTAGCCTTCTTTTTATCCTCATTTTTCTCCTGCCTTGCTAGCTCTTTTCGTTCGATGTGTAGTTTAAACTGTTCATCTGTCAAATTTCCGATTTCGTGTTGCACACAGGTATCACAAGCATCTTTTTTGGGGTGAAAAATTGAGATCTTCATTTCGGAAACAGTTTTATCAAAGACTTGTCTACTTAGATGTAAGATCTGCTTTCCATTACAATATTCCACATAATGATTGAAAAATTGCGTCATGGTTGTGGAAAACGGTTCTAAATATAGTTTGTCAGTTTGTTTTCTGCAATAGTGTGATGGCTGTTTTGGTATGGCTTCTAAGTAAGTTATCAAATCCTTCTTTAGTTCATTTTTCTTTGTTTTCCTTAACGTTTCACTCCTCGCTTCATTTTTGTTTTCTTTGCTCATGTGAATTCCCGCACGATCTTTGTTTTCATTTACCCAGTTTCTCACTGGCCATTCACCCAAGCTAAAAGTATTTAAAAATGTTTTTTTGCAAACTTGTTTTCTAATTCCCCCGCTTATTAGATGGTATATTAAAGTTGAACTTCTCCTTGATTTACTTGTTTCTGTCCTAGTTCTTGTAGCAGTTTGGCAGTTAACTAGAGAAGAGACGAAAACTTTTCTTTGCTCCCAGTCCATATCTTTCCAAAACTTTTCATGCTGAACCACTCTTTCTTCTTCTTTAATTTGGTTGCAAAATCTTTTGCTAGACTTTCTACAAATTTCCGAATTACACAGCTCCTTCAATTTTCTTGCATTTCTTATGGTGTCATGAAACACTTTGCTACTGTTTCCTGGTCTTCTGTACCCTAGGTATTCCTGGCCTTTCATCCTTAATTTTCTGTGCTTGTTAGCTTTCCAATCTTTTGAATCTGCCTTATTTTTCCTTTTTAATTTGGGTTTAACCAATCTAGCCAATGGTAGTAAATATTCGGGATCACTATCAGTTTCATCTTCATTAATTACTGGTGGTTCCAAAATCTTAGTTACTTGTAAATTATTGCTGTTTTCTTCAGATTCGACATCTTTGTTGTCATCCTTTAAATTATTTTTGACTTGTTGCATATCATTAAAGTTAACCTCGTCTAACTCACATACTTGTAGTGAAATATTTTTGTTGTTGGAATCAACAAAATCACACATTTGTTGATCAACAGTTGTAACTACTTTACCAATACTTGATGATTTTTCGACTCCATTGGAGAATTGTTGATCTTCACCTAGCTCCAATTCAATTTGTTTATCGCAGTCAGATATTGTTATTAAGCCTGACTGCATATCATCCCACATATCTTCATCGATTTCCAAAATAATTGGGCAGTCCTGGGTCGTTGTTGCATTTCGGTCAGCACATCTTTGGGTACTGCGAGAGTGGCCTAAAAACAAGAAATCACTGGTCTAGTAAATCTGAATAAAAATACTTCTTTAACTAAAAGTATTATAGCAATAGTACATCAAGATAAAGAAAGTCGAATTAAATTAAATTTATAGAAAAAATTAGATAATATTTCTTAGCTGCCTCGATTGCTGCATACATTATAGCCCAAACTAATAAAACTGTTGCTGTAGATTCTTTTTTTTTTTAACAAAAGAAGTTATAAAACTCATTACCTTGTAATTTCACTCCATAGTCATTTGTTCTAAAAGCCTCCATGATTTCATTATCACTAAACATTCCATCGTCGTTCTCATCCATTTGGTTTACTTTATGGCAAACTTTTATTTAAGAAAACTCTAAAATTATTAACAAAACTGGAACGCACACGTGTTACTTGCACAGCTGTAAGATTCAAACTGACATTATACCTCGTATGTCCCTTCCACGTGCATCAGTTTCCCGCCAAAATACCACGTATCTCCAAAGCATTTGAATGTTATGGAGATACGAGGAATTCCGTTATTTTTTGATATACGAGGTATTGTTTGATGTTCATTTAAAGAGTTAATATTATTCTTGAACATACGACCTATTGATAACTATTGGATATAAGAGTGAGGATTAATTTTAAAGAATAAGCTCATTTTCAGTAAAAGAGGAGATACGAGGTATTGTTTCTTAAGCGTCGATATATATATATATATATATATATATTTATTTAATTATAAATTAATTTAATTTTTTAGTGCCCTGAGGAAGAAATGAAACATTTCGAAAGCTAGGCACATTATAAGAAAAATATAATAAAGACTTTCTGGCCGAATCCCCGTAATCTTTATTTCATTTATATATATATATATATATATATATATATATATATATATATATATATATATATATATATATATATATATATATATATATATATATATATATATATATATATATATAATAAAGGGCATTTTTAAGTTTACGAAATTCTAGCTGACCATTGACAAGTATAAAATAACAGATTTGACATTTACATAGGTAGTCTTGTTGTTTCGTGCTTTGTAATATACCACCAAGAAGAATTTTTTTATATGTGCATAAGTATATCACAATTTCGAGAACGAGAATATTTTAGAAAATCACTTTGACAGTAAACTAAATTATATTTTAAATGGGTAATGTCCCACGTTACCCAACGCGAGGAGACAAACATTATTTATAAAATAAATATATGAGAAATTAAATAATTTTTATTTTTTATTTAAATTTATTTACATACTGAAAGAAAATCGTCAATAAGTCAGAAACAGAGACTAATAGACCCAGGTTGTTATATATCAATGAACTCGTCTATTAATTCCCTATTTAGAATTGACATAATATACAGGGGGTTCCATTTAAAAAAGTCAAGTAATTTCCCAATACGCGAAACATGGCAACACTGTAACATCCCTTTATTTTTAAATTTTCAGTTTAGGCTTTAAATGAGGTACGTTTTGGTATTTTTTTTTGGCGCTAGCAGAATTTTAAAAATCATGTTAATAACCTAATTATGTTAATTTAAAGATATATGTCAAAAACTGAAGATAATTGCCAATAAAGCCGAAACGTTGCATCAGAGACCCATACTACTATATATCACTGAACTCGTCTTTAAAGGCGCTATTCAAATCTGTAATAATGTACAGGGTGTGTCATTGAAAATAATAAAGTGCGTACCTGTCCAGGAAACATGAAACACCCTGTGTAAATAAAATCCAAATAAATGAAAATGTCAGGTAAAATTAAGAAACTTTTATTTTAAACATTTCAAAGAATCTCTTACAGTTTTCCATATAAAGGGATAGGGCGTCTTATCTCGGACACCCTGTACACTTAAATGATTAAACAACCTTTCTTGAATTAACACTTTTTCTATCTTCAGATGTTTTCTTAAATTTCTATATTTACAAAGATCGAATTGATCTTTTTTAAGATAGTGAAATAAAATAATAAATTCTCTCGTCAATACATCGTAAGATACAGCTCTAACATGCTTATTTGTACACCATTCTTAATAATCTCTGTAAAGATCAGTAATGATTTTGGGTCCTTTTATATACTCACTTTTAGCATAACAGTTGTAACTTTCGATTCTTGGAATAGATTGAATGTGCTCATAATTTTCCCTTAAAATATGGTGTTGGATAGATGGATTATGAATGTTTGCCTGTAAACGGTTTTTCACTAATGCCATAAGTCATTTTTCTGCTATTCTGTTACTGTTCATACTGTTTTTGTTCCTATTTCCAACCTAATTATAAAAAAATCTGCAAACTGTAGGTTTTTTCCATCTAATTGAAAGTATAACGAATGATTTAGGGTCGGCGTTTTTCAGGATTTCCATATCTAATTATAATAGGTTTAATAGGATCCGTTGATGACCAATGGAGATTTTTTCTCGGCTACTCTCCTAAGTTCCAATATTCTTCAAAAATTCTTTTTTGAGATTCTTCCAGAATTTTGTCATTATACTTGAGCCTGCATTTTTCATTACAAAGTAATAGTTTTCTTGTATCTCGTGGAACTTGTGTCTTTACTTTAGTTCCATCTTCTTGCCTTGTTACTTTGGATGACTGACTTTTGCTACAATTTCTTAATTTCTTTTTTTAAATTTTGACCATTATATTTTCTCTTTGTTAAGGAAAATTATCATCAGTTTGTCATTATCTTTATTATTTTTTCTGTGTCGTTTGTATCACCTGAATCGACGTATAGTGTAAACTTGAATAAAAATTTGAATCGATTTCTGATTTTCTGGATTCAAATGGTTCAGATCAATTTGAGAAACACTCTGCAAAATCCTTTGAACCCTCTTTATTTGTAACATCTAAATATTGCAATTCACAACCCAAAAAGTACTAGATTACTAAATTTATGAAAATCTATTTTATTTTAAATTGTTTCCCCGGATTTTTTGGTGATCTGCCTTTCCAATATGTATGTACTCGCAGAAGCGCTAACCTGAGAATTTTTAGAAAGGCAAATATTAAATCTTTAAAAACTTCTTCCTAAGTTTCATAATTAATAAAGATCTATTTTGACTCTATCAGCCATTCTATTAACTCTAAAAAATAAAACCCTTAAAAAATTAGTTGAAAATTTTGATTTCTTACCCAGTTTCAAAATACCGACAAAAGTATAGATTATGAAAATTGATTGAAATCACATTTTACAAAATGTTATTTCACTTTTGTAAAATTCGAAAGGGTTGATGATGATTGGTAGCTAATTATTATTTAGCACATAGGGTAAATTAAATCAAGACGCTTTTAAATTTGACTATGACCAAATTTATAATTTTTATTGCGCGATGTGACAGGGAGGATTTAGAGAAGTTTATATTGTGTTATTGTTGATGAGTTAAGAACAATTCAATAAGTCGTCGCCTAAAAAGTTATTGTGTCAAGTAAAGGTTACAAAGACCGAAAGAATGTGTTTATTTGCCGTTGTTGAGAACAATATCTGGGGTCAGGTGTGGGTTTTAAGAAATCAGAAAAAAATTGCAGAATGTCAGTGGAAACAGAAAGCCAGAAATTAAATAAACAAAAACAATTAAAAGGAATTACTGAAAAATACTGTGTTAAAACTTTCGCTTTGTTTTAAAAGATATTTTGACTCCATTAAAATTGCAGATATTAATAATAAACAGCTTTAGTTGTATTTTTACTGCTTTGATTATTAAATTAATGAAACCAGAGTACTTAAATATAAGTAAGTGCGCCAATGCACTACACCTCTCCATTCTACATATTTATTTCAGCAATATATACTTATTTAACATCAACTTATTATGGTCACAAAACCTCAAAGTTTATACAAATTTTCGTTCAGGTCTATTACTAGTTTCCGAAACATTATGACTAGTACTAAATATGTGAGCATCACAGTTATCACTGGCATTAGTCACAGCCTGTTACCGCAAAACACATGATTGTCAGAATTATTTACCCTAACCTTAATATAATTGCGATTCAGTATTAAAATTACGTAAATTGGATTATGTACAAATAGGAAATATTCTTGGCTTAATAATCGTACTATTCCTATTAAAACTGCTTTAGTTAGAACCACGAACTGGTTGATTTTTGTCTGTAATGAATCCAATTTCTCTAATTTGATTAATAGGTCTTTTTCAAACTATATCATCGTTTAACTCACATAAAGACGTTTTATCATCAATTCTTTATTAAACTATTGCTTCCACTCAACTCTTTTCTTTGTGGTTTTGAAGGTATATCCCAAGGTTTCAGAGGCATTTTAATAGGCAACCAAAATAAGACTCAGCTGTATACTTAATATGTTTCAGCAAGATGGTGCTCCAGTTTAATTCAAAATTTGTCCTTATTTACACCCTCCTAATTTTGTTAAAGTACATTTAGCTGTTTTTAAGACATTTGAAATTTTTAAACTACTACTAAGCGGTATTTTCGGTCTTTGAGCTCTTTGAAAGTCTTTTAGTGTATATAATTACAACGGCTTTAAAAATTGCACACCCACCGACCGTATAAGATTACAGCCTTATTTGTAAATAATTTAAAGTTCATTGACAAAGGCCTGCCACAATTGAACAATAGAATTCATTAATATATCTTGGATGATATATAAAATTAATGATATTTTTAAAAGGTTATTTCAAGTTTCTACGAGATAAACATCAATATTATAATCCCATTGTGACTCCTATTATTATCTATTAATAAGCCTTAATTATTCATTGGTACCTCATCTTGATACGGCGTTTGGTTACGGTAAGAAGTTTTATTAGTTTGAAGATGAATATTAATGTTCAACTTCCTATAAATAAGTTACATATATATATATAATATATATATATATATATATATATATATATATATATATATATCTGTATGTATACAGATTTCGATTAACGCATTATTCGTTAGTAGGAGAATTTAATTTATTATCTTTAAATTCTCTTAATGAGGAGGATAAAATTATATTAAAAAGTATAAGAGGACTAATTTTTCTTGTATATAGTAGTAGTATATATATATTGTGAAATTTCAAACTGTTCAAAGTTTATAATTTATACCAAAATCGCTATGATTGCAATGACCGACCTCCCATAAATTTTAGTCGTAATTTATTGAAAAAAGAAATACGTTTTATTGCGGAGGTACCCTTTGTTAGAATTATAGAGCATACACAGTATTTATATCATATATATTTTGATAGAATTATGACATTAAAAAAGCAACAAAACTATTTATATAACTGACAGTATCAATCACTATTAAAGTAACAATATTAGGTCAACAGGTAATACCTAAACCATTAGGTATTATATATTTAGTCGCATAAACCAACACCCCTTCTCGACTAAATATTCTCTTGGATTCCCAATAACTTTCTCATAAATTTATATTTCACTTTCCCTAGAGGTTTTGTTAATATGTCGGCTTGCATTTCATTGGTAGGACAGTACTCAAAATTGACTTCTTGGTTATTTTTTAAATTTCTTACAAAATGATATTTTACTGCGATATGTTTAGTTCTTGTTCTAATTCCTTCATTATCTAACATTTTCAAAGTGCTTTGGTTATCTTCATACACCGTTATCGTGGGAGGATCTTCTTGCATGTCTTTTAATAGTTGTCGTATCCACTGAACTTCTTGACATGCCTCTGTCAAAGAAATATATTCAGCTTCTGTAGAACTCAGAGATACCATTGATTGCTTTTTGCTGCTCCATGAAATTGGACTATTTAAATATTTAATTATAAATCCACTTGTAGACTTTCTGTCATTGTTATCACCAGCCCAGTCTGCATCAGCATAGCAAATGAGATTATTTCCTTCTGATATATGTCCCAACTTGAGCACATAATCTTTAGTTCCTTTAATATATCGCATTATTCTTTTTACTTCATTCCAATCTACTTTATTTGGTTTACTGACTTTTCTACTCAAAATTGACACGGCTGTCGCAATGTCAGGTCTAGTATTGACAGACAGGTATAATAGTGCACCTATAGCTTGTCTGTACAGGTCATTGTTTGGTAGTAAACTGGAGTTACTATTTTTAAAATAGCCTGGATCCATTGGTATTTCAGATGTTTTCGCTTCTGTCATTTCATATTCATTTAAAATTTTTTCGATATAAATTTTCTGGTTTATACAAAAAATGCCATCCTCATTTCTTTGCACTTCAATCCCAAGATAATAATTTAGATTTCCTAGTGTTTTAATTTCAAAGTTTTCTTGTAGATAATCCTGAACTTCATCAATGTGTTTTTCATTCTTTGCTGAAATTATTACATCATCAACAAATACAAGAACGTAAATGTAATCTCCATCTAATTTTTCTCCGTTTTCTTCGTTTTTCTTTGTATATAAACACAAATCTGACTGACTTCTTTCAAATCCAAATCTTATTAGTACTTCATTAAATGTTTCATTCCAAACTTTTGCTGATTGTTTTAGCCCATAAATACTTTTTTTTAGTTCACAAACATATTCTGGATGCTCTTTATCTTCAAAACCGATAGGCTGTTTCATATAAATTTTTTCTTTTAAATTACCATTTAAATACGCCGTTTTAACATCTAGTTGTTTGATTTGTAAATTTTTAATTCCAGCAATAGTCAGCAGTGTTCTTATTGTCGTTTGTTTCACAACTGGAGCGAATACTTCATCATAGTCTTCTCCATATTTTTGACTAAATCCTCGTGCAACAAGTCTTGCTCTGTATCTGATATTATTACATACTGGGTCATTCTTTAATTTGTATACCCATTTACAATCGACTATTTTCCTATCTTTTGGTTTTGGTACAATATTCCATGTTTTAAACTTATGTAGTGCATTAACCTCATCTTGCATAGCATCTAACCACATATCTTGGTCAGGTCTTTTCATAACATCTTCATAACTTCTAGGTTCGTCATATATGTGCAGATCTCTCTGGTTATATTTCGGCTCATCTTCTGTTGGCTTTTCCTTGTTAATGTTTATTTCTATTTGTTCATTATCTATATTTTCAACTTCTTTAACGTGGTCAATTATTTCATAATTTTCTTCCTCTTGACTGGGTAAAACCGTTATTGACATTTCCATCTCTTCTTCATCATTTTGTTTTGGCGTATTTTGTATATTCCTGTACACCTGCAGATCTTCATTAAATTTAACATTTCTACTGATAGTTATTTTGCAGTTTTTTCATCAATTAGCCGATATGCTTTAGAGTTTTCACAATAACCCATTAATTTTAATTTTATTGCTTTGTCATCCATTTTTCTTCGTTTTTCTTTGGGTATATAAACAAATGCTTCACATCCGAAAATCCGTATATTATCTAATCTGGGTTTTTGTTTGAACCACATTTCAAATGGTGTTTTTTCACATGCTTTTGTTGGCAGTCTGTTCTGCATATAATTAGCAGTCATTACAGCTTCTCCCCAAAATTTGTTGTCCAGATTTGCTTCCACCAGCATACATTTTGCCATTTCTGTAAGAGACCTATTTTTTCGTTCGGCTACACCATTTTGCTGAGGTGAATACGGTGCTGAAGTTTCATGTCTTATACCATTTCTTTTCAAATAATTTGTTATAGTTCGTGAAACATATTCTCCTCCATTATCGCTTCTTATTATTTTAATTCTCTTGCCAAATTTTGTATACATTTCTTCAGAAAATTCAATAAATTTTTGTTCAACTTCGTTTTTATGTTTAAGTAGGTAAACAAACGAGTACCTACTAAAATCATCAATAAAGGTTAGAATATATTTATTACCACTAGGCGTTTGTGTTTTCATTGGGCCACAAACATCACTGTGTATCAAATCCAATACATCCTTGACATTGCTGTTGCCTTATTATTTTTTTTTGTCTCCCAAGTACTATCTCTTTTTTCTTCTGGTATTTCTTTACATACTATATCCCAGAGATCTTCTTTTACCAACATCAACTCCATTCTGTATTTCCACGTTGCGTAATTAGTATTGTTCAACATCTTAATTGTGGACTTCGTTTCAACAGCCATTATTTTATATATTTATGTTTCTTCTAAATAACTTCTATGTTACTTCCCTTTCTTATATATATAGTTTTAATGCTCTGGGCCCATAACCTGTTAGAATTATAGAGCATACACAGTATTTATATCATATATATTTTGATAGAATTATGACATTAAAAAAACAACAAAACTATTTATATAACTGACAGTATCAATCACTATTAAAGTAACAATATTAGGTCAACAGGTAATACCTAAACCATTAGGTATTATATATTTAGTCGCATAAACCAACACCCTTATACTATGTACGACGTTTTTCAAGCGAAAATATCTTAGCCGACCACTAGCATGCGATCAAATAGTGATCTGTGTTAAATATTATTTGGTTATTGGTACGAAGTCAATACTGTTTTAGTATACGCGTTAGAAACTTTGCTTAATTCAATCTTTTTTACTCGGAATTTTTGACTGACACATGATCGATCGTATTATTTACATCCAACTGCCAGTCAAAAATTAGGAGTAAAAAAATATAAATAAAGAACTTATCATCGAGTGTATATTGAGTTGCCTATACTCATCTTACCTAACCGGAATCGTTTATTCATGATGTGTCTTTAATAAATCCTATATCTTTGTTATGTGTCTACACCAACAAGCTATTGGTTTTTAACGCAAATAAGTGAGCAACAAAAATAGTAATCTTTAACAACAAAACATACTAGTTACACGTAATGTTAGTAATTAGTGGAATGCAGCAGGATCAGGGCTTTGTATAACAGTACCACTGGAAGAGCCTTGTACATAATCATATTATCCTTATTAGGGTCTGTATATTAGAGAGAGCTATTTAATATAAGCTTGGGACTGAGAAGACCAGACCGTTGCTCTTCTCGGTTTCAGGAATAGAAATAACCGGACCGGCTCGACGGACTAATTTACATTTGCATATTAATTTTCCAGCATATTAATGGCGCTATTTCGCAAAATGACGAGAGATATCTGAAACAGTGGGCCAGAGAAATTAATTTTTGTTTAGTGTTTTGTTCTTCAAGTCAGCATTATTTACTTCCCACCCTAATACAGGTTTTAATTTTTCAGCACTTTCGCTTTAGAAATTTATAATTATTTAAATGAAATATTTTATTTTTTATCCTAGTAATAGAAGTGTATCGTGCTCTTTGGGATTTATATTTATTTTTAGATATTTTTAGCGGGCTTCTACGTCGCCTATACCGTGGTGGTTTTTCAACGTAAGTTAAGCATAGTAAGTAATCTGAAATTTGTTTTTCAAAATTTAATATTTCAGTCTCATTTGCTGTCGATGGTTCAAAAATTTTAAAAATAAAACACAAATAACAATTGATCAAATTCTTGCTGCATATTTGTTACAAAAATAGCAGCTGTCTACGGCTATGGTCAAACTATTGTATACTAACATTAAAAAAATATCAAATGTGGTAAAAAATACGATTTAAATCTGTAAGCTATGGTAACAGCTTGGGTAACGAATTTTTTTAACTCTCATCAATTATTTGAAAGGCATGCAAAATTATTTTAAATAATAAAATGTCGAATTTATGGACAAATAATACTTTTTAAAAATAAGCTTTTATTATTTAGATATACTAGAATGAAAAGATAAGTATAGTTTTTTCATTGGGGCGATGCCAAATGCTAATTATAAGTGGACGTACTTTGCCCGAGTGGATCCTAATAAAACTAGAGTCAAAGTTATCACTAAAACAGATATTATATATATATATATATACATATATATATATATATATATATATATATATATATATATATATATATATATATATATATATATATATATATATATATATATATATATTATGTTAAATTTATTCTCTAAAAGCTTGTCGCGCACGAAAATTTCATACAGGCATTAATTTTGTTTGGCAGAAATTGTAAGTAGGTACAATACGTATTGTTTTGTTTTCTATTCACGCTCGCTCTATTTTATGTTAAGTTACCTATATCATTGTTTAACTGTTTTCGTATAAATTTGAAAAATTAAACGAAACTTTAGTAATTTTTCATACCTTTTGTGTATAAGTTAATGCAAGTCATACAGAGTTATCAATGTTTTTTACACATCCTTAATTTCATACAATTTTTTTTTGGTCTGGAAATAAGTATTGATATATCAGCTTGACCCTCTAACTGCACAGTTGGGATTCGCAGACCCAACGCGTCATTTGGACTTACGCTATGTCCTAGATAAATACGATAGGGTAGACTCGGGCAGCAAGGGTCACTTTAAATAAAATTCGTGAATATCAGAAGGTATGATAGTTGGATGTGAGTTCAACATTGATTAACATAAAGTAGGGTTTCTTTGTTCGATTGTCTTAATAATTTTCATAAATGCATGTTTTTTAAATATATTTTAATTAGAAGCATTTCAATAAGTGCTTTTGACCCCACCGGTTAAAAACAAAAAAAAAATCTTGTACAAACTATAATATTACAAAATGAAACATAGTTTTCGAGGTATTTTCTCATTCCGGCTCTCAGCCACAAGAGCCCGTGCCATATTTTCTTCGCTCCAACTGGTGGCTCTATCCGATTTCCTTTTGTATCTGTACACCATCTAGAAAGGAGAAAATGAAAATTGGGAGTCTATCAATAATTTGAAAACAGAATTTGACATACATGATTCTTTTTGCCCGACCCTTCTTGCCCGATCTGACAACTATGGATATATCTAACTCTGCAAAACAAATATTACCTCCGGCAAAACATATTGAGGTTAGGTCTTACCTTAATGTCCTGTATATGTAAATATATGCGTAGTTGCCTGGTAATCTGCGGGATAGCAAAGTAATCGCCACTAACAAATAGGTACTGCTTGTATTCGACAAGTTCAAAAACACTTTTAACTCAATAAAAATCTTTCGGAAAAAGGTGATGCTGCAGAACTCGGTCGCTATAAGACATCAGGTGGCACTTGCGAAAAACCGTTGTTACCAGATTTCTTCTCACTGTAAATATTTAGGTGATTCGTCTTGCCCAGTATATCCTTCTTGCCTACATCACTCGACTTGTGGTTCTATTCTCATGTAAACACGCCGCTTATAATCTAAAGAAACATCAAATAACAATAAGACATAACAAAAGACAATTTAACACTGTCTAAACTTTCTGCGTAAATGCATAACATTATGTAACAATAAAATCAGCATATTATAATATCAGTGAGCGTAATATCCTCATTAGGGTCTCCATAACTGAGTCGTAGCTAATTTAGTTTTTGTTTGAGATTGAAAAGCAGAAATAATCGGGCAGGCAGACGTAATTTTCATCCGCATATTAATTTTCCAGCATGTCAGCCAGAGCTGCTAATTTAGCGTAACCGCTGGGAAATTCTGGAACAACAAATGATTTCGTTTTCAAACAGGGCTGTTAAACACATACAGAAATTTCAATGATTTGGGTAGTAAAAATGTGACGTATTTTTTATATAAAATGTCCAAAACGTGTTTATTTTTGGTTAAGGTAATAGTTTTTTTTAAATGACTAAGCCGGGAAGATTAGGTATGTATATTATTGTGTTCGGGTTTGCTCGGATTTGCTGTTACGGTTTATTTCCCAAGAATTCGCAATGGCTACATGACTAATGAATAAATAAGCTACGTGGGCTGTCCAAGATAAAAAATAAAATAAAATAAAAAAGGCAAAGGCCATGCTGTTTAAATCGGAAAACTACAAGTTGTTTGTCTAATTCATAAAATAAGCGGAAAATCATTTATCTACCTATGTATGTTTTCTACACAGTTACTAGTAATACGAGATGAGACCCAACCGGCAGCGTCTCCGGCCACGCGCGTGTCGAAAGCGATATTATTGGTGGGCCGTCGCCAAATGTCTCTTTTTAACTTCCTAAAGCTCGCATGTTTATTTCTCTCTTAGTTTTAATGCATTTATATAGTCTGACGAAAGTAAGATACATAGGATTTTGATAAAAAAAAACTCAGATGTAATAATTAAATCATGATGTAATTAACTAATCAAATAATTTAATTTGGTATAATAGCAATTATTTATTAACATTACTATTAAATGATTTTGATTACTTAATTAATTTTTGTTAATTACCCTCCTAATTGTGTGCAAGCAGACTCAGACAGCTGGTTTAGAAAGATTGGTGTCTTTAACAAAAATCGCAGCCTTTATTACAGAGGGAGAGGGAGAGCCTCAAACAAAGATTTTTAAATTTAAACTAAGAAATAAGTCTCTTATTTTAAGCACAAGGCGGTTCTTTAAACAAGTAACTGGTTGTAGTTTTAAGGTCAACAGAACTTTTTATAAGATAATTATTTTGTAACGACGGATCCTAAAAGACAGACGCCAATCAGGAGAGTGATAAACGCTTGAATACAAATATTATACTGCCTAATAAAAACCATAGCAACATTTTTGAGCCAAGTTTTTAATATTTGTGTCCTACGTTCTTAAAAGGACTGAAATAACAAAGTAATTGGGTCAATAATTTTTTATTTTACAGTCCGTATACTAATTTTGGCTTCATCTATCACATATTATAATATGAACTGAAGTAATGCAGAAATAAGTTATACGTACATACCTTCGAATTTCGTCACTAAGTGGCCCAGATTCCAATCTTCCAGTAGCTGGTGAATTGCCATAATTACCGCTAAGAGCACAACACAGATCTTTTCTTAGCAAGATTTCTTTCGCTACTAAATTTTGATCGGTATGCGTGGCTTTGTTAAAAACCCTTCGTGAATTATCCGGAACGAAAGTGATACGTAGAGCACAGGGTCTTCAGCCAAATTCGCAGTATCTTGTTTAAATAGCTGAGTCTTTGTAAACAGATCTTTGATACAAGGGTTCATGTATTAAGAAAAATATTCTTGTCTTAAAGGAATAGGTATTTAAGAGAATTTGTAAAATACTTTAAGAACCTTCATGTTCTTATGGGATAAGCAATTCTGTTAAATCAATGTCTTGCTTTTATTATTAAGACTCAATATACTTTGACCCAAGTGGAGCTCTTTTTTCAGTGTATAATCTGTAAAATAACTGTTCCAATAAAATATTTGTGCAATTAAAAATACCATAAATAAAAACCTGCCTATCGTGAATAGTATATTACAATACAAGTACGGTAGGTACGTCTTTACCGCATGTGCGTGATGTTTAATAAAACGAGCCGAAGGCGAGTTTGGTAAATCACGCAAATGCGGTAAAGACACCTACCGTAACTGTATTGTACGATATTTTATATACAAGCATGTTTTAGGGCACCAATATTAAAAACTAAAAGAGCACTGTTTTAATTTACCCCGTAGGTGCCTCGTAAGTCGTTATCAACAATACATTAATATCAGGTTGCTAGGGAAATAAATTATAGAAATTTAATAGTTGGATTTTAAATGACAGATGTAAAACTTGACAACGGAATAAACGATAATTATTTTTGTAACAATTTCGTGAAAGTGTGTTTTACGTCCCTTAAATGGAAGTCAGTAGCAGCAGTGATGATGAAATTCCGAAAGAAGTTCTGGACATTGCTAAAGCAGCTACCCTTAATTTATTGCCAGATAAATCACTCTCATTTACCTTGCAGGTATAAAACCATTATCAAATTTTATACACAACTTTTTTATAATAATTTTACAAGAAGTTAATTAAAAAAATTACAACAGAAGATAAAAAAAGACTTACAAGTAAATTTTTTACAAGAAAATATTAAAGTTCAGCAAGTATAATTAGTGAAGAATATAAAAATAAGAATTTATATAAAATAATAATCAAATTTTGTGACGTTAAAATGACAAGAAAGAGTAATAGAAAAAATACCAGCCAAGATATAAGTGACAAACCAAAAGAGAATTTTAACCAAAGTTTTTTGAGTGATGATGAAAGTTCATATTTACCTTTAAAATATCCCATAAGAAGTAGTCAAGAGAAATGTGAAGAAAAAATTAAAAACTTTAATATATGTTCACAAGACAAAAAAGAAGCTACATTTTCTAAAAGTTACTCCTGCAACGAATGTAACACAAACATTAAGTCGAATCAAACATCAATACAATGTAATGGTTCTTGCGAAAATTGGTATCATGTAAGATGTTTAAATATAGACAATAATTATTTAGATGTTATAATAAAAGAACAAAAGAAAAAAAATGGCCAAAGATGGATTTGTCAAAAATGCAATAAAGAAAGCTCTAATATCATTTTGGAATTACAGAAATCAATACATTTTTTATCAGAGAAATATGATGAAATATATAAACAAAATAAGAAAATAACAACAACTTTAATAGAAATTAAAAAAAATCAAGAAGAACTGAAACAAGAAAATGTATCATTAAAAAATGAGGTACTAAAATTGAAAAATGAAATAACAATTTTTAAACAACATAATGATTTACAATCACAAATTTCATTGAAATCAAATATAGAGATAAAAGGAGTTCCTAAACAACCAAATGTGACAGATAAGGAAGTTGCAAAGAAAATTTTAAATTACATAGGAATTAAAAATGAAAAAGAAGATATATTGGAAGTTAATAGAACGAAGAACAAAAAGGAAGATATTATAAAAATTAAATTTAGAAATGAAGAAATAAAAAATCATATAATATTGAAATCAAAACAATATTACAAAAGCAAAGGAAAATTAAATATAGAAGACATAAAATTAATTGGACCTAACAACATTATATATATAAATGAAGAATTAACTTCGAATATGAAATACCTATTTGGAAAGACAAAAGAACTGAAGAAATTTGGATACAAATTTATTTGGATAAAAAATAGGAAGATTTTTATAAGAAAAAATGAAGAAGAAGACATAATAAATATTACTAATGAAGATAAAATAAAAGAAATTAAGAGTCTGAGTAAATTTTAGAGATTATTTTATTTTAGTTTTAATTTGTTTATAATTTAATTTAATTAAATTATTTATAATTTAATTTATATAAGTTAATATTATCTTTTTATAGATTTAGGAATGAACATATACTTAAAAGATTTTGAAATAAATAACATTCGGACACAGCTGGTAAGTAGTAAAAATGAATATAACAGTCTCAAATTACAAAGTAAAACATTTTCAGTGTATCACAATAACATACGTAGTATACAAAGAAATTTAGACGAAAGTCGAATATTTATTCAGTACTTAGAAGAAAATTTTGATATTATAATTTTTACTGAAACATGGAAAATTGTAAATGAAGGATTGTTTAACATTCCTTCTTATAATTTAATATACAATAATAGTAATTTTAACCAAAATGATGGAATTGTTGTTTATGTAAAAAACAATTTTAATTATCATTATGAAATAATACCTTTTAACCAATCAAAATTAATATACATAAAGCTATTTATTGATAAAACCACAAAAATTGATATTATTGCAATTTATAGATCTCCATCAACTTCTATTCAACAATTTAATCATAATTTAAAATCCTTTTTTGATAAAAACTATAAAAATTTTAATAACACCACAATTTTTATTGGTGACACAAATATAAATTTAATGTCCAATTCGAACTATACAAATGAATATTGTAATATTTTAAGTGAATATGACTTTATTTCTTTTATTAACAGTACCACTAGAGAAGTAAATAATCAAAAATCTTGCATAGATCATATTTTTATTAAAACTCAACAAGACTTAGACAATTTTAAATCATTTATATTTCAATATAAAATTACCGATCATTATCCCATTATTTTACAATATCAATTAAAAACATATAATAATGAACACTCAGAAGTAAAATATAAAACGTATATTGATTATAAAAAATTAAATCAAAATTTTAGTCAATATAATTGGGATAATTATTTTTCATTAAAATCATCTAATGAGTTAGCTGAATTTCTAATAAGAAAAATACAACAAAATGTTGAAAAATGTAAAGTAAAAATAAAAATTAAAAATAATCTTAAAAAAGAATGGATTTCAAATAGTTTGTTAATATCGATAAATAAAAAAAACCAACTTTATAAAAAATCTAAAAATTCTAATAATTCAATCTTATTAAATGAATATAAGGTTTATAAGAATAAACTAACTGAAATTATTAAAAAAGCAAAAATAAACTATTATAAAAATCAGATAGAAAATAAATGTGACTCACAAAAAGATTTATGGCATTGTGTTAAAAAGTTGTGTTGTGAAAATTATAAAACAAATAATTCAATAAACTATATGAAACTTGAAAATGGAGAGATAACATCAAATCAAAGCTTAATATCTAACAACTTTATTGAATATTATTCAAAAGTTGGAGAAACACTTGCCAATAATATATTAAACACCAAAAACCACCAAACAACATCTAAAACACTATTAACAAATATAAATTCTTGTTTTCTTAAAGAAACAAATTATTATGAAATTAAGAATATTATAAATAATTTAAAAGATAAAAAATCTCCAGGTAATGATGGAATAACATCAGAAATTTTAAAATCAATAAATTCACAGATTTGTAAGCCTCTAACACATTTAATTAATGTTATCTTTAAAACAGGATTATACCCAGAAAGTTTTAAAATAGGTATAATAAAACCTATTTATAAAAATGGTGATAAAACTGAATTTCAAAATTACAGACCAATAACTTTAATATCATCACTAGCAAAAATATTTGAAAAGGTTTTAAAAGATCGTATGGAAAGCTTTTTAAATAAATATAATATATTATCAGATAAACAATTTGGTTTTAAAAAAAATAAATCAACTGAAAATGCAATTTGTCACTTAACCACACAAATATATAATTCAATGGATAATAAAGCTGACAGTATTTGCATTTTTTTAGATTTAACCAAAGCCTTTGATTCTGTTAGCCATGAACTGCTTTTAAATAAATTGGAGAAAATTGGATTTCGAGGTCAAGTTTTAAATCTGCTTAAAAATTATTTAAATAACAGAATCAGTTATGTCAAAATTGATGAAAAAATAAGTGTACCTAAAACATTTAATTACGGTGTTCCACAAGGTTCAGTTCTAGGACCTCTACTATTTAATATTTATTTAAATGATTTATTTAATATAAAATGTAAAGGTAAATTACATAGCTTTGCGGATGATACTGTAATTTTTTATGAGGAAGAAAACTGGAACATTCTAACTAAAACAATCAAAACAGATTTTACTAAAATTTATAATTGGTTTAGTAATAATTTATTAACAATTAATTTTAACAAAACAAAATTCCTCCCATTTACTTCCTATACAAATAAATTACCAAACATAGGTACTTTAAAATTAGATAATATTAACATTGAAGAAGCTGAATACGTTAAATATCTCGGAATAATTTTTGATAAAAATTTAAAATGGAACTTACACAGTGAATATATCACAAAAAAAATTAGAGCATTGATACCCAAATTTAAACATCTTAAACAATTTCTAAAAATTAAACATTTAGAAATAATTTATTATTCTTTAGTACAAACACACCTAAATTATGGTATACTAGGTTGGGGAGGAATAAACAAACATTATTTACACAGCATTGAAACTATCCAAAAAAGGATTTTAAAAATTATTTACAATAAAGATTATTTATATTCATCAGATTTACTTTACAAAGAAAGTAAAAAAATGGACATCAGACAGTTATTTGTTTATAATTCATTAATTTTTATCTTTAAAAAGAAAAATGAAATAAATTTTCTTAATCATACATACAACACACGCCATAAAAATATAACTGTATTGAAAAATAAAATCAATAAAGCAAAAAGTAACAAACACTTTTTAAATATAAAGCCATATTTATTTGAAATATTACCAAAATCAATAAGAGATATTAAATCATTAAATTCTTATAAGAAGATGATTAGACAATGGATATTTACGAGTCCAAGAGAAATTATACATAACATTATAAATGGTGAAAAATAAAATTATTTAATAAATTATTAAGGAACGTTGTTGAGTACACAGAAAGTGCAAAATTAAATAAAATTTTTCATAAACATATAAATTACAGTTGTGTCCGAAGAAAGAAAGAAAGAAACAATTATTAACTGTAATGAAAGTATCCTATAAAATATTACGATACTCACAACAAGGTAAACTTCGTGAGTTTCCTTAAAATTAAATTTCTTAGTTTATTCATAAAATGGAATATTTTATATATATATGTATCTTATATTTGAATAAACATTATTATTATTATTATTATAGATATGAGAAGGAATATGGGCTCTTCATGGACTGGTGTTTATCAAAGAAAGTTAAAGCAATTAGTGAAGATGTGATGCTTGCCTATTTTGTGGATAAATTTAAGGACAGTAAATCATCCTCTTTATGGAGTTATTACTCAATGCTCAGATCTACTATAAGTATCAAAAATAATGTCGACATAAGCAGGTATGCAAAACTGATGGCATATTGAAAAAGGAAGTCTGTGGGATACAAAGCTAAGAAATCAAAGGCATTCTTCAAGAATGAGGTTGTGAAATTCCTTGTTACCATCCTACACCAGATGAGGAGATTTTATTAATGAAGGAACTTAATTGAGATTTTTTTTAAATCTACTTTTAAATAACAACTTATTTGCTTGTTTCAGGTGGTACTCATTGTGGGCATCGCTGGGGCATGTCGCCGAGTTATGTAAAATGAAAATTGAAGATATTAAGGAATTTGAAACCCACCTTGTTGTAACTGTCCCGGATACAAAGACACATGTAGATCGACAGTTCGTGGTTTACGTGTAAGGATTTTCATCAGAAATTAATAATATTTGAATTTTCAAGAAGTATAGAGCCCTTAGACCCGATCATACTGCCCATACACGGTTATTTATTGCATATAAAAAAGGAAGATGCACTATCCAACCACTGGGTATAAATACTTTTGGAAAAATACCTTCTCAAATTGCATCATATTTAAAGTTGTCCAGTCCCAAAGAATATACGGGACATTGTTATCGAAGGACGTCAGCTACATTATTAGTAGATACTGCCGGGGATATCATGAGTTCAAAAAGACATGGTGGATGG
Organism: Philopedon plagiatum; assembly: GCA_963971165.1. Taxonomy (NCBI): domain Eukaryota; kingdom Metazoa; phylum Arthropoda; class Insecta; order Coleoptera; family Curculionidae; genus Philopedon; species Philopedon plagiatum. The sequence goes on along the minus strand of OZ020195.1, from coordinate 69,382,788 downwards.
AAGTCCTCCAGTGTTGCGGAGGACTATATTGAAAATTCGGTGCAAAATAAAATAGGAATTGCAAAGCAAATAAATGGTGTAGAAGAATATGCAGAGAGAACCTCCTGTTTTAGTAAATCTGTAACTTTCAATTCTTGTGTCTCATCGGATAGTAAAACACTTCCTTCATCCATATCGTTTGGAAATGTTACAAATTCTACAATTAATATTAATATTTCTTAATTAATAAGTTTGGATTAGTTTAGAAATTTAAATATGTAAGTATTTGTTATAAATGTTTAATAGAGTTTCTTTTAAAAATAAAAAATACACTTGAATAATATAAAAACTTGTTTTTATAGTATGTAATTACTTACAGCACTAGTGCGGTAAAGTGATACTTACCGCACTCAAATCAGTGCAGTAAGTAGTTACTTACCGCACGCTTGTAGATAAACAGTTTTAAAGGATGTAAATGGCATGTGATGTCTGTGATCATTGTGCGACAAAGGACCGCATTAAGTTCTTTACGATCCTAGCAATTTTTTACGGAATACTTTTATCCGAAAATATTCATTATTATCGAGCGATTTTACTAATATAAGCAACCAGGTTTATCGTATGCACAAAAAACACATTACCGCATATCATTGTACGTCACTGGAACTTTAGTTCCAATTTAAATATAATTTGCATTTTAAGCGAGCAGAAGTAAATTAATTTCTTTTTGCAACTTTTACCGTTCATGGCAAAATACCCAGGAGCGATTTAATAAAAGTCAGAAATTCGTAATTTGTTAAAAACTGTTTCGGCTTTTATGACAAGAAATAATAAGTCTTAAGAATCGTTTGTCTGCAATAATAACGAATCGCAAAATGAAGAAAATATGACGGTCAGAAAGTCAAAAGAGGTTCAATAAGGTTTCTTGCAACTTGCATTGAGAAACACATTGCCGATTTTCATAAAATATGAGAATCAGTGTCGGCCAGTTCTATCGGTTTCTGCCAAGAATAGGTGGGAGGAATGCCCCCCATTGTGGTAGTAGACCGCATATTGTTTAAAATATTGTTGTATAAGGACTATACAGCTTGCAGATAGTAAGTACATTTTTGCAACTAAAAATCAAGGCGAGTTTTTATTAGCAAATGTATTAGGTAAGAGTTAGGTAGTTATAAAGTTTAATACGCCACAGTAGAGAAAAATCAAAAACCCGCATTTTGCTAGTCTCTCAGGTTATCTGTTGATCCCTAAAGCAAAGTTAAATGTTTAACGAGTGTGGCCGAGAGTAATTTTACCTCCTTCCCTCTCCCCCCACTTCATTATGTGATACACTCCTAATTTTAAGAAACACTTCCCTTTTTAATTCATTAGGACACCACCTTTAATGTTTTGAGATATAGAGAAAAATGTCGTTTTCTTAGCGAAATTTCAAGATGAATACCTTCTTATTGTGATCATCAGCAGCGAAAATAACTAATTAACAAAAGTATTAGGTAAGAATTTTAATAAAATTACCCCCTCTTTAATACGTCACACCAAGGAAAAATCAAAACCCCGTATTTTGCAGTCTCTGCGGTTGGCGTATTTATATTATTCATAGTATTATACATATTATACATAGTATTATACATATTATACATAGTATTATACATATTATACATAGTATTATACATATTATACATAGTATCGGCATCATAATTGATTAGTAGTTGTACCAAGTTTGGATCGGTCATCACATTAGTTAACCAAAATAAAATATTTTAAAAGTAATGTTTATTACGTAAACGCGGCGTAAAATACACTAAAGCCGAGGTCCCATGTGCGGAATTAAGGACGGAGGTGGAACGGAAAAGGCGATTCTATTGGTCGCTGGGCGGCCATCTTAGAATTTTTGACGTTACGCTTTTATTCCACAAAAAGTTCGTCTGGTTTAACTTTTTACGGATGTCCGCCAAAATATCAGATGGTTTTGACACAACACTTGACAACATAACCCAACTTGTTAATTACTGTCATTTAGTTTGGTTAATTTTTGTTCACAAATAGCCGTTAGGTGTAATTAGTTTGGTGTCCATGGCAGAGGAAATGAATATGTGTTAAATTTCATGATCAGATTTTATTTTATAAATTTTTCACAGTCGTCTTTTCTGTATTGTACGGGAAGGTTCTTGTTTTTTAATGTAACCTTTTACTACTAAAAGCCTTCTATTAGTATTAAAAGACAATTACTGTTAATGTCCATCGTTGGCAATTTAACCCTTTAACGGGCATACCCCTGGGGGCGATTTTTTTCAAATTCTTTTGCCGAACTTAGGACTCTTGAAGTATTCTAGTATTAAAAATAGTATATTTTACGAAGGATGAGCTTTTCAATTTTTTTTATTGGGTGGTAAATATACTTACCAGAGTACATTTAGGCTTTAAGATTTCATAAATGTTCGATGGTAAGTATATTTACCACATTATTTTTAAAATAAAAACGCTTAATAGAACTACATTTATTTAAAAATAATGCATTGCTACAAACTACTAAAACCGTAAATCTTAAAAACATATATAATTCTTATTGTTTCTATAGTTTAAGACTAAGATAAAGACACATTATTTTGTAGAAATATTTTATTTTAACTTTCAACCTGAATTATGAAACGGCTCGAAACATTCTAAACAGAGAGCAACATCACATTTTTTACATAAGATATTAGATCTCTTTTGTTTTTTGACTGTACTGCAATGGGCACATCGGCGCCAAGTCTTAGATCTTATAGGAAGATGTACGCCCACATTGACCAAACGTGTCACATTATATACAGTAGGTCTCCCATCAGGATGGTTACGTTTGCGACCTCTTCCTGACTGTACAACCGGTCCTGGTTTTTGCCTTGAACAGAAACTACCTATAAGCTCTGAGGCTAGAACTGATCTAAATTTTAGGTGCGACATGGGCTTCGAAGTATTACTAGACTCAGAGTGGGTTGTCTTATATAAAATATAACTGTTTACGACACAAGATTCTAAGCAATAATAAAAAATTTTGATCCACCATCTTCGACTTTTCCAACCAATATTGTACGAGGAATGTAACTGATCGAAATGATCTACGCCTCCCATGAATTTATTATAATCTTTTATGCTTATCGGGCAATCGACCAGTTTTCTTGTACCATCTTTCTGGGTTCTGAGAACTTGCGATTTTTCAAAGGGGTCATGCATGCTGCTTACCATACATACTGATTTTTTTCCGCGATCTTTCCATTTAGAAATTCCAATATTTGCACAAAATGTTCCATCACATTCGCCAGTTTTCAGTTCATTATCTGGCTTTATGAAACTTTTAGGAAAATATTTGCGTGTTTGCCTCAGTGTGCCGCAACAAAAAAAATTCTTTTTCAACATATTTTTTATAAGAGTAATAGAGGAGAAAAAATTGTCGAAAAATAAGCAATACCCAAAACCCTCAAATGCGTAGGACAGACGTTCAACCACTCGTTCCCCTAATGATTTGTCTTTGGATTCATTTTTGAGTTCAGCATCTTCATACAACGACATTCCCATACAGTATCCCGTAACAGCACAAGCTATAACCCACATTTTGAAACCTCTTTTTATTGGTTTCATGGGCATGTACTGTTTTAGGCTACTTCGACCTTTGAATTTTATCATGGATTCGTCTATTGATAAATATCTGGAAGGATTAAAAATACGTTTGAACTGAATATTTACAAGGTCCGAAAAAGGTCTGATTTTATAGAGACCATCAAAATTTGTTTTCCCCTTTTCAGGCATTGCTTCATTGTCGTTGAGATGTAGGTATCTCAAGATTTTGAGGAAACGTTTCAGTGGCATAATTTCGGAAATGCGATTCACCTGAAAATTACGATCACTGCTCCAGTAAAGTCTAATACTCGGTAAATTGTGAAAACCCATGATAATCACAATACCAATAAAAGCTTTCAATTCTTCAAATGAAATACCTAGCTGAACTTTCTTTTGAGCCGCATAAAGATTTGATTGCTCTACAATTCTTTCCAAAAACAATTTAGTAATAACAGTTAAAAAAATTTGCAAGGGGCTACCTAAATTTATTTCAGTACCGGTTGCTATACCGAAAGGTCGATCAAAGCAAAAATTTGCAAACTGGTTTGGAATTTCTGAATTTTTTGTCCACGTAAAACTCATATCGTCGCTGCCGCCATCATAGTCAGAAGAAGAACTAGAACTGTCATCTTCTTCATTCGGGATTTCATCTCTTGGCCGTACTTCCTCCTGAGTATCATGATCACCTTCTTTGTTCTCATGAATGTCATCAATTTCAGATTCAGTATTAGATGTAGGAGTATGGGTTATCATATCATCACCAAGTGAGCTTCGTAAGGTTCTCGGAGTTTCCAAGCCGCCAACAGTGCTGCAGGTTTGGTCGAAAATATCGTCGGCATCTTTATCTCCCTCTGCCTCTGAATTTACAGCCATCTCATCCGAAACCGCAAAATCCCTCAAATAAGCCACATCCTCCTCCTTTTCTAAATTGTAAAACTTTTTTTTCTCCATATCTAAAGACAAAGAAAAGGAAATCAACAATTCACGCAGAAGCTCGAAAAGGAACGGTACTTCTCTCTTAGAAAAACATGGGTACAATGGTCAAGATTATCATAGAGATTTTGTGTCTAGCCTGAAAATTACCTGCACGCTTGTTCTGATCGCTCCGGTACATTACGGTTACATTACGCAGAAATACCTTGAAAGTAATTTCGGCGGTACTATAGTTAAAAATACTAGTACCTGCTAGCATCTGTAGCGATCAAAATTATTAGGAAGTTGTAAAATTTTGTCACTGAATACATATAGACGGATAAGTCAAGACGCTAACAGAACTCGTGAAAATAACCCTCATTTGAAATTATAACCATTTTCTTACTGTTTGATAGTGCAAGGCCACGAAAAATAGCCCCTATAATAAAAAAGAGGGTTACAGAAAATTTTAAAACGACTGCAGCAATTATTTTGCCGATTCTCACCCACAAAAGTCATTCTAAAAAATTATTGACGGAGCCCAGTTCAACTTTCCAGGAGTATAACATCCCGGCAGATGCAAATATTACTAAATAAGCTCAAAATAAGTTATGTAGGTAGATTTTACCTCAAAGTTTAAAAATTTCTCTAATGGAAAGTTTTTTTCTTAGGAATTATAAATATTTTTCAGCAAGTTGCAGATGTCAGATCTAACCTCAAAAACGCAAATTATGTAAATTTGTTAATTTTTATGCATCTTGCAGAACAATTCTTTTAGCAAACTCTTAGGTTATTATGAAAAAACTATTTTTCAGCCTCTTACCTTGATAACAAGTATTTTTATGTCCAAATTTAGCAAAAAACACGAAAAATTCACTTTACAGGTCTGCAGATGTTCACTGGTATAAAGGTTTACCACAAATTCACTCATTTGACAGTAGCGGCCGTTATATTTAAAATATGGTACAAATGCTTACCAGCGAGCGTTCCGGTGATATTACAAACATATTAAGTGTAGTCTGGAATCGATAAGCGCGTGCGTTTTCACGCAATGCGAAGTGGTAAATATACTTACCACCAAACCTTAAAGGGTTAAGAAAGTAAAGTAAATACAATGGATAACAACTAACCGGCAGCTTTTAGTTAAGTTTATGTTATGACTGTTTGTTTGCATGACGCGTATCTTCAGCCAAAAAAACGCGGAACATATGAGGTACGTTCCGCTAAAAATTGCGCATTTATTTCTGCGTATTTCCGTCTCTAATTCCGCACGTGGGACGTCCGCTTAACACCTCGTCAAAAGAGGAACTGTTTGCATTGCGGTTTGCGGTCTCGCGGTCACTAGCGTCTAGCCGGTACCGAGAATATCTGTCCCGAATTTTGCCGAACGATTGTTGATTTGATGAGTCGCTAGTGACTATTCATACATTACGAAACAAATAATCAATCGCACTACCAAAACAATGCAATATAAAAAAAGACTAAATAAAATTGAGTAAAACCTGAACAAACCCCAGCAAACCTGAGCAAACGCTATACAGATATGCTAACACATTTGAATGATTCAGCTTTTTACCTTCGGGATAGATATTCTCGGCACCGCACCGGCCAGACGCTAAACTCGCGGTCCCCCGAGTCGCCTTGCTTTTCAGGGCCACTGAGAGCAGACCAAAAGGTGCTAGCCTTAGTAATAAGAGAAATCAAGGTTCTTAAATTTGTGTTTTTTTACAATTTTTAATTTTTATAGGCTTGCCATTTAAAAACGAATGAAGATACAGACCTCAGACTTGCTGTAAAATGTCTATTTTTTAAAGACCTTTAAAATAGGGGACCTCATAGCATAGGGTTTCATTTAAAATTTTTGACTTCAATTTCCTAGCGTCGCCCCTCAAGGAGGTTGACAAGGTTAAATTACATAAAAAAGTAGATTTATTAACCAATAACATACACCTAAAATTTGGTGTCTCTATCTTTACTAAAAGCAAAAATATTTGCCCATACTAAGACTTTTCGGATACCCTGTATATTATATTACTTTAACCGAAGTCTTTTCGTATTTCGCATTTTCAAATTTTACAATGTGGGTAAATAAGTCTTTGTATTTTATTTTAAAATCGGATCCTAATTTTATTTCCAAATAGGGTAGAGACGTCCCTGGAATAACCTATGTTTACCATGCTTTAATCATAGTGAAGAAAAAAATACTTCAAATAATTTTTGTTCATATACTTAATTAACACCCTGTATGTAAGCAGTATGCAATGCAAATAAATAGTTTCTTAAACGATGTCCTACTTTCTGGCGACTGCGTAGGGCTTTGAATTATACAACCATTCAGCAACTGCTTTTTTAGAGCAATAATTACTTTTCAAGCTTTTGATTTTGTTAATGGGCAATCGCTTGAAACAGTTTCGTAGGTCCCATTTATACAGTCATTTAAGGCTGTCCAACATTTTATTCGCTGCAACTAGAGAACTAGAGTTTCATTAAGAAAATTTGTGCCATTTGACTATCTACATCTATATGCAAAAATTATTAATAATAAAAATTACAGTTTTTTCTCTCTTTTTGTACATAAATCTTTGATGCTGTAAAATTTTAGGCATATTTCTAAAAATCGTATTTCGTTGCACGCCACCCATGTATTTCGGGTAAATGGGAAAGCGATATTTCTGTGTCATTTATCATTTGATGGAAATGCATTATAGGATCAATAAATAATATTCTTCCGACATATACACATATTGGTTCTCTAAGTTTGTAATATAATACATTATTCAATATTTGTGATCCGGCATTTTTTGCATTAGAAAATAAATTCTTTATGAATCTTTTAGGTTTTGTTCCATTTTTATCCAAAAAGTTCCCAGTCAGATTTCTTTCTGAAAACATATTTAATATGCACTATCATCGATATATTATAGTGATTTTAATAAACCTAAAAAGAAATTCCTTTTGTAGATAACTAAAAATAAATTATTACATTACATCAACGATATATATCGTTGATTACATTTAAGAATAGTTTGGGTGGAAAGTGTTTTGCACTGACGAATTAAGAGAGTATCGATAGATTTTAATTATTTAGAATTTTATTATTTGCGCTAGAGGATAGGGGTTAGAAGCAAGAAATTCTACCGATTTTTTTAGGTTACTACACACAGAGATAAGAGTTGTATAGTCAATAATAAAACACTCTGCTTAAGTATATCGCAAGAACCACATGGCAAGAATTAAATGTTCTTGTGATACTTTGTTCAGTCAAGAAAAGGCGTTTCCTAAGATATAAAAGAAAATATACAAAAAATGTATTAAATTATTATAAAAATAGAATAATCTAAACACTAACGTTTTTTCGTATATACGTACTATATATTATTTAAAAAGATGTTTTTGCATTTTCGTGACCAAAGTATGTCCTTTAGTCCCTCCTCGCGAAATTGCGTTAAGAGTAAAGTACCCCCATTTTTCACTTTAGAAATATTTTTTATTACCAAATGTTTTAATTTCAAAGTTGTACCCAAATATAAATTTTCGTTGACTTTGGACAAAAAATAGGATTTAATCGTTTTTTGTGAATTACCCTGTATAAAAAGTAGATCGAAATGATACAGTACACAAATCATATTTTCTGTAGACTTTATTAGAGATAACAGTAAATTTTATGTCAGAGTAACCAGTTTAAAAAAAAAAACGATTAAATCCTATTTTTTGTCCACAGTAAGCGAAAATTGATATTTAGGCATAGCTTTGAAATTAAAACATCATTTTTTAATAAGAAAATTTCTAAAGTAAAAAATGTGAGTACATTTTAACGCAATTTCGAATTTTTGACTCTTCCTCGTATACCATAAGACTTTCACCAGATTGTTGGGTATTATTTTGGTTTGAGTGTATGCAGAACATTTTCGACATAAAAAAATTTGTTAAATTCAAAGGTAAAAATCTTTCCCATATGCTGCGCACTTTCTGGCGGTCACTGTATCGTATCAGCAAAACAATTGAGCATCGAATAAGAAAAAAAGTATAAAACATAGATTTTATCGCTTATTTTAAATTGGATGCTATGATTTTTATCTCTTTTTTTGGGATTCTAGGAGAAGTTCTAGACATTTTTTTATAACATTCCCTATGCGTTTTTAATCGTTTTTGAAATATTTCAAATTAATAAATTATTTCACATAAATATACTTTAAACGTAACTATCCAAGTTGCGAACGAAATACCTGCTATCTTTTTAAATTTTCTTCGTAGGTAAGTCAAAGTTAATGTCAAGGTTGACAATAATATTTTAATCACCGTGAATTTATAATTTTATTTTTATGGAAAATGCGCTGGCCAGTTAAGGCTCCCAGAAAAAACAATGGTCCTAGAATTTTATTTTGTAATATCCCACACCAAACATTAATTGAATTACGCCCCTGAAAAGCAATGTCTTCGACGGTAAAGGGATTTTTATGCGACCTAACATAAACATTTCGTCTATTAAACATTCCCGCAGTTGAGAAAGTTGCTTCGTCTGTCCAAACAATGGTATGAAATAAATTAGGATCTTGCCGCATTCTTTCGTTAATATTTGTCACAAAAGTATATCTCCTTTCTTTTTGATCGGCACTAAGCTTTTGAACTAGCATAATTTTGCATGGTCTGTACTTAATATACTTTAACGTTCCATTGAACTGTTCCATAAGTCAACATTTTATCTCTTCTTCTATATCTGAGATACCGCACACAATCGCGAATTGAATTTTTTGGATCCTCTTGAAAATATAATAAAATTGCTAGGTCTCTTTCTTCATTTCTTTCTCTTCTTCTTTTTCCATTGCCAGTATTCCTCTTTCTTCTACTCTTCTATTTGTTCTTATTATTGTGTTTAATGATGTAGTTCTTTGTCCCTCTTCAATTCTTTCTTCATACTGTCTTTGAGCCGCTTTAACATTATTGAACTGTTCCATAAGTCAACATTTTGTCTCTTCTTCTATATCTGAGATACCGCACACAATCGGGAATTGATTTTTTTAGATTCTATTGAAAATATAATAAAACCGCCAGGTCCCTTTCTTCATTTCTTTCTCTTCTTCTTTTTGCATTGTGCAGAATTCCTCTTTCTTCTAGTCTTCTGTTTGTTTTTATTATAGTGTTTAATGATGGAGTTCCTTGGCCCTCTTCAATACTTTCTTCATATTGTCTTTGAGCCGTTCTAACATTATTGTAATTTTTTAAATATAATTTTAACCTTTCTTTTCTCATTAATAGAATAACTCATTTTGCATAAAAATAAAATTATAAATTCACGGTGACTAAAGTATTATTGTCGACCTTGACATTAACTTTGACTTACCTACAAAAAAAATTAAAAAGGTAGCAGGTATTTCGTTCGCAACCTGGATAGTTACGTTTAAAGTATATATATGCGAAATAATTTTTAATTTGAAATATTTCAAAAACGATTGTAAAACTGCATAGGGTATGTTGTACAAAATATGTCTAGAACTTCTCCTAGAATCCAAAAACATGATAAAAATGATACCATCCAATTTAAAATAAGCGAGAAAACCGATGTTTTATACTATAATTTTTTTATTCAATTCTAAATTGTTTTGATAATAAGATGTATGAATGATCAATAAAAATCCTCTAAACTTTCATATTTAACATTTTTTCCCATCTTTAAAAATAAAAAGTTATAAGGCGTGTTCACTGTTCACTTTTATTTGAATATTCCTGTACCGCTATTTGAGGTAGAAGTACAGGCGTCAGCAATGTTAAAGCTGAAGTCCTGGATTTCTCTGTGAAAAACACAAGCAGAGCATCCTCGCTGAAATTTTCCACTTTTCGTTCACAGCACCATTTTACAAAAAATGTCTGATAGTGCACTTCGTATATTTTCCTGTTGTCAGCAAAATACCATCTAGCGCCTCTTTAGCTGCTTCTTCTAAGTCAAAATTTTCCATTTCGAAAATTGTGATCACGAAATTGATGACACTGCCAACTTGTTTAGGAGAGAGATGAAACGTGAACAAAAAGCATTCGTAGAAAAATTGCTAGAAGACAGCTCAATTGATGGTGAAAATGTGTCTCAGAGTGTAGTTTCTTCTTTTGTTGAAACTGAAAATTCATTTTCTGAGCTTCCTGCTGGTGCATCTATCTCTGCATCTACGGATTATAAAAAAGTATATAAAGAGCTAACTGCAAAATATAATATCTTAAATTCAAACTACTCTCATGTTCAAAAGCCATGCCAACAAGATCGAACGTTTCTATGTTCTGTGGGGCTTGGCATTCATGTGGATGGGGTAAGTGTTGCCAGATTTTTTGCGTGACAGGGAGCAATACTCATTTCTCCAGACAAGTATCGAATCAAGAGTTGGACAATACACGCCGATCTATGCACCTATCTCTTTCCTAAGATTTTAAATTAATTTTAGACTGGGGTGCCAAGAACCTTGTTCAGTTCAACGCCTCCAAAATCCAGTCTTGCTCCCTGTCCACATGAATGGCCAAGCCCTACAAAATAATGAAACGTTCGATCTTGTTGGCGTCGCTTTCGAACATGATCTCAGCTGGCACAAACACATTAGGTACTTCAGTAGCCACATGGGCAGCTAAAAAGCTTGGTTTTCGCTTTCGAGCTAGAAAATACTTCTCCCCTTCCACCTTATACACTCTTTATGTTTCCCAAATAAGACCTAACCTAGAGTACTGCTCCCACACCTGGGGAGCGGCATCGCCTTCGACATTTAACATCCTTGATTCTATCCAAAAGAGAGACATCCGACTCATCAATGACACAGTTCTCACAAAAAACCTCCCTTCTCTCGCTCATCGCCGCGCTGTTGAAGAACTAGCCGGTATTATTCCCCCCTGACTGTTCCTAACAGAACAACAAGAGGCTCATTACTTATGCATCCCTTTACTATCCAGCTACAAAAGCCTAGAAGAGACCACTTCTCTCGCTCATTCATACCTAGGGTCTCCAGATTATGGAGCAAATTGTCTGCAGATGTTTTCCCTTCCCGCACCAATCCCGTGTCAATATACTACATTTCCCTTCTCTTCAGACGCCTACAGTACGTTAGTACTTAGGCTTGAAGTCTACGTGGGATGTCTTAGATAAAAAATACTGGGTTTTGGAGGCGTTGAATTTAACAAGGCTTTTGGCACCCCAGTCTAAGATTAATTCTTGGGAAAGGGATAGATGCAAGAATCTGCGTCTATTATCCAGTTTTTAATTCCAGACTTGTCTGGAAAAATACATGTTGGAGTGAAGAGAACTATGTATGTATGTACTACTGATAGATAAAAACATGTATACGAATTTTGGTTGGGATTGATAAATTATTTTTACTTGTTGCATTTTCTGATAAGTAGTATATTTCCTAGTTATTCTTTTACAGATATAAAATTGCGGGAAAAATTGGCATCGAGCTAAACTAATAAATTATTTAATCCGTATTTAAGCAACAGTCTCATCACCATTCGGCATATTAGCTATAAATTAAAAGCCGAGGAAATGTTAGCCGTACTAAGTAAAACACAATACTAAATAATATTTCATGGGACATAGAAATTCATCCAGGATACATTAAAACTCGCTTTGTGCTCAGTGTCATAAAATATAAATTTAATTCGCCTGTGTGCGACCCGAGTGCCTGTTGTTTGTACTTTTGTTTTCTTGTTTGTGTCTGAGTTTTGCTAATTTTAAGCGAGTTGTGGTATGTAGCAGGTTGGACAAGACACAGGCTCTTTAGTCGCGAACCTATTTATATCAACTAAATAAAAAGGAAATGGAGAAGTATAAAAGGATGGTATGTTTGCATTTAGACGTAGCTTCGTATTGTTAGTAATGCAATTAATACAGTTTGATGTAATATACTAATTCGTATATGAAAAGTATTATATTAAAAAGGATAAAACGTTAAAAAAAATTGAATGTGTTCTTGAAAACAACTACGTAATTAATGAATACCCTAGTTATAGTATAATTTTAATTCAAAACGTGAACACACTAAGGCGCAAAAAAAGTCGTGAACTTTTGAACGTACCCCTCTATACTCATTAAAATTTTAAATAAATTTAAATTTCCCATTCTATAAAACCCCCGAATATCAAGTTTTGTGAAAAAACGTTGGCTTTTTCCAAAGTTATTTAAAAAAATCTAAAATAAACTTTAAACTTTGACACCCTGTATCTCGATTATTATCAACTTTTTAACATAGGTAAGTTTGGATTAAATCCTAATATTTTTGTGTGCACCATTAATTAGCCGACACCCTGTATATTTACTCGTTATAACTTTTATAGTTTTAGTCGGTTTCAAATTTTGAAAGCTTCTGTATTGGTAATATCATTATTTGTGTCCCCCGTATATATTAGTACTCCAATTAACCAGTTATTTTATGTGACGGTGTGTATGCTAAAATGGCGGCTTCCTATTTGGGGATTTCATAAATAAATATTTGTCTTACAAAAGAAACGCTTCATCACGAATTTCCATTTTAAATCTTTAAATCTCGTTACATCATGATTTAATAAATCTAATTTAAAATGCATTAAAACAGTCCGGTTCATTTTTTGTTTTGGATGAATAAGCTGCATTACCAAATATGGATAGGATCCAGCAGCGTATAAACATCAAGCCTATTATTTGTATTCGATAAAGGATGCCAATACAGGGACCGTTCTAAGAAGATAAAAACGAAAATTCGATCGACCGAAAATATGTTTATCATCTGCATATAATTACTTTTGTGAAACATACTTACCTAATAATTTATTTACACAATATATCAAACATTAAAGAACTTTGTTATGACTGAGTTCCTTACAGGGTAAGGGTGGGTGGGGCTACTGACTAATTTCTACCCTTATGTTTTTAATTAATTTAGAATTTCAATTTTTTTGATCTGCGGCATGTGAAAAGGTACTAAACTTTAAGTATACTCTATTAGTGCTATATCGATTGGTTTAATCCTTAACCAGTGAGCCATACAGACGCCCTAAACTTGCCTAAAATTTTGCGCCCCATTCAGATCGTTTTGATCTCTTGACTTCCCTGGCTTAGAGAAGTAAGAAAAATAATCGGCAATAATCACCACTTGCTCTAATGCACATATTTGAGTCATTGCTTTTTTATAACAAATAACCAAGCACCAATGATGGCAATAATGTTACAAATACCAAAATAGTAAAAATGTTAGCTGATGACTACTCCTCAATTTTATCTCTACATGCACGTTGGCTTTCTTCTTATACCAATAGTTTTTACAGAATAAAGCAATACCACGAATCTCGAAGGGCTGCAAATCTTTAAACAATAGATAAATATACAACAAACTATTATATTTTTGATTCTAATTTATAATCAGAAAGAAACTAAAACGTGTATAATTAATTTTCTTGTTTAAAATTTCTAAATTATTTTATTTAGAAATTCGTTATTAAACTTTATCAGAGAATTAAATTTTGTATTTAATATTCTACAGAAAATCTCTTCTAAATTTGGTATCTCGACCTACAAGGATTCAAGGGATAAAATGTGACCTTATTTCCCCTGGGTCGAAGTAGGGTCTATCCCTTAAGTCGAATAAATCTTGAGGTGAAACCGTAGCACACAAAGAAAATTAATACGAATAGAATGGATCAGGGTACAGTGCAAAAACCGGGGTTAATTATTGTATCTTACTATTTATCAAAAAAAAACTTGCAGTAGGGAAAACTCACAGATAAAATGATGCCCGTGTGTGCAACAAAGAATAAAGAAAATGTTTTCTGTATATCAAACTTCACAGCTTTATGGTATTTAGTTTATTTATTTACTATTACAATTTCGTGATATTAGAATTCGTAAATTCTTGTATTCCAGGGAAAAGAAGTTAGTATTGGGATAAAGTATAAACTCATTCATTCAGTTTATTGTGTCACGAACATTCTTAACTGTTGTGTGCCATAACTTAACTCCTCAGGGGCAGTGCTTTAGAGATTAAGGTGGCGGTACATGACTAAATTTTATTTAAGGAGATTTCGATGCAATCTACAACAAGATTTCTTGTCGGTTTAGAACCAGCTGTGGGTGAAAACTTTTAGCGTTTCCGCTGGTAAAACTAAAATTTAACTTCGATACTATGCAATGACATCGCTTTCAAAAAATTTAAATTATAAAGTATGACCTTAAGGATAAATAATTATAATATTTAGCTTAACCAACCCAGTCGTGCTGCCTGTCACGCAAAAAATCCGGAAACACTTACTCCATCCACATGAATGGCCAAGCCCTACAGAACAATGAAACGTTCAATTTAATATAATCTCAGCTGGCACAAATACGCTACTTTAATAGCCACATCAGCAGCTAAAAAGCTTGGTTTTCTCTTTTGAGCCAGAAAATACTTCTCCACTTTCAACTTACAAACTCTCTATGTTTCCCAAAGACCTAACCTAACTCGTCAGAGACTTGGCAACAGGGAGAGGGCGAATGATTAGTTTATCACTGTTAACCAATAGGTTATAAGATTGCTTGAAATAGAAGGTTTCATTGGTTTTTAATAGGTCGTTTAAATATAACATTTTATTTGGTGCAATAATACCCTATTCTAAATTCAATACTAAATATATCATTGGCACAGATTTACCCACACCTAAATCTGTCATTGGTTTCAGTAAAAGTTTATTTGTAAGAATATACGTCTTATTTAATCGAAATATTTATTATTATTGTTTCAGTTACAATAGTAATTAACTAAATGTAACTTCTAAAAGAAAAAAGATCTTCTTGTTTAAATTCAAACATACAGGGTGTCTCTGGCTGGGGTTACCTATTATAAATGGACTTCATTTATAAGATTTCAACAAAAAGTTATTCCTTTTACAAATTTTGGCTTGTGAAAATTGCGGTTTAAAAAAATCGTATCTGCATACAGGGGGGTCAAAAACTTAAAAAATATAAACTTAATGTAAGAGTAAACTCCCATTATTCGTCATTTTAAAGAACAGTGCCACTTTAAAAAGTTACTTAGAATTCCTTTTTTTAAGAGATAATCCAAAATTTCATAAAAACTTTTTATCTAAAATAAAAAATTCCAAGAAACTGAACGTTTTATTTACAAGGTTTTTATTCCGTATGACAGCCGCCAACCTCAACACACTTTTGTAGTATTAAACATGTATTTTGGTTATAGTATTCCTTTAATTCGGAAAAAAAACTGAGGCATGGAAAAAGATCGATTTAACAAGCCTTTTTTAAAATCTTGGATTAGGACTAAGAAAGTAATTCTAAACAACATTTCCTAATGGCATTTTCCTTAAAAACGAAAAATACGGATAGTGTATGCAAAATTCATATATTTGAAGTATTTGACCTCCCTGTATACAAAACTAAATTTTCTCGCCACAAATCATATTTTTTTAGAAGCAAAATTTTTTTAATAACAACTTTCTGTCAAAAAATTAAAAATTAGGTGCATTTATGATATAGGTAACCCCATCCAGAGACACCCTGTATTGTGTTTTGAAGAACAATGCACTCTTATTTAATATAATGAATACTTTCTATTACATCAATTATACTAATATTTAAAACAAATAAAGCACGTTTTATTACTTTAAAATAATTTTTATTTACCTAGTATTATTAAACATACATACATTGTTCAGACATCCTGTAAAAATTTAAATATAAAAAACCACACTTTTAACCAGCTTTTGACGCGAGCACGGTAAAATTTGTATAATTATTTCACTCAAAGGACTCTGCTTCTTTGCAAAACTTTTGGCTTATATGGGTACAGTATTATATTTTCTTTGACGCTTACCACACTGCATTCGAATCTTCTAAATTTATAGCTAGATTTGGTGGAAACCATGTCTAAACGATACAAATACAACAATAAACTTGCGATCATATGTTATGTTAACAATTTATTAACAATACGTATCGGCGGAGTACACAGTCTTATCTTATAATTATAATAGACTAGCCAAGAGAGAATTACAAATTATTACAAAGGTTTTTAGATTTGTTTTAGTTACCATAAAACATGGGAATGAGTTGCTCCAGTCCCCAATCCTGCAAAAGATCTGTCATTTTTGGAGGTATACTTAGTTGTACAAGCCAACAGACAAAATGATAATATAACCAACCAGGCTGCAAGCTTAAATGACAATTTAACGATCAAAAACCAACTGCAAGAGCACCAAGGGTATCCGCGAGCAATAATTGAAGTAATATTTCAGCCAACAGTAGAACCCACTCAATTAATATTGTTTATTATTTCTCTAATACCTTTTATGTTTTATCGGAGTGTTTATTTTAATTCAAATAATATTGATTTATTTTTTTAAGTAGGAATACTTTTGAACTCCAATAATAAGTCTATATTTAAAGCAATATTTTTTTTTGTTATTTCAATGATGTTTTGTTAAGACAATATTAACTTTAATATAACCAATGTAACAGTGGTCAAACATAATACTATTATTGAAAATAGCAGAGCAGTTTCTTCTGTGTAATAAGATCTTTGCGGATTTTCATTTTTATATTATATAAAAGAACAACAACAACAGACATACCCTTAAACTTGTGACATCATAAATACCTATTTCTGTCAGCTTTTCTTTTCACATCATCTTTCGCGTTTAAAAATTCCCCTTTTGAAATTTACTGCGTCTGTTATTTTATGTTTGTACATGCCTAAGCCGGCCCAGATTTACCTTGTCAACTAAAATAAGTTATACGCGGAAAGTACGGTTTAAAGCATATAACTTCAAATACCTGTATGCAAATTTAAACATGTCTTTGATATGATGCGACGTTGTAGGTTTTCAAGCAATCACTGTGCCAAGCGAAATATTTCTAAATTATTTGAAGGTAAATATAATAAAGTAACTGCTATGTTAAGAGCAGCTTATTCCTAAACTTAATGTCGTTTACATGAAATGTTAATGCAATTAGCACTTATAACTCATAATCCCCTTCACAAAACGTAGGAAAAAGGAGGACGTTGGTTCTCTAATCCTTATGCTGTCGGAAGAGGTCAAATATCTGGGGGTAACCTTGAACTTCAAACTGACCTGGAATAAGCATTTGGAAGGAATAATCCGGAAGTCGGAAGTAACCCCAGCGGTAACTAAATGAATGTATGGCAAGGCATGGGGCTCTCACCCAAGATGGTGTGCACAGACTGTACACCAGTGTGGCGAGACCAGCAATCACATACGTAGCCTTGGTTTGGTGTCCCAAGATACTGCCAAAAACCATAGTACAAAAGCAGGGAAGTCTGTAAAGACTGGCTTGCTTAAGCATCACGAGTGCCAGAAGATGGACCTCCCACATCAGCAGTGAAGAACTTTTCCCGCTTCACCTGGTGATCAAGGGAGAGGCACGAATGGGTCTGCATCATTTACAAAGTTCACTGCCTTCAGCCAGCAAACAGATGAGGAGACATGAACTCTTATGTGACAAAATTGCGGGACCTGGGTTAGAAATGCGATCACGACATATCTTTCGAGATCGTACACGCACGATCTAAAAACTAAAAGACAAGAATCTGCGCCATCCTTCAAGGTGCATAAGAAAACAACATATGGACTTCCAATAATCGGATCTGCTATATGCATATATACTCAGACAGTCAAGCAGCCCTTAGGACACTTATAAGGTAACGTCAATACTGGTATGAGAATGTCAAAGGTAATTAGTGGCCTTGGCAAAGAAAATACAGTTAAGCAGTGGGTACCAGGACATGAAGGTATTACTGGAAAAGAACAAACCGACGAATTAGCGAGAAAAGGATAGGAAAAACCATCCAGTCATCCAGAACGGGCTCTTGGAGTATCAAGGTGCGCAGTACAAGATGCTATAAGGCGATGGACCAGGGAAGAATACGAAATCTACTGAAACAACAGACAGGGACTAAATCACAGTAAATCTTGTATAGGGAATCCAGACCTGAAACTCACCAGGCAAATCCTAATGATGGGCAGAAACCAGCTGAGAATCACCACAGATATTCTGACTGACTGTCAAAAACCACCTATATAAAATGAGACTGTGTAACGAAGACCTAAGCTGCAGGCTCTGCGGCCAAGTTTACAGCACATAGAATTGGAAGAAATCCTTATTTACTCAGTAACTAACTTGACACAAATTAGTGCAAGGGGCTGGAATAACCAAGTGGGTGCAACAAAGATCTGGTGAACACAATAGGCCAACACTGGCCAAAGTGCATGAGACCTTGGAAGGACCCTCGCGAAGAAAAGAAAAACTAGACACTTGTATAGTAATCAAAACTCACTTTGGAACAATGTCAATTTCAGTTGGACACTTACGAACACTGAACACATTATAAATATATCCAACTGGTGGTTAAATTTATTTTGTAGACCTATATAAGGAATTCACGACTAACAAAGTTGCGTTCTTCCTGTATTTTGCTTTTTTTTTTAAGTAAGCTGATATTTGCAGCGCCATGTCCAGTCTGGCAGTCATAAAGAATCCTGCACGTATGTCAAGCCCGCGAGACGACTCTATACAGTCTAGACAAACTTTCTTTAGATATGTGTCATTCTAACAACACTAAAACATACGTATTATTGTTATATAGAATAGGGTTAAAACGTCTTCTCATAAAATCAAATGCATCGGATCGTTTATAGAAATGTATTATGCCTTTCGGCAAGTGATCTTGCCATCATCAGGTACACAAAATATTTTTAATAGCACAGATAACAATTGGATCTCTGATTTTTTTAAAATATGGACTTCTACCATATATAATAATTGTTGTCAAAAGACGGCAGATCATTGTATGTTGTTTAACTTTCCACGATTTTCATAACGGTTAATTTTGTTTTTAGGTATGCCAACCCTGTAGTCACACAACGGGGCTCGCCAGTCAGTTTGAACTGGGATGTACAAACCTACGTATGGACTATTGACTGGGGAAATCAGAATGGGCTTTGTACCAATGCCCTCTCGAGTAAGCAACCGATTAGTAAAGTTAAATATCAATATTTATTTACGAAATAAATGTTAGTAAGATGTTTGATATATAATCCTTTAACAAATTTATTTGTCCTTCTATGTTCTTCTTATTAGAGCTTCTTATTTCATTGTCCAAAACACGTCTTGCTATAATTGTACGATCAGAACTCGATCCTAAAAAAAAATTACATAATTAATTTTCATTTTCAAATACAATGCATTTCTAAGTTGTAAGTAAAGTTACTCGAAAATAATGGAAATAAAAATTTAATTTGTCTTTATTTTGACTAAGATGCGTAATCACGTTATGTTCCAATTTAAATATTTTCTAAATTAGGTATTGTGTATTGCGTAAAATCTACTTTTGGTAAAAAATATATTCTTTTAGTTTATGCAGTCAAAACATAAAATTCTCCAACATATAAAATAAATTCTCCAAAAATTCCGATAAATTCTCATTGTTCTCGGAGAATATTTCCCAAAAATAAATCCTCGAGAATGTTCCATCTCTAATTCTACCGAACGGAACAAAATCTATATAAATAAATAAAGCCTTTATTCATTTGAACAAACTTTTATATTCCCAAGCGGTCACCCATCCAAATTACACCCAGGCCCGGCGTAAGTTCACTTCGGAGATCCCGCTTCAAAAGAGGTATATTAATTCAACAACTTAGTAACTATTTACAGGGTGCACATAAAACAATATATAAAAATAATAAGTAAAGGTTCGCGCTGGAGTCTGCGTCCAGGTGGCGCTTGCCTCTCAGCGTGGAAGAACCGGCGCAGCCGGCGAGCTGATGGTGACTCTGGGGGCACCGCAGGTAAACGCAGGAAATGTTCAAGTGGTCAAAGTTCGAGCAAGTGAGCTCCTACAAGACATGATAGTATAGTACTGAGTAGATGCTCATGGAGGTAGTAAATGTCTATTCGGCGGTAGTCATTAGTTTAGTAGATTGTTAGTATTGATTGAGTTGTGGAAAAAGTTAAGCAAAAAAACACATCGAAGAGATATTATCTTTAAGACTTAAAACTACTATATACAATATATACAGGGGAAAAGTGGCTCTGAAGGAGGTTAGAATCAGGAATTACTGGTGTTTGATGTGTCATGCTTGGCGTTGTGATGCATTCATACATGACCAGCAACCCACACTTTATAGGAAAAAGTGTGGATAACTGGTAACTGGTGCTGATGTTGGGTGTTTGCCTTGGTGTTTGCGTGTGGAAGTGAATGTTGTGGCTGGTATAACTGGTATACCAGACGTGTTAGATGTTTAGCGCATATAATAAACGCGCACTTAATTAAAAATTTAGTATATAATAATGCCGGTTAAAAATAGGATTTGTATAGTAGGATTCCAATAAAGAATGAAGAAACAAAAAAATATGGATAACACGTATTTCGACGAACACTTTTCGACGAGCACTTTTCTACGAGGTATATGGGATTTTGATTTGAATCCATTTTGATTCCGAAAAAAATTAAAAACCATCAATAATTTGCATCAAAATTCGCAATTTCCAGTTTTTCCTGTTTCGAGTTATTAAGTACCAAAAAGGGGACTGCAAATGACATATTTGACTTAAAAAATTTACAAAAATTACTTGCCACTTTCCGATACTCACCAATTTCAATCGGTTTCTGAAGCTCCGTGTCCTCTACAACCTCCGAGAATTTACATCGATTTAATTCACTTTTTCGACCTGTATTCGATCGTCGTAAAATTCGACTTTGACGTTTAATAGCTCCGAAACCGTACACCCTGTATATATAAATAACCCAGAAAATTCGATTGCCCCCCCCCCTCTGACCGTTTTCGAGAAAGAAAAAATAGAAATGGTGAAAATGTCAAAACGGACAACAGACATACATTTCCTCGCGGACGGGGGTATATAGACCGCCTTCGGCGGTCTATAATAAAAACTTATCTTTATAAAAAAAATCAAATCTTTACTGAAAACTCAAGGTAGGGGTGAACAACAGTCTGGTGAATCGCACTGAAAGACTTGAATGAAAATACTGTGGTAAAAAAATAAGACATAATACATAGCCCAAAATTATTTCCAGTTGTCTACAACAGCATATACGAAATTCATAAAACGACTTTACTACTTTAATTAAACAGTCCTTTGATTCACTTAAATTAATAAATTTATAATTATGCATTATAATTTAAGAATTATTAATATCTACATTTTTTATTAGTTCATATAGTTTAACTGATTTTCTAAAATAATTGTTCTGTAATAAAATGCTTGACGGCTCATAAATATTCACACGTGCTTCTGCACAAACTCATTTCGCTAAATAAAATATAGTCGAAGCCGGAGAAAAACAAACAGTGATAATTAATTCACTCCAAACCAGTAAAAGCCCTAATTGTGGAATAATTTAGTTCTAGGCAACTTTATTTTGGTAAATTTGTCAGGAGAGGCAACGTGATTTCAGTTCAATAAATAACTTTGTATTTGACTTGTCGGCTACGAGAATATTTTTCTTTTTTGGTTTGAAAGTTATTTTCATTTTGACTTTCCGACATTTGATTTCACATAAATTAGTTGAAGATTAATTATTACTAACAGCGAATAACTAAAACGTCGTATAGGTAGTAGGTACCACCTATACGAAGATAACCAGGTTACAATAAAGAGAAAAACTTTCAAAATTTGCTTAAAAATTTATATTATAAACAAAGTTAAATAATGTATTGACATTTGGAAGAACAGGGCTTGCGACAATTGCGCGCACTAAAATTTTTATATCGTGCGACTGATGCGATTTATAGTCAGCCAAAATGATTCTCAAGAAATCGAAGGTATTAGAGCAAACCTAGAGTATGCACACTGTAATAAGAAATGTAGAAAAAATAAAACGAATTTAAAATTGGCATTTTTACATAAAATCTGGACTATTTCAATATTATATCAAATTGTTGTTCCTTAACATTTTATAAATACCCAAGCAAAGGCATGGTGATTCCTAATATAAAATAAATACGCTTTAAATTATTACATAATATGTAGTAGCAGTTCATTATTTACTGTGAATTGAACTCATTGTAGTACATGATGGTAGTACCTCTTGTTATCAAAAAATTACCTATTTTATGTTTTCACTGTTTTTAATATTTTATAATTTCAATGTTTTATGTGAGTGTAACGTATCACAGGACCATGTAAACCATACGATAATTAATACAATAAATATAATCTTATTCAGAATCATGTTGCTAAACCAAAAAATACAAGGCCTGTATCGTAAAAAAATATTACAAACGTAATGACACCAATTTGAGTGTTTTTGTTCAGGTTTTTCTTTAGGCTTGATTTATTTTATTTGTTTGTTTTATCTTAAGTTGTAACCGTAAAAGTTTACGCCATAATTTATGTTTACAGCGCTACTTTTCCCCGCCGTTTGTATTCGTTTTACTTACCTGAGCCAATTTTTAACGTCAAAGAGATATCTCAGATTTTATTGTTGGGAAGTCGTAAGAATAACTGATGACTTAGAAACACACTTCCAGCACGTTTTTCCAGATCCCTTTATGTTTTTGCAGGAATTATATTATACACACACGAACAAAGGGTCTTGTATTATACAGGGTTGGGCATCTAGTATCACCTATTTTCAAGAATTTGCTTTTAGTTTAAGAATTACCGTTGTCGTCGAAAAAACGTTCTCATGTAAATGTAATGTTCAGAGTCTATTGTAAACCGTTTCATTGATTTCTTCAAAAAAATATGGTCCTACAATATCAAACGTCGAAACACCACACCATACGGTGATTTTCTATCATAAAGCGGTATTTCACAAAGCTGTTGTGGTTTTACCTCGGACCCGTAACGACAATTTTTTTTTATTAATACAGCCGCTTAAGTGGAATTGATCTTCGTCCGACATTAGCAAAGAATTTAGCTGGTGTTCATCATTTTATGAAACTTGAAAGAATGGCATTTCGTCTATTTATATACAGATTTGCTCAGTTTTTATCTGTGCATTAAATTTGTATTAGTAGGTAGGTACAGAGAAAAAACTGCTATGCTATTTTTAATAATAGTATTATGTTTGACCACCGTCGCACTATGGGGTATTTGACCCTAAAACCTGGCCAAAATTATTGGACGCGTTTGTATGTCCCTACTAGGTATTTAAAGTAAATTTAAGCTATAACTACCTATACAGGGTGTTCGGATAACTTGGACGGATACTTAAAGAGGTGATTCTACATGGTAAATTCAAGGTGGCAAGTAATATAATAAAAAGGCGAAAAGTCAATAGGTAAGTACTTTTCGAGTTAAAGCTTGTCAAAGTTTAATTTTCTTCTTTTTATTTTGAATATCTTGCGGTTAGTTTTTAAATCATGAAGTGGATATTTGGCATATGGGTTCTCTAAAATGACTTGTCCTTTTTTTTCAATAACTGTCAAAACAAAAAAGATATGCTAAAAATTATATTTGAATTTAAGGTAAAGTATATCCTGATGCATTATCCGAACACCCTATATTTAGGTGAATTTTTGAAAACAGTGGAAGTAGGTGTAAAATCCAAACTTTTACTAAGTATATACATAATACATAAAACTCATTACTTAAATGTAACGAAAATACAAGATGTGTGTGCTTATTTAGGTTTCCATGTCTTCTTCCTCACTAGAGGAATTTGTATCTTCTCAGGTCTGTAGAAATTCTTCTGCTGGCAGCAACATTTCTAAGGTCTCCTTAGAAAAAGAAGGCGACTTTTTTTTTGATGTGCGTCTCATTCCTGTTATCAATGGATCTGACTGTAACAATAGTCTGTTTATTATGTCATAATTACATGACTCCCTGCTAATTTTTCTAGCATAACCCAGCCTATAGGTACGAAAATATTTGTTGCGGGCTTCAGCGGCCTCTTCTGAAAGTTGTCCGACAGGTACAATTGCTGTAGATATAACAGCGGCTCCATGTATAAGAATTTTATGGACCGTAGGAGGCATGGGGTACCAGCCGTACATCTCCACGTACAATTTAGCTGTATTAAAAGCAAATTTGGAAAATTTATTTTCGTCAATTTTTTGTCCACTCGATAATGTTTCAAGAATTATTTTAAATCGGTACAGCAGATCTCTATCTACTCTTGTAATTGCAGCAGCTTTTTCTATGTCTGCAAAAAATCTCCTTGATGTATTTCCATCGTTGGTATTTCCAAACCCCACTTTCGGAATATCAACTAATAGACCCATCTCTTCTTTGAAAGATTTCTGTATAGCTCTCTTTCTTTCTTCTACAATTTTGTGGTTTTCGCTATTCTTCTTTACCTGCCATTCTTTAATGGGTAGTTTATATGACAAGTGTAACACATGTTCAAAGAATCTTATCCTAGCGTGTAGTATGGATAATCCAAATCGCAAATTTTCGGTATTTGTTGGGAAAGTTGGCAATGCATCTAAATCATTGAAATTTTTTGTTGTGGCCCCACAAATATAACATCGTTGCGTGTACTTGGTTCCTGTCACTGCATTACATACTTTTCCGTCTACCATTGTAAAGAGCATTTTATGTTCTATACAAACAGGACCTGTGTCAGTCTGTATTTCAGTTTTTTGCAGGGCCTTGATTTTGTTTTCTATATAGTTTACTTCATCATTTGTAATGTCTGTTGTCTCATGAACGAATCTTATACGGATTGGCCGGCAATATCGAGGCGAGGAGGGTGTTGGGTTTTGCCAAACTATTTTCTTTTGGCCATTGATTTCTGTAAAAAGTTGTAAGTACACAAACGAACTTTGAAAAATATTTGCATCGTTGTCATATTCGCTCTCAAATTTTTGTTTGTATTGGTTTTGTTGAGAGCCGTCACAACCCCATTTTGAAATCAAATAAAGGTTTTGTTTTTCTTTTTGTAACAATCTCTCCAACACTTCAGACAAATTCATGCACAATCGCTGTGCTGTATGGTCCAATAATGGTTGTAATTCCAATTCTGCACATGTTGCTGTCACTGTATATGATTCACGTGGTGGATAGCATAAGGCTTTTTCTTTCTGTAAAATAGTGTAGCAGGGAAAAATTGATTAGGCTCTTTCCCTGTATGCATTGTACTCGTTCCGAGTTGAATTAGCTTCCACAAATTCTGATAAAGCCTCCGTGGGCGTTAACTGATTAGGGCCTTGTGGTTTCGCTAGTATCGCTCGCCTATACTTTGTTGCCCGGGTTGGAGTAGTAGTAGTAACATCTTTTATAAGCAAGGCTGCGTCTACTTTACCAGATTTTCTTAGGCTCATCTGGGCAGCATAAGTCAACTCTTCTGAGCTTTTTTCGGCCCTTAAATCCTTAGTTTTACGCCTTTTTGATCGTTCACTAGACTCTCCAAAGGACTTCGCAGGACGACCACTTTTCTCCGATTTTGCCGTATACGCACCAAATTTAATGGTACCACTTAGCCACACTTGATATTTTGTGAAAAAACGGTCCTCAATGTAGTTAGCAGCCGTCCACCGAAGCTTGAACTCAGACTTAAAGCGGGATAGTATAGCACGTAAATCTTTGAGACTTTCGTTAGGGCAATTAGTTCTTTCAATCAAGCGGATCTCTAAGTATGCGAATTTTTCGTCAATTTTTTTGCATCCAGATTCCTTGATCATATTGTACAAATCCCGTCTACTTATACTTATATGCTGTTCTGATGGCTCTGTAATTAAGAAAAATAATTTCTATTGAATTCTGAAATTATTTCGAATTTACGGTAAGAAAGACGCCTTTTATTAAAAATTCTATAAAACCTGAAGGTGGAAGAAAGTGGTGAATAAAAATTCGGATTCTTAAACCGAAAGACCTGTACTTTATTAAAAAAAAAAAATAACCATCGGAAAAAGCCTGGGAATATAACTTAACAGTTCGTATTTTTTACAAATATAATAAAATATTACTACAAAAATATGAACGAAAGTTATAGCCGTACAAATCGCACAAGGCAAGTTAAATTAGGTTTAAAACACTCTACATACCTTTCCCATCACAATCCATATCCACAAATTGTCCAAACTCACTCAACTTTATAATAAAAACACAATTCAGCGTATAATAACGTTTGAAATATCCGATAAAACTAACATGCAGCAGAAGCGATAGCTAACTTGCGAATACTCTGTAATCTTTTACTGGTCGTTTAAGGCAAAATAGACACGCCGCCTACACCCTTGGGTACTACCTGAAATATTTTATTTGAATAAATTTTGACATTAGGAAATTCCACTTTTGGCCAGGTTTTAGGATCAAATACCCCATAGTGCGTCGTCGGCGTCGCCTTGGTTATATTAAAGATCTCTTTCGCGTTAGACGAACTTTTTAGGTGTTAACGGATTTTGTAAGGTCAATAAACAAGTATTAATTGTCAAAAATAAAATCCATAATAATAAAAACTAAAGCTTAATAATTACTTCAGGTACTGATACCTCCATCTGGGCACAGACTACAAATGCATGTTTAAATTTATGCAATTTGACAGGGTTTTTCATTATTTATTCACGTGATATTAAGACTTTTATATAGCGTATTAATATATACTTATACACCTACCAATTTTTTAACACCTTTAATCTGTATTAAATCTGTTAAAACCACAACTCTGTCACCAAATAAGCTTTACACACAAAAAAAATGTTATTCAGCATTTGTCTGACTTCTCTTCGTCTAATAAAATAAAAAGATAAACAAAACAAATATAAATAGCTTTATACATGAATTGCAAAGCCCTGAAAACAAGCTGAAATAGATGCCAGGGCAAATTCCCTCACTTGTATCCCGTTTTTATAGTTGAAAATAGCCTCTATTATTAGTATTTGTGTCTGTCGGCGCTCTAGCATGAAGAGCGCAGATTTATCAAGACATTTCAGAGCAAAATGACTTCACGTTTACATTTCAGTTAGAAACTTGTAAAATAAATATGGTTCTCCGAAAGCTTAGAAACATCGTATATAAGGAAAGAAAAAGGTAGCATGACTTTCACACACATAGTGGTCTGCACAGTTTAACAGTATGGAATATCCCATTAGGAACTAAATTGGTTTCTACTAGTCTTTTTGACTATATTATTCGGATATTCAGTTTTAGGGAAAACATATAAATACTAGCATATAATGACGCAAAAAGATGTCTTGTTAGGTATTTTAACAAGTTTTGCAGCTGCTAGAAATATATAGAATCTTTTTTAACTGCCGCATTCCGCCAAAAATCTAAGGACGTCGTAAGTCATTTCAGTTTCTTCTGGGATAAAATAGTTGTTTATTATTTAAAAGAGAAAGTCTCATTACTTCATTTTATTTCTTACTATGGTACCAAAAGAATTGTCAAGAATTCATTTATTCCATTCCATTCTATCCATTTTAGACGGACTTGGGTAAAGCAGAGGCCACATTTTAATTTCAGCTAGAAGAAAGTAAGTTTTAGTTTTTTACCTGGGATAGCCAACGTACACCTCAAGCCTAAGTACTAACGTACCATGGGCGTCTGAAGAGAAGGAAAATGTAACTTATTGCCACGGGATTTACAGACTTAAGGGTTGGGAGGAAAAGGGAAAACATCTGCAGGCAATTTATTCCATAATCTAGACAACCTAGGTATGAATGAGCGAGAGAAGTGGGATGTTCTAGATTTCTGTAACTGGACAGTAACGGGATGCATGCGTGACGCGCCTTTTGTTGCTCTGTTGGGAATAGTCAATGGGAGAATGTTAGCGGCCAACTCTTCCGAGGAAAATCCGTGGAAATACCGGTAGAAAAGGGACAGATCCCCAACAGAGCGGCGATGAGCGAGAGAAGGAAGTTTTCTTGTGAGGACTAGGTCAAATGACTCTTTTTTAGGTATAATCAAGGATGTTAAGTATCGAGGTGCTGCCGCTCCCCAGATGTGGGAGCAGTACTCTAGGTTGGATCTTATTTAGGAAATATAGAGAGTGTATAAGTTGGAAGGGGAGAAGTATTTTCTGGCTCGAAAGAGAAAACCAAGCTTTTTAGCTGCTAATTGAACTAATGTGTTTGTGCCAGCTAAAATCATGTTCAAATGCGATGCCAACAAGACCGAACGTTTGTTTGTTCTGTAGAGGACTTTTTGCGTAACGGGGGTAAGACTGGGTTTTGGAGGCGTTGAACTGAACAAGGTTTTTGGCACCCCAGTCTAAGATTAATTGAAGATCTAGCATCTACCATCTGCAAGAGTACTGTCGTCAGCGTAACGGTGGATAGGATTGGTAGATGAAGAGAGCAGATCATTAATGTGAAGAAGAAATAGGGTTGGTGCCAGTACTGAACCTTGGGGTACGCCAGCATTGATATGATGGAAATTAGATGGATGACCGTCAACCACGAGAGATATGCGCCGATTAAAGCAAGAACTATCGATAAAGGTAAATAGTTCGGGAGGAAGACCGTAAGGAGGTAGTTTGTTGAGGAGTGCGGCATGCCTTACTTGGTCATAGGCCTTGACACTATCAAGGGCAACATCTCGGATTCGCTATGAAATTCGAGAGACTTGTTCCAGTTGTTTGTGACAAAGGTAAGGAGATCAGCCGATAGAATGCAAGATTGGGTTTTGTAGGCGTTGAACTGAACAATGTTTTTGGCACCCCAGTCTAAGATTAATTTAAGACCTTGGGAAAGGGATAGGTGCATCGATCTGCGTCTACTCATATTATCCAGTTCTTGTTTTGAGACTTGTCCGAAAAAATGAATGTTAAAGTGAAGAGTACAGTCGTCAGCGTAACGGTGGATGGGATTGGTAGTTAAAGAGAGTAGGTCATTAATGTGAAGAAGAAATAGGGTTGGCGCGAGTACTGAACCTTGGGGTACGTCAGCATTGATATGGTGGAAATTAGATGGATGACCGTCAACCACGAGAGATATTCGCCGATTAGAACTATCGATCCAGGTAAATAGTTTGGGAGGAAGACCGTAAGAATGTAGTTTGTTGAGGAGTGTGGCATGCCTAAACAAGTTGGGAAAAAATTATAATTTAAATGACTCTTTGTTCATACCTTTGTTAAAATCTCTTCCTCCTGGTATTAATGACTAAAATATAGGAAAAACAACACAAAATGGGTGAATATCAAAGTGTTTAAATCATGTTAATTTAAACATGTAATAATAAATATATCGTAGTATGAAATTATTTAATTTCACAGAACTGCCTTTAATGGCAGCCTCTGGTCGCGTGCAGAACACCTCTTCGTCAGCGGTTGTCTTTCCAACGCTGACATTTTAACAGCAAAGATAGTACTTTATCCGACACAGGTTGCAAGTCACTGACGGAGAAGTATTTACTCGTATATCAACTTGAAAATAAGAAAGTCAGAATGTATTTAATCAAACATACGAGTACTACTTAAAATTTAAAAAGATATTACATATAACGGGAATTGGAAACATTTTTTGTTAGTTGGTTTCTATTTTTTTCTTTAATTAACCAAAACATCTTAATTACAAGCAATGATGATGTGCCAAACCATGTCAGTTGCTGATTTTAATATTTGCGTATTGTATAAACATCAGATCGCGATGGTGCTTTTATGATTGGATAGTGAATGTACATCGGATCCACACCCAGCATCCGGCAAGCTGGTTTAACATTCACAGTTATATTTTTGTTGCACGTATGTTATGTGCAAAATCCGCAAGTGGGTAGTGCCAGCATTGCCCGGGCAAAGACCGCAGTGCTCTTTTTTTTATCTTCTGACAGCCCGCGAAGACCGAAGTCTAAGTACTATGTACCGTGGGTGTACTGGGGGATCGACTCACACATCCAGAGCTGGAAACATCCGTAGGGATTTTACCAGCCCTTTAAGAGGATGTGTGGGGTGGTACCACCTCGGTCGAGGAAGAATTCCTCTACCACCTTCCAAGAATTCCTCTACCACCTGCTGGTTTACTCAGCTTTGTTTTGGTCTGCTGGTTGTTAAAGAGAAAAATACAGAACAAGATCCTGAGCAAACCTAAATATACCTGAGTACATATTTGTACAGAATTGCGAATTTTGCCCAAGTAGTGCCCGGGCAATATCAGCAATGTTTACTCTGCAGACTTTACCACTAATACATGTGTGTCCGCCAAAAAGTCTGCACCATATGGGAAACTTTTTTAAAATTTCATTTAGGTAAAATTTGACTTTGGCATCAATTTTTTGCTTGACCAAGAACCTTAAATGACCTATATAAAGATAGTCGCATGATCCACGTTAGCTGTCAAAAGTTACATTTTTTAAGAAAATGTCCTGAAAATTGTAATATTTGATAAAATTTCGAAAAATGTCATAGGAAAAAGTTGTTTGGTTTGTCATCGAGATTATATTTTTAAAGTTTGGTTCAAAAGTTTAATTTTTCACATATTTTTTAGAGGGTCATAAATTTATTTCAATTCTTGACGTTTATTTCATTATTATTAAGTTTAAACGCCATATTGCAACGTTTCTAAAGATGAGGTATACATTTTCTAAGGTTTACACAGTTTTTATAGCACAAAAATAAATATATTTTTAAATTCCCCGAACGCTATTGGACTAATATTTGATTTATTTAGTGCTATAGGGCTTATTATTAACCACGTCAAACACAACAGTAAGAAAAGCATATCATCTATAGGATTTTGGAAGCTATTGGTATCCGAGGTATCAAACCCAAGCTGGCAACATTGCCGGATCTCGGATTTCGCAGTTTGAACTATGTATATCTTTGTAATCTTCAAAGATCTCACATTCCCTCTTTTTACAGGGATCTCGTAATGCCCAATTTTACCTATGAATTTAACTTTCGGGATATTAAGAAAATTTTACCCCTCTTATTGGATTCTGGGAAAAATTCTTGTATTGAATGATATTTAAAAAAAATATTTTCTACCCTACATCCTAAAGCGTGGATCTCGGGTTGTGCAAGTTTATCATGGATCTCGGATTAATGTAGCCAAAAAGTAGATGGTAGAACTTATCTACGTACGGCGAAACTGTTAACGCATTCCTGGATGCCCTAGACAGATATCAATTTCTTTATTTATCATTTTTTAGAATTGACGTCTATTTGTTTTATTTTTAATTAGCACTGCTTTCATTTCAATGATATTACTTATCAGTCCTCGTACACTTTTGTAAGACTGCCATGAACTCAATTTTCGCGCGTCTCGCCTAACTAATTATTCCATCAGCGAGAAAGATACATGCATCGTGTTTATATTAGCAATGCAAATTGACCAGATCACACACAATTAAGGTGGTACAATAATATAATAAGGCAGTTTTGAACATATGATTATCACCAATAGGGAATATGTACATATACGAGGGTTGCTATTTATATTTCGGGAATACAGAATAAAAACGAATATTTCTTATCGAAAATGGCTTTATTGTTTTTCAAAATATTCTCCATGATGATCAATGCATTTTTGCATGCGCTTGAACCAATTTTCGTAGCACTTTGTCCACTCCGATTGAGGTACCTCTAAAATATGAGTTTTGAATGCATCAACGGCTTCTTCAGGTGTTGAAAAACGTTGGCCACGCAATTTATTCTTGATGTGCGGGAATAAAAAGAAGTCGCTTGGTGCCAAATCAGGGCTGTACGGCGGATGACCGATCAATTCGACGTTTTGGCCCGTCAAATAGGCGGTTGTCGGAGCCGAAGTGTGAGACCTTGCATTGTCATGGTGAAGAATGACCCGTCGTTGGCGCTTATTTTTTCGTATTTCACGTAACACTTCTGGCAAATAAATGGTCGTGTACCATTCAGAAGCGACCGTTCTACGTTGCTCTAACGGTATAGTTGCAACATGTCCAGTTATTCCGAAGAAACAGGCGACCATTTGCTTCGAAGAGCTTCTTGCGCGAAAAACTTTTGTCGGATTTTGCTCGTCCTGGAAGACCCATACAGTAGATTGGCTTTGTTTCAGTACCATACGCAAAATTCGTCACCTGTGTAGATATTATACACAGCTTTTGATTCACCGCGATTGTATTTTTTGAGCATTTCTTTGCACCAATCGACACGTGCCTTTTTTTGAGCTTGTATCAAATTATGCGGGTTCCAACGCGAACAAATTTTTTTCACGGCTAAATGTTCATGCAATATCTTATTGATGCTCGTCATACTAATGCCTCAATCTCACGATAAGTCACATGACGATCTTGCTTTATCAGTTCGCGCACTGCATCAATAGTTTCTGGCACAACAGCTGATTTTGGACGACCTTCGCGAAATTCGTCCGTAAGTGAACTACGGCCACGATTGAATTCTGTATACCACCGATATTCAAAGGTTGTTGATGGTGCTTCGTCCCCAAAAGTCGATTTGAGTTCATCGATGCACTGTTGTTGTGATAATCCACATCGAAAGTTGTAAAAAATGATCGCACGAAAATGTTCACGATTTAATTCCATTTTTTCGCTGAGACACAATATTCAAGTCACTCTAAACAACACAAATCGAGCTCAAATGACAATACCTTCTGAGTAAGGTTATGTTAAAAAATGGTAAACTTTCCAGTGGAAACGTCAGATGGCGCCTAACAACACTAGGTTTGCCTATTCCCGAAATATAAATAGCAACCCTACGTATAATCCAAATAAACCTGAAATATTTTTTCTATCCTCTACATAATTTCAATATTTATGGTGGTTGCTTTTATCTATTTAGTTTTATTTTTATTAACAGAAAGAAAGATTTTCTATTGCATTTCTATCGTACAAATATCCCAACTAACATTTTTAGTCATCATTACGTTTATGTTACTATGCTTTACTTTAGAGGTATAAAGTAGTTAGTACCTGTAGCCACTACGTTTTACATACATTGCGGCTTACTAGTAGCATAGACTAGATAAGATACGATAATTTTTTGATGTCATCATACAATGTATTTATACAAGTCACAACATTAATAAAAACAAAATATAAAACAGTTTATAGAATAAGTCACAAACAGAGCAATGCTAAGATTACATTATAAACTCAATCACTGACTTCGCAGTGAAGAAGGTACCCGCATTAAACAACACTAATCCAAAAACGAATTAAAATTAAGTTAAAATTATGTGTCTTCCGTATTCATCTTTGCGGTCTTTTTTGTATATTAAGTTTTCAAAAATATATGCCGATGGCAAAGTCAGGATCTTTAGTTGCTAAAAAGCATCTCTACAGTCGTCTCCAAATCCCAGACCAGCCAAGATTCTAACAGCTTTCCGCTGTAGCCCAAATACTCTATCTGCGTGAGCCGCGTGTCCCCATACTAACAATGCATACGTCATTATCGAGTGGAAGAGCGTATAGTATGCTACCAATAGCGTGTTTTCCGGGACTATATCGGACAGCCGGCGCAGTGTCAACAAACAGCTTTCAAGCTTCTTTGCGATTTGATCTATGTGTTTGTCCCATCTCAACAGTGGATCGATGTGAACCCCCAAGAGCTTTGCGTTTGTGATTTCTCCATTGGCCGCGCCCACGCCCCTCAAAGACAAGATCATCCTTGTTGTTTTTGAAACATTCAGCAGTCCGTTTGCACTGAACCAGTCCGCAGCAATACTCTGAGCATTCCCCAGCTCCTCGATTGCTTCGTTAATAGAGTCCCGGCCGCGAGAAAGAGTAGTGTCATCAGCAAAAAGGGTGAATCGCGCCCCAGTTGGTTGCAGTGCAGTTGATGTATATTTAGAAAAGCAAGGGACCCAGGACGGACCCCTGCGGTACTCCCACCTCAACACATCTTTCCCCTGATAACATCCTCACCCTCACTCTTTGTCTTCTATCTATACTACTCTTTGAAAATTTATAAAATTTGAGCTTTTCCAGAAGCAATCCATGCGACACACAGTCAAATGCCTTGCTGAGATCCTCGAAAGAACCCAACAATCCCGTAACCAAATCCATGATGGCTAGGATTGTGTTTTTCCCCTTCTGAATCCAAACTGTTATTTCACTAAACAATCATTATTTTCAAGAAAGTGAGTCATTCGGTTTGTCATGCATTTTTCAAATATTTTGGACAATATAGGCAACAACGACACAGGTCGATAGTTTGAAGGATTTTCCTCTCTCCCTGTTTAAAAATTGGCACGATAATAGCTTTCTTTAGTATCTGAGGACAGCATCTTTCCCTGAGACATTGATTTATCAATTTGGCTAGGGGAATAATTATTACGTTCTTTATTGTTTATATGAGTTCCACACTAAGGCCCAATATGTCCTTACTTTTTTTATTTTTTAAGTTATTTATGATTTCTCTAATTTCATTAAAAGATACTTCCCCAAAGTCAAAGTTTTTCTGAGGTTGATTAACCCTTGCCAAACCATTTATTGGATTAAAATTAGTATGTGGTATCTGTTCAATTAATTTAGCCGCTATGCTACTAAAAATGTCATTAAAATCATCAGGGTCAATGTCCCCCCCCCCATCCTCCGTCTTCTCCGGTTTTTGTCTAACACTATTTATTACCCTCCAGGCAGCTCTACCCGTGTTGTCAGCAGTGGATATGAATCGTTCGTTTGCTGCTAGTTTCGCTTTGTTGATCTCAGAGCGATAGCTATTTTTGTACTGTTTAAACATGTTCCCCACTCCCTCAGTTTTTACTTGCCTGCTCAGCTTCCCAAGAAAGTTTAATTGTTGTCTTGTTTCTCTTAAGGAGTCATTGAACCAAGTTATGGTTTGCCCCTGATCTGACCTTACGAAAAATTTCTTGTCTGGAAATGCTCGAAGGTAGGCACTTTCCAAAATTTGGGTAAGCATTTTGAATTTAGTAGTTATATGAAGCCCTGCATCATCAACAAAAGAAAAAGAAGAACCCTGGACCAAACCATAGAAATCAAATAGTCCCTCCCGTGTAATAGGCCTACATACTAAGACTATAGACTAAATAATACATAGACGAACACTCTGTATCAAAAAATGTACCAAAAAGCTGGTCTTCCTTGGGACATTTTGGGGGTTTACTGGTTTATGGCTTAGGAACTTGTTTGCTCACCATTATATCATTATATATACGTATATATATATATATATATATATATATATATATATATATATATATATATATATATATATATATATATATATATATATATCGGTAAATGCAAAAGCTTTAATTCTTTCGCTAGTGCAAAATACAAGACCGCAAAATGACAAATAAAATAAAGTAGGACTATTCTTTTTGATTCTGGTCTGGGTGTCCTCCTGCTATCGCGATTTCTGGGCCCTTACCCTTCGTCAGGCAGGCTCACACCCAGAGTGGCTGACGGTTATATTAATTAAGAGAATGTTTCTTGGTTAATTGTTAGACAAAAACTATTCCTCTGGATTCATTGTATGGTATAATAGTAACATCTCTCTACCGAAAAAATTATGTATACGTCATAAATATTTGATGCATAATACACAACACTCAAACTAGATAATTCCTTTTTACCAGAACCACGTAAACTTAGGTCTATCATTATAATTTTATACACAAAGGGCTTGAACATTTAAGCTGAATATTAAATATTGACTGGAACGCTTTGTCTTGCTTGGAAAGCTTAATTCTGCATACAAGCGTCTCAGCTGGGACTCATTTTCGTCACACAACAAAGGAATATGGCGAACAGTCTTATTACACATTTTGTCTTACGCTTTTGTCAGACACATTGTGACCAAGATGCAGGAAGTTTTGCCGTGTCAAAGTTTCCTAGTTATAAAGCTGAAACATGTAAGTATGTCGTAGTCTAAACAAAATACCCAAAAAGTTTTGACGAGATAAATATTTATATACCAGGTTGCTTTTACTGAAAGCGTATAATGAGTTAACACGAAAGTATTATTCCGGGCATTGGACTTAAAAGAAATGTATTATGGAGATATTTTAAATGAATATTACATTATGCGCTTCAACTTATTCACTAAAGACATTGCACTGACTGTCAGAATTTTCGTTCGATGCTTTTTCATTATGTTTTAAGATAGAGAATAATTTCTGTTATCCTATACGAAAATCTATGGAGTATCCAGAGCAGCTAAAGTTCAAAAAATGGGAATTTTGCAAAGAAAATTGGGACATATAAATTACACAACCAAATATGACAAAATGCTTTTATTGTTAGTATCAATAGCCGTGATTTGATTTAAATACTATACAAACTTCTAGGTTATAACACAAAATGCCAACGAAAACTAAACCGACGTGACTCACTTGACTGGCAAACAAATAATGATGTTTTTCTACAACTCACAGTACGGTGAGGCATGGATACAATTCAAATTTTGATTCCACTAAAATAAAGAAATTATTGGCGCACAATCAAAGGTTAGTGCCCACTACTCTCATAAGTGTAAATATTAAGGGTATGCAATATCTTTAGCAAACACATCCACTTGGAAGGTGGTAGTGGATTTCTTCCTCGACCGAGGTGGTACCACCCCACACATCCTCTTAAAGGGCTGGTGAAGTCCGTACGGATGTTTCCAGCTCTGGCTGTGTGAGTCGGATTTCCCCAGTGCACCCACGGTACATAGTACTTAGACTTCGGTCTTCGTGGACTGTCACAACATAAAAAAACAGATCGACGAAAATGCGACATACAACAGTATAACTCTAAGGTGACGAAGTCTTAAAATTACTGGCCTTAACGAGGAACTACTTAATAAGTTTTACACACTTTTAAGACTTTTAAACTCTAAAGAAAAGCTGAATGTAAATACATTTACCGATCTTGCTAAAAAAAACTTATATCTCAAAGAGTATTCGTGGTATAATATGCCTATTAGTGTCCATAAAATACTTATTCATGCATGGTTACGAGGTTATCTCTCAATTTAATATACCAGTAATTGGCGAAATGTTAGAAGCAGTGCCGGTTTATGAATTTGTGTGTCCCTAGGTACCAGGCGCGGCCCGTCCATAAGGTCATTTAGTCAATGACCCACCTAAATTTATTTCAATGATCCACCTAATAATTTATTTTTTAAAACCAAACTTCTCTTTCAAAAAAGTGCAAGTTCCATGCGAAAACTCCTCAAGAAAGAATCAAGCCATGCCATCGTCGAAAGATAGCCAAGCTTGCTGCTGGCTGGGTCGTATTTTAAATTGGCATCATAGGTTTAAATGTACGATATAAATTCATTAAAACTAAGAGAGAAACGGACATTCGCGCTTTAGGAAGTTAAAAAGAGACATAATTTGTCGACGGCCCATCAATAATATCGCGCCACGCCCACTACGGAAATACACTCAAACTGCCCCGTAAAACATACTGTTTCAAAATATTTGGTTTGGAAAAAGAAAATCTAATTATAAATGTATACTAGGAATGGGCAGTGGGCTACGTTATCGATGGTAGCAAATTTCGATTGTGGTACTTAATTATATAATTTCTCATTTGATTTTATCCAGTGATGCTTTTTCGAACTAATAAAATTTATTAATTCTGTCCTGTGCGTTTGATGTGACAAAGTCAGGACGTATCATGTCCCGCGCGGGACAGTTTTATTTTGTTCGAATTTCGAGACGTCCCGCGAAAATCGGGATGTCTGGCAATGCTATTCCAGAGGCACATGGGGTATATTTTATAAGTTATAATATTAACTTCATACAATTAAGATCAAAATAAGACGGTTCTAACCAACTTATTTTATTGGCTCTGTAAAATAGTATGGCTTCCATTTTGTTTTTTAATATTTGTTAATTGCTTAGGTTGCAAAAAAGACAAATAGTGGGTTGCAGAAAGAAAAATTTAATTTGGGATTACCTAACACCGAGATAAATATTGATACAGTGTTAAATTGTTGTCAAATTACCCAAGATTCAACTAAAGCTGGCCAAAGCCTGCCTTAAAAAAATCGCTTAAGATCGGCGTTTACATTCAGGCAATCGGAAACAATTGTGTAGCTGCCAAGCGTAAAACCAGTGTGGTGTTTGTTTTGAAGTTATTATTGAGCCAGTTTTTAAAAGCAATTTTAAATAAAGAGGCATTAATAAAGTTCGAATTAAGCTGCTTTTTTACATCAAACATAACTGTTATGCAACTTTTAAAAAATTGAGACTTCAGGTAAAGCCCCATAGAAAATGTACCATTATTTTTATGTCCGAACATTACCGCTTTGTATACCTAATCCATAGGGGTGCTGTTACAACATAAGCGTAATTATAACTTTTGAACAGATGGCAAAGTTGTAACACGTATCCAAATTTTAGTCAAATCTAGCCCCAATTTACATAAGATTAGTGTGCGATCCCTTGGAGATATTTGCATTATTATTAGAATTTGAAACCGGTAGTTTACTGTCCAAAGAAGGGTATCTAAAATATTTATTTTGTAATTTTTAATATTCTTTGTGCCATTTCATCCATTCGTACATATAAATATGTTACCAGTAACTCTGTAACTAGATCTTTTTTACTAGCTTGTGCTTGTTGTGCGGCATTTCTCTTGTGAGTGTGACATTTACACATGACAGATGCACAAAGTTTGCTAAAACTAAGAGATTGATTGATATATATATATATATATATATATATATATATATATATATATATATATATATATATATATATATATATATATATATATATATATATAATTATATATGTAAATGGTGAACAGTTTAAATAGTGCACTAGTAGTTTCTTAACCAGTATCAGACGCAACATTTTTTATTAATTTATTTCTTATAAGTTTATAATTTAAAGTTTTAAATTAAAATTTAAGCATTATAAATAATACATAATATGATGTCTTGGGCTAGTGAAAGCAATCCAAACAATTTTTGTACGCATGAAGTAATTTAACTACAAAAGAGAAGAATGAAAAGTTAAGTTCTAGAACCTTGTTAAATCCACAACTAGAGCTATGCTAGAACATACTGTTTGGCTTTTACGCAAGAAAAAATAAAATCTTTTAAAATATAAAATAAGAAAAAACTTATCACAATGATTTAAAAACTTACTTGCACCTCCATCCTGTTGACGATATATTGTTTCGGCCTTTTTGGGTCTCGTCCACCCAGAACTAGGAGGCTCTTTATCTAAATTTTATTTATTTTATTATAAAAAACACATTTATGAAAAAATCATGTCAAATCAAATCAAGTCAAAATGGCTTATAACTAGAGCTAAGTTGACCATGAGATTAGTATCTCATTAGAGCGCATTTTTTTTAGAAGAATTGCTGGTATGCCATCTACACCGGAGGACTTTTTGGTGTCAAGGATTAGAATTTTTTTTTGGTACTGTGTGTCGGTATTACACTAAAACTTTTTAGTGTTTACAACGTATTAAACTTTAAACTAATATAAATAGTCAATAGGAGTCTGTTTGGTATATTTCAAAAACAATATTGTTAGTTTTAGATTTTAACTTTTCTTTGTTATAGGTTAACCATAGCAGTTGTTTCGGTACAGAGCACATTCCTCAAATGGCGAGTACTTTTATACTGTGTATGCTGTTATAGTTAATCTGTAAGAAATAACAGTAAATATTTCAAGCTTGGCATTTACCGAGAGTATGTAAGTCATCTGTAAGAAACACAACTAAAAATCCAAAAATGTAGTGTTTTTTTAACGTTTGTACATTTGTTTCAGTTAATATGTTTGTTTAGAATACTTATTATAGCTATTATTTATTCATAACTATAAATAAGATTCCGTACGAAATAACAATACAGAAAATGCTGGTGGCTTTACGAACTGAGAATACAAAATTTAACATTCGAATTTTTTGGTGTTTTACCTTATATTCGTTTTAATTGACTACCGCTATATTTGCTCTCAAGATTTCCCAATAGTTTAATCCTTAGTCGATTTTCAACATCCCAACCAGAAGTTATTAATGTGTTAAAGATTCGTATTGCTGCAGAACGTATAACTTCCTATCTCGCAAATTTCCTGTTAAGAGATTAAGCAGTTTTAGTGCAGTTGTAAAGTTATAACTAGTCGAATAGATGAAGACTTGTAGCTATAGGAAACGGAGGGAGTTTCGAAATCTAATTTAAGGAAGGAAGTGGATATCATATCAGTTTTTCGTAAAGACATTTTTAGATAGATGCCATTTCTTCCATTTTTATGAATACTCCACAATTTAGGGTGCTTCGTTTTAGACGACTATTTTTTTTGTTTTGGTTTATTGACGGAATAATGTTATAAACATATAAAAAAACATTTTCACCAAAGATGAGCTCTAAATTTTAATTTTAAGTACTCGCGAAATGAATTTGAAAATTTCCCATTTAATTAACATGTAAATTTTATTTTATTTTTTCCAATTATCTAGAGCTTTGCGACATTTCATGATATTTAATTTTCAATAGATGGAAATTACAGAGGAACCTGTCCTCTTTAAAAGTGCCTGTAGACAATTTATGTTTTGTAACCGACCTCGCCATTGAAGCCATTTTTTCCCGAATTTCATGGTTTTTTTTATTTTTCTCGTAAACCACTAACTTTACAACAAAGTTGAGTTTTTATAGGGAATTTAATTTCCTACAAAAAAAGTTATGTAAGCCGTAAGCCATAACCGTGGAGCTAATAGTTTTCGAGATAAATCCAATTAAACATCTCAAAATGTGAAAAATTGCTGTTTTATCCAAGATTTTAGTACTTTTTAATGAAATCATTGCTGAAAAAATACATAATGTATAAGAATGAAATATGCAAATATATATTACACATTGGTAAGTACTCACCAAAAATATTTCGTGTAATATAAAGCCGTTTCTTATTACCGTATTACTGGTAAATATGTATTTACCAGTATATATTTCTTCAGCCATAATATTATTAAAAGTATTGAAATCTATCATACGGTAATAAGAAACGGCTTCATATTACACGAAATATTTTAGGTGATTCCTTACCAATTTGTAATATTTAGTTTTATATTTCATTCTTATACATTGCATATTTTTTCAGCAATGATTTCATTAAAAAGTACTAAAATCTTGGATAAAACAGCGATTTTTCAAATTTTGAGATGTTTCATTGGATTTATCTCGAAAACTACTAGCTCCAGGGTTATGGCTTACATAACTTTTTTTATAGGAAATTAAATTCCCGTGCAATTTTTTGTAAAGTTAGTGATTCACGATAAAAATAAAAAAAAACATGAAATTCGAGAAAAAATTGGCTTCAATGGCGAGGTCGGTTACACAACATAAATTGGCTACAGGTACTTTTAAAGAGGACAGATTCCTCTGTAATTTCCACCTATTGCCAATTAAATATCATGAAATATCGCAAAGCTATAGATAATTGAAAAAAATAAAATAAAATTTACATGTTAATTAAATGGGAAATTTTCAAATTCATTTCGCGAGTACTTAAAATTAAAATTAAGAGCTCATCTTTGGTGAGAATTTTTTTTTATATGTTTATAACATTAAAAACAAACAAAATAGTCGTCTAAAACGAAGCACCTTACTCCACATAGTCTTGCTGACCCTGGCTGTCTGCAGAAAAAAAAATATAATCCTTTAATACAAGACTTAAAGACAAGGGGAGAAAGGGAAGACTTGTGCGGGTAAGAGGATTTACAATCTGAAGATTCTAGTATGAAGGGGCAAAAAATATAATGATTGGGCTTATCTCGGAGCTCAGACCTTAGATAGCTGGACAGTGAAAGGATGCATTGTTGCTTTGTGAAGATTATCCAAGAGAGTAAGAAAATCTAGTTCTATTAAGTAGAAGCTTTAAAGAAACCTGTAGAAGATGGACAGATAACCGCCAGTACATCGGTAGGTATATGTTATGGTAAGTTTTAAAAACCTCACATCAGTGAGTGTTCTCAGTGACACCTTCGTACACAGTGCCTTGTGTTTCAGTGAAAACAACGGTTACTTATATTTACAATTTTGTTTTGTACATAACCATAATAAAATATGCTTCAAATATTGAAAATATTAGTAAAAAAAATTTCAAACGCATTGGTATAGTTTGGTTCTTACCTTACTTCTTTTATCTGGGAGAGCCCACGTAAACTTCAAGCCTAAGTTGAGTAAGTACTAATTGTTAAGCAAAGAGTAAATAAGTTCTCATCTTTGGTGTAAGTTTACTTGCGTTTTGTTGGTTAATTATAAATATTCTATCAATAAAATGAATGGCATATATTCCTTTTTGGTTAATAGTTTATATATGTATATAAATATATATATATATATATATATATATATATATATATATATATATATATATATATATATATATATATATATATATATACATATATATATATATATATATATATATATATATATATATATATATATATATATATATATATATAGTTGTTTAAAATTTGTATTTTGTTGGCAATTAAGTGCCAATCAATCAAATAGTAGAAATTTCAAAAATCTAAAAAAGGTCTAAAAAAAGGTCATGAAAAGCAAAAAAGGGCATACTAGAAAATATTAAATATGATACCGTCATGTATGAAGAGAGAAGAAGGAAGAAAAGGTAGCGTTATTATCAACAGCTAAAACAAAATATGTCTATTACATATTAATAAAAAAAATGATACCACACACATCAGTAAAAATGTGTTTAAAAAAGTCTATTTATTTCTAAAATTACGCATAAAGGTATGTAACAGCACCTATAGCGCTTTATTAAAAGCATTAAATATTACAAACATACATATTATTTAACTTAAAAAATATTGACTTTTTTTGTCAAAAAATTTACATCTCATAACTACTGCGATGTATAGACATGCTTTGCGGTGAAAACAGGTTACCAAACGTTCGTAGAAGTCACCTACTATAGATTATTTTTAGTTTACTTTTACTTTTCCGGACCTAAAATATGACGAGTCTTTCGTGTGGTGTTTGATGTGTAACAGGAACTTGTCGTATTGGAAACGAGCACAGTGCCAAAAACATGTTAATAGTGCAAAGCATAAGTACAAAAAAAACTTTTCGTAATTTTTGAGCAAAATATAATTCCGACTGGAAATTGCCATGCGAAGCAACATTGCGAAATTAATTACCAGGTTTACGCGAACATTAAAAAATTGTGGCTGACCATCGATGAACCAACAGATTTAAAGAACAAATCCGTGGTCAATGTTGTAGTGCGAACATTAAATCCACGAGAACCGTCATCTCCCTATTTAATAGCCAGTAAAAGACGTACTGTATTTAGCTGTACTGACGAATCCGAAAACTGGGTAGTAACCACCTTTCACAAATTTACTGGATAAGTGTTTTTAGTATTACGTAAATTATCTCTTACTTTTAAACACAGTTTTTTACGGTCCCACCGCACCATCTTATAGAACCCTACTCATAAGAAGCAATCATAAATTCCTTGGTCTAAGAATTTCTCTCAAAGAAAATAATCTTTCTCAGATTTTTTGCTCGAAAAATATAA
Organism: Philopedon plagiatum; assembly: GCA_963971165.1. NCBI lineage: Eukaryota > Metazoa > Arthropoda > Insecta > Coleoptera > Curculionidae > Philopedon > Philopedon plagiatum. The sequence goes on along the minus strand of OZ020195.1, from coordinate 69,338,983 downwards.
ATACAAAACCAAAAGAGCATTGCGTATGTGTTAATGACAATGGCTCTCGTTATAGTCTAGTTAAAAAAGAAAATAGATATATTTTTTTGACTACGCAAAAAAAAAGGTTTGCCAAGAACAAAGAAACAACGAAAATATGAAAAAATTATCACAAAACTTGTAAAACTCAGAAATAAGACTTAAGTTTTTTCAGTAAATTAATCTACATCTTTATTTTGATCCAAGGTATCCAATATAAAATTAAGTCCATTCACGAATGGAAAGAAAGATTATCGACGTAACGACCCAATTTCATTATCAAACATTTTCCACCCGGCTGATGCGGGATGCAAATTTACAACAACCCAGGGTAAAATAAAATTGACTCATTTAGCGTATGTCTTCAGCACAAAAACAGCTAAATTTAACTGAATTAAGGGAAGCTATTCGTGATGTATCAACCGAATATATCAGACCTTTACGGAGGGTAAATCAGCTAACGTGAAGATTGATCGTTTACCTAAAATGGTTTTTCGCTAAGAAAACAAGTAAATGTAAGGCAATAAAAATCTATAGAGAAAGCTCTTTCAGGTAATATAATGGTTTCGGTACCGAAAGCAAATTTTTATTACACATGTTTAATTTCTTTTCGGACAATCGTCAGTTGTTATAAGTATGGAGTTATGAGGTATAAAATTTATTTTAAAGGGTTCCTCTATCTACAGTAGAAAAGAGTTATTTTGATTATGTCTTAATTAGGATGATTATTAAAGTTCATTCGGTTCAGAACTCAAGATTACCCACCATGGTTTACGGTTCAAGATTAAAGACCATAAACAACCTATGGCACATTGACGACGTCGCGCCGCCCTGCATGGCATTCATGGTGGAGAAACCGTTCCCTCCCTAACTTGGTTTTTACGTTGTACCATAGACTAAATAATACCTAGACGAACACTGCCGTGCAACGAAAAGCGGGTCTCTTATATAAATATGTATACTATGTATCTACATGTATATATAATGGTGGATAAACAAAATTTTAAATCATAAACCAGTAAACCCATCAAATGTCTCAAGTGAGACCGTCTTTTCGGTGTATTCGAGTGTCTGTCTATACTCTTTATAGTCTCTGGTTGTATCAACTGAAATTAAGCTATTTTTGTTTATTTTTTCAACTATAATCCTGGAAATACACCAAATCCCAGGGCCTGCATAGAGGCTATTTCTAGTTATTTTTCGCATGTGCATGGAAAATAAAATTCTAGGACCATTTTTTCGGGGAGCATTAACTGGCCAGGGCCATCTTAATTTTTTATAAAATGAAATCGAAGATATTCTCGACGAATTGCCACTTAAAGAACGTCAACGTATTATACGACAACAGGACGGAGCGCCTCCCCATAATATAATCGAGGTGCGCAATTTTTTAAACCATCAGTATAACGAATGGAACGTTACATTGGCCTGCAAATAGCCCAGACCTCACACCTTAAGATACATTTCTTTTGGGTCATTTAAAAAATGTTGAAGAAATGCAAAGGAAGGTGAGAAATGAAGTAAGAAATCTGAACGAAAATGATGCTTGAAGTATTATAAACACACTTCAGAGGCAGAGAAGAATGTACGAAAAGTGCCAAGAATTAAATTGCGGACATGTTTAAAGGTTTTTTTTTTGATATTTATTCGCCAATGTTAACATTTATCTGTTTATGTTATAATTCATTTTATATTGTAATCACTGGTTATTGCTTTCAAATATTAATAACTAATAAAAACCAACATTTACTGTTTAATAGAATAACTCATTTTGCATAAAAATTAAATTCTAAATTCACGTATTATTATCAGCCTTGACATTAACTTTGACGTGCCTATTTTTTTATTCGATGCTCAATTCTTTTGCTGATAAGATATATGAATGATCCATAAAAATCCCCAAACCCACGATACACACACGTATGCTACGTTATGACGTCACTTCCAGAGAAAATCTTAAATTGACTAGGCGCGTACCTAGGCAAATGAAATATGACAATATTTTAGTAAACGTCAACTGAACACGCTACCCGACAATAAAATGACATGTAATAATATTTTATTAAACGTCAACTCAACACACTACCCGACAATAAACTGACCTGTACTTATGTACAAGGGGTGCAAGCGTCTAGTCAATTTTGGATTTTCCCTCGAAGTGACGTCATAGCGTAGCATACCGTTGTAAGTGTATCGTGCCCAACCCTTTATTTTTAACATTTTTTCCCATCTTTAAAAATAAAAAAGTTATAAGGCCTGTTCACTTATATTATATGACTGATGATAATGGAAAAGATCACTAGCAGAACTGCGATGTTACTTACAGAGTACTATTAAGGCTGTTTGACACGGACGGTTGTTCTGTCCGACGCATGGGTTAATCTGCTGTACGGCGAAAAAACAATTGACTAAAATTGTAAGTCAAAATTTTGGTTGAAAATATCCATTCTCTGTAAGAAGGTTAGGGAAAGGAAAATTAGTCTATTTTGATATAATTATTTTAGTTGCTGACAGTAGTAGGCAAACACGTATACTTGTTCCTATTTAAAAGGAAGATATTTGTTTAAATATGCAACTACGATACAAGATACAATACATCATCATTATCCAAAAAGAAAAATCAAGTTTTTTACAAAACCCTCTAATTTAAAAAGACTAAAATTAAATTTGCACTTGGGCAATTTAGGAGTATTCTCTTTTAATATTCCACTCTTTTTAATAACTTGTGCCGCGGTGAAGCTATTTTCCGTAATACAATATTAAGAAAATTCCCCTAGCTAAGTTAGCATTTTACAACGCAATAAATTTTCTTTCCTTTAAATTTAACAAGTAGGTAATTTCTGCATTTTCACTTTGAAATACTCAAGTAGAAGTCATAACTCTCATAAGTAATTTAACTTTATGGTATTTTTAGCACTGGAAGCCGGAGATTTTTTTAACAAAAAGGTATTTTTCTGATGGCGGTTTTGAATATTCGATTTGATTAGCTATATTCTTTCCTAATTTCAAATTATATAAAGATTTTTCCCAAAACTACAGGGAGCAAATGTAAAAAAATATAGTATACTTGTTTGCAATGAACAACTAATGGGCAACTAAAGTAACATAAATATATTGTCAAAAACGACCGATTTTCCTTCCCCCAACCGGTTTACAGAGAGCGAATATTCTGAATAAAAATTTTCCGTTCAGATTCACTAAGAAGGTTTAAGATTTAGTACTGGTTTAAATTAAGATCTTATAGTTGATCAGTTATGTTTTGACTGGTTTTTGTCCTGTCATTGTTAACAAGGTTTTGGATTCTTAAAGGAGTATTACTTATTTATGAGGGAAAGAAAGTTGAGACGTTTATAATATTTATTTGACAACTTGTCTCTAAATTATAACAATAATACCAGAACATAACAGGTCAAAATACAGGTCAAAATGTAGTTCTAACATCCTCCCAACGCGAACCGGAATTCAATATCGATGTGGTTTTCTCAACAAACGTCCGTATCTTGATCTTCGCGTCGAGTCTTCAACTGTTGCCTTTTCTAGTTCGATATCATTTTCCACTGAAACTTTATTGGAAACTTCAACTGTAGGTTTTTCTGGTTCGATATAATTTTCCACTGAAACTTCATCGGAAACTTCCAAGGGAAACAGTCTTTGGAGAGGTCTCACCTGTACTCCATGTTTTGTTTTTAATTTGGCCACTCTATTGATTCCATATTTTCCCGCGCACACCTCTATTACTCTTCCTACGGGCCAATAGCTTCGTTTCGTGTTTTCTGAACCAATGAGTACTACTTCTCTCACTGTAACTTCTCTACTTTTTCTTGATTTTCCAGGATCAAATATTTTTTGAGCTGTGGATAATAAACCTCTCTTAGTTCTCGGAATTTTTTGAATCTCATTTATCTCACTAGTATCACAAAACAAAATATCATTTTTCTACAACCGAGCGAAAAGTACAAATTTGCGCTTTCAAAAGAAAGCGCAAAGTTGGACATTTTCGAGGAACAAGCGTTTGTTTTACTTTGTCGCTCGCCGAGCGACAAAGTTACTTTGTCGCTCGCTTAGTTACCATGGGCACCTTAATAATAATAAAGAAACGTCCAGCGTATCTGCGACTTTTGACACAAAATATAAACTGTCAAATTTGGTATCAATAATTATTAATTACATTACAAAATATGTTTATAGAAATACCGGTTGTAGAAAAAATCATGTGTGTAATTCGAGCGCAAAGTGACATTGCCGCTCTCGCGAGATAGCCGCGCTCCGCTACGCGTCGCGCGTCTAACTTCTCGCTCAGAGCGGCAATATATCACTTTGCGCTCTTAATACACAAATAGCTATTTCATAATCCCAAGATAATCCCAATATAGATAGGTTAGCGTTCACACTCTCATTTGTGTACTCATCTTTGTATCCAGAATACACCCATCCTCTCAGATCAAAATTAGCTTCACTAAGTAAAAGTCTAGATGTATTTTTAAATTTATTTACCTCTTCGTAACTTTTTACGCTAGTTACACAATTATCCACATAAAATGAATTTAAAAGCTTGTATGTGGGAGAGTTTTCTAAATGTAATTTTTCCTTGATCACTGCATGGTGGGTTAGATAATGAACATTGTTGTGCTTTTCTACATCTACTTCTTCTATTATTCCTTGGCTCTCCCAATGTTCAAACGTCTTGTTGTAATCGCATTCCCCTTGCTTCGTGCTAGTGTATAATGCCGCAGCTGTATATTCTGGTGTTTCAGTATCCAATACCTGGTTTTTAGACTCTTGCTCTGATGCGCTGGTTCTGCTTGCTCCTAACGTCTGCGCTAAAATTATGCTTTGCTCCGATTCCACCTCGGTTTTGAGAAAATCTAACAAATAATTTAAGTAATTAAATTTAGCTTCAACTTGGATATTCAAAGAACTTCTCTTGCGTTCCCATAATTTAAGTAACTCTAAAGGCAATGCTGATTCTACCAAAGGAAATAATATTGCTGCATATTTTTCACTTGTAACTCCCAAAGATTCTAACGCCCTTATCTGTGTTTCTAAGCTATCATATAAAATAGAGAGAGACATACCTTTGGACTCCTTGCTTAAAACTAAATTTAACAGTTCTCTTACAAAATCCTCGATAAGGAGTTCTTCTCTTGAAAACCGTGATTTCAGTTTTTCAATAGGTTTTGAGTAGTTATTTTCTGTGGGAGGAAACGATTCAATCATTCTTCTTACTGCAGTTCCTGCTTCCATTGATTGTACCAAATACTGGAACTTGTCTTCACTGCATAACTTCTTGTCTTCATGAATCTTCTTAAACTGACCCCAGAATGCTATCCAGTTTTTTAAATTGCCGTCAAATTTCTTAATTTCTAGTTTTGGCAAGTTGACATTGATTTGACTTTTCGTGACATTACTGCCATTTCACATTTTACTGGTCGTGTCACTTTTCTCAACAAAAGGTCTAGTTTTGTCCTATTTTTTCTTAACTCTGATTCAAAATTCAAGCTTTCTTCGATATCTTTTCTATAGTCTTCGCTATTTTCTTGTTTTTCGTTATATATTTCTTCTATATTTCTATCCAGATCCATTATTCTTTCAAACCAACCAGAAAAATCATTATCCAGAATTAAAATCTCATCTTCTTGTACTTCTGGTTGATCTCTTAAATTGTTAATTTTTTCAAAAAATTTTTCGAAACTTTTCCTCACTATTTTTCTTTTCTCCTTTAATAGGTCCATTTTATTTTACCAGGGATGCCACTATTTTGGATTCTTAAAGGAGTATTACTTATTTATGAGGGAAAGAAAGTTGAGACGTTTATAATATTTATTTGACAACTTGTCTCTAAATTATGACAATAATACCAGAACATAACAGGTCAAAATATAGTTCTAACAACAAGGTGTCATTAAAAACTTATGAAATATTTTGGTATTTCAGCGATTTGCTTGGTTTTCAAATGACTTTCATCTTGGAAAAAGGGGTTAATCGGAAAATGATTAATAAGTACGATGGCCCCTATCGTATAGCAAAAGTGTAGGGTCATGACAGGTATGTTATAACAGCTGTTAAAGGCGTAAAAGGGTATAAAACCTTCAGGGCGGTTGTGGCGATTAATTCCCTGAGGCGTTACTGTAGTACTACATCTGATTGTGAGAATGGCGAAAGCAACACTGATAGTGTTGACGAGATTACGGATCGACAAGATCTGATTGATCTCTTAGAAAGTTGATTTATATTAATGAGGGCATTAATTTTTGCAGGATGGCCGACTGTAAAAGGTGAAGAATCTGGCGACAAGGTGGCAACGGCGGACTGGGCAGAAGAATGGCTGCGTTGGTCTCTCTGACGGCGAACGGGCGAACGACGGAGGAGGGAGCGGTACTTCCGAGGGACAGCTCGACGTGGCGTGAGACATAATTTTAAGTTGTGTTATTTTGTGAAAATAAAGACATTAAAGGAATAAAAAGTGTATTAAAAAGTTTATTCAATTTATTTCTTAACGTTTTTTGCTATTCTGACTCTGACATTTAAATTCATACCTATCTGCAAAACAGAAAAAAAGTCAAGAAATAAATTTAATCGACTTTACGTGTGCATTTTTTTACAGACACCAAATTCAACTATAGAGTGGAAACAAATATCAACAGAATTTGAACGGCTGTGGAATTTTCCAAATGTTGAGCACTAGATGTAGTTATATAGGCACCAATAAAGAGTGAAAGCATTTATTATAACTACAAAGGCACATTCAGTATTGTCTTACTGGCACTGGTAGATGCAAATTATAAATTTATTTATACAGATATCGGTTGCAGGTGGTGGGGTATTTGCAAACTGTTCTTTTTTGAGAGGTATAGAAGACGGCGTATTAAACATACCAGGTCCTCAACATCTGCCAGGTATAAATGCGTATATGCCACACGTAATAATACCAGATGATGCATTTGCATTGAAATCATACCTTATGAAACCGTACGTACGCTTTCCGAAATCAACCGGGACCAAATCGTGTCTATAATTATAGACACTCTATAGGTCTAGAGCCAGACGTGTGGTGGAAAATGCGTTCGGTTTAATTGCAAACCGATTCAGAATCTTGCGGAAACCAATCGAGTTTTGTCCCGATAAGTTTAGTAAGGTTGTATGTGCAATATGTGTTTTACATATTAATAACTTTCTTCTTACCCGAAATTCCCGCCATCTCTATGCGCCTCCTGGTACATTTAATAGAGAAGGCGATGGAGTCAATACCCCTGGAAATTAGCGAGAAACCAGTGGACCAAACAACGTTTTGTTTCCATTACAACTAACAAATGCTACTAATACATGCCACGATGCTAAAGAAATCCGAGAAGAATTTAAAGAATACTTTATATCCGAGGGGGAAGTGGGATGGCAGTATCAGTACATATAAGTTTCTTATTTTAAACCAGTATTTACGTAATAAAAATAAAAATTCCTTCCAAGCTTCCTTCTGTTTTATCTGTCTTTATCGGTATCATAAACTTCAAAGCATCAGAAAATTCATATGCTTTTGAAATATGCTTCATGGGCTCCTTATTCGCTTTTTTTCTTTAATTTTCGTAATTCGTTGTTCAACTGTGTCCTCAAATTGTACAGTTTACGATTAATTTCCTTAGAATTAGTAAAAAATTGTATGGCCGAGCCTTCCAGGGCTTCTATAATCCACACTCCCGATGTTCCATAATTCGGGAAGTGTTTCTAGTTCAGAAATTAACATTTTGGTTTCTTCTTTTGACCACGTGCGAGACATTTTGTCGTTGAATAATATCGCGGTCTAGCTAAAATTTCTAGCATGCTTGATAGGTCGCTAGACCGACGGAGGTACACGACACAAGCTGTCCCCACTATAATTTAGGTCATCTTTCGCATTTTTGCTAGACCGCAGCAACACTGCTCTAATGGAGAATACACACAGAGACATTCGATATAGACACTCAGTCTAGATTAAAATGTCTAACGTGAACATCGTTGCAACAAGTGTACACATTTGTGTCGACATCGACTGTACAAATGTATGCGCACTAGGCCAAGCAACAGAGCAAAATATTAGCGATTTTTTGACATTAATACTATTAGAAAACCACCTGTGCCATCTTCTGAAAGACGATCCGTAGGTGATTCCTGTTATATTTCCAACTTTGAAATTTTTTCCTTTAATTTGTTATAAACATTTTTAAGCAAAAAAACGCGATTTTTTGTTTTTTTTGCTTATAAAATGGAAAGTAGTGAAGCAATCTTAATGGTGTAATGGTGACGATTTGTAGAGAATAGAAATACGAACAAAATGAGAGGTCGAACGTCTCGATCTGATAAGCAGCAACGGAGAAAATTCGGAAAAACCGGAAAATTAAGAGTTTTTTTTTAAAGTCAGAAGTCGGCCATTTTTAAACGGAGAGGGCTCAAACTTTGGAAAAAAGTAGTAATTTATAGCTACTTTATGTGTGCAAAACCCCGATGCTGTCCGATGATTAGTTTTGCCACAATCGTCATTTTAATTTTTCAATACACTATTTTGCAACAGGTCTGGATGCTCTATGGATCGTCCGATTTTAATTATTGAAATGGATTTGAAAAGTACAAGTCAAATTGAACAAACTGTATATTTTGATTTTTCCATAAAATGCTACGAAACCGGTTGAAAATGCACGTAAAGATGCGTGAAAATGGCCGAGCGCGCGAAAGCGAGGACTAGTGGGGAGAGCGGAGGAGCAAAGGAGAGCCAATATTCGCGCGCTCGGCCATTTGCACCCATCTTTACGTGCATTTTCAACCGGTTTATTAGCATTTTATGGAAAAATGAAAATATACATTTTGTTCAATTAAATTTGTACTTTTCAAATCCGATTCAATAATTACAATCGGACGATCCATAGAGCATCCAGACCTGTTGCAAAATAGTGTATTGAAAAATTAAAATGACGATTGTGGCAAAACTAATCGTCGGACAGCATATAAATTACTACTTTTTTCCAAAATTTGAGCCCTCTTCGTTTAAAAATGGCCGATTTCTGAATTTAAAAAGAAAACTCTTAATTTTCCGGTTTTTCCGGATTTTCACCGTTGCTGCTTATCCGATCAGGACGTTCGACACCTCTCATTTTGTTCGTATTTCTATTCTCTACAAATCGTCCATTTACACCATTAAGATTGTTTCATTACTTTCCATTTTATAATCAAAAAACTAAAAAAATCGCGTTTTTTTGCTTAAAAATGTGTACCTACAACAAATTAAAGGAAAAAATTTCAGAGTTGGAAATATAACAGGAATCATCTACGGATCGTCTTTCAGATGATGGCACAGGCGAATTTCTAATAGTATCAATGTCACGACAAATCGCTCTATTGCTTGGCCTTTAGAGCCACCGTTGGAAATGACATTAACATTAGTGCTGTCCCACTACAAGTGTCCATTAGTTTAATTCTTGATTAAATTGTTTGTACAACTGGATAACAGACTAGTTTATATTAAAAAAGCATATATTATAATTATTTATACTGGACAACAAATAAACATCAATACGGGACAATACAGATATGTATTCACAACACATCCATTATCGCAGAATAATGCGTGAAAAGCCACTTACTTAAATTTCCATTTTTAGTCTTTCATCTATTGCTTTTGTTTTAGGTTTGGTATGGAAATATCGCACGCACAAAGTTGCCAAGTCGTGAAAAAATGTTTCGTTTTTGCAAAATATTAATTATTTATGAAACAAAAATTACAAATAGTACAATATAAAAAGCCATATCTTGCTTTGTATGATATTACTTTTTCTGAAGCGTTTAGATACTGTTAACTTCGTGATATATTTAAAATAGATACATAAGAACTTACAATGTTTCCTGTTAAACACAAAAAGAAACGAATGTAGTATTAAAGAGACAGTCCTTAAATAAGTAGTAGACTAGTAAGTAGGTTCGCTATTCTGAATGACTACTACATTTAATTCAATGCTTAACTTATACTTCTTTTAGTAATAACGATTATGATTGATTTAAGAATAACATTGGATTTTATCAAAACACCATTTGTTGGAAATGACAGGATTTATCTGTGGCAAAATAATATATTCTTAAACACTATTATTTGTCAATATTTTATAACATAGGTATAAATAGGTAAAAAAACATAACTTTCTTTTATTAGATGACATTTGGTAAAACGGGTTACCATTGCAGATACAATTCATCCAATTATTTTAGCCCGATAGTTTTCGAGAAATAGCTTTCTGAATCTAAAAAAAAACATTTTTAAATTTCAGTCATTCGTTTCCAAGTAAAACAATGTTTTGAAGGTTTTTTTTGCTCGGCATACTTTTTCCACTCATAGACAAAAGTAGAACATTTACTACGTAGTCGATGATATTGTGCTAATTTTTAATTTGTTGTACTTTATTTTTATTTTTGTTTCTCAAGGATTTATGCATGTATACTGTGGGTTTACACGATTGTGGAAAGGGTGGAAAGGGTAGAAAGTATTTTACTTTTCTCGAAACCAATGACTGTGCTAATAGAACAACCCAGTTATTTAATCTGTAAGACGAAGTCAGACAAGTCCAGTGAAAGTAGGTTTTGGAGTACAAAAATTTCGAAAAATTAGATTTGTATTTAACAAAAATCGTTATATTGAAAATCCTGATTAGCACAATATAATCAACTAAATACTGAACGTTCCTCAGGAAACTCATCTCTTTTTTGCTTATATGTAGAAAAAGTAAACGAAGGAAAGAACTTTTAAAATATTACGGCCAGATTCTCCAACGCTAAACTGACCTAATATGACAACCAAAAGTTTTAAACTGACAAGTGTGAGAGTAAGACAACTAAGTTTTATACTATGAATTTGCTTCCTAGTATTTCGCAAATTTATAAAGAAAGGGGCAATCTTAGTACGTACTTTCCATTATAACAGAACTTCACTCGTTCTAGGTAAACGTTCCAAGATGAAAATCATTTGAAAACCAAGCAAATCGCTGAAATATTTGAAGAACTCTTAATTTTCTAATGAAGGAACCCTGTCAGAACCTAACTGGTCAACTAGAAGGTCTTCATTTAAATCAGCACTAAATCTTAAACCTTTTTAGTGAATCTGAAGGATAATGTTTTACTGGGGAACGAATTATTGGATTTAAAATTGTTAATAACATATTTAGATTCCGAACGCAATTTCTCGAGAACTGTCGGTTTAAATTTAAAAAGTTGGGCATATTTGTAAAGAGGACTGAAAGAGAGCTTTGAAATACCCAATAAAAATGTCCTTCTTAAAACCAAAATATACGGGTCCGAGCGTTTAAAAAAAAATAAGCGCAGTGCCTAAAAGCGCCTCAGTTTCGTTTTTGGTTGGCCACTCTGTATTATTATTGCTCTAGCTATACCTTCTTATATCGTCTGTCCTCTCACGTAAGGACGTATCTCAGTTTTGTTGATTTTTCAGGAAAGCCATTTTAAATATTTTACGTTTTCTCATTGTGAATAAGTCCTGTAATTTATTTTTATATTTCTTGATTTTTTTTATGTAGCAAGTAACATTGTAGGGCTTAGAGAATTTGTCAATAAAACAGTAATTAGTGATTTAAATGTAGAGAAAAAAATACATTTTAGGAGTTACGCCCTTACGTGTGACCGGTTTATCGGGACGAAAATGAGATACGCCTACTGGAGTAACACAAAAAGATTTAAAATAACGTTATTTATTAAAAACAGTGGAATTAATAACTTACATTATTCTAAAAACAAATTTAAAAAAAATGTAACTATCATAAAATAAGAATATTTGGTTGAAAAAAACATAAAAACTAAGGTACTAATATTATTACTCATCAAAATGAGCCAGAGATTTGAAAAAATCTTGGTGCTCTTTTTGTCTAATGACAGGAGTAACTCCTGAACACAATGAAACCAAATCTTGGTACTTGTCTTTACTTATCTTGTTTGGTCGTGAATTCAATCGTCTAAGCTTATACGATTTAATATTATGCTGTTGGTTTCGTTTTAGTGACTTGCTATTATAATTTTGGTCATTGTGGTTCTCTTTAAAAAAAATCTGATCTGGAGAATGTTTCTTAACTTTTACTTCCATAATTTCTGCCCAGTTCACCTGGTTTCCTAAATCACTCTTCCTCATGGTCAAAATTCTTACATCTTTTGAAAGCTGTTTAAAATCAAAAAAGTCTTCAGAAGTCAGAGATTGTACTTTGTACAGCTGTTTCTGCCTTGCCAGGGAAAAAACTGGGTGCAATTGAGAAGGAACGTAGATATTTCCTGAATTTCCCGCAGAATCTCTTTCGTTCTGCCCGTGAAAGGTCTCGAAGAATCTTAAAGATATTTCTTCCAAATTATCGAAGTGAGCTACAGCATAAAGAAGCATCGCAGCCATGACTGTATTTTTATTTTGGTCTCTACAGCCATCAGAAAAAAGGGCCACTTCTTGGGTTACCCCATTCTCATTGTAATACTCCAAAGTTTTATAAATTGCTGTCGCTATTTCTGATGCCCCTCTTTTGCTAATGCCTTCATGCCACGTCCAGCAGGAACAGTCTCTATTGGCAATATTATAAAACGTTAAATTAAAATTAGCCAGTCTGTTTTTATAAAATAGCGCATTTTCTTTGCAGGTGGGTAAATATATCACCTGTTGAAGATCAAAACACCCTCACAGCAAAGAGCGGTCTACATTTGCTTCTTGTTTTTGTTCTTTACTCTCCCTTACTTTATCTTTTTCTAAAACATGTTTTTTATACTTCTCTCTCAACTGTTCTATTTGCTGTTCAGTTCCAGATTTGGCAATTGTACATAAAGAACAAAGATCTTTTTTAGGAGAAAAAATGATAACTTTTTAGTCTTAAAGATTTTCTCATAAGTTGAGAAGGAAGGCTTTCTCTCATTCTTAGTATTCCAGTCCTCTTAAAATATCAAATACATCTTACGTAGTGTTAAATCTGGGTGAAGATATTGCCTCGAGGTATTCTTACGGCAGTAATGGGACTCCATTTTTGGGTAACGGTCAATATGGATGCTTATAGCATTGCGAATCATACGTTCTTTTTCTTCTATGGATTGACAGAGATTGAGAACGTTGCTTCTCATTTTCTTCAACTAATTTTCTTGTAACTAAAGTACGCCTTAAAAATTATGCACATGCATGTCTTTTAAATCACACGTATGGGCCTATCACAAGTTAAGCCTATACGTGAGATTGAAATATTGATTATTTTGAGATGCGACCATAAAAATATATAAGGAATAGCCAAAGTATAAAATATTGAGTTACGCCCTTTCGTGAGATAAAAGTATGCAGTTTAAGCTGTCTTTTGGCGGTCTTAACTCAATTTTCAAATTTTCTGAGATACGCCCTTACGTGAAAAGACCGACGATATGGTCCAGGCAGCACCCTTGTAGTGTGCATGTATTAGAGAGGAAGTCTCATACAACTCAAAAATTGGCAACACTGCTTGCGTGTTAACGAGGCTTGCCAAACCCCTCAAAGTGACATAAATCAGCCCTATCTTGGCTCTTATCTTAACACAAATAATAAACAGGTCTACCACCATGAGTTATGCACGTTTTGTGGAGCTTTTTAATTTTGTGAAAAACCCGATACAGCTAAATGTCGTGTAGTAAATTGTATAATTCTATTAAACATGGCTACTTTAGATTAGAAATTCCGTGACTTTTTGAGGATAATAAGGTGATTATGATATTATTATGGTTAGCTTTAAACGGTTCAATAAAGCTCTCTTTTGTTTACTAATTATAGTAAAAGAGTATAAATTAAAGGAGTAAAAAATAGAGAACCTTGTATTAGACTAGAAAATAAAACGGCTTTTTTAAACATTTAACAATAATTTGAAATGGTTCTGGCTGATTTTGATTTCTGATGAAGTATTAAAAATTATATTAGTTTTCGTCGTTGTGCTTGCCAATCTTGATATGTGCATTTTTCGAGTTTTTTTTTGCTACACCAATGTATGTGTTCTATTCTCTTCGTCGAATCTACTGCAAAAATCCGTTTGTGCAAATTTAACTCTAAAATGAATTTACATAACTACTTATCGAGGGTCACAGTGCGGTACGTCGTATGTTTTTTTGATGATTTTACAAAAAATGGAAAAAGCTTCCTTTTTTATTTTTTTTTTGTTTAATGATTGCTATGATTCGGTTTAATTTATCAATTATAATTATCTATCATTAAGCTTTTAAACTTATTGTTTTTAACCGACTTCACGAGGAGGTTATCAATTCGACCCCTTTGGGTCAGTATTATTATTAGTATTATTATTATTATTATTTATGTATGTTCACATATAATTCTTGGACGAATTCACTGATTTCGATAAAATTTTGTTCTGTAGATGAGTTCTCCCCAATGGATAAAAAGGAGAGACTGGGAAATTGTCCAAAAATAATAATAATAATAATAATAATAATAGGTTTATTCAATAATTCATATGATACATGTACAATTGAGATATATATAGTTTTTTGAATAAGCCAATATAAACACTTGACTCACTAACACTTGTTGTGAGTTGACTCAAAATATAATATTAATAATTTTATACAATTTATTTACAATAATAGTAATAATAATAAATATATCAGACATAACTAGATTATTAATAATCCCGAATTGAAATTACAATATATCATAATGAATATCTAAGTAGTTGGTTTTTATTAAGTATTTATAAATTATTTATTATATTATGTATTATTTGTCTTGGATTTGATAATATCCATTTTTTAATTTCATTTTTATATTTATTTAAAGATTTAATTATTTTAATTGATTTTGGCAATAAATCAAAAATATATGGAATTATATTTATAAAATTTTTATGACCAATTTTTTTGTTAACTCTGTTTTTATATGTGGTTGTATTTTTATTACGAGTGTTATGAATGTGATTATTATAGTTAATTTTATTTTTATTTTTAAAAATATATATTAACATATTATATGAAAAAAGTTGTCTGATATCCATTTTCTTGCTTTCTTTATATAACAAGTCAGACGAATATAAATAATCTCTTCCATAAATAATTTTTAAAATATATTTTTGTATTGTTTCTATACTATGAAGATAATTTCTATTGATACCTCCCCAGCCAAGTATTCCATAATTTAAATGTGTCTGTATCAATGAATAATATAATATTTCAAGTTGATCAATATTTAAGAATTGTTTTAAGTGTTTAAATTTTGGTATAAGAATTCTTAATTTTTTAGTTATATATTCACTATGAAAATTCCATTTTAAATTTTTATCAATAATTATTCCAAGATATTTGATACTTTCTGTTTCTTCTATACTGATATCTTTAAATTTCAGTTTACCAATATTATTTGAATTATTTATATATGAAGTAAATGGTATATATTTTGTTTTTTTATAATTTATAGTTAATAAATTATTATCAAACCAGGTGCTTATTTTTAAAAAATCTTTTTCAATTGTAGTTTTTAAAACATTCCAATTTTTTTCTTCATAAAAAACTACAGTATCATCTGCAAAACTATGTAATTTTCCTTGACAATTTAGGTTAAATATGTCATTTAGATATATGTTAAATAATAATGGTCCTAAGACAGTGCCTTGAGGAACCCCATAATCAAATGTTTTAGGTAAACTAATGTTTTCTCCAATTTTTACATGGTGTATTCTATTATTTAAATAGTTTTCAAATAAAGTTAATGTATGTCCACGAAATCCAATTTTTTCTAATTTTTCTAAAAGTATTTTATGGCTTACTGTATCAAAGGCTTTTGCTAAATATAAAAATATACACGCACTACTCATCTTATTATTCATTGAGTTATATACTTGACTGGTTAGATAACATATCGCAAAATGTTTACTAATGTGTCATTTTCGGAGATATTGAGGTCAGAAAATCTAAATTTGTCTAACAGATGTTAAAAAATTTACAGGAGGGGGATGTGGTGAAAAGAAGTGACCAGAAAATTCTTTAAAAATGTTAACTTACATGTCTATTTCTATCTATCATTGGATCGAATTATTGGCCCGATATTTTTTAATGAAAATTTAACCGGTGCCAGAGTTAATTGAAACATTTCCATCTGAAGACCATAACCTCGATCGAAGAATTTATTTCTAACAGGATGGTGCACTTCCCCACTACTCGGTTAATGTACGGGAATACCTTAATACCTTCTTCCGTAATAGATGAATTGGACGAAGGGGAACCATTGAATGGCCAGCTAGATCACCTGACCTAACCCCCTTAGATTTTTAGCTGTGGGATTACTTAAACAACAAAGTGTATGATACAAACCCTAGAGACATTGAAGAACTAAAAATTAGGATCAGACTAGAAATTCGCTTAATAACACCTCAGGTTTTAAGGAGACTACAGGATGAATATTACCATTCATTAGATATTTTCCAAGAAGTAAATGGTGCACATTTTAAACAATTGTTAAAATATGAAATAAACATTTTAAGATTTTTTATAATGTAATTTATAATTTTCTAATTTAAGGCCTCCAACACTAATTTAAACTAACCCGTTAAATCGAAATAAAAAACAATAGCATATTCAATTTTCTCTTTAAAAGAGCTTTCCAACAAGGTACAACAAGAGGTAACTTCCCATTTGAAAAAACAAAATTTATGTTATGCGTATAAAGCCCACAAACATCTTTTTGCATTTTTCACGAATAACTTCTAGCGAATTTGTTGATATATATATATATATATATATATATATATATATATATATATATATATATATATATATATATATATATATATATATATATATAAATTTCAACAAACTTCTCTTTTTTTTTCCTTTCAACGCTCATCTTTAATACAGTTTATCTGCTTGTTTTGCTAAAACAAAAATACGTTTATTATGCATGCTATATATTTTCGGAATAACATGAAACAATTTTATTCATTAAATGGCAAAAGAACCTTTTAAGTCCAACGTTTTATTCTGTCCGCTTCGGCTGCGAAATCGCAGCGTAAAAGGAAAATAAGAATTGAAATAACAAAATTCGTATGAATAGCATGTGTGACCGGCAAATTTAGAACCGTTTAAAGGCAGAAAACGAGGCGTTTAGAAACCAACACACCACTTCTCTTTAATATTTTAGCAGTTTTAGTCGCCAGACCCAGTCTACAGCAAATGGATACAAAAAGATTAAACTGTAACATTTTCTCTCGAATTTTTACGGTACTTTGATTCTATACGTAGTAAATCTTTGATAATGTGTAACACACAAAAAACATAGTATCAAAGAGACAGTTATTAAATTCAGCGCTGTGCAGTGAAATTTCGAAGTTGTATATCTCTGCTCCTACTTGCAGGAACCGTACCAAATTTAGGGGTTTTAATAGTGAACCCACTGGGAATGTTTTGGTAAAGAAAAAAAACATTTTGTAATTTGCGAAAAAGTTGAATTTTTGCATTGCTTCCCCTGGGAAAAAAATAAACACGTTTATGTATTTTATTTATTATTTTTTCTAAACACATTTTACATCATTTTGTCGAGAATTTTTAAATTTTAAGAGAAATAAATGTGTTGGTAGAAAGTTATAGTCATTTGAATTTTTTGAAACCTAAAATATAATTTAAAAAAAAAAATGATACTAATGATGGTTGAGAATATCTTCGATTTCATTTTCTAAAAATTAAGATAGCGCTGGCCAGTTAATGCTCCCCAAAAAAACAATGGGCCTAGAATTTTATTTTGTAATATCTCACATCAAACGTTGAGTGAATTACGCCCCTGAAAAGCAATATCTTGGACGGTAAAGGGATTTTGAGCCCAAACATGAACATTTCGTCTGTTAAACATTCCCGCAGTTGAAAAAGTTGCTTCGTCTGTCCAAACGATAGTATGAAATAAATTAGGATCTTGCCCCATTCTTTCGTTAATATTTGTGACAATTATTGTATATCTCCTTTCTTTTTGATCGGCACTAAGCTTTGGAACTGGCATAATTTTATATGGTCTATACTTAAAATACTTTAACATTCTTTGAACTGTTCCATAACTCAACATTTTATCTCTTCTTCCATATCTGAGATACCGCACACAATCGCGAATTGATTTTTTTGGATCCTCTTGAAAATATAATAAAATTGCTAGGTCTCTTTCTTCATTTCTTTCTCTTCTTCTTTTTCCATTGCCAGAATTCCTCTTTCTTCTACTCTTCTATTTGTTTTTATTATTGTGTTTAATGATGTAGTTCTTTGTCCCTCTTCAATTCTTTCTTCATATTGTCTTTGAGCCGCTCTAACATTATTGTTATTTTTTAAATATAATTTTAACATTTTGTATCTCTCATTAATAGAATATCAGAGTTTTGCATAAAAATAAAATTATAAATTACAGTGACTAAAGTATTATTGTTAACCTTGACATTAACTTTGATTTACCTACGAAGAAAATTTAAAAAGGTAGCAGGTATTTCGTTCGCAACCTGGATAGCTACGTTTAAAGTATATTTATGCGAAATTTTTTTAATTTGGATTATTTCAAAAACGATTGAAAAACCGCATAGGGTATGTTATACAAAATATGTCTAGAACTTCTCCTAGAATCCAAAAAGATAATAAAAATCGTACCATTCAATTTAAAATAAGAGAGAAAATCGATGTTTTATGCTATATTTTTTTTTATTCGATGCTCACTTGTTTTGCTGATAAATATATGAATGATCCATAAAAATTCCCAAGACTTTCATATTTAACATTTTTCCCATCTTTAAAAATAAAAAAGTTATAAGGCCTGTTTACTTTTATTTGGATATCGCTGTACATACACGCTTAGAGTAGTAGGGCTGCGTACCCTTGTATTAATATAATAAAAATAAGCAACATTGAAATAAAGACAACTAAATTTTGTGAATCTGAGCGATACTGTTTTTCAATGTATGGGTTAAGGTTATCTCAAAGCCAAATGGCAATCCAACTAAACCCATACTCTGAGCTTCGTGATAAGTGATTCAAGATAAGTTTGCTATAAGCTCAAACATTTGTTTGAGAAGAAGAGGTCTCTGTTTTGTGATTATTATTAAATATTTAAAAATCGGGTAGTTGCAAATGGTATGTATATTATTATAAGTAACAACTATTATATTTAAAAGAAGACTTATATTTTTCAGTGTAGTGAATTGATGTTTCTATCAAAATTTGTTATTGGTAAATTATACTTATTTACAAATAGAGATCGAGAAATGAAATTTACAATGATCCTGTAACACTCAAGTGCCGGTTTTTGGACTTTTTCTTTTAATTTTGTGTTAACTCTGAACTGAATTTCAGTATTCTAGGGCCACAGGAAGTCTCCCACCATTTCAATGTTCAGTGAGTGAGTAAGTGAGGGAGTAAGTGAACAAATAAGTGAGTGAGTGTCAAAGTAGCTAATTTTTTATTTCATTGACTTGAAAAGTAAAAGGGACTGAAATATAAAATTAGTAGGTCTATGTAAGCTTGCAAACCTTTCCCCTCAATACAAATTTGAGCCATATACAGGGTGTTATGAAATTCACTGCATATATTGAAACTGGTATATCCTTATATGAATTCAGATTGAAGAAAAATAGTCATAAATGGCGCTTCGCAATAATAAACTGGTAATGGCCCATTAAATTTTCTCAAGCCAGCGGTACCCGCCACTGGCAAGAAACACATGATACGGATAATGTTATTATTACCTTTGTAGTAAAATCTCTTTAAAATATTCCACGGTATTTGTCACTACTTTAAAAACTGAAAACTTATGTTTTTTTTTACTTTTGAAGTAAAAGCTCTGTAAAATTCACTTCCCTTATTATAAAAGATGTTTACATTAAACTTGACACACTACACAATACTAACAAAACTGTAGGTATTGCCATTGATGAAAAAAATATTCCACTAACTAATTAAATACAATGCTTAAAAGAAACCATAAGGTATTTTTTAATACAGCACTATTAAAAACCACAGAAAAACAAAGAGTTTGTTGTGAAAAACAGGGAACTAATTTAAAAGGAAAATGAAAAGTATTGGTGACTCAAATTAATGAAGCCACCAGCTGTCAGCTGATGTGACGACAAAACTGACAAAGATGCCAAATAATGCGATAATGAAGACAAGGACGAAACGGAAACATTCCCCTAGCCAATCGTTTGAAGAGGACGCCACGCTGTTCTCAGCTTGAATCACCAAGGTGCGAACTATGGCGAAGCCAAAATATTTCATAGTGAGGCTTTGCAACTAGCAACGTTAAAAACGATAAAATTTAATGTGATGTTTCTATGACATGATTTACAAAAAAGACCTAAAAATTAAAATCTCTGGTAGGCTTATAGATTCATTTAGCAAATGAGGTAAAAACTCTGACTAAAAAATACCACTCTAAATTTTATCGTTCATTAATTAGCGTATCCGCAATTTATTTTTGCAAATTCTCCCTAATGTTAAAAGATAGTCCGGCCAGCTTTCCAACACAACAGAAAGAGACGGACAAAGACACCGAGCAAGAGCGAGATAAAAAATAAGACGTATTTCGTAGTCATTTCATAGTTACTTGTCAAAAATCATGTGGTGTGCAGAAGAAGTTGTAATTTTTCACATTGTAGTGTCCTAAATTGTGTTATAAGACTTATAAGTTATAATATTGACGAAAACCGTTAGTTTATGCGAATAATAATACCGAGGGCATAACCCTACCAAAAAAAGTAATAAATGGGATATTTTTTGCCGTGCAGTGAAATTTTGAAGCATCGCTGAAAGAACTTTCACGAAGTATGTTTTAAACTCGGTTATAAACAATTTGTTGTTTGATTTTTAACATTTTTTGAAAGGCAAAAGGTTTAAGCTAGTAGTATGTTCATCTCATTAATAACGTAATAGGTAAGTGACTATTCTTTGTGTTAATGGTACAACAGCATATTTTGTTCTGGTTACATTTCAACCGAATTCACGAGTGTTCAATATTTTCCGATATTAAGTAAAAAATTACACCTATTAAATTAAAATACACATCTTTGATAAATCCTTGGTGGAATTAAAAATACTTTTGATTATTTTCGGTTTTCACTAAGACTGATAACAAATTGAGATGTCACAATATTATTTAAGATTGGCAATGCCCCGACTGGATCATTTGTTTTTTCTTTATAATATTAGAGCCCGTGACGTTAGTCTCTACAGAAGCGTCGGATAAGGGCCGGTATTTGGACATTTTTTAAATTAAAAAAAATGTGCGATTTGAGGGAAAAAAGTATTGGGTATGTCTGTAGACCAGCCCAGGAGTCACTCATTCAAATATATATGCAGTAAATTATATAACACCCTGTATAATACTCCAGTACAAGGATTTCTTTCCAGAAAAGGGCGCCTGGTAGTGCGACCTAAACTTAAATACATTAGCCGTAAAGCAGTTTGTAGTGCCCGTACCTCTGGCAACCGGCCTTTCCATATTTTTGATTTTTTATATTAGCCTTCTTACTTGCTATATATTAACTTTTTTTGTTGCAATAACTGCAATTCTAACGAATGCGAACAGTGCGGTAAAATTGCTAAATATGTATTTTTATTCTCTGCTTAGGAAATATTTTTATTATATAAATGGTAAAAAATGTCTTTATGTCCTAAAATAAATCGGAAAAGGAAAATTTCCGAGAGAGTATAAAATATTATATGACACAAAAACCATTTGTTAGAAAATATTACGAGAATTCCGCATATGCTGTTGAAAATATTATAAATCACAAGATGATGGGCGAAAAATCTAAATTTAAGAGCCTGATTCTACCGTTAGCGTACATTTTGAATATTATTTTATTTATTTCGTTTTTTCTTCTTCTTTCTGTGCCGTCTTCAATGAAGGTTGGCGATCAAATATATGTTTATCTTGTGCGGTTCTGATGACTTGTTCGAAGTTTAGATCCAGTTTCTGGTGTTTCGCAGCCATGATAGCCGTTTTCCGCTTAATCGCCGCTTTCCTTCCAGCTTTCCCTCAATTAATAGCTGGGGCAATTCATATTTCTCATGTCTAAAAAGATGACCCAAATATGACTCTTTCCTTACTTTTATTAAATGTAATGGCTGTCATTCACCGCCTATTCTCTGGCGAACTTCCTCGTTCCTCATTCTCGCCGTCCAAGGAATCCTCAGTATTCTTCTGTAGTTCCAGTGTTCGAACGCTTCCGACTTATTTATCATACCCACCTTTAGTGTTCGTGACTTAAGGCCGTTCAACAGAATAGACCAGACGTAGCATGTCATCAGTCTTAAACGCAGATCAGATCTAAGTATGGATCAGAGAGGAGTCGCTTATATCGGATAAATTCTTGACGTGCTTGCTGGATTCTAGTCCTTATTTCGTAATCAATAAGGGTTTGTGTCTCCGAAGGAGGAACCGAATAAAAGCGGTTTACCAATTCTAGGACCGCCCTCTAGTTTTTTTTAACTATGTTATTATAATAGGTTTTATATGGCATAGTAAAAATTTACATTTATCATTGGCGTACTGTTTTTGGGGGTATGAGGGGTTTGATTTTTCGGGATAACTATATTAGGACTTATTTTAAATAATTTTTGTTGATTCAGCATTCGGCATTCCCAAAAACCCCTTAATCCATATTCTCAAAAACTGATTAGGACAGGAAGGAAAAAATTATGAATTTAACACCTTCAATTTATATCAGTTTTTTTATAACTTGTTTATTTCATTACAATAATTAATTGAAAAATAATTTTTTTTTGGTTGGGCTGTTCAACATATCCACTTTCTAATACGATACCCTTTTCAACAACTCTTCTTAACCATGCCCTCACTTTTCTTAAAGTTTGCTGAGTAATTTCTTGACATGCTTGCCAAATCTTGACGCAAATTCTTCTCCGTTATGCGGCCGAGTACCATATACTTTTTTTTCAAATGCCCCCACAAAAAAAATCACAAAGGGTGATATCGGGCGATCTTTATAGGAGGCCACGGTTCTAAATGGCTATTTCTACCTATCCACTCTATAGGGAAATTTCTAAATATTACAGAATTATATGCGGGGGCACCATTTAGTTGGAAGTATAAATTCTCTCTCTGTACTAAAGGTAATTCCATAAAAAATCTTGAAAATCATTAGAAAAATTTCCCCGTTGAGGTTATTCAGGAAAAAAGAAGCAACAATTGTTTCATTTAATATGCCACACCACACCTTAACTGTTTCAATTTATTGGTTTTTACAATTGATTACGAAGTAGGGATTTTCGGCTGCTCAATACCTACAGTTTTGGCTAGACACCACACCATTCGTCGTAAATGTCGCCTTGCCAGTAAACATTATATTCTTTAAAAAATGTCTATCGTTCAGATAGTTACCTTGCAACCATAGGCAAAATTCAATCCGCAGTTCAAAATCAACCTCTAATAGAGTATGCAAAAATATTGGTTTAAATGCTCCAATCCTATTGCGTTTCAAACACCTCTATACTTTATTTTTCGTTAAATTTAGTGTCCTTGCAACTACCCTATACCACCATTTTTTGGATTATTTCGAAATTCTGCCAAGATGCATTCGTCATCTGGATATTGTCGATGATTTAAATTGTACTTTTATGGTCTTGTTTTGAAAACTGCACCTGTCCTTGCAAACAATTTGTTGATGTCACTAATGGTTTTGTGCCAATTCGGTTCCCGATCAGGATGACGTTGATTAAATAATTGGGCAACCTGACGCATAGATCTTTCTTTTCACCAATTAAACGAATAATTTAAACTTTTTCTTCAATTGTAAGAACTACTCCTCGATTTTGTTCCATTTTGTTAATAAACTTGATAAATGACAATGTTAAAAGTTACACAAAAACATTACCAAAATTAACAAAATTATTACCATATTTAATTTTCTTAAAAAAATAAAACTTCAGAACTTGTAAGTTCTATTTTTCATTCGCCTATACCTTTTACCTATGTTACCTTTCAGGAGTAGTAATTCAAGACATACGTGACCGAGTCCATGGCATACTTTGAGGACTTTTTTTTATCTTACGCTACTAAGTACGTTTTAATGATGATTTGAAATTGATTTGAATACGCATACAGTTTTGAATACTGCATGAAACTTCGTATTGAACTCGTTTGGAGTTTTAAGGTCGATGGGTTTGCTCAGGTTTGTAAATGAAAAATGCAGATCGTAGTTTAAAAATTAGTATAGATGGTACAAAAAGAAATACTATTTTACATAAGTTTATTTTGGAGAAGAATTAAAGTCCTGGAAAACTTTAACACATAAACTATGATAAAGGATAAAGGTCTCAAACTGCTCACAAATCTTTGGCTCAAAACGCGTGAATGTGAAACATACCTTCTTGTCCTATGTTGCATTAGATATTTAATTTAAACTTATTAAAAAATTGTTCCTGCTTTTATAGCACTTGTTATTTATTATTTAACATTATTTAATATTCGGGTACGATCATTTCAGGTTCTGGGAAGTTTTAAGAATTAATTTTAACCCTTACGAAAAATTATTTATGTACTCGAAAAAACAAATTACCCTCAGTAATAATTAAACCTGTGTAAATTATTAGGGTAAAACTTTTTAACTAAGGACAGTTTGAAAAATCGTCCATTACTCTGAAACGCCATCGCTCATTAATAAAAATCAAAAACTTCTTCCCTCTGTAAAACGGAAAGATTAAAGCTTTCATTAATTATAAAGGCTTCAGTCAGCATATTAAAGTTGACTGTAATTACTTAACATTTCCAGTTTCCAACGAAATGAACTTGTCTTATATAAAAGGAAATAATATTTTAGCAAACTTTGGCGTGATGTCCAATAAGTAGTTTAAAAATAATGGTTTCGAAAGTCAAGTAATATGAAATTATTATCTAATTAACTTTTTTGAACTGATCATGTTTGAATTTATATTTCCTTTGGCAGGTATTTGTTTTGGAGTTCCATGCAGGCCTTTACTGTCGACTGTCCAGCTACAAGAACCTAGAACATCCCACTTCTCTCGCTCATTCATACCTAGGGTCTCCAGGTTGTGAAACAAATTGCCTGCAGATGTTTTCCCTCCCAATCTCCAATCTTTTAAATCCCGTGTCAATAGAATGCATCTTTCTTCTATTTAGATGCCCACAGTACGTTACTACTTAACCACAAAGTCACGGGCAAAAGCAAGTTTATGCAGTGTGTCCATGGATGGAGTTGAAAAGAGGAAAATACTAAGAGATTATTTTTATTAATTATTGTCGTATTTAGATTCAGAATCATAAAAACGCAAAAACATTTTCAAGTGTATAATACTCAAAATTGCAACAAAAAAAAAAGAAAAATCAGAATTATATTTTTTAAGATCAGAAAACATTTTGAGTTTTTTTCTTTCTTTACAACCTAAACGTAAGTTATTACAACACTGAGAACATTTAACAGGTTTTCTTTGTCTAAGCACTGGTTTGTTCTGACCATGGGAACTGATCGAGGAACTACCATCTGAATCATCTATATTCGTTTCGTCTGCTAACAGGTACCTGATTCCTAGAACAAGCAAGTCTGAGATCATCGATATGAACCGGATTATCACCGTTCAGGTGTTTAGGCTGCAAAAGTTCAGGTAGTTGCCAATCTCCAGGGACTGGTAACTCGTAGCCTAGCAAATCCATACTAGGAGTTCTCAGTATAAACAGGGCTTAATTGATGACTTGATGCCATTAAGTTCTTGTTTGCGTCTCTCCACGGGGTTATTGTTTATTAAACGAGAGAGACAAATCTAAGGTTATCCTCCAAAGAGTTGTTATTTTATACTGTGCTTTGTGTTATGAGACTGTAACCGAGAGAATCCAAATTCTGAGATCCAAAATTTTGAAAATTTTCAGGTGATTTCCTGTTATTCTGTTCAACATTATGCCTATGTCTGCTATTATCTGTTTTACTTGGTTTAAAAAACGGCAAGAAATTGTTTGCCACTGAATACTGCATTGGGTTTGTCCGGTTCTGGTTCGTACATTCATCCGAATATCCATTGGCATTGAAATAAGACTCCTCGATCATCTTGGTTTACCGGTACTGGTGTATCATCCTGAACCATCCAATAAGGTTTTAACTGGGGTAACTGACTATCACCATTTTTCTTAGTTTAATGTCATACCAGGAGTTTCACGTTGGGCCGCCATGTTAAGTTTTGATTTTTCTTTTCGGGTTCTCCGGCTAGCTCTTGTTTTCTTTCTGGGGCGCCTTGATTGTGGTAATCTGTAGTTACAAATCCACTAAAAATGCTTTTTTAAATCGCTCTAAAATCACAAAACTATAAAAAAAAGTTTAAATGCCTGAACAAATTAAGAAAATACTTCTAAACGTTTTTTGTTCTTTACCAGATCATTCTGGATTAATCTACTGTTTGGGACTGGCTACAGGTAACCAACCGCTATCGTCTTTGTGTTAATACTAACCAAAGAAAATATTAACTACTCTCTTATTTGTTTGCCACACCTTGCCTGGTTTAGTTACTGACTTTACTGACCGCTCGAAAAATGAAACCCCCAAAATGTCAATTAAACAAAGTAATTTATACAACAAGACGTACGAGCTATTCTAATATTTGAAGCGAAATGCTTGGTTTCCAAATCACTTTCATCTTGGAACGTGTTGCTAGAATGGATTTAGTTCTATAATTGTGGAAAATCCGTACTAAAACTGCCGCTTTCTTTATAAACTTGTGAATAAACTGTGAAACAAATTCACAGTATAACACTAGTGGCATAATTGGCAAATTGACATAATCTTAAGACTCTGATGTTTACATATGTCAGATTTATTCTCTATACTTTTAATAGAACATGACCTAACGTGGGGTTAAAATTTAATATGTAAAACTGGATGGACCGCTTTAAAAAATGCACTGTATAGAATACATAACCGAAAAAATAAGTTCTGTTCATTTTTGCTATAACCTAAAAAAATGGGCGCGATTAATATTTTAGCAAAGGTATATTCAATTCTACATTTCATTTTTCGAAGAAAGTTTCTTGCAAACGCTTTTAAGATTCTTTTTATACGATAAAATTCAAGAAAATCATTTCATACGGCTGCGAATAATAAAATCAAAGCCTACAAAAGGCTGCTCTCAACCTCTTTTTCAAAAATACATAACAGGCCGCATATTTTAACCGTTCTTAACGTATTCAGCGAAAATATGAAAGAACCTTTTCAGTTAATTATTTCTCCCCATTGACACTTCCTAAATAAAGATAAATATTTGCATATGAAGCCCTTTGCAGACTGCCTGCTATATTGTGACACGTTTATAATGATTAGCACGTAGCGTGCTGGCCCAGTTTAATATATAAACATCCTTAGCGTGAGCTGACCACTGAGGTCCTGTTCTGTAAACAATAACAATTATTGTTTTTAATTATGGCAGAGATTGCTTTTCTGTATGGCAAGATCAAGATATAATCTTTTTTTAGAATTAAAAGAGCCTTATTACACAATGCAATGATATCATTTATAGGCCATTCTTACGGCTCGCTCTACAGACTAGCGGTTCTTCGCACCGTTGTCGCCATCTCATTGTTGTATCTTTGTATTTTTTAAGTCGGTTAAATGACTGAATAGGGCCTCGAAAGATTAATAATGTGGTCTGAGAGCCTTGTTTTTAGCATTCTTTGGCACTACTGACGAAAATTTGTTGCCCTAGTAAATTATTTGTAAAACGCCAAGAAAAATAAGTTGAAACTTTCTCTCCTAAAACTAGATTTCATATTCTCTGGATTATTCGATTTCTTGATTATACACGTGTATCAAAGACTTATTTGGGTAAACCTCTGGTAATTAACAATTTTAGCGTAGCCAGACGCTTGCAAATATTTTCATATTTCTCCTGGTGAAAGGCGTAGAAATGTAACAGTTACTATAAAGCAGCAGTAATCCTTGGCAAATAGTTTTATAAAAAAAATGTTTAAAAAACTAGTTGCTAGGAAATGGCATTTTTAGTGGGGGAATGATGTTCGTGTAAAGAAAAGCATAAAAAAGTATTTAAGCAAATAGTAAACACTAATCAATCTTAAGCAAATAAAGTACAATATTTTAATGAATTTTTCTACTTTCTGTTTTATCCTATATGTATCTCTATCTCTCTCCGATAACAATGAGAGAACCCCACAATTTTACCTAAATACCGGTTGAGATTAATTATGTTTAATTATTTTGCATTTGAAAATATCGCGCTGAATTTGCCATAGGTTGCATATTTAATTAGCTCGATGCATCTTAACCATCTGTCTCCATGCTTTTCTGTCCAACCCATATCCTAATTTCCTTTTTTATCCTATTCGCACCATGTATCGCGTTTGTGCTCGGCCTGCTGGAATATGGGCGAGATGGTGTGGCGGGGACCGGAGTGGTGATAGTACTACACACAGAATCGTCCTACAACACTGCTTGATGGCGACGTGCTGCTTGAAATTTTTGCCCTGGTGTTATCCTGCTTTTTTTCCAAATTTACCCATAAAGGCACGTGTGCATTATGCAAGTTTTGCTTGTACAAGTGCTTGATTGCAAGTACTTGTAACATAAAATTCCAATTTCCAGTAATTGTGCAAGATTTTTGTAGGCCAAGTTGTTTTTTATACATTGATGTTTGTTTAAAAATGGAAATATCACAAAATGTTAATTTTGGTGTAAAAACGTTTTATGTCAAGCGTTAGGTGAAAAATTACGTGTTATACTGCAGAAAATGAAAACCAAACCAACAGTGTTTCATATGCGGCGTCGCGAGCATTTTTACTTCTATATTGAGCACCTCTAACGTTCCATAAACACTCATATTTTTCATAAATGTTTAAAAAAAAGTCTCTATTTGTTCATCCGAGTATCTATTCGGCGCCATAGCGCCATCTTCTCATTCAACTTCTACTTGCAACTTTGTTTACACGCCAAATTTATAGTTTTACAGGATCTAGCACGCAAGAAAAGTAGACCGGCGTTCAACTTAACTTGCATGCTAATTTTGCTTGTATAAATAGTTGAGCAAGTACTTGCAACTCGGTTGACATTAAACAAGTACTTGCAATCAAGCTCTTGTGCAACCAAACGTGCATAATGTCAACGTGCTATAAAGGTAAGACGAGCTAACGGCTTTCCTTGCAATAATTTTCGGCACCAATTCTGGGAGAGGAAAGCCTTCGATAGTACAATGGTTTTGGGTCGCTTGATGTAAGTAAGTAAGTAAGCTTTTATTGGTAATTATTACACAAGTACTTGTACAAGCCAAAAAAAAAATAAATTATTCATAACACATTCTGGTTATAAAACAGATTAACAATTTACATTAAAGACATAATATACTTTCACTTAAGATATTTCATCTAACTACATTCAACATTTGATCAATTTTTTAAAATATATAAATACAATACAAATACGCACATTCAAAGGCAACACATTAAAAATTAATTAAAATCGTAATTGAAATACTCCTCAAAAGAATAAAATGAGTTCATAACCAGAAACCGCATCATTCTTCCCACAAGTATTCTTACCTCCAACTCTCTTATCGGAGGTGGTAGGACAAAAAAACAAGACACAATAGTAGTCAGTGCCCCTCCTGGTTCTTGCAAGCCTGTGAAAGTTGGGTACGATATTATTGTTGTTGCTTGTGTCATACTGTGAACCTCAAAGTGTGGTGTAAAACACCGCATATTCTGTTTAATGTAGCAAAGACATTGCAGAATGTATGCTGAAGGAAAGGTCAGTACACCAAGCTCTCTGAAGTGGCTACGATAGCACTCACGATACCCGAGCCCCACCATGGTGCGTACGCATCTACATTGAAGTCCAAAAATCCTAGCAGCATGGGCTGAATGGCCCCAAATGAGAATGCCATACAACATGGTCGATCTAAAATACTCATGGTGAGCTGTCAACAATACCTCCAATGATACACTCCCTGCAAGATTTCTGATTAAATACGTTATCTTAGTTTTTTACTCAGCTGGGTGACATTCTCTGACCAGGTTAAACTGGGATCAAGAAAAACACCAAGGAATTTAACTATATATCTGTTTTTATATTGGGACTTAAGAATTTTAGAGAGAAATTTAAGTTTTGTGTCTTTGATTCATTAAGGCTCAGGCGATTGGATAGGAACAATTCTTCTATGTTCGATTGTGCTTCATGAATAATGATCTGTACAGGGTCAGAGGGATGGTAGGTTATATAATTTGTGGTATCATCGTCGAAAAGAATTAGATTTTTCTGTGAAATTGCTAGGTCATTAATATAATTCAAGAATAGAACTGGGCCTAGTACAGAACCCTGTGGAACTCCATGCATGATTTTTTGCTCACCTGATTTACTACCACCAAGAAAAATAAACTGTTTACGGTATGACAAATATGACTGGATTAAAATGATGGATTCGGGGTTAAAATTATATTATGACAGCTTTTGCAGTCGTATATGACGAGACATACAGTCAAATGCTTTTGTTAGGTCAAAGAAAGAGGCATAGGTATCCAGCTCTCTCCATATCCTCAGCTATGCACTTAGTAAGGGAATTTATGGCCAGAGTAGTTGAATTTTTGGCTCTGAAAAAACATGTTATTAGTTTCAAAATAATTATTAATTTGATCCTTTAGTACAGACTCAAAAATTTTGGAGAAAACAGGAAGCAGGGAAATCGGCCTATAGTTATTTACATCATCAACCGTTCCCTGCGCTTAAATATAGGAACTACTTTGGCAATCTTCAGACATGCTGGGAAGACATTACCAGCCATACATTAACTAATTAGATTGGTAAAGAGAGGTATTAAAAGATTTTTTAGACTTTTTGAAATTTTAGTGCTGATATCATAGGAATCTTTACTCTTACTGTTCGTTAACTGGCCTATTTTTTGTCTAACAATATTATATGTCGTAGGTTTAAAAGAAAATCATTCATTATTAAAAGTTCCAGTTAAATAATCAGTGAAGTGTTTATCTGTGGTTGACAATTTATAAGTGTTTTCTTCAGCAATACCTACAAAAAAGTTATTAAATTAAACGTTTGAGCATTAAGTAGTTCAGATGTTTTGTTATGTGTCTCACAGAGCCTCTATTAAAGCCTCTGTGTCTGCACAGAGGTTTAAATATAGGTTAAGAATGTAGAAACTAGAATATCGGACGTACAAACAGAACAACCAATAATATAACCTTTTTTTATTTTAAAACTGTGAAAAACATAGAACAAAGTAAAAATGTGTTTATATTGGACTCTAGTGCTACTCAAATTCTGATTACAGATGAGATCAAAGGATCTGCATCTAGAGACACTGTTAAATATAAACCAAACTTCTCGGATAAAAAATGTTAAAGTATTAATGCTGCAACACTATTTGGCTGAGAATATATAGATTACACTAATTACTATTTAACTTTATAGTCTATGTAGACAGACAAAACAAGATAATAAAATTTTCAGTGTTATTCTTCATTGCATTAATAAAGTAACATCACAGGAATAAGCATTTACTTTAAAAGCCAAACTCGTATTTTAACGAAATTACAATTCCTTTTAAAAAGACATCAAAAAGAACTCCAGTTACAGTTTGTGTAAACATTTATCTTTGCAGACTGTAATTCATGTTTTTGCTTTCAGTATAATTAATTAAGTATTTTAGAAAGCATCAAATTATTGCTTGTGTTTGTGTTGGATAATTTGTAAATAGTAGAGCGAAAGGAAAATTGCTCTGGTAATAGCTTATTGAGGATAATAAAGGTAATGAAGTGTTTAGTTAAATAATTTGCATTAAAGAGTCTTATTGGTTTAATATTAAATATTTGAAACGAGTCAATATTTTTTATTTCTTGCCTAGGTACTTACTCGTTATTTATAAATCCATAAAGAATGAATAATCATAAGATCAAGAAAAACGTCCTCAAAGTATGCATGTCTTGAATTATTACTCTTGCACGGTAACATAGATAAAATATATAGGTGAATGAAAAATAGAACTGTCAGGTTCTGAAGTTTTATTTTGAGAAAATTAAATATGGTAATTACAGCAGAACAAAAAGCTTTTATGATGAAAGTTACTTTAGAAATGGTAGAATGGTTGATGGCCAGTGAGTTGATTCAACACGGGACGCCATTCAGAATTTTTAAACAGAATTTCCACACATAGTCACAGATTACTCCTACCAGATGCGAATATCTTAATAAATTTCCTATATCAAGATTCAGCGGTCTGGGCGATACAGACAGTGCGGCCTGTCGTTTCGAGCGTCGAATGCCGAGAATGGAATTTTCCACGCGTTGGGTAGGTTTTAATTCAGAGGAATTATGGATTATATTTTGAAATATTAAAACATGATATTGTGTGGCATTTTATATAAAATTATATCATTAACAAATACAAAAACGTATATCGTTTATTAAAATTACACTACAACCTAGTACAACCACAATTTAAACCATAAAATCAACGCAACAAAACTGATGTAATAAAATTTGCCTGCTATCTATTCCACCAAGCCGTTCGCACACGCTCGCACCGACAAATTCAACGCTTGGCAACAGATTAAATACGGAGGCGGTAGGCACCTTACAAGTTCTCTAAATCGGGTCACTGTCGAAAGCGTAAGATTCGCATCTGGTAGGAGTAATCTGTGACATAGTCATGGATTTCGACCAGTTTTGCCAAGTTTTAACTAGATCGGTAGCTTTGTTTGGAGAAACAGGAAGTGTGAATAGAAAGGAAGGCAGTGGGAGACCCACAGTTCGCACTGCACAAAAAGTAGAAGAATTGAAACAAATTGGTAATGACCCCTATTCGGCGTTTAAGCCAGCAACTAAATGTATCCAATGGAACATTTGCAATACAATCCTGAAATGTGACCTGCATACACACGCTTATCGTCTAAGCTCAGTCCAGGAATTGTTATCAAACGACAAGTCGCAGCGAATGTAATTTTCAGAGTGGTTTATGGGTAATTTGCATCATAATGAAAACGTATTTGAAAAACCCTTTTTTACTGACGAGGCATGGTTTTACCACTCTGGTTATGTAAATTCTCAATAAATGAGAATGTGGAGTTCTGAGAATCTACATTTCCTTATAGAGAAGCCTCTGCAGTCACAGAATGTTGGCGTGTGGGCGGCCATATCGAAAGGAAGGTTAATTGGACAGATTATTTTTGAAGGGACTCTCAATTGGGCGCGATACCGTAATTAAATTTTGGAAAAGTTTGTTAACGCATTAGACGACGAAGAGATGCGACAGAGCTACTTCCAGCAGAACGCCAGCATAATAATCAACATAAAAAAAATACACTACTTTGCTAACTTAGTTGAATTCGTAGCTTATATAATAAGAAAGTTAGCGATAGTGCCGACTTCATTTTGAACAAGCTGTATTCTTACGGTAAAATGCGCCAATGTATGAAGCCTTGGCTATTTACTTAAACGGAGTGGTGATAAAGAACATTTACATTTATTAATTAACAGATAACATCGATTAAATTTCTGTTTATCTATCAAGGTTGTGTAGGTGTAACCTAGGATGAATATTATATTGGAAACATTTTCATTATCGATATTACACCGAGGCGTATTTTAATCCTGTTTTGTCAATATACCTCCTGGAGAAATGTTATTATCCATCTTGAGTATATCTAACTCCTATGTTAATATTATCTCCCATTGATTTTAGCAAGACCCTACTGAGAAAGTTTAACAGGCTATTCTTTGTTCTTTGACCAAAAATAATAATAACAAGTTCCCATTAACATACTCGTCGGTCCGAAGTCGCTTCGTGTCCAAGATGCAGGTTGATACAATTTTAAATATATGTATTTTGATTCTTATTTTCCACAGAATAACTTGTATTTATAAAAAATTCTGTTTGTCAAAAAAATCAGTTATCCATATAAAAATTTTAGATTAGATGTACAGGGTGTAGAGAGAAGTAGTACCATTACTTATTTTAGAAAAATGGGTTATACAACAAAGTTGTTTATAATCCAAAATAAAGCCTAAATACAAAATTTGAAATCTGAATTCTATTTTTTCAAATTTATCTCAACCATTCGTAAGGTCAATGGTAAATTTATTTCTAATTTGAAGAAATGTGTGGATGTTGGAGGAGGGTATGTAGAGCAATAATTTTTTTCACACTTGTACAGATTCCTATTTCATTTTTATTGTTTCTTTAACAGCAAGATTAATGTTAATGTTTGAAAAAAATGTAAGTTGAGAGAAATTTAAAAATTTCAATTCAGATTTGAAATTTTGCGGCAGTTTAGGAATTTCAAGTATTGTCTCATAACAACGGCATACATTGAAAGGTCGTTTTCACAACTTAAGTGGATTTTATCACCTAGACGTCGCCGACTTACGACAGAATATCTTGCAAAGCTGCTTTTAGTGTACTATGAATACCACATGTCTTTTTGAGATACATAATGTTTGCAAAGGAGACAATGCAAGGAAACAACGCATGCAGCAAGAAATATCCAGTACGGGCCAGAGAACTTACACCAGTATACTAGGTGTGTTCATGCATGTAATGTATGTACTATTCAAATAATTTCATACCCTGACACTTCGAGACTCTACATTGTTGAAATATTAGGGAAATATGTACATATGTAGGTCTTGTGGGTCAAGTACAACTCTGATCTTAGATGTTTCTTTTGCATTTCTTTTATTCGTGACCCAAAAATTCCGATATCTGCTGATGATATATCGATATCCGGTCTTTCCACCACATTATCCCCTACTTGTAAAAATCGTGTATACGAATCTTAATTATTATGTACATTATCGCTTATTTTTACCACAATACTTTATATGCGGTCCCGGCGCCCATGGTCGGGCAGCCTGTTTTTATTGTGAATATTTGAACTGCGTACAATCAGGAACATTAAAACACTTATGTATGTCGAAAATTCCGATGTCTGGTTATAGTGACAAAAACGTTTTTGATGCGAATTACCCCTTAATAATAATAATAATAATACCGAAAACAGAAACCTAGCAAAAAATAAGTAATAAATAAGTGCCGGGTGCTTTTACTGTTTTTGTGTGAGGCAGTCAAATTTCAAAGCGTCGCTGAAAGCAGAACTTTCATGAAATTTATGTTCTGAACTCGGTTTTGGATTTAGTTTCTCAAAAATGTTACGGTGTAGGATATAAAAAATAAAAAAGGAACCCATAGAAATTATGTTTTTTTTTAATCCTGTACCTATTGCGAATACATAGGGAAGTAATATATTATTTAACGTAAGTGCTTTTTTAAATAAAAGTGCATTTTTGGCAGTTATAAATTAATAGTTGTTGAACAATACTAGAGTAACATATTTATGTTTTAGTAAGACAAATTTAAAACATTATATTTCCCTCCAAAATAAAATTTTGGCAGCGTCGCAGCTTGTACTATAAGAATAAGATTTACTGGCGCGCGTATGGTTTTGGTTTTTGGGTGTTTGAGAAAATTTTACCGATGTTCGATTAAACAAAAAAGGCGTTGAATGTGTCTCTGGACGACCCACAGTGGTTCTCTGAGCGAATCTGAGAGATCTAAATTATGAAGACTTAAAATATGTAAATTTATCACAGGAAACATCCTTATATGGTCTATAACACAAGTAAAATTAATCAAACACAAAATTGAGGGTTATAAAATTTATAAAAAAAATAAATTCAAAAAGGACACTGAAATTCTTCTTCATAGTCTTTAAAATCACTGTTTTCTGTGATAAACTTTAAACGCATCTTCAATTTTTCTAACGGAACTGGTTTGGCCCTTCCACACTCTATATAGGTCCTGGCGTAGGATGCCGTCATAAAAAACTGAAGCTTTTTTTTTTATAAATACTAGCGCTAAGTAGCACGCAATATGGATATCAGTGACAAGCCAAAATGCCAACAGTCATGTTCATTTAGCAACTTTAACGGATAAAGCGTGATCAAGATTTTTCGGGTCTAACAAACTTAATTCAAACTTTCGTAATTTTAGTATGTCATAAATATGTATATTAAGTAAATAAATAGCCCACAATACTTAGCTCAAGTTAGTTTTCTCAAAGATACTTACCTGCTAGGTGTATCCGTAGGAAAAAGTTATAGAGTTAATTGCACAAACACATCTAATAATAATTATTACTAGGTAACTACTGGCGCCTTAGACCACGACATTCGAATAAAAGTGAGTTTTGACCTGCCCTCTCTCGGTCGGCTATGCGAACTTCGACTGAACCTTTATTGTTATGTATTACATGATTAATAAGGTCGCTTTTAATGTATCTTACAGACGAATAGATCACTTAAGGTTTTTCACATTTCGATCTCCCAGAATGGCTCTGGGAACCACTGTGCGACCCCAGTATTTACCGGTTTGGAGCGAATTTCATAACACCCCCCTGTATATATACGAAAGTTTTTGCGCCTGGGTAGATTATATTGTCGGATTTTCAACGCTACAGTATATCTTCATGTATAATTTATACTACTATGTACTTAAAGTTTTCCTAGACTTCAACTTTATATACGGGATAAATAAATTAATCCTCTAATTACCTTAAGCAACGTTTTAGGACTTATTATATCGGTCTACATAGAACCTCGTGAAATGCCGGAAAAGGAATGGATTCATTTAAATTAATTATTCAAGAGATGGTTTTATTAAAAGAAAACAAGATCATGACTGCGGGCACCGACAGGCAATTCGTTAGTACACTGAAGTATTATACTGGTGAACTTTCGGTTTTAATCAATATTAATTGTAAAAATGTTTTTGTTTCTCGTGCCCACATGTTGCTGTTGAAAGAAGAACGGAACAAATTTTAACTAAGCGGTTAACTGTTCAACCTCTTACAGTTCTACTCAAAAAATATATTAGAGGTTAGAAATGTTAACTCCTAAGTAAAAGATGGAAACACGAAATTTGAATAAAAATCAATAAAATAGTACGCATCGTACCACCAGATGTCGCTCTAGCTCGTTTTCTCGTGGCGGGTAGTTTAAAGGCGGTATATTTAATACATTAATTTATTTTTAAGCTAGAATTTTATTGTTATAAGGAAGATTTATTGTTTATGTTTTCGTATTACACAAATATTATGTATTCAGTAAAACCGGCTATAAATTGACGATTTTACTGATTAAATTATATTTTAGAGGAAATTACCTATAAACAAACTAAAAAACAATAATAGTCTTTAACAATCAAATACTGATACTTATAAACCCTACACAGTACAATATGTAAAATATAAATTATATAATAAAACTACAAAGTATTTACATGTCGGCTTTATTTACAGTTATTGTTATCACATTGTTATTAAAAAAATAGCCGAAAATGCAAATAAATTTGTTATGTTTCTTTTATATATGAGTAGTTTTCCATGTACCTAAATGTGTAAATTTTCATAAAGTTGAGACTGTATTTACTAAATACCGTTAACTCCTGAGCTTGAAAGGTAATCCCCATTTTTATACGAATTCATGTTGCCATGCTGAAATTCATGAAGGAATAGATAACTACACAAATGTAAAACCGGCATTATAAACAGGATTTATAAAAAAATTAGGGAGTGCATGGAAGAATTAAAAAAAAATAACAGACAACATTGAGTTGAGGCTAAGTAATTTCTCTGCCTGCACTGCAACCGTGCACTATTTAAAACAGATATTAAATATATTGTTTAAACAAAAACAGAATTCTTGAAGAACAACCAACAAGAACAATATTAAAAAAGGCTCTTTTGTGTCTATAAGGCAGGTGAGAAAAATGATATTTCTTGTGAATTTTGACCTGCTGAACATGAGGGCGCAATTAGAATTACCGGATGCTTCCGGGAATAGTATATTGTACAACGAGCATGGAATGACATACATTTCCTACGAGTATGACGTTTGCAGCATGAGCCGCAGGCGAATGCTGCAAATCATACGAGTAGGAAATGGTCATTCCATGCGAGTTTTACACTATACTTTTTCTACGAATGTTACTGTTACATAAAATGGGATTAGTAATATTTTTCCTTTTAAGATGTCAAAAAATGTCAATCTGACATTCCACAAATAAAAATTATAAAGATTTTGGATGTCAACGCCACCTTTGTAAAAAATACCCGTGCACAATGGGAACTTTGTAGTTCAATCACCATGGTGATTGAAGCACAATGAAAATGTGTAAAACACAATGCACCATGTTCCGAAATTACTATTGAACATACAATAAAGGTTTTTATTGACATTCGTAGAAAAAATATTTTTCTTTAGTACCAAGTAAGTTCTAATCACATCACGTTGTTCAGCAGGTCAAAATCCATTTTAAATAATATTATCTTTCACTTTTGATACCTTGACCACATGACAGGCAAAAAATTGCCTTTTTTGCGATTGTTCCTTAAACACATTTTATTATTAAAACAAAACATACACTTTCACTTCACTTAAAATCATCCTAAAGTTTGCAACAGTTTCTACGTTATAAATGAATTAAAAAAATTCAAAAATAGGGAATGAAATTGTTTAAAACTATATCATAATGAATGCATCGACCTGTCACAGATCGCGGCGAAATTTGACAAACGTTTACACGTCAACTGTCTTAGAGTTCAAAGGACGAGTGAAATGGTGGTAGCCTACTTGCAGAAGAATTATCCTACAGTGCCACGTAGTGGTAGCATGGACTACTAATGGTGTAACGGTCGTGTTTACACTTATTCAATTCAAGTTTCACCCATGTGCAGTTCGTTCTACTACTACTAAAATATAATATTTCCTCTTGAAACTAGACGTGTGCTTGGTACAAGGATGGGCTGAAAAGTTTGTGGAATGACAGATAGATGGCGATGTTTCAGACGTTTGTGTGACGTGCAGGCAATGTCACTCCTCCAGACCGTCGGCTGTTAAATTTTAGGATTCAGGTCCGTTTCGGGCATTCCCATTTCGTGCAAAATTGCAAAATAGTATCGTTTCGGGCAACGCAGGTGTTGTGAAATAAATATTAGGAGGTTTTTTCCCGTTTCGGGCAACATGGACAAACTAAAGTTTGACTTTGTTATGCTGTGGTTTTGTCGCCCTTTCATCTGAGCCAAGAGATGTGCTATTCTACTTTATTTACTATTGAAATTAAGAATGGAACACCGATCTCCGCAATCGGTGTACGATACCAGTAGCCTAGTGTGAAAGGTCGCTTTCACTTTTTAGGTACATACAATAATTTTTAGTTTTTGATCTAGGATTTTTTCATTAGCAAGAAAGAAAAAGCAAAAATAAATTTAGCAATATGTGTGATTCATTAAAGTGGTAATAAATTTTACAAATTCGTAACAAAAAAACATTAAATGCAGCACACATTGTCTAATTTGACTTAAAAATTAAAAAAATATATGTATAATAAATCTAATCTAATTTAATAGCATAGCTTAGTTTTCCTAATGTTTCTCCAATTGTACATTTATTTTCTAATAAATCATTTACAATTTGTTTTATTCTATAATCTAAATTAGTGTACTTTTTGGCCCGTTTTGGAGTCGGTATATGATTCTCAAATTTTTTATACAGAATATCATAGTAGTTAATTTCCTCCTTTAAAGCATTTATCATTCAAAGATGTTAGGGTTTGGTTTGCCAATTTTTTTGTTAAAGCAGTTGTGCCATCCCTCTACTGTGTTTGTAGTGCTGATTGCTGATTAACTGATTAACAAAATAATCACTACATTTTAGGCATTTTTATTTGGTTTAACATGTCTCTTTAATTCAAAATAAATTATAAAATATGATTGTTAGCAATACTAAACCACTTTTGACCAGTGAAAATATCGTAATTAAGGTTATTAGAAATTATGCCCGAAATGGGAACTAATTATTGTTATATATTTTGCTTTGCACCAAATGGGAAGGTTTCAGGTAGCTTTTAAATATTGCCCGAAATGAGAATGCCCGAAAGAGGAAAACACCAAATTTTAGATAGTTGCGTGCATTAGTTTCGTTTTGAGAGCTGTTTAATTACGAGCGTGTCAGAGTTTTCGCCAAAATGGATAGTGTTGAAATTCGTACTGCTGTTAAGTACCTACTTTTTCTTGAAAGGCTTATCAGTAACCGACATTCATAATGCAATGAAAGATGGCCCAAAGGACTCGGCTCCTTTATTCTCCACTCCACTGTTGATAAATGGGATCGTGAGTTCAAATGTGGTCGAACAAGTGTTAAAGCTTCACCCGTAGTGGACGCCCACACTACACAACCATCGCACACTGGGGACCAAAGGTTCAAAACCACCTAGTGGTTACAAATCTAAACCGATTTTGTAAATGTTTAAACAGGGATGTTCCTGACGAAATTTCAGAGAGAGCTACGAAGCCTTATTTTCAAAATATTGATTTGAAAAAAAAATCCATAAATCCGTGAAATTTCATATTTTATAGATTGCTAAAACAAGCCCATAAAGCCTAAATTCATAATCCCTTAAACTCTAAGTCCGTAAACCCTAAACCCTAAAATCACAAACCCTTAAGCCCTAAACCCTAAACGTGAGCATTACCGTAAGTTTAATACGCGAAAGTATGTTAGAGTTTGTACAAACGCTAATTTACTACATAAATTACTACTTTTATCTGACCCATATATCTCTAACTTACGATACAAGATGAAAAATATAAAACTTAAAATTGATAAAGCTGCAAAGAGTTTGCTAATCCTGGAAGGCTGAAATAATACTTGCAAGATTGAGCCAAAATTATCAGAATTGAAAAATTATAGGGCAATCAATTGCTATAAACAATTTAATTGTTTATTTCCTTATATCTGCTGAACATGACACATTTACTGACCCTAAAGCGCGTGGACGCGAATAGTACGAAACCAGAGTACTAACAGATACGTGGTA
Source organism: Philopedon plagiatum (assembly GCA_963971165.1). Lineage (NCBI taxonomy): Eukaryota > Metazoa > Arthropoda > Insecta > Coleoptera > Curculionidae > Philopedon > Philopedon plagiatum. The sequence continues at coordinate 69,298,090 of OZ020195.1, read as the reverse complement.
CTGACCGCAACTCGGCCGCATGGCCCAATTACTTTCTCGGGTCATTTCCCCATTTTTATAGATAATTTGATAATTTCTCTCTAAAACTACCCGCAAACTAGTGATAGTGTTCCCGATCCATGGTTCTGGAAGAGCAGCACATGGGATCAATCAGGTGGCCACCACGAAGAAACAGTTAAAGTGATTTCGACGTCAAGGTAGGCCATATTAGTATTTGTGTCATGCTATCGCCGTTTGCCAAACGACGTTTAAAAACTATTCTCTTTCTCATCTCCCCAACCAAAAGTATATAAAGTCCACTTTTAGCTCTTATTATACCAAACCCCAACACCATTAGTTTTAGAGAAACGTTTTTCAACAAAAAATATTTCTCACGATGCAATAAACAACTTTTGTCCCAAGTTTTTCAAAACTTTTAATTTGGCTCAGTCGAAACGCGAGTGCGTTAATATTATTTCTGTTCCCCACCCTTCATACCAAAAGAATCGTTCAGAAAAATCTACAAAAATCACGAACATTGAGAATTACGTGTAGATTAAGCCAAAATTATCAGGATTAAAAAATTCTAGCGCGACCCATTGTTTATAACTGAGTTTAAAACATAGTTCGTAAAAGTTCTTCCAGCGACGCTTCAAGATTTCACTGCACCACAAAAACAGTTAAATAACCCATTTATTACTTATTTTTTTGGTAGGGTTCTGCCCTTGGTATTATTATTTGCATTGCCTTAGAACTGCTAAACCATTGGTTTTAGGCAAAAAGTATTTTGCACGATGTAAGGAAGAACTTTTGTCCTTACGAGTTTTTCAAAATTTTTAATTTGGCTCAGTCGAAACTCGAGCGCATTACTATTAATAATTTAAGTGGGCGGCTGATGGCACGGAACACTAATTCTGCAAGTATAGCACTTGCCCGATATTATTTTTTTAAAAACAACACCCGAGTACAAACCTAAATATCCGATACACTTTTTTTAAATTCAAAACATCACAAAAAAAGATAGATTCTATGAAGTAATCCAGCATTTGATAGGTACAGTTGGAGGTTCTACAAAACTTAATTAATTATGCTGGTGCGCCTACGACTCATTTCAAAAATAGCTTCCGAAAAGACTAATAATGAAATACCAAACCAAAACCCTCACTGCCCATAGCTAAAGGCCGTATTGTCCGTATTTAGGCATAATTTTAACCTCTGCGTTAATCGTACGGTTAAGAACTAGTTAGTTTAATTACAGTATTAATATCTCATATACATAATTTAAATTGGCTTCCCAAGCTGATTACTTAAAACTTGTTACATTTCTTATAAATACATAGTTTCTGTCCTAACCGCCTTAACCGTATATAGGAAGCTGGCATTCTGGCATTTCTACTCGTACTTATTAACATTCTATCATTAAGTTTGAATTTAAACTATTTTAAATGCTCACCATCTCATTAATTTAACAAGCTGTTGCTAAACAAAGCGGTTTGGTAAGTGATTAATTTTTGAGGAATTTTAAGAAAAATATTAAGAAACGTATAACTACAGTGAAACTTCCATAACTCGAATCTTTAAGAGAAAGTCAAACTCGAGTTGGGGAAATTTGATTTACAGAAAAATACGCCGAATTAATTGGTCAAATGTCGGTATGAAAATAGTTGTTTCACCATTGCTCTCACCGTCATCTTCATGCTCGTCTGATTCTGAAACATATTTTTTTACTTTGCTAGATGTTAGTTCAAACTTGCCCTTTTCATTAGGAACAAGATTTTCTATGACGCTTTCTAAAATGTCTTCGTCTGTTGGGAAATCCATTGTATGCGCACCATCATCACTATTAACGTAATCTTCAAATGTTACATCATCCATGTGCAGTTCTGTATAAGGTCCATATTTTTTTTAATTGAGGCAGTGGAAGATTATCTTCACCCCATTCATCAGTATCCTGCACTAATTCATCTAAAGCCTGCCTTTCTAAAACAATTGACCATTATTTGTTCTTTTACTTCGACATTAAATGCTTTATTTAGGTCCCTAGTAGCGACATAGTTATAGGAGTTGCCTCTTCCATATGTACCAAAACTTTAATTAAAATTCGTTTTCTTTAATGCTGCTTAAGATTTTTAATAATTTCCCGGTCCATTGGTTGTAAAATGGAGGTTAGATTAGGAGGAAAATATTCCAGTTTAATGTATTTTAGTTTTGCTTCTACATTCTTAGGGTGTTTGGGACAGTTGTCAAGAAACAATATAATTTTTCTATTCTGGGCAGCAAACTTTTTATCTAGCTTTAGGAGCCACTTCTCATAAATTTCACTCGTCATCCAAGCTTTTTTGTTGTACTCGCAATTCACATTAAGTGATTTTATGCCCTTAAAACAACGTGGATTTTTCGACTTGCCAATAACAAGCAATTTCAACTTCTCAGATCCACTCATATTGCTTCCAACCATAACTGATAATTTTCTCCTTACTGTTTTTTCCACCAAAACCTTCTTGATCTTTAAACGCTAGTGTTCTGTTGGGTAAACATTTAAATAAAACTCCCGTCTCATTTGCATTAGAAATGTCATTTTTATCGTATTGTCTAATTAAATCGGGTAAAACATTTTTTGCCAATCCTCATATTATTGCAAATCTGCAGAAGCACTTTCAGCGCACAGCGACATTTGGACGATATTATACCTTTTTTAAACTTATCTAGCCATCTTACACTAGCTGGAAAACCTTCACGTCCCAAAGCAGCAGCAAATTCTTTAGCTTTTTCTCTAATTAGTGTTCCTGAGAGAGGAAGATTTTTATCGCGTGCGGTAATGAAAAGGGCAAGTTTGAACTAACATAATAGGGGTGGAGTTGGAAGAATGATTATATATAATCAAAATTCTACCTTTTTGTGCCAACTAGTGTGTTACTGTTGTTATTCATTTTTGTAAAATATTTATGCATTATATTATATTGTTACTTTTTACACTGTTTATTGTTTACTGGCACAAATAAATATTATTATTATTATTATTATTATTATTATTATTATTATTAGTAACCTACTTAAGCATAGCTTCATCAACATCATTATTAACACAAGTTGTAAGCTTTTTTCGCTTGCTGTGATAATAATGGTCACTTGTCTTTTCTGAAATCCTTGTTCTTTAAAATGGTTGATAATGTGTTAGGGGGAATTTTAAATTGTTCTACAATTTTTTAAGCCCTGACCCTTAATATAAAGTTGGTTTTTACTTTTATGGAACACCAATCGGTCTAGGGGGCTAATGTCAAGTTTGGGGGGCTAAGCCCTCCCTAGCCCCCCCCCCCCAAGTTGCGCCTATGTTTATAAAAACTTTTTTTTTATTTTTCAATGGTATTTCTAAAGGTAGAGTAAAAGATATTTAAAACTAAATCTTGTGTTTAAAAAAGAAGAAATACTACACGGTACGGCTCTGCTCCTCTTACGGCACGTAAACCAATCAGGGACGATAGCGTACGATTCGATGTTGCTATTTCCCGCTCCTTACCATTAATGAAGTAAAAGATTCTTTAAATAATTGCAAGAGCGGAAGGGAGGTCTGTATGAAGGTTCAAGAAAAATTAGTGTCAATCTTAGAAAAAAAAAATAAAATAAAAAGAAATAAAAAAGTTTTGAAGTATAACAATTCGTGTATTGAATACTTTAGATTAGATATTGCTCTTTAACTTCGGTTGATGTAGAAAGACCTTTTTCACTACATAAACTTATTTTGAGTTATAGACGTCGTTCCTTGACTGCCGAGAATTTGGAAAAATGAACTGATATCAATTATGAGTATGCGGTTCAGAATACAGACAGCTCTGGAAATAGCTAATCACAACAAGGTAAGTTATTTGGGATGTAATTTTATTGATATAGATTTGAAAACTTTCATTGCTCAATGTATTTGACGATTTTTACAAAAAATACTAGTGTATTTGTAAATTGTAACTCCTTTTTTCAAAAAATAAAAAAAAAAAAGAATAAAGAAATCGCAGTGTAATCATAGTTAAATTAACAAAGTAAGCGTAAGTACGACTCTGTTAGAAACCTGATTATAATTATTAGTCTTAAAAGGTAACATAGGTAAAAGGTTAGGTGAATGAAAAATAGAACTGTCTTGTCCTGAAGTTTTTATTTTTAAGAAATTTAAATATGGTAATCACGGCGGAACAAAAAGCTTTTATGACTGAAAGTTGCTTTAGAAATGGTAGAAGGGTTAATGGCCAGTGGGTCTATTCAACACGGGACGCCATTCAGGATTTTCAAACAGAATTTTGACACAGTCAAGGATTTCGACAAGTTCTGCCAAGTTTTGACTTGTGACTTTGTTAGAGAAACAGGAAGTGTGAATAGAAATAGAGAGTTTTTTTAGACATTTATAAAAATACGAATATTTATGGATAGAAGTGCTCAATATAGAAATAAAATTGCTCGCGACGCCGCATTTGAAAAACATGTGGGTTTGGTTTTCATTTTCTGCAGTATAACACCTAATTCTTCACCTAACGCATGACATCAATAGGTATAAAAAACAAATCTTGCACTACTACTTGAAATGTGTAAACATAAAATTTTTAAATTTTATGTTACAAGTACTTGCAACCAAGCATAATGTAAATACGCCTTTGGATACAATTTTCAATTACTCTACACAGTTTTTCTCTTGGTTTTGGAGATAACTCATTTTATAAAATACATGAAGTATTTTCACAGAATGTAAAAGTTAACGGCAACTCTTAAGGCGATGATTTATTAGTAAATTTAACAGCTAAGTATTTTTAGAAATTTGGGCGTATCTACGAGCTTTGAAGTTTGATTTGTTGACCTTTATGGAGTGCGCGGAAAAGTAATAAATCATAAATAATAATAAAACTTAATTTGGTGAGTGTATCTTCTTTGAGGCTTTTTAAAATGTGTGGTAATTTATGATCTAAAAAATACATACAGCATTAGATGTTTCCTCCAAGGTGGTCTATAAAAGTACTTTTTTATCCTACGACGCGACGACCACGTAATATGATTGTATAATTAACATAAATAATTAATTGGATTAATTTAAAAAATAAATAGTCGGTTCTGAGTACTTTTGCTAAAGGCCAAGCAATAGAGCGATTTATCGTGACATTAATACTATTAGAAAACGGTCTGTGCCATCATCTAAAAGACGACCCGTAGATGATTTCTGTTATATTCCAACTCTGAAATGTTTCCAATAATTTGTTATAAACATTTTAAAGCAAAAAACGCAATTTTTTAAAAGTTTTTTGCTTATAAAATCGAAAGTAATGAAGCAATCTTAATGGTGTAAATGGACGATTTGTAGAGAATAGAAATACGAACAAAATGAGAGGTCGAACGTCCCGATCGGATACGTAGCAACGGAGAAAATCCAGAAAACCGAAAAATTAAGAGTTTTTTTTTTAAATTCATAACTCGGCCATTTTTAAACGTACAGGACTCAAACTTTGGAATATAATAAATTTATAGCTACTTTATGTGTGCAAAACCCCGACGCTGCCCGACGATTAGTTTTGCCACAATCGTCATTTTAATTTTTCAATACACTATTTTGCAACAAGTTTGGATTCTCTATGGATCGTCCGATTTATTAATATTGACTCTCCTTCGCTCCTCCGCTCTCCCCACTACTCCCCGCTTTCGCGCGCTCGGCCATTTTCACGCATCTTTACGTGCATTTTCAACCGGTTTCGTAGCATTTTATGGAAAAATTAAAATGTACGTTTTGTTCAATTAAACTTGTACTTTTCAAATCCGTTTCAATAATTAAAATCGGACGATCCATAGAGAATCCAGACCTGTTGCAAAATAGTGTATTGAAAAATTAAAATGACGATTGTGGCAAAACTAATCGTCGGCGTCGGACAGCGTCGAGGTTTTTCACACATAGCTATAAATTACTACTTTTTTTCAAAGTTTGAGCCCCCTACGTTTAAAAATGGCCGATTTATGAATTAAAAAAAAACTCTTAATTTTCCGGTTTTTCCGGATTTTATCCGTTGCTACTTATCCGATCGGGACGTTCGACCTCTCATTTTGTTCGTATTTCTATTCTCTACAAATCGTCCATTTACACTATTACGATTGCTTCATTACTTTCCATTTTATAAGCAAAAACTAAACAAATCGCATTTTTTGCTTAAAAATGTTTATAACAAATTAATGGAAAAAATTTCAGAGTTGGAAATATAACAGGAATCATCTACGGATCGTCTTTCAGATGATAGTACAGGCGGTTTTCTAATAGGATTAATGTCAAAAAATCGCTAATATTTTGCTCTGTTGCTTGGCCTACTAACTAATAGAGAATAGTCGTGAATTTTTGTATTGCATATATTGTTCAAGCAAGTCATTACAAGCCCAAAAATGTTATTTTGAAGAAAATTACTGGGATAATTGAATTAATTTTTTTTTTACTTTTCGGTAGGTATCTATAGTTTATTACAATTTATAAGCAACCTTTTAAGCATGCCAAATGACGTGCTACGTTCATAATTAAATCCGTTTTTCTTTTCGCTCGGAATTTTTATCGGCCATGTGATCAATTGTATTGTTTACATCAATTGGTCACGTGCCTGTCAAAGAATAAGGAACACGGTCTCGAATGTATTTCAGGTGCCTATAACTAACCTAACCTGAATGATTCATGTGTGATGTAAATAGAAAGTATTTATTGTTTGCGGAGAGTTTGTTGTATTATTAATAGTGTAATTTGTATAATTCTTTTTATTTAATAATGAAATTTCTTAAAAACTACCCTATAGGTATTGTGTTATGCTAATATTCAAAAATACAAAAATAGTGCAAAGTTTTACATAAATATAATTACATGTTAGTATTGTCACGTACTGCCTACCCGGCGCCTTCACCAAACATCACTTTACTCCTTCAGACACGGCGCTCCACCAAATGTCACGTAGGGGTCGTAGGGGGTAGGTAAATTATGATGCGGTTTACCAAAACAGGTACAATCAGCACAATCACTTATTGTATAGTTTAACGTAGGGGCAGCCTCAGATGGGGGTAACTGATGAAACCAACCTTAAGGGTTGGTGCTACAGGTGCCGCTAGCGCGACACAGCAGTACCGCTTCTTCTCACAACGCGACAGTCCCGCGCTCTTTTTGCATTTCGCTGGTACGCTATGTATATGAATCTCTCAAGAACAGTTTATACAAACAGTATAGACTGGTCAGGGTTCATAAAATAACGGCGATGCCAAATATAAAATAAATAATATGATAAAATGTATGGAATTTTGGAAGAAATACGAAAAATGGGAAAATATGACCCGCGCCCGTAACAGCTAGCCCTGGCTTTGAAAATTTACAGGTCTGAGGACACATTTACAAAATACAAATTCAAATATTTACAAATATAAAACACAATTAAACAAACTATAAACTAGGTTTCGGCTCGCAGACTCAGTACCTACATCAAGAATTTATTAAGATGAAACGAAGAATGTTAAAAACTAGCTTAAGGGGTTATATACAGTTAGGAGGCCGAAAAAAAGCGATTTTTCAAGAATTGTTCCTGAGAAGACGGTTAAATTCAGTAATGTAAAAATTTGTACACTTATTATGGTAACGTTTAACTGTATTTTAAGATTTTTGTATTTGTAAAAATAAATTATGGAAAGCTGCTATAGCTGATCTCCAGGAGGTCCTCTCAAAAAAGGCATCTTGCGGTGACCACGATATCTCTGGACTAGATCATCTAAAATGAAAAAACCAAACGGATTTCATTAAAGTAATGTATAATTCTCTAATTAATGAAGGAATAAGCAAAATAAAATTTTTTGACAAAATGGCGGCTTCTCAAACAAAAAAAAACGGTTTTTGATCAAAATTTTGACCTTAAATTGTTTATACACTAACAAATATTTATCGGTGAGATAAAACCTTCGATTAATTACTAAAAAATATACTTAAGAAGCTTGTGGTAAAATTTGAGACTGATCGGTTCAGTCGTTTCCGAGAAATCTTGGTCACCGACTTTAAGAACACAGTTTTGAGAAAAACGCGTTTAAAGTTTCAAAAGCACTTTACATAGCGTGCAATCGCTCTGACACGTCTTTACAAATATGCGTGTAACTTCGAAAATTGTCGCCGGATTGCCTTGAAATTTTCTGTGTGTGTACTTGAATATATGTACATTACGAAAATGACATTAAAAAAAATCGATTTTGTGAAAATTGTAACTGTATGTAACCCCTTAAAGGGAAGATAAAAATGATTACTGTCCTGGTAGTCTGGCTAATGTAAATTTACACATTTTTACAAAGTTCTATTATTAAGATTAAGGAGTTCCAACACGTTGCTGATCGAGACTAGCCTACACACCGACAAAACTCGACACATCCTAGAGCCAGCTTTAGACGGTGCCTTTTTTCGTGCATCATGATGCATGCGTCGTAGCGCAACTATGACGCATGCGTCTCTGCATGCGCTTTTTAAAGCGCATCGCTCGTTTGCGTCAAAAGGCAAAGAGACGCAGTGTTTCCCGCGATTCTTGGGAGTTTGTTTGCGTCCTCTTCGCATTTTTACGTCAAAATGGAATGGAACAATGATAGAACCATTGAGTTTATCGACTCCTATAGAAATTTCACTTGTTTATGGCGATGTGAAGATCCTAATTACAAAAACCGGATTATACGTAATGATGCTGTTCAGGAATTATGTACAAAATACAGTATAACACCAAAGCAAGTCTTGAACAAAATTAAGAGCTTGAGGTCATACTTCCATAAAGAACATACAAAAGTTACGAAGAAGAAAAGTGGAAGCGCAACCTCCGAAACATACAAAAGCAGTTGGTTCGCATACACTTCCATGTTATTTATTTTGGATGGTGACACCCAACGCAGCGGCACAGAAACTGAGGTTTCAGGATATGACATCCAAGAGAACACTAGTGAGAACGAGAGAAATAGTGAAATAGAGGTAAGTTGTCTATAAAGTTCGAAATTTATTGAATTCAATATACAATCAATTTGAAAATTATACTAATCTTACATAGTTAGTTTTTCTATGAAATAAGAATATTTTAGAACACAGTAAACATTTTATTACGGAATTTTTAATATAATTCTGTACCATTACTGATATACGAAGAGAAACTACTTGTTGGCAAATATTTCTTGCCACGAAACACTGCCTTCTTTTGATACAAAATAATTCATAAATTCTTCTCTGATTAGCTTTGCGTCATTTCCGGCTTTACGCGGAATTTTTTTGAACCTGATTATGCCCGTATCACCAGCGGTATCTCTTCTCCAAGTACCTGGTGTTATTTCTCCTGTATCCACATTTTCTATATCGAATGTTCCCGGTGGAGAATAATTTTTTTTGGAAACAGCATTTCTTCTTAAAAAATTATGTAGGCAAATGCAAGTTAAAACTAAAGCCTCTGTAGTATCGGGCTTCACTGCTATTGGTTTTCTAAAAATTCGAAAAACTGCTGATAAAAGTCCGAACGCATTTTCCACAATGCGCCGGGCCCTAGACAGTCTATAATTATAGATTCTTCTTGGAGATCCTGCTGGTACATTAACCGGAAATGGTTTCATAATATTGGCTGTCAAAGGAAAGGCGTCATCTGCCACGATCACATATGGTACTTCTAAGTGCATGCTTTTAAGAGGTGTTGGTTTTGGTATATTTAGTGCGTTATTAATCAAGCTTCTACAGAAAGAGGTACTTTGGAAAACGCCCCCATCTGACATCCGTCCCTGAGATCCTACATGTGCATATATGAATTTATAGTTTGCATCAACTATCGCCATTAAGACGATACTAAATGTCCCTTTGTAATTATAGAACGAACTACCAGTATTCGCTGGACATTGGATTTGCACATGCTTCCCGTCAAGAGCACCTATGCAGTGTGGGAAGTTCCACTGGTTTTCAAATTCTTTAGCTATTTGAAGCCATTCATCTTCAGTTGAAGGAACCTAAAAAAAATCGTAGTTGTATATGTTGCGTTTTGTTATTATACTAGGTTAGTTAAAAACGTAATTTTTGATAACCAAAAAACGTTTTTAGTTCATTCATCTTCAGTTGAAGGAACCTAAAAACATCGTATTTGTACATGTTGCGTTTTGTTTATTATTAGTATTATTACTCCCGCAATAGGTTATTTAAAAACTTAATGTTAATAACCAAAAAACGTTTTTAGGTAGTTGAAGATGAAACTACGTCATCAAGTACAAATCAACAGACATTGGATTTTCCAACACCTTCACCGAAAACCAAACGTAAAAAAAAATTGTCGCAGGTAGACGAAGCCTACAATTTCCTGACAGAGGCAAAAGGAAAATTGAGCGCACAAGATCGATTTTCCTCTTTTGGGGAAGTAATTGCTTGCAAATTAAGAAGTTTAAATGACCCACGTTTACAAGCTGTGGCCGAATTTCAAATCAACAAGATTCTATTTCAGGTGGAAATGCAAAGTTTAAATATGCAGCCAAGCTGTCCCACTATAGTGCGTTCAAGTGATACTCTGGAATCAGATAATAGCCGTCCTGGATCTTCAACTACTAATTATAGTTATGACTTATCAAACCCAATTACACCAGAAATGCTCAGCCCAAATTCAGAAACGCTTTTAAGTGCTATTACTACAGATACCAATCAGAATTCTGCGCTAATCGAACTACAAAATGTTCAACAACTCGACCTTGACTTGACAAAGTTTTTAAAGTTTCATTAACACTTATTTTTCAACTAAAGTTTGTTATCTTGCTTAAAATACTACTTAGATGTTAAATTAGTTTATGTATCTGGTTTCTCTAATAAAGTTTACTTTTTCCTATTTGGAATTACATTAATTTTCTTACCTTAACATGTCCTTTTAAAGCTTTATTCAGGGCATTACACACTTCAGGTATAATTATTGAAATAGTTGAATCAGAAATTTTAAATGTATACATTAAACTCCTGTATGAATCTCCAGATGCTAAATATCTCAAACACACTGCCAGTCTTACTTTTTCAGGAATAGCTTCTCTCATATTTGTATTTGTTTTTCTAATATTTGGTCCAACCATTGACAACAGTTCTTCAAAATCAGTTGAAGACATTCTCGTAAAATTTTGAAAGAACCATCCGCCATCTAACAACATTTTCTCTATAAAGGAATAGCTATACTTCTTTCTTAGCATTTCCCGTATCCAACACTTGCGTTTTTTTCGTTGCTTATTTTTCGCTATTATGATAAACGCAGCACACAAACCTCCAAACTTCAAAACATCCATGTTGAAATGTGCAAGACGCACCGATATCAATTTAAAGTGTACATGATATGTTGCATGATATAAAAACGTACGGTTTTGTGCGCTAAATTGCATGCGCTGCTGCACGAAATGCCGTATGCGCTAAGGCATGAAAAAAGGCACCGTCTAAAGCTGGCTTAGGAGCCACATGTTGAGGTTGTTCGTCAGCTGGTTCTGGTTCAGACGGTCACAGTTCCTGTGTCCTTGTGATGGGATCGGCTACTTTGGTTCCGACTCCCAGTGCACCAGTAGCATCGCGTCTTATAAGTTTCGTAATTTGTACGAAAATTTGTAGTAGAAAATATTTTTTTCTTAATGAAAACCAAATTAATTAGACAAAAATAGTTTAGTTTAAAATATGTATAGTATTGAGATAAATTTTTTCTAAGTGAAAATTAGATACGATATGTTTAAATCTTGTTGCTTCTAAGAGTTTAAATAAACTAAAGAAACCGTGATTTCTCCAAATAAAGAAGACAAGTTGTTCGTGCAACTCGTAAAGGGTCTACCTCAAAATGAGAATTTTACCGTGTTGCCACGCGTAATCTCGTATTAATACACAAAATTGTTGAAAAAATATCGTGATTGAAAAGGTCTGGTACATCGGCTTTCTTTGACGTTTTAAGTAAAATTGCAAGCTGTTTTGAAATAAGCTTCCCTTTCAATACACATATTAAGTTTTGTTATTAATTAAGATTTTTATAACTAAATCAAGAATGAACCTACTTAATGCAGATTTCTCCATTCGCGGCACGTTCGCTTTTCCTACCTTGTTGGTTATCCAAAACCTCTGTCACCACCGTTTTAACTTTGTCCCCATACGTTTTACATGGCTTTACAGGCTTTTCGGTGATGCATTTACCTTTATACATATATTAAATATTTTTATGAATAATACTATTTAGTTTAAGTATTAAATGAAAAGAAAGTACATATATAATTATAATATACTATACATAGTCAAAAATGATGGATTTGTATAATTGTTAGTACACAGTAGTAGTACAAAATTTTATTATGATTGATAGTTGCTGTGGAATTATCGCTGTAATTCTTGAGGGGAATTATCGGGGGTAAGTGCACAAGTGCATCAAAATTACCGATAATTTTTGAATGAAATGTGTTTTTTTATAATTGCAAGAGTTTGTTTTCATATTTTCGCGAAAAAGCCCGACTCCGCAGGAGGAGGGCATTTTCGTAAAATATGAAAACAAACGATTGCAATTTGTAAAAAAAACACATTGAATAAAAAAATTATCTGGTTATTTTGATGCACGAGTGTAATTTATTTGAATATTTCCCAAATTAATTAAGAACTCGAATCAAGTAAATTTAAATATTTTATTTAACAGAAAATACTAACAATAAAATTAAAATGCTTAAAAATTACAAGAATTGCAATGAAAAGTACAATTATTGTAATTAACAATATTTTGCTTTGAATTTGTAGACATGGTGGTTGATGCAGTCAACGAGCGAGAGCATATTTCGGCGGGGGACTCTATTGAGCTTGACGGTTGGTCATTGTCCCGCATTTTTTCAATCAAAAGCATATTATAACAATTCTTGACAAAATGAAAGGAAAACATTCGTTGACATTGACTTTTTTGTCTGCTGTCACTCAATAAGATGACGTTAATTGTCAGAATATTACATTTTTTGACGTTTGTTAACAATAAAATCCCGCTTTGACGTTTCGTCAACAATATAAACTTGCGATGCAATTTTCGATTTCTGGCAGTGCTGTTTTCGCTGTAATTTTGCGAAAATTGCATTTCTCTTATAGGAACTTTAACATATGAAGGAAATATTCCCTGTAATTTTGCGAAAGATCATACCTCTTATGTGGTTTTTAGTACATGAAGGAAATATTCAGTGTAATTCAGCGATAATTGAACACCTCCTATGGAAAAATTAATACATGAGGAAAATTTTCCTAGTAAATTTCTTCAACATATCATTTTTGAGTTTGTAATGACTTGCTTGAACAATTTATGCAGTAAAGAAAATACATGCGTCTTCCTTATTATTAAAATATTCACAAAAAAGCTATTTCAAGGACTGACTCCAAAATATCTACTATGTATATGTATGCAAACTTACCATTTGTTTGCACATAGTTCAATTAATGAGACAAAAAAAAAGTTAAGAGGACATTTGCTAGTCTGCAATTTTCTTTGGATTTGGAGAAGAAAGTAAAGTAAAAATTGGCAACAGCGTTGAACAGATAAGGGAAATAAATAATAGCATTTTCTTACTAATCTACTTCGAACGTGTCACGCTTTTGTGATTCTCTTGGAAAGAGTCTAGAATTTCGTTCAGGCTGCTTTTTCTTTTTGTATACACCGCACGGAGATTTAGTGCAATTTAGGATTTTTTGTAATACATTTATTATTATCTATTGTAGGAGATTGCTGATGGATTAGAGCATTAGTTTTATTCCTTAAATTATAGATGAAGGATGGACCCACATTATCTAAGAATGTAGGCGAATTCTTATGCATAATCTCATTAGTAACAGAGGCAGTCAGTCCTATTATAGTCCACAGTAATTATTTACAATTAAAATTAGAAATATTTATTCATTTATTTTCCTTTTTGACAAATTTTAATTAGTATAAGAATCGTCAATGATTCAATCTTAAAATTACTTAACACAAACATTATTACATATCGCTTAAAAAACTTTCTACGGAATACAAACACTTATCGAATAAAATATCTTTTAATCTGGTCTAAAAAGTTTTTAAAGTAGGAGACTATTCTGGCAATTTATTAAAAAATTGTGGCCCTAAAGAATCAGGAGACTTAGATCCTATTTTATATCTATTGTGAGGAACATAATGTTTGTTTTGCTGGCGTGTGTTTACCTGATGTTTATCTGTCACCACATTAAAACTACATTTATTAATATAAACATACAGTGAAAGTCACTTATAACGACGACCAAGGGACCGGCAAATTCCCGTCGTTATAAAAGGACGTCGTTACATACAGCCGATTCTTTTTCCAGTAATAAGGTGAAAAACATATCTTTGCATATTCATTTTATTACTTACATAAAGATACATTACTCATATAGTTATGAAAAACAAAAACAACTAAGTACATAATACGTTATATGTATGTACGTAATTAAGATGAGACACATAGGTACACAATACTACTTATGATTTATTTATAGGGTAACTAATTCGAACAGCACCAGTCGCCTACTAAAAATATTGTTATTGTTGCATTTCGATATCGGGATATCTGGGAATCACATCAGTGACAAAACGGTTACAAAAACAGACCAATCGTAACATTCGACATACGTCGCATCGTGACTTTGCTCGTCCGCATGTCGTTATATCCGGCTTGACCCTGAGTACAGCAGGGCGTTACCGTTATATCCGACGGCGTTATACACGACTACAAAAGCGTTGCCGGATATAGAAATCCAACCGATTCTCTAGGGTTCGGTCGTTATAAGCAACTTATCGTTATAAGCGACGTCGCTATAAATGACTTCCACTGTATATACATATTTCAAAAACAAATCAACTATTGGCTGTTAAAACCTTAAATTTTTTGAAAAGATTTGTACATGAGTGAGTACTAGGTACACGAGCTATTGATCGAATGAGTCTTTTCTGTCAGAGAAAAACCTTATAGGCAAAGGGTGACCAACCCCAGAAAATGACCCCATATTGCAGTCGACTCGACCTGAGCATAGTACAAAGCAATAAGCTGTTTTTCATCTAAAACGGTGCACAAATTCTTAAACTACAGTGTTAACCTAACTGAAAATATGCTCGCAGTGACTTTTAAAATCCAGACATTCATCCAAAAAGATTCCCAAAAATTTAACTTTTTCACTTTGTGTAATAGAGCTGTCCTGAACAGAAATATCAAGTTTAGAGCATATCTTTTGATAATTGTGAAATCTAATGAAAGTGAAAGTTTTTTTACTGCTATTGAGCAATAAAAAATTTTCACTAAACCATATCTACCAAACTACTATTGCGTGATTCATAACATTATTACATCTCATTCCCAGATCTCTATCCAGCCTTTCAGAGATTTAAAATGACATATCATCGGCATAAACAGACATGGCGTCAGCAGGGATACAATTTATACCCTTTATATATGATACGAAAAGGACGGGACACGGGACCCAATATAGAACCCTGTGGGACACCTATCCCTATATTAACCTGTTTAGAATTTATTCGTTGTTCGGTTTTTCGGCCATGATAAAATATACTTACATACTGCTTTCTATTTTCAAGAAATGTTGTAATCCAATTCAAGGAAGAATTGAAAATTCCATAATCAGATAACTTGAGCAGCAATGGTCAACGCAATCGAATGCCCTGCTAAGGTCACAAAAGACCCCAACAGGACACTCCCCCGCCTCAATATACCTTACTATTTGGTGGTAGAATAAGTTTATAGCAGTAATGGTGGATTTTCCATTCGTAAAACCATGCTGGTTCACGTTTAAAATACCATTCCCGTATAAAAAATTATTTAACCTATTTAAAAAAGCATAGTCAAAAACTTTTGATAAACTCATTGGGACTGTAATTAGTCTATAATTATAAACTTCCATGTTGTCAATATTTTTGTGTTAAGGTGTAACTTTACACATTTTCAATATTGAAGGAAAAGTTCCTGGACAAAATGAAAGATTAACCAAGAAAGTAATAGGTTTAATAATATATCGTATAACCTCTTTTATCAAAAAATTTGGAATATCATCAGCGCCTAAAGAGGTTTATTTTTAAGTTTGTCATTCAACAAATTATATAATTCAGTCTCAGTATATGGGCATAAAGAGAAGTTGCATGCCATAGAAGATAGTGCAGGCGCGTCCTCTTCTATTTTGTGGAAGCAAGTATGTGGTATTTTTTTCAAAATATCATATTATGGAATATTTTTAAAATATCCATTAAATGAATTAGCAATCAAACTAGGGTCTGAGACACTGTCATTATTCACTCTAATTAAAAGACTTTTTCTTGCATTGCTCTTTTTTGTTAGTACAGAAGCTACATTCCAAGAGCTTTATTTTTATCTTCACAGTTTTTTATTTTGTTCTGAAAAAAGTTCCTTTTTGCTTGTTCGATTAAAGTCCTATGTTGCATTTTATTATTAAGCTAAGTCCGCTGTAATTTTGAATATTTATGTTTTAACGAATGTAGGTTTTTCAGTTTTGCTCTAGAATCTTTAATTTCTTGAGTAATCCATGGTTTCTTATTTTTATTTTTATATTTCTTTAAAGGAAAATTTACATTAAAATGGTAAATAAAAATGGCATAGAAAAATCTAGACCGCGATTTTAAGTCATATTTAACATACAACTCATTCTAACTCTTATTAGCAAGGTCTCTTTTAAAGTTCTCAATATTTCGATCAGAGAAAACTCTCTTAGAACATGACATATCCAAATTTATATCATTATCATCTTACCATCTCATAAAAAACTGTCCGATGATCCGATACATTGTTATTCAGAACACAAACAACCCCATCATCATTAAGATTGACCAATATATGATCCCAGGTCGAGACAGCGGTGTCACTGAACCCGAACCCGAGTTGGCCACACCACCCTAGAAATTAAATTAAAACAAGTTAATATTTCATAGAAATTTTTAAATTTTACCCTGTCATTATAAGAATTAAAGTTAAAATCACCACACAGTATTATATTTATACCAGGCTTATAAATGTAGTCCAGAATATACGAAATCCTATAAAAGAACACATTAGTACTGCCCATTAGGCGACCGGTAACAAGCAAGTATAACAATTTCACCCGCTTTATTATCCATATTGCTTATACCACCAAAATCAATACTATTTTCGTTACAGAATTTGTCTAGATTAATTTTAGTAAAAGAAATACAATCTTTTGTGTAAATACTGATACCTCCAGCTCGGTACTTGGATCAATAATACAAATTTACTAAAGTAAAACCGTCAAAAACAAAACTATTCACAGACTCGTCTGTACACCATGTTTCAACAATAAACATAAAACATTTAAGTTTGTAAAATCGGATAAATCCATATTAAGTTCATTAATTTTGTCATAGTTTAGACACTGAGTATCTAGCAGCATAATTTGAGGTTTAAAAACTAAGTTCCTACATTGTCCCTCTTGCTTAGTTGTAAATAACGTTTACACAGGCATTATATGGCCATATGGTAGGGTCAATTGCTGTTTTAAAATGTTGTTGATAAATACTAACTTTAAAAGAAGAATATATTTCAGGATGTTTAGAGTGTAACTGTTCACAGGAAACCTCCGAAGAGTTAGGTTTTAATATTTCAATTAGTTGTTCACATTGTGTAGTGGATATCACTCTATAAACATGTAAATCTACATATTTTGAAACTCCTTTAATCATCTTGACAGAATTACCCTGCTGTCCAGTTCCCACTATAATGTTTGCGTTATTCTTTTTTTAACCTTTTTTTCAGAGTTAATTTGATTAGTACATAATCTAGGCTACTAGTTTTCAACACAAAAAAATTATTGGAAGAGAAGAATGACAACAAATCTCGTCTTGTTGAAGAGTAATTAAGAAATTAGTGAGCTTCAATTTTGCAAGCAGCTCGACCTACCCAGGACTTACAGCGGAATTTTCTTAACAGATGCTTGAATCCATCGTCCAAAAATTTCTTGTTTCTCGGGCTTTCCTGGCGAACCACGTATCTAAAGATTTCATAAGAGTCACTCGTATGGCATTTGTTCGCCCAACTAGACGAGTTGATGTACAAACAAGAAGGCTATGTCTTTATATATGTTTCTGTAATAGGTTCATAATGAAAACCCCATCTTATCACTCTCTAATGTTAAGTCCATTTTATGTTCTGCAACAAGTCGGAAAATACATTGTTTCCATCGCAAATATGCAATTGCTGTAAAGTCATTTTCTTACACAGGTAATAAACACCACTATTGTTTCTGGGTGGCGCAGATAACTGAATGCAACGCACATTAATTTCGTTGCCTACTCACCTTATTTAAATTTTATTTGGAGTATAAATCAGGCACTTCAGTCGTTTTTTAGAACGTGGGTATCTCGTTACTGTTACAAACTTAGATATATATATATATATATATATATATATATATATATATATATATATATATATATATATATATATTTCGTATTTTATATAAATCTAAACATAAAAAATTTGCAAAAGCCGCTATACAATAATTTTCCTCATGTAACGAAGTTGAAGTTAAAAATACCAAGGAATTTACTGAAAAGGTTTATGTAGTTCAGGTTTAAATTAAAATCTTCTAAATATGCAAAAATTGAGAATAAATTCTCTAACCACCTGAAAATTCCTTATACAATAAGGATTTCAACAAATAATGGTAAAACAGCTATTCTCCGGGCTATATGCCCCTCCGAGCGCTGAATTACATACCAAAATTTGCCGTATTTTCTTCTAACACAGTTAGATAATAAAATACTTGTTTTGAATGCAAGAAACTACTAGGAAGAAGGAAGCTTTTTCTTTAGTTAGGATGTCGTCACCTGCAGACCGGTTTCGAACTCGTTGGTTCTCATCAGTACAGGATAGACGAACATACCAACCTTCCGAAAAAGTAATCCCTTAAAGCTACAACTGTCGTACTGCATAAGCAGTGAGACACAGGCAGCGCCATCCATTATAATCCTAACTACAGAAAAAGCTTCCTTCTTCCTAGTAGTTTGTTGCATTCAAAACAAGTATTTTATTATCTAACTGTGTTAGAAGAAAATACGGCAAATTTTGGTATGTAATTCAGCGCTCGGAGGGGCATATAGCCCGGAGAATAGCTGTTTTACCATTATTTGTTGAAATCCTTATTGTATAAGGAATTTTCAGGTGGTTAGAGAATTTGTTCTCAATTTTTGCATATTTATATGTACCCCTGACAAGTAGACTTTCATTCATACGTTTAAAATCTTCTAGTTGATTGGTTAGGTTTGAACGAGTTTTGGTTAAGTTAGTAAGTCGTCATAAAAGAAAACTTATGAGTTATTGCATTATTTCCCTAAATATTGTTTGGTCTCGGGACGCGTTGCTAAAATGGATTCAGATCTATTATTGGGACTAACACATATTTAAGTTACTCTTTTCTTGATGATTACAATAAAGAATTTAACAATAATAGTTGTCTTAATTTAAAGCCTTAATTGTCAAATTAACCTACCTATGGTTTTCCCACTCTCTGAAGCCTAACTTTCATAACTAGTAGAAAGCTGTTTGCAGATGACTCGTCGTTTATAGTCTCATCCAGGGAGAGGGAAGGTCTTAAGAGGATATGCAATAGTGGTATGACTGCACTATTCAAATGGTTTAACAACAACTCTTTATACCTTAATAGTTTAAAAAAAACGTACATAAAGTTTCACACAGCTCAAAATAGACAAGAACAGGACTTTAACGAATTTAACAATAGGCAAGGAGACTATTTCTCGCTCAATCTCTTTAAAATTTCTGGGCTTGACCATGGACCAGAACTTAAACTGGAAGGAGCACTGTGGTGGGCTGTGTTCTAAGTTAAATAGTTTCGTTCAGATTCACCAAGAAGGTTTAAGATTTAGTACTGGTTTAAATTAAGAGCTTATAGTTGATCAGTTATGTTTTGTGCTGTCATTGTTAATAAGTCGTCATTAAAAACATGAATTATTCTAATATTTCAGCGATTTTCTGGGTTTTCAAATGATTTTCATCTTGGAACGAGTTGCTGTAATGAATTTAGTTCTACTATTAACGAAACTACGTACTAACATTGCCCTTTCACAGTACAAAACTTAGGTGTCTTATTCTTACACTTGTCAGTTTAAAACTTTTGGTTGTCAAATTAGACCGGACTAGCGTTGGAGAATCTGGCTGTTTATGTTTTATGACCAGGAATCTTAGGACCTCCCTCTGGGGGAGCTTCTCTCTGTCTTCAATGACTATGTGGGGTTTCGGCTTCATTACGAAGTTTGTTTCTGGGGTGCCTCATCTGCATCAAAGGTGTTTTTATAATCCAGAAAAGGGTGATAAGATGCATTCTTGATATTTCACACCATGTCTGTTGCAGGTCACAATTTTGACATTTAAAAATAATTACGCCTACCGGAATCCTAATATACGAGTTGGGCAAGTTTGTTTACTTGACATTCACATTCCCAATTATTACTTTTATTTGAAAGGGTACAGAGATCAACTACACATACATACACTGCAACAGCGCCACCCCTGTGCTCTGATCTGCAAAATTTAGTAATTAATTTAAAATTTCTAAGACTTACCACATCAAGCTGATCTTCCCTCATCCAGTGGTCCGAAATGCATACAATATCAGCGCTATACTGCATTAGACTCACCTACAAGATATTCAACTTATTCTTTTAAGATTGCATATTCTGGTGATACACTTTTACAACATCAAGCGTATCCAAGTCACACTGCCCTTGCTGCTTTAATTGCTATTCATCAGTATATTTAATTTTTTGTTTTTCAGCGTTTGGCCGCTTTTGCAGAACTTTACATTTTCCAGCATCAAAGGCAGAGTGACAGATGTCAAGAGACAGACCTGATTTACCATTTGAGTCAATGCAGTTTACACACCTAACTATATTGGAGCTACAGTCACTTTTGAGACGATCATCTGCGCTACATTTTACACACAAAATATCCACTTTACATTCTTCGGCCTCATGGCCGAAACCTGCGTACTTAAAACATCTAAACAGTCTTACATATTCAAACACTCTACATGACGCTGACCATCCAATACTTAACTTTCCTTTTAATTTCATATCATCATGACACATAAAGTTGTTTCGAGACTTCAAAGCATCAACTAGTTCGTCATCCTTAAGGTTTTCGATAAAACACGGATTTTTTTGGGACGGCATGGTTACTTGATAATTTTTCCCCAGAACCTTTTCAGCCTCCTTCCTTACTTTCTCTATTTCCTCCTTGGTTTTACACTTGATTAGTATTCCACCATCTTTAACTGCCTGCAGACCAATTATACCAACTTTCATACTTGACGGATTCAATTTTTTTGTTACGAATTCTTTTGTTTTGTTGCTGTCTTGTTCATTTTTTGGCATCATCCTGCTTCTTTGCAATATCTGCACACGAGACACTTTCTGATCTATGTAATGATATATCTCCGGTTGTATTTATATCATTTTTCACTCCATCCAACTCGCTTAATATCAACTGCTTAAAAGACTGAAATTCTTGCTTTATATCCATACAAAATTCAACAAAAGCCAGACAACTCTGACAGAACCACTTATATCCTGCTACATTCTTGACGGTATTGTATTCCTTATTGCTCAAAGATAAACATTTTACGTGTCAAAACCCCTTACAGACTCCTGTGCATCCCACATGTGGATTACGATCAATGCTCATTATTGCTCATCTATTTAGCCTCGCAACCTGTTTTTGGTGTCATTTCGTCTATACATATTGCTGCTTCAAGCACACCGTGAAGTTGTACAAATTGTATTGGGCTTAAGAAAGATTATAGTGAAAAACAATAATCGTCTTGTTTTCATGGACCTTATTAAGAACTTCCAGATTTTCAGGTCCTTAGTAAATGGCTATTCCGTAGCCAGAATTTGCTTTCGGGGATGGTTGAGGGTTAATTTTTTTAGATATACGTTGGTATGTATATTGAATATCATAGTTCTTGGGATTAGATTGTGTCAAAGAGTCAAAGAGGAATAACTTCCCGGCATTTTGCTTAAATATGCAGAAAAAGAACTTAATTTATCCTGAAACTTATTTCAAAACCGAATGTAAATTTGACAAATGATTGGGAAAGAATAAATGTGCCTGTTGTAATAGCAGCAATTATGTTTTCGAAGTAATGACAAAAATATTTAAATTTATGTACGTAATTTTGTACTTTCTTTTTAGCAGGCTTTTTAGGACCCTATAATTATTTAATAATTCCTCACGGATGCATTTACAATACATATTGCGGTACTTGAAAACAAATTGCTTAACAGTAGTGTAACAGAAGTTGCTGTAGGGTACAATTTTGTTATTTATTATAAACAGACCCGTACCTAGGGGGATACCAAAAAAATGTGTATTTAATCTTTTTTTGTTAATTTTTAGAAAAAAAAAATCATGTGCATAATTATGTACAAAACATTTTAATAGACTTTAAAAAAATTATAACATAATTTCAAATCAAACATATTTTGCCTCGTCTTTTATTTTACATAAAAATACTTAAATAGGAAAGTATACAAACGAACGTTATTTTCTATGGTACATAACAAAACAGTTTTCTTCTTTTTTATACTTAAATGTACCTTACACTTACCACAAAAAAATGCGTTTTTTGTTACATTTAGCATTTTTGCACCGCTTTTCTTCCTTACTACGACCACGATTTGGCAGATGATCGATTGAGTCATGTTTTCCCTTATCGCAGCAGCATATATTTTGTATGCTTGAGAAATTAAATAAAGAAAACTAATTGTCAAAAGACCATTTGTGTCCTTTTTGTTATCTTTCTGAAAGATGAATGACAACTGATGCTCCAAGGCCAAATGTTTTTAGGTTGTCTATGTCTGAGCCAGTAGAAGAGCCTTGATAAATCACAAAATCGTGTGCCATTCCAAATCTGCCACATAAAAGAAATATATTTACACCCCATGGGGTTGATTTACCTTTTATGTATTGTTTGATTGACAAGTCTCCCCTGAATGGCATGATTTGCTCGCCAAAGCATAAATTTTCTTCCAAATCTAACTGTGTGCAACGATTCTCAATGGCATCATAAAGAGAACCTTGTATAGCTTATCATTGCAGTTTTCTGGAATTTCCAAATTATTTATACAATATAAATTGGTTCGAAGTTGGAAAAATCTGTCTCTACTTATTGTGCCTCTAAAGAGCTTTATGGATAGAACGTTATCCTAAAACAGCCGAACTTTTGGAAATTTTATTAAAATTACCGCAGTGTGTAATCTTTTTAGTTCTGCTTAATTCATTGGTTTGAAGTGAACGTTTTTTTGATGGGCATATATATTTGTAAATTTTGCCATTTTTCCAAACTCTGCATCATTTCTATATTTTTGAAAATATTCTTAGCACTTCGAGCTCATCATTGCTTTGTTCTAATTCATTCCAGACTACATCATGATTATTAAATTCACGTTTACACCATTTTATAGCATCCTTTTAAGTGATAATTGTTCTGTACTGTCTTCTTATAGGTTCTTTAATGATAGTCGGGCGATAGTTTTTAGGTATTTTTATCGATTTTCAGGAAATAACATTGACAGTGTAATGACAACTTAGGAACGACTACTAACTAGATAAAACATAACATTATACCTAATAGAACAATAATATCATTGAATTTTGGCGCATTCACTATCCCTACGAATAAGGACAAAGATAAATTATCTTCATCGTCCCAATGGGACTCAAGAATTTCAAAAGCTTTTGGACCTACTTTGTCCTCTTTGACACGCCTCTCGATGAAAACTTACAAAATATTTGTTCCACTTTAATATTTTTTGAAACTGTTCATCTCTAGTTTAATAAGACCTCCATAGGATAACTACTGAAGCCACGATGGTATGTTGCAAGTTTAAGAATGGCCACTTTTTATTTTGTAGGTATAGTCACCTTAGCTTTGAAGCTTTTCCTTATATTTTTTTGCCAAATACCATTCCAATACTATTCCAAAGCATCATAGGTCATTTCTTGGGCATTGACATCAAATGTACTTTTTTCAGAAGATGTTGAGGATGAACACGAACTGCTTGGGTACAGATTCATTCAGACTTCGGTGTTCTACTTCCTGAAGCTTAACATTAACCATTTTTAAAACTTTAGGTATTCATCTTCATTCCTCTCGACACAGTTTACTTTGGATTCTAAGATGACTGGATTTTTTCCTAAAATTATCATTCGAATCCAGTAAATGGCTGTTAAAGGACTTTGATGTTCATTAGGCCCTCAACTTCTGACTTGAAAAAAAAGTTTTACATTTAATCTTCGTTCAGCTTGTGAGGACAAATGTACTTAGCATCAAATTAGAATCAAGTTTTTTTAAAGATTTAATAAAGATTAGCATTCCTTTCTGAAAAATCTGTAGTGTATTTTTCCCAGCAGGCTTCATCTTGGAGATTATGTCAAGCATTTTATTTAAATGTTCTTCTTGATCTTCTAAACCAATACCGTAAGCGTTTTTGCTGTGTACACTATCAGTGAGTATGAGTATTTCTACCTTTAATACACTGACAAAACATACATTTACATGCTGCAAGACGTGCAAGCATGTATTGCAAATACATAGTAGCAATACCAAAATTACGTCAGGTTAAACGAGAAGAGCCAAAATACGAAATTGTACCTAACTTTCGTAAAATAACAAAATTGAAAACGTATTTAAAATTTGAAATTTGGCACAGAGATAGAGTGTGGTGACCCAATTATAGACGTGATTGTACAAAAAGTTGAATTTTAATTCTGGGAGTTAATTTCAGGGGGTTAATTGGGAAATGAAAAAAAAAATTCAACCAAGCCAAGCAAAGAAGCAGATCCCATATTTTGAGTAAAATAAATATTCAAAGATTGCCGTGTTTGCGTCTAAAACTGGTGTTAATAAAATGTCGTTCTTTTATATTTAGTTTTTTTTAAAGAATGTCTAAGCAATGTATGCAATATGCATGTTTAATTATACTAGGTAAATACAAATTATTTTAAAATAATAAAACGTGTTTCAGTTGTTTCAAAATATTAGTATAATTGATGTAATATAAATTTTTAAGTATATTAAATAAAAGTGCATTGTTCTTTAAAACACATGTAATTGAATTTAAACAAAAATGGTTTTTTTCTGTTAGAACTTACATCAAATTAATTACTGTTGTAATTGCAACAATAATAAGTATTTCGATTAAATAAGATGTATTTTCTTACAAATAAACTTTTACTGAAACCAATTTGTATTGAATTTAGAACAGGGTATTACTGCATCAAATAATTGACCTATTCAAACCAATAAAAGATTATATTTCAAACAATCTTATAACCTATTGGTTAACAATGATAAACTAATCATTGAAAGAACCCGAATTTGCATTGTGCAATACGGAATAAAGTGTGTCATCGAGTGAATTGGTATCCGATTCAATATACGATAGTATTTTTTTTCTGTGTAGAAGGGCCACATTTTTTAACCAATATTTTGTTGTGCTACGCGCGACAACTTGTTCTGTGGCCATATTTCTTAGGAATAAGAATGGCGGATATTTTGTAGTATCTAAAAATTTCCAATATAACTATAAAGATAAATCCCATTTAAATACACTCAGCTTGTTTCTAACTTTTCAGTTTTTATTTCGTTCAGGCGGGTTGTAGTTTTTTAAAAATGTATTATTTATTTACGGCTGTTCTAAAGTTGCAGCAAAATTAAACAAAATCTATTTTTTTTTGAATTTTTTTTTTCATCCTGGCACATAATAAAGTGCACCCACACCGCTCAAAATGAAATTATCAGGTAAGTTTACCTTCACATTATCACAGACTTGTTTTAGGATTAAAGCCACTTCAAATCGGATAGACTAAGTAACAATATTATATATTCAAATTGGATTCGACACACTTTAAATAGATTATTTACATTCAGGTAATAGTGAGAAGATACGTTAAGCTATTCATAGAACAATTATTCCATTTATGTAGGGTATCTTAGATTAATCATAACAATAAATTTTAGAAATTATCATTTTTCGGAATGATAATAATAAAAAATAATAATATTAAAAAAAGAAGCATGAATTAAAATAATAGAAAAACTCTTGCGAACACAATTTTAAAACTGTATTAAACAGTGTAAATTTTAAATTAGATACTTATTTTTATGATAATATTAATGGGAAATAATATATTGAGAATACCACATAGTGGTCGAAACAATGCACTGGGAGACCCCATTACTAGAGATGTCAACTTTAAACAATCGGTTTCCGGGTTTTCTGGGATAAAAATCCGGGACAGAAGCGCGTCAGGCGGGACGCTATAATTTTAATCAAAATATATTGTTATATTTTAAATTAATTTAGAAAGTTGTCGTGTATTTCGGAAACTTTTTTTTTGTAAAATTTAGCAAAATTTATTAAATACATATTTTATTTAACAGTAAACTGTTTTTATTATTTTGTTTAATTACAATATTATTATTATGAATGAATTCCTGTGTCATACTGCTTATGCAGTTCGACATTGAAGCTTTAAGGATTATTTGCTTTTTCGGAAGGTAGGTATGTTCGTTTATCCTATACTGACGAGAAATAAAGAGTTCGAAGAGTTCGGCTCATAATCAGGGTACTACAGGCGCAAGAGTGTTCAGATGAATCAGAGGATGAGCAATTCAAAGGCCTACTGGCTAGGGTTGCCAACTTTAAAAAATCCTATTCCGGGTTTTCTGAGGCGAAAATCCGGTATAGAAGCGCTTTAGGCGGGATGAAATAAAAAATATATATTGTTTTATTTTAAATTAATTTAGAAAGTTGTCATATATTTCGGAAACTTTTTTTTAAAATTTAGCATAATTTATTAAATACATATTTTATTAACAGTAAACTGTTTTTGTTATTTTGTTTAATTACAATATTAATTATAAATGAATTCCTGTGTCATACTGTTTATGCAGTTCGACATTGTAGTTTAAGGATTTGCTTTTTCGGAAGGTAGGTATGTTCGTTAACCAGTAATGGGATTCTAATAAAATCAAACTTAAAAAGCTCAAAATTAAAAAAAAACATTAATGAAATTATAAAATTAAAATTCTTCTTGAAATCCAACGCAACAAGCAAGTGAATATTTGTATTTTGGACGAAACAAATTAGAACTTAGTAAAATTCTAACAATTTACTTGAATTTACCTAAAATAAAACATTATGGTTCAAAATAAAAAATTGATTGAATTGAATTGAAGCTTGGTTACCGCGCTAAACCCCCTTTCCACGAGGTATGAAGATGACTGTAGGTGGTAGCGATGGGTCGTTCGCGAACGAGTCGTTCGATTTAAACGACTCTTTTCAAAGAGTCGCGAATGAGCCGCTCCCATCAACTGAACGATACGTTCACCGCTCGTTAAAATATCTGGCTCGCTCTCGTCCGTTCGTAGAAATTCCACTCCACGCTTTCGCGAGTTTCGGACAACTCGGAGAGCGCGAGCCGCGAAGAGCGCTAGCCGGGAGCGGCTCAGTCGGAGTCGTATAATAGAACGAGAGTGGTGGAGCATCTAGCGGCCTATATGGTAATACATTACACAGTTTGTACGTCTTTGGTATTACTATTATTTTACGATTAACGATTAATTACTTTGCCGGAAATCTGCTACAACGTTTTTTAAGCAGAGGTGTATACTGCGGGTAGGTTAAAACTCAAGCCACAAACTAACGCATAAAACAACCAAAAATCAAATCAAATGATTTATTAAAAGCCTGGTTCAGTATTAGGTATTATTTTATTATATTAGTATATTATTGTGTCGGTCTCGGTACCCACCAAACTCAAACGCCCTGCAAAAAAAGCCATAAATCATTCCAATATTTTAATATTTATTTTATTTTTGTTTGAAGCCGCCGCGCCACAATTAAACAGCGTGCCGTCGGCAGTCGAAAATGTGTAATTCATAGCATTTTTTGCTCTATTTTATGAACATGAACAAATGCAGGTGTCACGCTAAAGTAAAGAGCGCCGCAATTCACAGCTCTGAGATACGGGTAGCAGCCCTCGTTTAATCGAACGACTCCTTGCGAACGACTCCTTGCGAACGACTCTTCCAAGTGAGCTGAACGAGTGAGCGGGCTCTCTTGAAAGTGAACGAATGACCCATCGCTAGTAGGTGGACCCCCATTTACATCTAGTAAATGGGGGTCCACCCCCAAATTTCTTTGTCGTTGACATGAACGACTTGCAAGTTGAAATCGACCACTTTGGAAATCATTGTAAGACAAGGATCTAGGGAAGCCGTTCGCTTCTTGATGCAAAGGCTTCGGCGCATGCTATCTTTGATTGGTTTCGCTTGACAGCAGACAGCTTGCCATTTGGCTTGTGTTGTTTGCTGTTTGTTTGTGCTGTGAGCCTGTGAGGTTTAAAATCACACGAATTGTAGATATACTAAAAATAATAAATAAAAGCTAATCCAGATCGGCTCCAAAAGGTGCAGAAATAAAAATTGCGTAAGAAAGTCAGTTGTAAAATACGTTCTCGGACAGGTTTGCTCAGTTGTAATAAAATGTTAGTTGTATGCGGTGTTGATAAAATTTTATACCAACAGGAATCGTGCAGCCGCAGTAAAAAAACTCAACAATGATAGATAAAAAATTTAAAGAAGATACTGATGAAACCTAAAACTGAGCAAACCTGTCCGAGAACGGTATTTAATAAAAAATATAATAAAATAAAAATAGTATATTGTGCAACTAGTGTTGAAAATAGCACTTTTCACACGCGATATTTATTTGACATTAAAATATACATTAAGCTTTTTAGAACTGAACGGTTATCAAGGCAGTCGTAAAAAATCCTTTTGACTCTTCATTCTTGCTTAATAATTCCAACGCGGTTATACAACCACATAAACACAGAAGTGTTTTGTTGGTTACATATCTATTACTTTACGCGTGCGTGAAGCCTGTGCATCAAGAAGCGAACTGGTTTCCTAGCCATTGTAAGTAGACAGTTGTCCGGGTTATCATAATGTCGTTTTGAAGCTTTATTTGTAAAGAAGTGTCGCTTCACAATTTTTTTTAATATTGAAAATGTCCGACTCCATGACCCCAAGTAATATTGAAGAGGCAGCTTAAAACGCTTTATCCGATAAGTCAAGAGAGAAATACGAAATATTTATATTTTTGTATTTCATTTTCTCATAACTAGTTATAAAATTAATATTTCATGACCAGATCGGTAACAAGTTGCGAAAAGTAAGATGTTTAAAAACTGTCATCGGTTTTAAAAAGTGTCACTCTATATGTCAAAATTAGTAAAAAAAAACTTTTTTCCCTATATTTTAATGTCAAAACGCTGCGTATGGGAAAAACGTATTCGTGTTGTTTTTAAGTCATTGAATATCTAAATATGATCATTAGGAAGCACATCAACCCTAACTTTTTTTTTGTACGAGACATGCTTAACTAGAGTGTTTTATTGTTAACTACAGAAAATTATGCTTTCTGCTTGTTGTAATGTAAGTTGCCAAGTCAATATTATTTATTAGGAAATATGCCACTAATTTAAAGCTGTTTGACCAGCTGTATACACTTCTTGTAGTGACAATACTAACGTTATTGTCACGTCTTTAAGTATACCTCCCGTTAGCTTGTGTAAACAATAACGTTTCTATAACAGCTGAGCCTTGAAATCGGATCCGGGGTACGGAATTCGGCAAAACAAATTAGTCCTTTATGGGTTATTATGCAAAGAAATATTTTATTTCAAAATAGGGTTATTCATCACCCAGGGGTTAGTTTTAAGCCCTATACTGAGAGTTATACCAGGAAGCCAGATGGTTTTAAAAAATAAAATGAATGAAAGAATTATGCCTTTTAAAATTTGTTTGTTTTAATAATTCCATTTCAGATCGAATGCCGCCCTTGCAAAATGAATAAAAGCAGATAACAGATGAATCAATACACTTTAGTGTTTTTAAAATTCGTTAATGTTAGAAGATCTTTCGCTGCGCGTGGACATTTCTGCTAAAAAAACAATTTTCTGAATAAAGAAAACGCAACTGACAATAGTGTAAAGATAAATTTTAGGCGACAAAAAGTATATTGAGAATTATCCAGTGACATAAAAAGAAAAATGGACCGCTAGTAATAAAAATTCCATTCATGAAAGCGCACAGAGTCCGCCAGACCAAGTTCCCGCAAAACCGACAGCGCGCACCGTGCAATATTTACACGAACCATTTCGAGCACTTTTTGACCCCCCTCTATCTTCGAGGCCAGTTGCTTTGCAGGTGTGAATTTTTTTACGGGGGTTAAGCTTTCCAGAAAGAAGCAGTATTCCAAATTTCATACGTCTAGGTGAGATAATTTTCAAGATACGAGTGTCCAAAAATCACACTTTCGGGCACTCACTGACTGACAGATCATTATAAATCTAGGGTACTTCCAATCGAGCTAGAGCTTCGAAATTTTGAAAATAAATAGTGTTTAAGGTGATAATTACGAGAAAAATCGAAAATCAATAAAAATCCAACATGGCGGAAAATTCAACATGACGGATTCTGACACGAAATAGGTAGCGACCTCTGCTTTACAAAGTTAGGTATATACATGGATGAATTAGAAAGGATTCAGTGTTCCGTATAATGTGAGCATATCGAACGTGAAGCCTGTTTATTTGTTGTTTGTTATGAAAACATTTACTCTAGAGGTCTAGTTTACGAACTTTAAGGAAATACGTAATTGAATCAAGAATGGCAGTAGAAAGAGATAAAATAGAATTGGAGTGTTGGAGCTCAGAAGTGTTGCTGTCTCTGCTGGTTGCTTAGGAAATACGTCTGAACACTCGGTTACACGTACGTCTTTGTCTAATGAACTAGAAAAGAAAAAGTGCGACTTATAGATTTATAAATGACGCGGAGCGACTTTAAGTAAACCTTTAGAAATAATATAACCTATAAATAATAAAACCTTTTTAACTTAAATTTATTATTATTTAGCAGAAAAATAAAATATTTTAGGGCTTTTATTACTTTTAGTAAATCTTGTGATGCTTCCAACGTATTTTTTGTACAAAAATACAAGGTAAAATAAGATGTGGCCAATGTTTACAAATTGTGTACAGTGTCGCTTAGAATGGTTTGTTTTGGCTTCAAAGAATGTTAAATCATCCCGTATCCATTCTTAATAAATCCATAAGTATATTCGTAGTGTAGTAGTGGTTATCGTTATAATATGCCTAACACGCCGAATGTCCCCGGTTCTCTCCCGGGCGGAAAGATTTTTTTTCAATTTCTGATTTACTTTCAAATACCTCTATTTTATGATAATAGCAACAGACAGTGATAGCAGGAATTTATGCAACCTTATCGATAAAAAGCCGTTAATAAAAATTTTTCGTTCGAGTATACACATAAGTATACTAATATAAAATCATTTGGTACCTGAACAAAAAGTCCTCATCAGGACTGTTTGTCTTATTATCTGAAAAAAATAACTGAAATGTAAAAATTATGCCAAGTTTCTTGCCTACACGTTATTAGCAGTGTTTTGATAAGCACAGAAAAATATTGTGTGAATTGATAAATTTACAGACGAAACAATTCCCAAGTTTTCAGGGGTCTCAATGTTGCTCAGTTCTTTAATCGAAACTTGCCAAGTTTGGTCTGTAAAATCAGATCACACAATATTTTTCCGTGCATCAAAACACTGCTAATAACGTATAGGCAAGGAACTTGGCATAATTTTTACATTTCAGTTTTTTTTTCAGATAACAAGACGCATAGTCCTGACGAATTCTTTGCCTTTTTTACATGTGTTTTTGGTGGGATAAATTATACAGGGTAATTTTTAAAGAGTTACACTGCGATTTCTCGAAAACGGTTTCAAATATTTTCATGAAATTTTGGTCCATTAATAGGGAGTTGGGGGCATCGTATTTAAACATATTTTTGATATTTACCCCTCTCTCTGTTTTGAGGGGTGGGGGTAATTTTAGAATTTTGAATGGGATGATGTACTTTTGTTTATAAAATTCGAATGTACGTAAAAAATTACGTAGGGTAAGTCGGGGATAGATGGCCATAGTTTTTTCGGAGCTGTAAAAAAATATGACACAAAAGTATTTGGTTTTTTATTTGTTACTTAAGACAAAGTAAATACATCTAAATAAACATTATTTTAACAAAAATTTTAAAATAATAAAAGATAAACGTAAATTATTTTTTTTTAACAGAACGGCTATGTGGCCGTCTCTCCCAAATGTTACGGGTAAGATGGCCCTATAAGTCTGGGAAAGACGGCCATAAAAAATTATAACAACTGTTTGCCTTTTTTCGATTTACTGTCAAGTTTTTCGCATTTCTGATAAAAGTTGTCATAAGATGTGGAATTTTCGTGCAGCCACTTTAGACAAATTACGCACTGAATCCAGTCAACACGTTTTTTAGTGTCATTGTAATTTTCGCCACACCCTACGCACGCATTTTCATCAAAATCATCACTTTCTTCGTCGTCACTCTCCAATATAATTTCTATTTCTTCCTCCTCCTCGCTTCTTGAGCTGTCATATTTCTTTTTCTTTAGGACTTTTTCTGATTTTTCAAGTCTTTTTCTTTTAAGAACTCTTTCATTTTTTTCCTGCGCAGTCTTCTCTTTCTCCTTGCGCAGCTGCAGATTTTCTGGTGACGTTAGAATCGTAGCAAGTTGTTTGGCTCTTTTCTTAACTCTGGCTAATTTTTCTGGAACCGCTGGAGACAAATCTTGAAGAACTTTGGAGGGGGTTATTTTATCTGGCGAAGCTGTTTCCGTTGAGCAACATGCGTGGGAATTCAAATCATTAACTATTGGTTGAGCTGCAGTAATAAATGTAGTTTGAATTCCAATTGTCGTTGGATTTGGATTCCTATTATTCACTTCGGAATGAAATGCATAATCGGGTATTACATTACGATTAAAGGGTAGGATTCCAGTTGATCTAAATCCTGAAGAGCCATTTTGCGTTGTAGCGGCCTTACCCCAACTATCACTGAGCAATTCGCCAAACTGATAGCGAGTGATGCGTCTTCCTGCATGATTTCTAAGCCACAAACGGCAAGATTCGTAAAAATGTCCTTTTAAGGATTTAAAAAAACTTCTGTCCAATGGTTGAAGATAGTGCGTTGTATGGCTTGGTAAACATAGAAGGATTATCCCATTTGACTCAGTAAACTCTAGCATTTCAACGGAATTTACGTGGGAAGCATGGCCATCCAGAATTAATAAAACTTTTCCTTGTGGTTTTCGTGGAATAAAATGAACACGCAGCCACTGCAGAAATATTTTGGAATTGATATAGGCAGACTTCTCTGACATGAACAAAATCGATCCAGGAGGCAGTCCATCCTCCCACTCCTGCTTCTTGTTCTTACCCTTCATGATAACAGCTGGTGGCAGAAAGTTACCTTCGGCATTGCAGCATGCAACTAAAGTGATTGTTTCTCCCTTCTCGGTGGAAGTTAACGTTGAAACAGCTTTTGATCCTTTTTGTGCCAGTACTTCACCGGGCCTGCTGTTTAGCTGCAGACCCGTCTCGTCAAGGTTAAAAATATTGGCAGGTTTGTCAAATAAATCATTTTCTTCCATTGTAGTCTCAAGCAAAGTAAAATATTGAGCAATTTCATTTCGGTCCATCGCATTTGTGCGAGCCAAAGACACTCCTTCGGATTTACGTACACTTATTTCAGGATGACGGCTCAGAAATAAAGTCAACCAATCATAGCCAGCCTTTTCTTTTTGTTTATTAAATCTGTGCTTTAGATTTAACTGCTCAGCAAACTGATAAGCAATTATTCTTAAGTCGTCTCTAGTCAACGGGAAACCTCGTTTCTGCATTGTCAAAATATGTCGAG
The DNA here is from genome assembly GCA_963971165.1 of Philopedon plagiatum. Classification (NCBI taxonomy): domain Eukaryota; kingdom Metazoa; phylum Arthropoda; class Insecta; order Coleoptera; family Curculionidae; genus Philopedon; species Philopedon plagiatum. The sequence continues at coordinate 69,264,192 of OZ020195.1, read as the reverse complement.
ATAGTCGGTTTTCATGAGCACTGCCAAGTGCACTACTAGGACCCATTGTGCCTTTTAACCAATTTCCAGTTTTAATTCGACGTTCTAAGGTTTTGCGTGGCACCTCGTATTCAATAGAAGCCCGAGGAACTGCCAAATTTCCATCCACTACACTTCTAATTGCATTTGTTAGATCTTCCTGCGTCCAATTACCACGAACATGTGCCGCTTTACGTGTGTACTTGTTCGGCATCTGAAAAAGAAAAACAAAAACTAAAGATTTCCGTTAATAAGGCTACAATTTTTCAAGCATTAATAAGGCCATCTTTCCCGGAAAATTGTTGGTCATCTCTCCCGATTATCCGGGAAAGATGGCCCACACAATTTAGGCGCATTCTCTCATCAACAGAGATTTGTTTTAAGGTTATTTTACCGTCTACACTATCGTATCAACTGATTATAGCAAAAGCATCGCGAAAAATATATCGTAAACTTAAGCACAATGGGCTATTAATATATACAAAGAAATATTTCGGTACCCAAAAACGGAAAATTGAAAATATACTTACATTTGTGAGGATTATTTCAACTAAATGAGGAACAAACGCCACCACATACTAATGTCTGACAGCTGACTAGTTTGGGTAGTGGCTAGCAGCACGTCGTTCGTGTACACGGCCTATGGCCATCTCTTCCGTATGACCATCTATCCCGGAATTACCCTATGTGTAAAACATTTTTTTTTATTTGATCTTTCGGTTACGGAATTATAATTTATTAGGTTATAAAATAAAAAAAATATTTACCTTGTAATTTCAACTTATTTGTCTTCTGTCATGCTTCAGAAGTTTTTCGAAATGCCTTTAACTTAGAAACACTCTCTCTCTCTCTCTCTCTCTCTCTTTTTCTAAATGAATTTCGTACCCGCTGTAACATTTCAGGTGTCACTAATAAGCAAGCCAAAGGGCTTGTTCTTTCATATCATTTAAAGTTGTAGGTGCAGTCGCCATCACTTTGTCCTTTATAAATCCCTACAAGAAAAAGTCAAGGGGAGTCAAATTCGGGGGCCCAGAAGTAAACAGAAATAATCGTTAAAACGTCAAAATTATCAATTGACTTAATTAAAAATAACGCATTGCTATAGAAACGAATAATAATTCTGAAATAAGTGAACTTGATTTATTGGTGAAATTTGTTTATAAGTCTTGTGACAATGCAATATAGTATATTTAATATTGTTCTAAATCCAATATGGCGGACGCCCCAAGATGGCGGATTACCTTTTACATTTGATATGGGTATCAAATGAAAGGGTTTGACTGGTAGAATATGATAAGCTATGTGGCGTCAATCTAAACCCAATATGGCGAACGCCACAAAATGGCGGATTACCTTTTTTTCACAATCCCCTTGACATGGGTATAAAATAAAATGATTTGACGAGTAGAATACGATAAGCTATGTGACGTCATTTTAAACCCAATATGGTGTACGCCACAAGATGGCGGATTACCTTTTTCTTCGCAATCCCCTTGATATGGACATCAAATGAAAAGGGTTGACGAGTAAAATACGATAATCTATGTAACGTCATTCTAAACCCAATATGGCGGATGCCACAAGATGGCGGATTACCTTTTTCTTGACAACCCCCTTGACATTTGTATCATATGAAAGGGTTTGACGAGTAGAATACGATAAGCTGCGTGACATTATTCTAAAGCCAATACAGCGGACGCCACAAGATGGCGGATTACCGTTTTCTTCACAGTCCCTTTGATATGGGTGTCAAATGAAACGGTTTGACGAGTAGAATTCGATAACAGGTAAAATGTCTTGTAATAATGCTTTATCAGAAATGCATAGGTTAAGTCGTAACTAAAAATTTAAAAATAAAATTTTATAAAAAATACTTTTTAAAAACAAGTTTTTATTATTTAGATGTACTAAAACAAAAAAAAATAAGTATAGTTTCTTAATTGTGGCAATGCTAAATGTTATTTATATGTGGACATTGTTCGCGTGGGTGGATCCTAATAAAAGTAGTATCAAAGTTATCACTGAAACAGATATAACATATGATGTTAAATTTATTCTCTTAAAAGCTTGTCGCGTGCATAGAAAAGAAAAAAACATACTTATACATACAATTTCTGCCAAACAAAATTAATGCCTGTATGAACTTTTCGCGCGCGACGAGCTTTTAAAACAATAAATTTAACATAATATAATAGCCCTGTTCGCACAAGAGTCACAAACCAGTCAGAGCCAATGAAATTACTGGAAACCAGTCGGCAAACTGTCACGTTACCAAATACCTAAAACTTGATTGGCGCTGATCGGTTTGTGATTCCTCTACGAACAGACCTATTATATCTTCTTCAGTGATAACTTTGATAATACTTTTATTAGGATCCACCCACGCGAACTACGTCCACATATAAATAGCATTTAGCATTGCCATAACTAAAAAACTATACATATTTTTTTCGTTTCGATTCATCTAAATAATAAAAGCTTGTTTTTAAAAAGTATTTTTTTATAAAATTTTATTTCTTATAATTAAAAAAAAATAATTCATTATCATTGCCTTTACAAAGGAATGAGTTTCATATCACCATTAATACATGCCGCTTTATTTCTTATATTATCCCATTGACTCTATTCTTTTTGGTTTATAACAAATCCACAAAGCTGTTTTTGCTCGATTAACCATCTTTTTGCTACTAATCCTAAAAGTACTTCGACATTATCAGGTTATATATTATGACAGTCTAAATAATCCTCCCGCGAAATGGGAGGATTATTTTGCCAAACTGGCACGATTTATTGCAGCGTAGGGAGGAAATACAAAAAACGAAAAAATGCATGCTGTATGTTTAACGAATTTAATAATTTTATTACTAGATTATTTAAATTGATGGTATACATTTATACAGGTTGTCCGAAAAGTCTTAGTATGTGCACAAATATCTTTGCTATTAGTAAAGAGTAGAATAGAGACCAAATTTTAAGTGCATCTTATTGGTTATTAAATCGACTCTTTTTTATAATTCAACATTTTTAACTCGTTTGAGGGATGACGCTAGGGAGTTGAGGTCAAAGATTTAAATCCAACCCTATGCCGTGTGGTACCTCATTTTAAAGGTCTTCGAAAAAGAAACAATTTACCGCAAACACGAGGTCCTTATCTTAATTCATTTTTAAATGCAAGCCTATTAAAATTAAAATTCGTGAAAAAGTACCTTTATTTCTCTTATTACTTTAAAAGTTGTTCAATATGATCACCATAAACTTCTTGGCAGTAATAAAGTCGATTTTGGAACTCTGCCAAGAAGTAACACCTGATGCCATTTTCGAAAATGTGAGTTCCAAAATCGACTTGATTACTGCAAAGGAGTTGGTGGTGATTTTGAACAACTTTTAAAGTAATAAGAGAAATAAAGGTATTTGAATTTGTAATTTTTTTTCGCCGTTTTTAATATTTAAAGGCTTGCCATTTAAAAACGAATTATGATACGAACCTCGGGTTTGCGATAAAATGTTCCTTTTTTAAGGACCTTTAAAATGAGGTACCACACGGCATAGGGTTGTATTTAAAATTTTTCACATCTCTCTAGCGTCACCCCTCAATGAGGTGGAAAATGTTAAATTACCTACAAAAGTAGATTTAATAAGATACATCTAAAATTTGGTGTCTATCTTTACTAATAGCAGATATATTTGCCCATACTAAGACTTTTCGGACACCCTGTATATTTATAACTTATTGAGTTAATTTTTAATTAGGGGTGTACCGTAAGGGTTTCAACCTCCCCCCTTTGCCGTCGGTTTGTGTGCCGGAATTGAATAAGACACATGTATTTCAAGCAAGAGCCTGCCATTCATTACACCCCTTTATAAGTATAGCTGACCCGACCGTGAACAATAAACAACATTTCATCCTCTAGCTAGTATGTCAGGTTATTGTCTTTTACTTAGGCGCCATTCATAAATTATGTAACGCTAATTTTGGGGAATTTACCCTCCTCCTCTTCCCTTGTAACCATTCGTAACACTGCCTTTAACCCTCTCCCCCCAAAGTTACGTAACGACAAAATCCCTCCCCCCCCCCAATTTTATAAAATGAATAGCTAGTTATAGAGTTACATTTATTAAAAATCTGCAACGCGCGCATGAAGGGTATCTGAAGGGTAATTGGTGAAGTTACGTAACGGTGCCTTAAACACCTCCAGATCCCTCCGTAACGGCTAATAACGACCGGATGTACCCCGTCTCCCCCTTTTAGCGTTACGTAATTTTTGAATAGCCCCTTACTGTCTGGCAATAGAAGAAAAAGTTTGTCGTTAATCATGAGTAGTGTATGTATGTATGTATGTATGTATGCATTTGAAACGATTCAAAGCAGGGTGACCATTTAAAAAAGACCCAAATGAATGCAACAAGCAGTGCCAGATCTCACTATTTATCGTGAGATTAGACGATTTTGTATAGGGTCTCACAATAAGGGTTTCAAGCTCTTTTCAAGGGCTTCAAGCTCCTTTGGAGAGCTTCCAGCCCATAAAGGGCTTCAAACCCTTTGCAAAAGGGCTTGTGGCTTTCGGTCCAATTCCTTTTTTATTGAATAGGGAATTGCAAAGCCCATCATGTTTAAAAAGGAATTGTGCCCTTTTTAACAGGGCTTGGGGCTTTAAGCCCTTTTGTCGAGGGCTTTGCCAAGCTCTGCACTCGGTATATATTTAACCAGAAATGTAACCGATTTCGAGCTGGGGCGAAACCCAATCTATATGCAGAATTCCATTTTTTTTTTGGTTAAATAGTTTATAGGTTTTCGCGTCCATAGATATGTCGTAGGCAGAATGCAAATTTAGGCTATTTATAAACTTTCTAGGCATTAGAGAAAAAGCCGGGAAAACGCGAGCATAAAATGCATTTTTCGTTATGACTGAAACAAATTCAGGCAAGTTGATAAATGTCGGCATAACAAGAACAGAAGAATATATTATATCATGTTGTGACTGATTATTTTTAGGCATTTTACAATTTGCCAAAAACGGTGCCGTCAAAACGTGAAAATAAAATGAAAAATACTATTAAGTTTTAAGTATTTTGTTTGTTCATATAATAATGCAGTTACAGTAAGCGTAATATTTTATTATTTTCAAAGAATTTGTGTTTAATTTTTATTTGTTGTAAGTGTTAACTATTTATTTATGTTTTCTTAACAAAAATAATTATTACGCTTACTGTAACTGCATTATTATATGAACAAACAAAATACTTAAAACTTAATAGTATTTTCCATTTTATTTTCACGTTTTGACTTCCAAATGTCATGGAAGTTTGACATGCAGTAATAAATAAAGGAATTTTTTTGAACTTTTAGTTGTAGTTTTATATTAGTAATAGGTAGGTACGTTCTTACTTAAATGTTAAATTATAGGGATATTTTATTATTTTCAAAGAATTTGTGTTTAATTTTTATTTGCTGTAAGTGTTAACTATTTATTTATGTTTTCTTAACAAAAATAATTATTACGCTTACTGTAACTGCATTATTATATGAACAAACAAAATACTTAAAACTTAATAGTATTTTTCATTTTATTTTCACGTTTTGACGGCACCGTTTTTGGCAAATTGTAAAATGCCTAAAAATAATCAGTCACAACATGATATATATTCTTCTGTTCTTGTTTTGCCGACATTTATCAATTTGCCTGAATTTGTTTCAGTCATAACGAAAAATGCATTTTATGCTCGCGTTTTGCCGGCTTTTTCTATAATGCCTAGGAAGTTTATAAATAGCCTAAATTTGCATTCTGCCTACGACAGATACACTGCTAAACAGACCGAAAGACCGACCCACAGACCAACGGAAAAGGAAAACCACGTTTTTGGTGATTTAGGGACCGCTATACGTAAAGATCCGAAAAAATCCCGAGAGGTGATTTTTTCGCGAATACAATACTTCCTTTACCGAGACAAGTAAAAAAAAGAAAATTAAACTGTTAAAAGAAAAATCTATTTTTGGTTTATACGAGTATTATCTAAAAAAACTCAGTTTATTTTATGCACTTTGCGCCAATACTTCTCATATTTTTTGTTGCGCCACCACTCCACTGAAAAGATGAACATTAATCTTTTTCAAAGTCAGTTCTCCACGACTCTTTATAGGGTTTATTTGAGGTATAAGACTTTATAATGGAAAGATTTTGCTTGACTTACGAACTAATTTTACAATTCGGTCCAAAATCCTGTATTAATTTTCAATTTTAGAATTTTGTATGTATATAATATGTAGGTACATTGCTCTTTGACTGAGACTGAATATTTAGAGCAAAGCTATTCATATGTATCTGTGCTTTTACTTACAAGTTTCAAACGTTCCCATCTTTTTTACTTTCCTCGGAAGGATTGCATTCGTAAAAAATCACCTATTGAGATTTTTCCAGATCACGGAAATCATGGAATTCCATTTTCCTCGGTCTGTCTGTTGGTCTGTTAGCAAAAACTTAGAAACCACTTGACCAAAAAAAGTAAAAATTTGCATATATGTATATGTATTAGGCTTCACCATTGTTCGACACCGGCTACACTTCCGGTGAATTATGTACTCTAAATCAAAATAGGGTACGGGACACAGTTATTGGCCACTGAAGCACGACTCACCCATTATCCTATGTGAAATAAAAACATTTCAGGATAAACAGTGCAACTTTTTATTTTACAGGATAGCCTAAATTACAAACTTACAACAAAAATTAAAAATTAAGTAAAAAACTAAATGCAAGTCTTAAAAAGTAATTAAAAATTCAAACTTTTAAAAAATATATAGTTATTGGCCCTCTTGACAAAGTGATTGGCATGCCCATTGCACAGTTATTGGCCACTAAATATGAACTTTTAACTGTACATATAATGAAATTTAAAATTGTAATATAAATAATATAAGCAAGTAAACATTTGCTGCTAAGCACAAAAACATTAAACTATTTTATCTGACATTTTTGACACACAAAATACATATTTTGTTTTGGGTCACAGTATTTTTTTTTGCACATGCAACATGGAAGGTTCTAGTGCAATTATAACAGCGTATGCCCATTTTGATTAATGTTATATTTAGTAAACATTCATAGCATAAATTATTACTAACATATTTGTTTGCAAAATTAGCAACTTCAATTTGGGGCTTCATTGTAATATCTGAAATTATCTTAATTTTATTAGATTGACTGGACCCCTCTTCGACGAACACCTTTCTTTTGGTAGTTTCAGGTAAAATAATGGGTTTTTCAGGTGAGGAAAAGTCATTATCAATAGGAAATATCGGGGTTAAATAATTTTCTTTTTCTTTGGTAGCGCTTGGATCACTCAAGTTACACCGATAGGAAGTCACATTTAAGGAGGATTTTAAAATAGGATTAAAACAAGTCGTAACCTCAGGTTTTCTTTTGGGTAAATGTACCTTTAGTCCTTTTCTTGAAGTGATATACTCAATTTTAAGCAATTGTTTTTGTGAATTTTGTACAGTAGAATTAGTGTGTAAAACTGCTATGTGCAAATCTGCTATTTTTATTGTATTTAATGTTCCGATTTTCTGGAGGCCATAATTCCGTTGATGGTATAGCAAAATCCATATTTGCATTATTGATATCTAGTATTCCAGATGTCATATCGGCATGACAACTAGAACTTTCCTCATATTTAGTGGTATTAAAAGTATTTAACTTCTTTGACGATTTTTTGAAAGTCTTCCCTTTTATACTTTTACCCTTGGCTTTACTCAGTTCTATTTTCTGTATCTTTTATTTGTTCTTTTTTCTGGAATTCCATTTTCTTTTGTTCGAATTTCGCCTGCTCCGCTTTTTTTCGTGCAGTTGAGGTTAACACAAATGGTAACTTCTCAGTTTGTCTCTTACCTTTTCTCATCGGAGGCGTAATTTCACCCGCAGCTGAGAAGGTGAACATTACAGTAAGGTTGTACTTTGAATGGTGTTCAATCTGATAAACATTCTTCGACCCCTTTACCGCCAGAACTCTTTTGTTTTTAGGACACAACAAAAAGCAAGTTTTATCCCCGGTAAAGACCCTGCGTGACTCGTTTAAAATTTCGGTATATCCTTTTTCATTTAAATAATTTTCAACCTCTTGAAACCACTTCCGAATGTTATTCTCAGATACATTGGAACTAGCAAAGGTAATAGCTTCCTGCGTTCTTAGAGACACGTCAGGATGCCTGCGTAAAAACGCTTTCTACCAGCCTTTACCTGGCCTGTTATCAGGAAAGGGTACAGTTGTTCTGGGATTATCGTCCAGGAATTACTTCACGCTTTCTTGGAGGTCATCAACTCGAAGAGGAAAACCCTTACGTTGACTAGCGAATATCCATTCCTTTATAAGATTTTTTTCTTAGAGGATTGAATAGGATCTGGACCATGAGTAGTTTTGTTATTGAATTTGTCGCTGGAACGAAACTGCAAGGTAGATCTGGGGACACGAAATTTAATTGCAGTTTTTCTTACACTCTGTCCTTCTTCGTTAATCGTTAGGAAAGTTATTTAAACTAAGTTTTTAGATTAGATATTTTTATTGCATCGTTCTGCGAGTTTTCAATTACAGGAAGTAAATCAAGTGTTGCAGCTTCAAATACAATAACTATCTGCAATCCACAATAATTAAACTATCCTATTGTGTCACTGTTATGTAGATAATGCTATTATTTTTGGTTGATAAAAATTTTATGTTGTGCATTGTTGTGGAAATATTAGGCGATATGCCAACTATAAGGGGCCAAATATCAATTTTTACCATTTTTCTGTTTTCTATTAACTTTACTTAACGTCAATAAATTGTTATACATGGTGCTCGGTTTTGAATGCATCAGGATACTTGGGCAGATGATTCTACGTGGCAAAATAAAGGTAGTAGGGCATGTAACAAAAATCCGAAATCTCTATATTTTCCGACTTGCAGCCCTTCAAAGTTCTTTTTTTCTCTTATTTTTTACCTAACTCGATTATTTCTTAACTAATCAAATTGATATTTGGCACAGAGACTTAGCTTGGTGATTTATATTATTCTGTTACCAAAATGTTGCTCTACTCTGCCACCAAAGGGCACTTTACCTGAAACCTAAATTTTATTTCTCGCATATCTTCTTTCTTTTGACAGATATTGCAAACGCAAATATGTTATTTGACAGATAGAGAATAAATAATAAGTAAAACTTTCTCCGGTATTAGTAAAGTCTTGAAATTAGTGAAACTATTCTGCAAATTAAATACGGTTCTAATTTCATCTGATGCAATTTAATTTAAATCTCTTTCGGGTCGAGTTGAAATAATAGATCCTCTCGAAATTTTAATCGCGACCGTGAATATTGCGATTTTCAAGTGGATCGAGTTGCATCCGACTGGTTCCATCAACTTGAAACTGACAATATACACATACGCAGTGTGTCGGTTAGAAACTTATTTTAACATTTTAAACCTACCAGGCGCGGCCCGTGAAATTTCAAAGTTGCATATCTCTGTTGCTACTTATGGGACCCATACCAAATTCAGGTTTTTTAATAGTGAGCCTACTAGGAATGTTTTGGTAAAGAAAAAAAATATTTTGCAATTTGCGAAAAAAAGTTGATTTTTTGAATTGACCCATCAGGGTAAAAAATTACCACGCTTAGATAATTTATTTATTATTTTCTCTAAACAAATTTTACATCATTTTGTCGACAATTCTTAAATTTTAAGAGAAAAAAATGTGTTAGTAGAAAGTTATAGTCATTTGAAATTTTTCAACCGAAAAATAATTTAAATTTTCGGTTGCAAAAAATTCAAATGACTATAACTTTCTACTAACACATTTTTTTCTCTTAAAATTTAAGAATTGGCGACAAAATGATGTAAAATTTGTTTAGAAAAAATAATAAATAAAATATCTAAGCGTGGTAATTTTTTACCCAGGTGGGTCAATTCAAAAAATCAACTTTTTTTCGCAAATTGCAAAATATTTTTTTTCTTTACCAAAACATTCCTAGTAGGCTCACTATTAAAAAACCTGAATTTGGTATGGGTCCCATAAGTAGCAACAGAGATATGCAACGTTGAAATTTCACGGGCCGCGCCTGAAACCTACTTCTACACCAGGGGCCCAATTATTGAAACTGTTAGAAAATATTCTCATGTGAAGCAAGAAAAAGTTCACATGCAATTGTTGAGATTGTATGTATGATTGACTGCTCTCAAACGAATCATTTCGTGTAATTTTTGTTAGGAAAACATCAAAAGAGTTTTTCATTAGGAACTTCGATTCTCATTAGAAATTTTGACACATTTGTCATTTTTGAAGTTATATTATCGGGTTATAAATAATAGTGAATGTTTGAATTTGAAATTCATTTTATCTGCTTTTTTTTTCGTAAAATACAACAGTCTACTGTATATCACTTTTGGGTTCTGTTGTTTTTTTTTTGAAAAATGGAAAATGATCTTATTATGAAACATGTGCTAGAGATGGAAAATCTACTGTATTGTAGTTCCTTATCAGTTTCTAACGATTCAATTACACATGTTTTTTGTTCTTGGGATAAATTTCCCGCTCTCTTTTCTTATTTCCACTTTAACAATCACAAACAAAGAAACAAAAAATAATATTAAAAAAGCGAGATTAGATCTAGTAACTACATATACGTCAAATCGATGTAAATTTACGGTAATTTCGGCAGAGAATTTAAATTCAAAATTAGATTATTTGCATAAAATCAAGAAAATACACGGTGTTACACCACTTTATTATAATTTTCGATAAGTATTAATTTTCTATGTAATTAATTGCCGATATAGTTGCACTCTTTTTTTTACTAACGGACCATTACGTGTAATATTAAGTATCTATACCTGCCGGCACAGAATCGTACAGTGTTGTCAGACTGAATTTTCTGTAGACGTTATTCTTTTGTGAAATAGCTTCAGTTACCGATTCAAAAATATCGAATCGGAGAGTTGCGAGAAAAATTTTGTGTGAATGTTTTCCAATGAGAATATTTTCTAACAATTTCAATAATTGGGCCCCTGGCCTTTTCAGTGAAATTATTTCGAAACTAAAACTGAATTGTATTTTAAATATGTACTTCTAAATCAATTTTTGTGTCAAATTTTTTATTTGTTACAAGCAACCCGTCCACAGAAAAAATTGCAGATAAAATTACAGTTTTTTATAACATATCTTTTTAAAGCATACAAATTTAAAATAGAATTTACAAAAAAAAAAGAATAATGAATTTAATAGCCATATTATTCTATTATCTAGTTAAGTGCTTAGAACCATTTTGCAACATTCTTAAAGCTAAAGACAATGATATACAATTTTCTTTTATTTTATTTAATAAAGAGTCATTCCTCTCTATAGAAGGAAATGATAATATCTATACCGGACAGATTAAATTGTTCTTTTATCCGTTCCGCCATAAAAAGACGAAGGTGAGCTTAGGAAAGCAGATAAGATAAAATTGGATTGAATTCAAACCAACTTTCAATTTTGTATCTATTGTGAAAGTCTGAAAATACTCTGGTACGAGTGGTAATGCAAATGGTTTAAAATAATTTTTATGCATTACCACCTTAATTTTATTTTAATTTTTCATTGCCCGTAAGTAAACATTTTATATTGCAATGTTCAGTTTTAGTTTTAATTATATTATGTAATTTGTTTAGCAGGAATAAAAAAATTAATCACATCTACTGCTAAATCGCACTCCAGATTCATTGTACTTGGTGTCCAGTTTTCGACACTTTTGCAGGGTATCTCGGTTATCTTTAAAGATAGAGAGCTGGGGTTTTCGCAATACTGAGCTATTTTTCGTGAAACGTATGATGCTACAAACAGAAACACTAATCTTTGTAATGTTTATTAATGACCTATCCCTTCCAGGAACAACAATACAATTTTCAGATGACTCCTCAGTGGGCATTTCAGCAGTTGACGAAGAATTTCTCCTCCAGGATATTTCAACTGTTTGCAATAGCATGAGCCAGGGCAGTGGTGCAACTCCAACAGGTTAATATTAAACAAGCAAAAAACTATAACTATGCACTTCTACAGAAACTAACCTAGGGCAGACATTGACGATAGTGACACAATGGTAAAGTTTCTAGGCACCTACTTGGACTCAAGGGCCAGCTGGGATCCACAAATAGACCACATCTGCTCTGGGTTAAGCAGGTATTTTTATTAAAACTTAAGCAAACAGTTCCTTCACAAACGTTATTAACTATTTACGATTCACTGGCTTATCACTATTTATCATATAATATAATGTTGTGGGGCCAAGCAACTAACATCAACAGAGTGCTCATATCACAAAAAAAGGATAATTAGACTGATGTTCGGATTAAAATCCATGCAATCATGTAAGGAGGCGTTCAAACAATACAAAATACTTGCAGTAACATCGATATACATATTAAAGTGTTCACTTTATGTTTTTAAAAACAAAGCACGTTTCAACCAAAACCATGAATATCACCAATACCCAACACGAAATGCATCGGCCATAGATATTCCCCAAGCACAAAACTACTCATTATGAGAAATCGCCATACTATGCTAGTATAAAGATTTTCAATAAATTACCAGACAATATAAAAAAAGGTAGAAAACATGAAAATTTTCTGGAGAGGGCTGAAGGATTTCTTGACTGACAAGGCATTTTACAGTTTCTCCGAATTTATGGACACTACATTATTTTTCCTTACATTTATGTAGTTAGTTCGACAAATTGATGTGATTTGTATATTTTATTTCTATACATGTTTATTTTTCATTTTAATGTTTTTATGTTATATATACTTTGACTTGTCTTATGTGATGTAAATGTGATCCTTGTGGACAAAATAAACGAATTTCAATTTGATTTAATATTAACAAAATATCGTTCGCGCTTAGTGATGTTCATTTTAAATTAGTAAAACACTAATTCCTTGGTAGTTAGTTGTTAAGATATTTATTTGTTGGTTTAAACAGCTGTTCTCTATAATGTTTTATTAATATTATGTTATAGGTATTGTTTTAACTTTTTGAAATTGAGAATTTTGGGAGAGTTACTAGGACTTCTTTATTTAAAGGCAATGTAATAAAAATATTATTTATTCAAACTTGTTACACAGAAATATTGTTAAGAGACCTGACAACACAACAACCTAGCTCACTGTTCTTTTGTTCTTTATATGGCCATGTGTTTTATTATCAGTGGTGTGCAGTGATTAAACAAATTTTTTTGAAGGGTGATACCTGCCTTATTATCGCGAAGTGCCATTTGTGACTATTTTTCCCCAATCTAAATTCAAATTAGGATATACAAGTTTCAATGTATGCAGTAAATTTCATAACACCCTGTATATATATATATATATATATATATATATATATATATATATATATATATATATATATATATATATATATATATATATATATAAGATGGATATTCTGATAAAAGTGGTTTAAGGAAGAATTGAGTAATAATATAGAAGTTCTAGCTAGTCATAAATAGTCATCATATAATATAGTTAGCCAGTAAATGCATTTAAAGCCTTAAGGCCATAAGCAACGTTAAAATAGTTATAATTAAAATAAGAGATGTTTGGCCAGTAGTACAATGATGCCCTCACTGCCGGCGCCCGGCAGCAAGTGTGTATTTGTCTGGGTGGCTTCATGGGTCTTTGTCTGTAGTTTTTATGGGCATTTTATCCCCATAGTGGCAGAACAGACCATTTTAATTTTGAGTGGTCGTACTTTACTATTTGCTTCAAATTTAAATTCAATACATTTCTTATTATAAGCTGCAATATATCCATGATGAAGATGAAGACAACAAAAACTAAATGATAATAACTGATAAAACATTAGGCTACATGGTGAAAGCAACTAGTGTTTGGAGTCCAAGAAAGCCTTATTTGAAATGAAAGTAGTCACTAACATTTTTCAGATTTTTCTTGTATTTATTCTTTTTTATTTATATTATCTAGCATCCGATATCGCTTACTCATAGAATAATTTCTATAAGACAAAGCATAAAATATTAACGCTTAAATATTAGAACTGTTGATTAATCGATAAAACCTGCATAAAATGCAGAAAGAATGGAAATCAGGAAATTCAGTTTATATCCAACAGCTATTGCAAAAATTGCCTATATCTGAACCTTCCAGGTAACAATACGAATATTTTTTGCGCAACTACCCGCATCCAATAAAGACCTTATTTCAGATTTAAATTACATTAAGCGTAAAGCTTGTCGATCTTGATATGGTCTAAGCCTATTAAAGGCACCGTTTATTAATAAAAGCGGTAGGTTCCGTCGTTGCCTAAGTCTTGTATAGGTATTCGAGACAATTGCGAGACAGGCTGAGCTAAACCATGAAAGCACATTAGAATTAAATCGTCAGCGAATAAGGATCAATACATTTTCTCACGAATGCAATATTTTAGATATGATTAATTAATATAATCTAAAAAGTATTACGCCGCTTAAGAAGTCATTTGAAAGTATGTAAATATTAAAGTTAGGCTAGGGTTACAATACAGGGTAATTCAAAAAGATGTTACCACTCATTAGGATTTGAATGTTTTTATATTTTTCTCAAAATATAAAATTATTATCATATGGAGACCGAATAAAGCTAATACACTCCTTCCACCTGTGCTCATTATTGGTTTTTAATGCAGATGTGCAGATTATTCACCACATAGTCCATGTGGCGATACATTTCTGTAGGTATAGAGCGGATAACGTTTGTTATGCGTCTTTTAAGATCATTAATGTCGGAAAATTTCGTGGCATACACACGTTCTTTAACTATTCCCCATAACCGGAAATCGCACGGAGTCAGGTCAGGTGACTTTTATGGCCAATGTAATGGTCCACCTCTTCCAGTCCACCATCTACTTAGTGTGTCGTCCCAGTATCTTCGAACTTGCAATGCAATATTTGCGGGTGCACCATCTTGCTAAAAGTATCCCTTTTGTAAGACATGTAGAGGCATATTGCCTTAAAAAAATCTGTAATATATCCCCAAGTAGGAATCGTCTGTCACAGTAGGAGCATTAAGAAAATATGGACTTATTATATCATACTTAGACGTAGCACGTCATAAATTAATTAATCTTGATTAATCTTAGTGCATGGGGATTCTCTGTAGCCCAAATGACGCAATTATGTGTATTAACTTTGCCCCCCGCATGAAATGTGGCTTCATTAGACTAGACATGAAAAACACAAGAGAAGGGTATATTTCTACCATTTGAAATGTTTAATAACAAATATCCCCGTAGGGAACCCGTAAGTAAAATTAAAAGAAAATGGACGAAAAATGATCCTGACCTCCCAAATGAACTTTTGTCGTATCAACAGAACAGGGCAACTTCCCATTATGTGGCTAATGTCATAAGATATTTAAGTAATACGTTTCCAGGGCGATAGATAGAGCGACGTGATGTACCTAATAGAGTGACCGGCAAGGTCAACGGACTTAAGTCCCTTAGATTTCTTGGGGTTATAATGACATAGCGTACAAAAATAAAGCCGATACTATCGAAATTCTTAAAGATCATTCATACTGTGATGTGATAAGAAACATTCAGCCTGATGTAATTACTGATGTGCAACAGGAATACTTTGACCGTCTCGTCTCGTCTGTCTGAGGCACTGCAGAGCTGTACATGGTGGCCATTTTCAACACTTACTAAAGTAGTGGTTTGGTTTAATTTTTTGTGCTGTTGCGTGAATTAATATTTCTCAATTGTTAAATAAAATTGACATTTGAAACGACAAATTTTAATTTATAAAAATCTAAGATAGAACATACAAATTTGCCAATCGACATGTCCGAGGGTTTGTAAGTTAATTATTTTATTTTCGAGAGATTGAATTTATACCTTAATTTATCACAACCATGTATACTGAACTATTATACACAGAAATAGAACAAGCTCATTTGAGTAAAAGCATATACAACAAGCTGAGTAGCTTCTAATGTAAGGATAGGACAGTAGGAAAACAGATATATTTACAGAAAATTCTTTGTCTAGAAACTCCCCTTCTATCACAAAAATAAATAAAATAAAAGATACATTATTTTTATGTTTAATAAAAAAGTGGGGGAGCCTGAAACAATCTCAAACGTTACAGCTTTTCTTGTGATCTAGTGGGGTGACTTTTAATTTTCTTTTGCCTGAGGCAGGTATTCGCAGAGGCCTTATTACACTCCTGGGAATTTAGATATTCTTTTGTTTTATCTAATGGTTGTGCCCGGAAGAAAAGTTGGAGAACAGAAATATGTGACACGGAAGTATTTATTTTAAGATATTTTTTTTTGCAAACGACATAGCAGCTTTACCGGATTATTTATGCTCAGCCGACTTTGATACTGAAAATTTAATTAAAATAAATTAAACAATGCCGGGAGTTTCTTTGTCGTAAATAGGGAATATACATATAATCCAAATAAACCGTAAATATTTTTTGTACTCTACATAAATTAAATATTTAGGGTGGTTGTTTTTATCCATTTAGTTTGGTCTTTATTATCAAAAAAAAAGATTTTCTATTACAAATTTTTTATACAAAATTCGAAACTTGCAAAACGTGATACTATTGGTTGTGACGTCATATGTCATGCAAATAAAAGTGTTATAATGGCTAGTACATGGTGAATTCCAGAATTAATTTATTTTCTTGATTATTTCCCAAGGGTTAGGAGATTTTGGGGATAAGAAACATTACAGTTGAATAAGAGAAATGTTTAACAATGACCGGAATGAAATTTGTGCAAGTACAATCGGATAATTTGCTGAAAGTTGATGGTTGTATGATGGATAACCGCTTATTTGTCTTTAAAATTTCGTTACAAATAGTTATTATTTAGTGTACCAAAAAATAAGGAAGTGACTCCGCAGCCGGCGCCGGTTCCCAAAATATTGATGCCTGGATACCGGCGCCGGCACCCGAGTACAAATCTCTCTATCTGTGCCGGCAGTTCTAACCTAAAATAAAAATAGTTACGCCTTTTAAATGATATGTAAACTTGTGTTGTTTTAATTTTGCATAAAAACTATAAAACATGGAAGTGGGTGATCAATTTTCTTCATATGAAAATTTTAATTGCGTTTTGATGGACTACAAGAAAGCCACAAACAATTAGTTTTGGTTGCGTAATAGCAGAACAATTGACAATCAAAGACAACAAAATCCTAATACTGTGGTGGATATTAATCCGGCTCTGAAATACTATTATCTGTGGTTAGCCTGTGTTAAAGGTGGAAGACCATTCAAGACAAAAAATGAAAAGTCAACAAGGAAGTGTTCCACGTATAAGCAAGGCTGCCAGGCTAGCATTTTCTTGAAAGTAAGAGAACATAAAAAATTTCTATGCATCATGTAATGCTTGAACAAAATCACGATCATACTTCATCCAAAGCTTATTTCAATTTTCTAGCAAAACAAAGACTAAAAATGTCAAACTCTACTACTCAAGAAGCCTTGAAGGCTGGGGAAAATACAAAAATCATTTTAGATAACTTAATTAGAGAAACAGGTTGTAAAATGTCATTGAAGGACCTCAATAATTTTGGAAATCGTAGCAAGACTGAGGCAAAGAATTTTGAAGAATGCATGCATATTTTAAGAAATCCATACCATTGTATTGATACTGAGATTTTAGTTGATTAAAATGGGCTTTTCAAGGATTTATTTTCCCAAGATGACGGAATGAAAAAATAAATGGAATGTTTTCCAAAGATTATTATTGTTGATGGTACTATCCTTTATAGTCTCTGATGGTACCTATTTCCTGGTAAATCTAAGGTTGGCGACTTACATAATAATGGTAGAAGATGGAAGCGGCCTGAGTAAGACTTGTTGGCGAACGAGGATGAAGATTATTATATTATTCGCAAAATAATAATTGTAATATTTTTGAAGCAAGATTTAAGTTTCGTTAAAGTTCACACTATGATAAATTATTGTTTTTGATTGAATTGAGCTATTTTGACATTAATTTTCTAATGTTGCCGGCACCCAGCTCGGCTGCCGGCGCCGGTATCCATGATGGCTGCCGGCGCCGGAAGCGGAGTCCTTCCTAAAAATAAAGGTACAGCCAAATATGCTTACTTAAATTTGACGATACTAACATTTAATGATACCTACTTACGGAAAATTTTTGATTAACTTTGCACTAGGTAAATCCCGTATCAACAGTGTACATTTCCCTTCTCTTGAGACGCCAACGGTACGTAAGCTTGAAGCATTGATTTCGAATCAAGTATAGATACAATTATTTTCATTATAGATCAATCAGGAATTGCCAAGTTATGTATAATCCGCCAAACGATATGGTCCTTCGCCTACTTTTTGAGAACAGCTGTTGCCAGGCTTTCAGTTATGTAGAATTTTTGCAGATTGATAGACTCTACTAAAATAACGCAATTACTGTGGGTTAATACCTATTTACAATCATAAATGGATTGAACATATTGTGGCAACTGTTAAAAAGATCATACTACAAATTTTTATCAGTTACGAAATATCCTGCAACTCAAACTTCTGATATCTGTTTACTTTGCTTTGATCGAATCTATACTCCGCTACTGCACTGTTGTGTGGGGCGGCTCGACAGATGGTGCTTTAAACATACTTAAAATATGTCAAAATAAAATCCTTAAAATCATGCCTTTTAAAAACATCACATACCCTACAGAATTAGTTTATAAAAAAATTTTAATTCTTAATTTGCGTGGTTATTTCACAAAATAAAACACTCGTTTACATGCACGGTGTACGTAAGGATTACCAAACTCCATTCTTTACAAAATTTCATTTGCAGGGAAATGTCTTTTTTTCGGTCCAAAATTTTTCAACTCTAGCCGCGCCAATAAAAAATTAACTATAATAAAAATAAAATAATAAAATTTTAACAAAAAATGTTGTATTTGAAAATTATCACATTTTTAATGATATTATGGAATTTTAGAAATCTATCAGCAAATTGTGGCTTGCCTCTCTCCCGGTTTGTTCCTCTTGCCGGCATCTGCTCTGCTTGTTCTTCTCCCCGATCTTAGTTTTTTTTGTCTTTACATTGTTTATCTTTATATTGTAGATTATTGTAACGAAGAAAACTAATTAAAAAACACATACATATACAGTGTGTAACCAAAATATGGAAACCTCGAAACATTTTGCAAGCCGTTCATCCCATTTTTATGAACTTTTGTACACCTTGGTACGAAATTACGCCCTATCCAATGGTGAGTTCCGCATTGTTGTCAAGTTTACCGCTTTCCTCGATTCTCGAATTCAGCTTAAAATTCTGAATACTTCTTATTGGGATCATTTTATCCTAAAGTTAACAGTTTTTGGGAAAATGGTGGTAAAAAATCGTTATTTTATTGTATTTTACCTTAAAATACCTGTATACACGAAAGTTTACCTGAAATGTCTGACACTGTCAGTTTCGTTTATTTACAAAAATGGAACATTTAACAGAAACCCAAAGAATTAAAAGTTTAATAATGCTGGATAATGGGGACAGACAACAAGAAGTTTGTAATATTTTTAATGACAAATATCCTGACAAGAAATCCATTAACTAAATCTAACATACTGTAGGTAAAGTTTTGAAAAAATTTCGTCAAACTGGAAACGTAAAAAACGCTATACTATTTGGATATTTAGTACAAGAATAAACAATACAGGAAGATATAATTTAAAATTTGATGAAGGAAAATCAAATGTTTAAAATGTTGTCCATTTACTTCTTGGCAGCAAGCAAAATACTGCGGAAAAACAGGCAAAACGTTTAGAATAATGTCAGGTTCCTCGATTCTTCTACATTCTGTTTCTATCCTTAACTTTATATCATCGAGGTCATTTGGCTTACTTTTGAAAACAACATTTTTGAGATGGCCCCACAAGAAGTAGCCGAGGGGCGTCAAGTACGGCGACCGAGCTGGCCACTCGGTTGTATGTCCTATCCATCGCGATAATGCTGAACATTATGGGCATAGTGCGGTGCGGCACCATCCTGCTCTGTAACCATATTTCATCATATTTGGTACTTGATTATTGCCTAAAAATTAATATTCAAATAATCAATACAACAGGTAAAATAAAGTAACAACACTTACTTATGATTATCTGGAAATCGTAGTGCAAGAACCGGGACAATTGCATTTCTTAGAAGATCCAAATATCTTTCTCCATTTAATGTACCTTGCATGAAGAAGGGGCGAATTATTC
The DNA here is from genome assembly GCA_963971165.1 of Philopedon plagiatum. NCBI lineage: Eukaryota > Metazoa > Arthropoda > Insecta > Coleoptera > Curculionidae > Philopedon > Philopedon plagiatum. The sequence goes on along the minus strand of OZ020195.1, from coordinate 69,243,917 downwards.
TCCGACCAATAGATTTATTGTGATACCCTGGTATAATAATACCACCCCAAACATTTAACTTTTTGAGGTACTGGGTATGATTTTCGCATGTCCAGTGAGGATATTCCCTGGCCCAATAACGACAATTATGCCTATAAACGTTTTCATTTAAAAAAAATGTTGATTCATCACAGAACATTATTCGGTGAACAAAATTTGGATTGGCATTGTAACGTTCCATCATGGTTTCGCAAAATTCCAGGCGCCTCCGCCTGTCGTAATCAACAATGAATGAAGTCTACTTACTTGTCAGAGGTACATGTAAATATGTAAAAAATGAGAACCAGTTCTGTAAACCACCTGAAGATGCCGTATACTATAAGGATTTGAACAAATAACGTTACTACAGCTATTCTCCGGGCTATATGCTCCTCCGAGCGCTAGATTACATACCAAAATTTGCTGTATTTTTACTAACGCTGTTACTCGTAATCATCTTCTGAGAACTCTTGCACAAGTCTTATTTTGTACGGATGAAACTTTTCGGTTTTCAGAAGGCAGGCTACGGACATGTGTGAAACGTTATTTTCTTTTCCCGGTGTTCTGGTAGAATGATGGGGAATTTCCTCTAAACTGAGTAAAACATTCGGAGCCTTATGACCATCTGATTTTTGTCAGGATATTTGTTATTAAAAATATTACAAACTTCTTGTTGCGTTCGCATTCTGTTTCCATAATCAAGCATTAATAAAAATTTAAATTCTTTGGGTTTCTGTTGAATGGTCCATTTTTTGTAAATAAACGAAACTGACAATGTCAGACATTTCGTCGCTGGAAAGACAAACGGGCGTAACTTCGAAATCCCGAATTTCAAGTTATGGCCATCATACCTACCCCCAAGGTCATATTTATAACAATACAAACTAGCGTTTCTCTCTCTTTCTTATGGTTATTGTCACAGATTGCAATTTTATACCTGAATTATAATGTCAGGCCGAAACTTTTTACATTTTCTTGGACTCATTTTAGAATGGAATGCGAAACCCGTTCCATTTTTCTTTTACTCTGACCCCCATGCTTCAGCATTTGAACCCTAAATTTTTTACGTCCGTTTAAATAATTTTACCCATCCTACCCGTCAATAAGTAACTCCGTATAAACAAGTTTATTTACATAATTCGCTTGACAGCTCGAAACACTTGCCATTACAGCATTTTAGGACATCTGGAAAATATTTTTTGTTGCATTAGGAAGCAGGACGGGTTTTCCTTTGAATAAAACATCAGCCAACATAGGCATCAGAAAAATATAACGAGTAATAAAAAAACGTAGCTGGTATCGACCATAAGATGTTTGCGAAGGGGAAATATTTGGATACATTTTAAGATATGAAGGAGATCGTGTACTTAGTTTAGTAAGAAAGCACACTTTGTACGATATAGGAATATATGTAAAGATCTTTCACATCGGCGAATAAATTTAAATAAATTTACTGTTGGGGAAATAAAAATGATATACTGCTTTCTTTACATTTCTAAAATAATTTCTACTTACAAGGGAAATAGGAAGTGTTACATAAAGCCCCGTTTACACGCTTCTAGTTTATCATTCCAGTTTTATCAATCCGGCCACTGAATACTGGACTGGAAAGCATTCGCTTTGTTTACATTTATCTAGTTAGTTTTAGTCTGATCGTTTGTTGAGAAAACCTGTGGTGACCATGAATCTAAAACATACAATCATACACGCTGCAAGTTTAGTTACTGCCAAACTTCCCCCTTGTTTGTCAACATTTTGGGTGTTTTTTAATAATCTCTGAAAGATATTTTTTAAAGTTAGGTACAACATGCCGAGATATAATTTGTTTTCTAACGAAGGGATGCGGGATATTGTATGCGTATATGCGCCGGACAATTTTAATGGACGTAGAGATATTTGGAAATGTACCCACATTGAAGACAATCGGATTTTAAGATTTTCAAAAATCTTTACGACAGACTAGGAGAAACAGGTTCCTTTCGCCCAAAAAGAGATTCTGCGGGACGCCCGAAGACTTTAACTCCCAAGCAGGAAGAAGAAATTCTGGTCTGCATAGAAGCACAAGACGCATTTCTGTGGGAACTAGAGTATGCAAGTCATCCGTTTGCAAAATTTATGACGAAGAGGGGCTTTATCCGTATCATCTCACGCCTGTGCAGAATCAACTAGAAGGTGATACGACAGAAACAGCCAAACTGGAATTTGCCTGTTTCTATCGTATCCAACAAAATGCCGACCCGATGTTTTTAAATAAAATATTGTTTACAGATGAAGCAAACTTTAGGAAAATAGTCAATGATAAATCAAGAAGATTATACTGTTTCAAAAATAATTTATGTAAATAATGGGAAATACCCATATAAAAATATAAACAAAATAAATCACATATATACATTTTTTGTACTCTTTACGTTATGTATATTTAATATTGGTTGTTTTTATTCATTTGTTTTGATTTTCCTTCAGAAATGATTTTCTGTTACAAATTTTAATATAAAATACTATAAACTTACAAAAAGTCATCCTATATACGTTGCATGATATGCAAACGAAAGTGTTTGTTGCTGGGGTATGGCACATTTGAGTGTTAGTATTAATTTTTTTATTGTTTTCCGAAGATTAGGCGATTTCGTGGATAGAAAATATTACATTTTTTGATTGAAAAGACTGTTTATCAATGACCGATATGAGATTTGTGTAAGGAATTTGGATAAATTGTCGACAAATGTATTTATACTGGCTCGTAATAATATTGTTCGACAAGTCCTGACTTTACCTATATATTTGCAAAAATGAAAGGAGTAAAGGCTTGAAGGTATTTTGAAAGAAAGATTAATTGTTATGTTCTAATATGCCTGAAATAAGTTTTTTCTTTTCATTTATATTACGCTATACTTAATGATAAATTATGACCTCAACATTTGTCTTCAAACTTTCGTTAGGATTTATTATATCATAAAAATAAATGACTAACAAAATGTGCTTACTTGAGTTTGGCGATTCTAATATGTAATGATATTTATGTAAAAGTTTTTATTCTTTTTGCACTACTTTCTTCTGACTTCGGCTGTTCTTGGCACATAAAAAACGAGTTTGCTCGGGGTACTTGCAATGGGATTTTTGCACATTTGCGCAATACAGTACTTATACGGCTGATTTTTTAAGAAATTTCATTGTTTCACCAAAATAATTTTCCACAATACACATCAAAAAACGAACTCTACGCAAATATGAAATATATCTGTTTACATCATAGATGAACGATTCGGATTAGGGGCCATCCATAAAATACGTCACGCAAAATTCACGCATTTTTGACCTCTCCCTCCTCCTTCGTCACGCTTTTTTTTCAACACCCTAGGCAACTCTATATACAAAAGGTGGTTGGTTCTTTAAACAGCGACGCGTGGTTTTCATATCACCTGACGTCACCTAAAGCGCGCGAAAATGGCGGCTGTTTAAAGTCGTTTTTGGTGCTATTTAAAACGTTTTAAAAACATTTTATTTTCTTGTTAAACGGTGACGTCATATATGTCGCGTGTGGAACCTTATTTGAAAACATTTCGGACTTGTGTTTGAAACACATTGACCATCCTTCTCTTGTAATGATCTTTGTTTTACATCGTGTTTTAAGGGTAAAACGAAGGTTATATTGTTACGGCGGAAGTCCCGTAATCAGCGTTCCGGTGTTTGAAATTTTTGAATTATTGGAAATCATTCCAATTTTATTTAAAACTTATGCATTATAGAATGATCGTTCACGTTCAAATTAGTCATTTAATAATATCCATGGATTATGAAACAACCGCTCAACTGGAAAACGGTAATCGAGTTTAATTTTTAATAGGTAGCAAATTTTCTGCTGCTACGAAAAAAACGAGATCCATATTGGAAGTGACTCATTTGCCAAGAAAACATATACATATTATTTTTAAATCTTCCTGAAATCTCATTTATTTTGAATCCAAAGTAACAATGTATTTTCAAATAAATATTATGTAGAGAAAAATCGAAACAAAATCATTCAAAATTTCCTGGGAATTTGCTTTGGTATATCGGTATGCTCTTACAGTGTTGGCTAAAAGTAATGAAACAGATTATTACTCAGAACTGGTTTCTCTTTGTATACAAAAAAGATACCTACAGATAGAAATGAAAAATTTAATATTTTTAACAGTTTTACATTTTGGGATATTGATAGTATAATAAATGGTAATTTCCTATTAAAAAATGGCTTTATGTCCAGGGGAGACACAATTCGATGTGGCAGGGAAGAGAGTTTTTGACTTTATATTATCCCGTAATTTTCTTATTTCACTACTTCTTTTCATACTTTGCAATACTACCTCAATAAAACTAATCACTTACTTAAAATCTATTAAAAAATTCTCGGGACATGACATGAACCTCTTAACGTAGGCTCACCCACATATTGAAAGTGAATAAGGGACCTTGGGAGTAGATTTTTATTTTGGTTTAATTTGCGACCTATTTGCCTCTTTCTACCAGTAACTGCCACTTTCCTTCTTGTTAGAAGTGTAGGTTACATACTCATACACGCGCCACACTCTTGCTAATACGGCTGTAACTTTTTCGCTAATACGTCTGTCACTTTCTTAATGAACTTCGAGAATCAACGAACGTGGGACATTCGAATATGCTCTCCGTTCTCCGATCACAGTATAAAACAAAACAGAACAGATCGTTTGGCGTTTGCACGTTTGCTGCGTCAACCAAGCGCCAACCCGCGAAAAAAAAAATTAACTACTTTTTTTACAAGTTCTTGGCTGAGAAAAGTGAAGGAGCATAGTTTCAATATATTTTTTTGGTTTTTGATATATTGTTTTATTCATAAAAAATACTCTTTCCCCCAAAAACAAAAATCCTTCCCCCAAAAAATCCACCAGAAAAAGTATTTTCCAGATTTTCCCCCGTCCATATAGAAGTCCTCCAAATTTGGGGGGAAATCCCCAAACCTGGCAACTCTACACTTTCCCTTAAAGTATAGTGTAAGATAAATGAAAATAAAAAACTAATTTGAGTTTATTAGCACTTAAAAGTTAATATATCTTAAACAAATGCTTTGATGTTTCTACTTCTTTAATTTCAGCAGATATAGATAAAGTCAGGATTTGTAAAAAAAATAAGCAGTCATCACAAATGCATCTGCTGTCGCCAACAAAGAAGATAGACTAGGTTTATTAGTCGGCAATTGTCCTTGTGATCATTGTTTAACAGTCTTCTTTAATCAAATGTATATATATCGACGAAATCTCCAGCTAATCTTTGGAAAATAATCAATAAAATAAATCAGCACTAGAATTTGCAGTACACCTGCCATAGTAGCACTTTATAACAATTATTGCTGCCATCAAATAACAGTTGTTATAGTAAAGGCCAAGATGTATGACAACAAGCCATCGACTACCCCTAAAATAGCGGGCTGTTTCCTTAAGGGAGTTTTACTAATTTTAGTTCATTAATACTACATGCTCATGACCTATCAATGTTCTTACCAAAACACTCCTTAACGTCATTGATATGAGTCACTGAACAGATCTAATTTGGCGCCTCTTACAGTAATATGAACGTATCAAATAACCCACCGTCCAATAATATAATTAAAGCTCTGGTAAGTAAACTTAAAAGTGCACATAATTAAAAATAAATTAAATGTTTAATTTACAAAATGAAGGCATCGTAAAACATGGATCAGTTTTAAAAAAGGAAAATAATAATAATTCTTTAACTATGTAGCTCTAGGAAGTTGCAACACGTTTACAACGCTAGAACACCATTTTAATCTGTTTCCCTTATAAATATAGCTATTCTGAGCGTTTGGCTTTTCTAAGCGATTATAAAATTAAGTCGTCAGCTTGTTGCTGATGTTGTTCAAAGCTCGAACTCTGGAACACCAAGAATCGATTCCAAAACAAATAATATTCTTAGTGGAGCGCACTGCTCCAGTAGTCTACTTCAAAAGGCTTCGACAGGAACACATGTGCAAGACTTCTTCAAACCAACAAAAATCTAATTAGGTACGACCAAAATATCATCAAGGAGGCAGACCTGAAAACGCCTTGACTCAATAAAGTAAATTAATTAAATAAGTCAACTGGGTTTTCCCTAAAAAGACCAATATAGGTTAGAATGTACGTCTATTTAAAATATATAATAAAAATGAGAAAAATCGACCTTACTCAACCTTTTAGAGTCCCTAACAAAGAATTATCTGTTTAACACGTTAGCTGCCATCAGCAGCAAAGGGTGTTATTTCATAATGGGCCACGTGGTCCGCAGACGACCCAAGCCTCTTTATTCCTAGGACGCCGCGTGGTCTGCATATAACCCACGTTTTAGCGTATTTTTAAAGTAAGACACCTTTTAGTGGCCAGGGAGGATTATACCGATTTCAGTACAGCTGGCTTGGAGGTAATTGGCGCTTTCAGACCAAAAAAAAGAACGTAAAAAAATCTCAATTTTTAAGACAACTACAGGTTGTTTTGCATCAGATATTTATTAAGTTACAAACCATTCTTGTAAGATACTAAGATACCTAAATGTAAGGTATTTTTATGAGTAACAGGTTAAAATAACAGACGTTCCTACCAAATATAAAGTAACAGATGTGAAAATTGTAAAGAAAACTTAAAATATCTACCTAATATTTACGTAGCGCAGAAAAACAGAAAAAATACAAATCCCAACAAAACTAAATTCATATGAATCTGGGAAAAGCAAGGCAGGCATACATTTGGCCTTTTATCACATTTTGAACAAATTGTAGTCACCTTCTTTGCTCCATCGCGAGCTTCTTTATAACTTTTTCCTTCTTTTCTTAACTTTTCATAGCAATGGATACACCTTCGTCTAACTCTTCGGTTTCTGTCATCTTTTTCTGTAGTTTGTTCTAATGCATGTTTTCTTTGCAAATTTATCTGTGTTGTTTTAGAGTTAAGATCCAAAAATGATTCGCAAACTTGTTCTCGAAACCCCAATATGCCCATACTGTTATGAGGATGAATAGTCTTAAAAATTATATATGCATTAACCATAGCAGTACCCAATGGTATTTCTGTGGCAACTTTGTGGTAGCACCTTAGTGATTTGCGTACCGGAGATGAATAGCTTGAGAGCTGGTCTGATAGGTCAATACCACTTTTTCCTTTATTGTAGTCAACTAAAAGCCTTGGCTTGATTATGTCTTCTTTTTTTCTATTTTTCTTTCCTGTCTGTACCATGTCCAGCGTATTGCAAGTGCTTAGTCCATAAACATCACGCTTATCTCTCCATTTCATGACCACAATTCCAGTTTCGTCCTCTCTCCCTACAATCTCTCCTTTTTTTAACTTAACCGAGATAACTTCTTTAGGAAGATCTTTCCGGTTTTTTCGTAGGGTTCCTAACAAATTAGTTTTCTTTTCTAGCAGTTCATCCTCTAGTTCTAATCCAGTATAAAAATTATCAGTTATTATGGTTCGACCATCGTTTAGATACTTTTCACAGAGACTTAAAACAATAATCTTCGAAAGATTATTTCCACTCTCAGCCGATTTGCCCTGATAAATTGACACTTTGTAGGTATAAGCTTCTGGATCACAAAGTTTAAATATTTTAACACCATATTTATGTCTCTTTCCAGGAATATATTGCTTAAAAGATAGGCGTCCCCTAAATGGGACCATTGTTTCATCAACAGCGATATACTGGCCAGGTTCTTTATACTGGCCAGGTTCTTTAAGATTTTTAAAATTTTCGTTTAGGATATTGGTTAGTTTTGGAATTTTAAATAGCCTGTCGCCGTTTATGTTGTTGGTTTCATCGTCAAAATGCCAAAAACGAAGAAGTAGCTCAAAACGATTTCTGGACATTGTATTACCAGCCACGCTATTTTTATAAAGTTCTTTTGTACTCCAGTAACAACTAATGTGCGGCAGTTTATTAAGGCCCATCCAAATTAACAAACCCAAAAATTTCTTAATTTCTTCGCTCGTGGTTTCCGTCCAGTTCTTTAGGCGGCTCTTTCTTGTCAACACAGAAGATGCTAGTATACTAGAAGCATTTCTATTAGTTTCAACTGTCATCAGATTTATTACAGTCTCGTCAACTATTAGTGAGAAGCAAGCAGCTGGTGTAAATAAGTGAATGGGAATCTGAGGTGCTTTAACTCTTGGAGTACCAGTAAAAGGGAATTTTTGTTGACGATCGCCAGTGACAATAGTCCAATTTCTTTTGTTTCGATTCACGTTATTTTGGCCATCTTCGTAATTTGAGGAACTGGAACTACTACTTGCTGAACTGTCAGATACATCGCTGCTTGATGGTTGAAATCGTCATCGCTACTGTTTGAAAGCGAATTTTCCTTGTCAGATTCTGAAGAGCGGTCTTCCACTTTTCTTTTTAATTTTGCCCTAGTCGAAGTGCTGGGCCTATCAATCTTTTTCATCTAAAAACATGTTTTTTTTTGTTATTTTTACTAAAAACCCAATTTAAAGCATAACTTACCTTGCCAAAATCGTAGGTTTATCAAATTTGCACAATAATTTTATTACTACTAAGCCACGTGGGACGCAAATGACCCACGACATTCCTATTATATAGTATAACCATTATAGTTGTTTTATATGTAGTCTAATTGTAACAATTTCGTTTCGAAAATTAACAAGTTTTAAGTTTTGATCTACTATTTTTACAGTAATTTTATCTATTACGTTAACAGTAACAGGAAAATAAATAATATTTTTCTCCAAATGACATTAAAAGCGGCCTTTTAATGACACTTGGCAGGCTTAGAAGTTGTACTTTTAATGCCTAGGCAGAAAAAGTCCAATTTTACTGCCTAGGCAGAAAAAGTTCGGAAAAATAGACAATCAGCACATCTTCAGAGAAAGATCCTATATTTTTCTTATGTCTATATTCCATGAATCTGCTGTATGTGAGTTCATATACAGTTCTTGATTTTTTTGGTAAAAGGTTAAATTCCACATCTCGCGCCTGGTCTCTTATCTCAGGTGGTGTTAATTGCATCAATTCATCCTCACTTTGCAGTAAATCCATTTCTAACATGACAACTTTTCAAAATTGACAATGACAAAGTAAACAGTAAACAAACATATTCCACAAACACCATCAGCGGTAAACATAGTAACGCAGGGCCCGGTTACCTTTGATAAAATAATTTAGTTATTTGGATATTGATAATGAAACGCAATTTAAATATGGAAAAGTCGATTTTGCGTGGAATTGGAACAAATTTGAAGAAAAAATTATATGTTTCACACGGCAGAAAAGCAGATTTAATGCCTTGGCTGGTTTCATAGCCTCGCTACGCTCGGCTATGAAACACCAGTCGCGGCATTAAATCTTGTGCTTTTATGCCTAGTAAAACAAATAACTATTTGAGGACTCTATAATTTTAAAGCCCGGACTAACATTAGGAAAGAATTGATGAATAATATGCACGGGCTTTCCGTTCAGATAGGATCCTTCAGCGATACTGCAATCAATACATAAAGAATTGACTTTTATAATCTCTGCAGGATTTTCTGACATTCTCGGATTGACAAGACTAAACTCTTATAAAGCAGCTGGCGCTAGAAGAGCGCAACGGCGTGGGTCAACCGCTGACCACGTGGCAGTTAACGTGTTAAATAGGAGGGATGAAACTAGATTTTAGTTTCCTCTAGAATAGGGCTGTTCTCTCAACCCAGCTTTCAGAATGTCATCGGGAAAATGACAGCTTAAAATGTCAAAACGTTAAACGGTTTGATTGACACTTCTACTTCTTGGAAGTTCATGCTCTCGCAGATCCACGATCCTATTACGGGAGGATATACAATGGGTCTTATAAGGCTTCACTGCCGTACAGCCTCAGATTACCCTCCCAACTCTAAATAATAATGCCCTAAGCAAACCTATTGCCTATTCCTTCTTCAGTAATATTTTTTTGTAGCGGGCTGCCTGTTTTCTTTACCGAGGGAGTTCTCAGTGCAATATAACACTTTGAATTTTGATATTTCATAAGAAAATCATAAAATAGGAGCAATATAGACGTACTTTAACCGAGTTATGACCTTATTTTAATAACTTTCCTATCTTGTAATTACTTCTTACATTAAAGCAGGAACGCTTATTATTAAATTACCTTATTCTAGTTGTAAATCTGCACTTATACACCTAATAAAGGCTCAGCTGCCAGCTTTAGTCTTAGAACAAGGCAATCGTTATTCATTCAAGTTGCAGAGCCAAGTGGTAGCTACGAGTATAAATTGCAACATGTGCCCTCGCTTATCGCTTCGTTTTAATATTAAGTGGATGAATAATTACAACTGGAAAATATTGTGTAATTACCAAGCTACAAAATTACTGTCACCTCCAACTCTATTTATTGACCTAGTATTATTTTGTATTCGTAAGAAGTCAAGCTGTTTGCTCATAAAATATAAAATTCTAGTAAGAAAATTAATTTTCTGAAAAATACATTCTTGGGTCAATACCTTCCTTAAGTAAAAACATTATTCTTGACTAAAAGGGTAGTACTGTCTTCCTAGCAAACACTCTTATTCCTAAATTATATTCTTGTAATAAATATTTATTCTTAATAAAAAAACCCAACTATTAAGATTTTGTATTCGCAAGAAGTCATTAGCTGTTTGCGCAGTGGCGTAGCCAGATTTTAAGGGCGGAGGGGGCGAAACCAATTAAGGGCGCCATCAGTGGCGTAAAGTACACCCCCGCAAACCCCACATAGCGGGAGGCCCAGCATTCTAAGGGGCCCAGCGCCAACCACAGAATTAATTAATAAATGTATATAATTCTGAATGGTTTTTAAAATATTGTCTCGGAAAGCACTGGCCATTAAAAAACACACGAAGAAATTTGGATTTGGATTTTTACGGTGGGCCCCCCTGAGCACCCCTCGCCTGAAAATCCGAATGGAGGGGTAGTTTACGTCTGGTAGTTTTTTTTTTGAAGAGGTAGAAGTTTCAAATTGTTTTTTTTTTTTTGAAGAGGTAGATAGTTAAAAGAGAGTAGAATTAGAAGTAACAGAGAAAGAAGAGTAAAGAGAAAAAAATGACAGTTGGAAGAGGAAAGGGAAAGGAAAACCGACTCGCGCACTCAGGGCTGGAGACATCCCCAGGAAACCCACGGTACTTCGGTCTTTGTGGGCTATCAGAAGATAAAAAGGATTTCACCAGCTCTTTAAGTGGGTGCGTGGGATGGTACCTCCTCGGTGGAGGAGAAGCTCCTTTACCACCTTGCCTGTTTCTAAAATTTCACCTTGTACTCCTGGCGAAACACAAATACGTATATAATATTTATTAAGTACTTTTCGGGGATAAAGACTATGAGTTTACAAAACTTCAATTACATAAAGTCCTTCTAAGGTGAAGAAGTAATAAACATACTGTTACATTTGCATTATGATAAAGTATTCAATCAAATATGATTAATTACAATTTGGTACTGTGCGAAATAGTCAAATAAATAACCAGGAAATAATAACTTTTTCGAAACAACAACCTAACAAAAATATGACAAAAATAAACTGTTTAGCTACGAGAAGTTCAGTCATTAAAAGTTCTGTGATCTAAAAGGGGCCAAAGTTTCTATTTCCTTTATTCTAATAAAGCGATGAAATTTAATATACTAAAACCCTAATAAATAAGTTTCCTCTTTTCACTGCGCAAATTTAGTGCTAATAAACTTCCAAAGTTTATTATTATTAGGAACACGTCAAAACAATGATCAAACTTGTTAACTTTATTGTTGTATCATTATAAAACTACATTGTCGTGATGAAAATATACACACAGAAAAAACGGAAATGTTAAATATATCAAATCGGTATGTTGAAAACAACTTGATTCAAAATTTTTCATAGGACTAATTGCAATCTTTGATTTGGTTAAGTACATTATTAAAATTAACCATTTTGTGTAGTTACAGCACCAAATAAAAGGATAAAGGAAGGTGTTAATTTAACCACTTTTATTAGATCACCCGTGGTTTGACGTAATTAATCACGGGACTACTGTCCAACAACGGCATTTGATCCAGTTTGCACTGCACTACTTTTGACCGAGAAATCCAGCCTCGAACTCTCGGTATGCATTATTAATCTCTTTGACTGTATCTGATTTGTGTGTGCTTTTAAGTGTAAATTGGGAAGTATTTTAGTAAAATGAGAACGGTCCCATTTATTGAATGTAAGTGTTATACTTTTGTCAGTTTTATCGTCGGTATTTGGATTTTGTTGCTCTACTATCTATCTTTTGCATTGCAACTGATTTCAAACGCCCGGCCGCCTTTATAGTAACTTGATATTTATTTTGGGTAGCTAAAGAACAGATGATGTTTCAACCAGAATCGGAATCAATTGAGAACGGTCCCATTTATTGAATGTAAGTGTTATACTTTTGTCAGTTTTATCGTCGGTATTTGGATTTTGTTGCTCTACTATCTATCTTTTGCATTGCAACTGATTTCAAACGCCCGGCCGCCTTTATAGTAACTTGATATTTATTTTGGGTAGCTAAAGAACAGATGATGTTTCAACCAGAATCGGAATCAATTCTTATGGCCATAGCTATTATACGATGCTGGCTGGAAAGCGCCTCTACTGTAATTTTATCATCCTAAATGACAGAGTTTTGACAAATTGTCAAACAATATATTAGTTGACAAGACAGTCACTGCCGGCCATATAATCCGCCGGGCCATATTTGCCTCCACTACCTTAATTACAATTTGGTATTCTGCGAGGTAAATAAGTCTCATGGAAATAATAATTTTTTTGTGAGGCAAGCTAACAAAAATATGGAAAAAATAAACTATTTAGCTACCAACAGTTAAGCCATTAAAAGTTCTGTAATCTAAAATGGGCCAAGTCAAGGGGACACAGAAAAAACACTATCGTATATTGAATTGGGTACCCATTCACTCAATGACACTCTATTCCGTATTGCACAATACAAATTCGGTTTATTTCAATGATTAGTTTATCATTGTTAACCAATAGGTTATAAGATTGCTTGAAATATAAGGTTTTATTGGTTTTTAATGGATCGTTCAAATGTAACAATTATTTGATGCCAGTAATACCCTGTTCTAAATTCAGTGCAAACTATCATGGGTTTCACTAGAAGTTTATTTGTAAGAATATGCACCTCATTTGGTGCAAAATAGCTATTATTGTTTCAATTACAATATACAATTCATATAAAATAGACTAACCAAGAGACATTTACAAATAAATAAACACACTTTATTATTACTGCAAAGCTTTTTCGATTTGTTTTACTTACCATAAAACACTCAAATAAGTTGCTCCAGTCTCCAGTCTTGCAAAAGATCTATTATTTTTGGCGTACGACTATTCAACGAACAAAGAAAAATTCTTATCTCTCCAAGGGTGTCCCCGAGCAATAGAAGTAATATTTCAGCCAACAATACGGCCCATTGAATTAATATTCAGTGTTTATTTTAATTGAAATGATATAAGGATTATTGACTTAATTTTTACCTTTTTTTATTTAAACCGTAGTTATTGTTCGTTTAATAAAATATATTGTAATTTGAATCACACCGCCTACAAATAACTATTTTTCGACCAATTATATCTAAGCATTCCAATCAAATAGTTTAATATTTTGGCTCTAACAATTCTACATTCCAAGGAACAGTAGAAATTTATTGGACTCCAATAGTAGTTATAGGTCATTGAAATAACGGTAATATAGTTTTCAAAGAAATAGGTATACTTTTGAAGTGCAATAATAAGTCTATATTTAAAGCAGTATTTTTTTTTTTTTGGTTATTTCAGTGATGTTTTGTTGATACCTCGGTTGATACAATATTAACTTTAATATAACTAATGTGACAGTGGTCAAAGACAGTACTATTATTGAAAATAGCATAGCAGTTTTTTCTGTGTAAGATGTAGTGTTTTGGCCGACAATGTAGGTGCTCCGAAATTTTATTCGGCTGCATGCTAACACCACATACGTCATATTTTATCGACTCATACAAGTGCACCATTGCACGAAGAAAAAAATCTTTCGGTCTATTGGAAAATATTAAATAATATCCAAAGAATAATTTCTTCGCAAGTGCAAAAAACCTGACATAGCCTAACTTTTTTTATTTAAGAAGATAGACATATAGTTCCAAGGCAAAATTTTAGAGAATAGTCCAATTAAAAAAATGCGAAAACAAATTTTCCCCAGTGTTGCCAGTTTGGAAGTTATTTCAGAAAAAAACATATTTTTTTAAATGGCAACAATGCATTTTTTGACACTTTTGATCCATCTCGTGATTCTAAAGAAAACAAACAGTAAAAAATTTGGTTAGAATCGCAGTTTATGAGCTATTGGCGTTTAATTAAATTTTAATTAGACATGCATCAACATTTTTATTTATTTGAAAAATAGACTAATCCAGAATTTTTAAGATCTAATTTAGAGAAACTGAAAGCTACTGGAAGTGTGCGCCCCAGGATTTGACGAAGAAGAAAAAATGCTGAAATTTAAGAAAATATTCTTTTAGAAAGTATTGAAAATCCAAATAAATCTACAAAGATGGCGCAAGCAGTAGGCTGCTCTCAGACTACAGTTTCGATCACCTTATATTCAATTGAATTTAATCCATACAAAATGGTCAGTGCACAGCCACTTCATGACAATGATTGAGATAGAAGATTGAAATTTTGCGATTGATTTTTGGGGAATAAATGGCAGCAACCTGATTTTGGAAATCAAATATTTTTTAGCGATGAAGCTACCTTCTATTTGAACGGTTTGGTATAAAGACAAAATTACAGATATTGATCTGATACAAAACAAACCCTTATTGGGCCGAAGGTAGACGGACACAAATCAATCCTAAAATTAATCTTTATAATATATATTAATCCTATGTTAAAAAAAATTGTTACTAAACGTGTTTAGTGTTACCGGGTACAACTTGAACCAATTTGAACACCTAATGAAATATTAAATTTTAGTACAGAAATTACAAATCCTGTATTTTTTTTTGTTATTATTATTGTTGTTGTTGTTTTCTTTGCTAACCAATTCTAAATTTACTTAGTTTAAATAATTATATGGATTTAATTAAAGTTTATACGCCAACAGCTCGTAAAATGTTATCCTAATCAAAAAATTTGACCCCTTTTTTTTTAGATTCAGAGATGTATCAAAATGTTTCAAGTGTAGTTGCAATATTTTAAAAAGATTAGAAACTACGTTGACTTTAATGTCAGTGATGATGAACATGGGGTTTGCATTATGGGTTATTGAGATATTTGTTGTCACTTTTAATTTCTGGGGTATTTGGTCCCTTTCTGATTTAAAACTAGTTCACTTTGAATAAAGCCATTTAGTAATTCGTTTCGTGACTTCGTTTTCAATACACTAATATTAGCTCTCATTTTATTGCAGGATATCTATGTAGCGTTTTACAACAATAATTACCTTTTTGTCTCTGGAAACACAAAATATTATTATATTATTGAAGTACGCCATTAAATTTTCATAACTTTATAAAAATTTAATCCCTTAATTGAATGTTTATTTTTGGACACTTTATTTTATGTTTTTACCAGTTTACAAATTCTGTTTTTTCTTTTCCCACAACTTAAATGTTTTTTTTTTATCTTCTGACAGCCCGCGAAAACCGAGGTCTAAGTACTATGTACCGTGGGTGTACTGGGGAATCGACTCACACATCCAGAGCTGGAAACATCCGTTGGGATTTCACCAGCCCTTTAAGAGGATGTGTGGGGTGGTACTACCTCGGTCGAGGAAGAATTCCTCTACCACCTTCCACTTTTTGTGACAATCCTACTAAATGTCTGGCCATACTTTTTTTATTAAGCGTGCGGCCGGGCCAGGATTTGAACCTGGTCAGTGCCGGAGACGCGTCACAAACCCAGCGCCTTAGACCACTGGGCTTTTTACTAGTTGTATGATTATTATTAAAATTAAAGGAAATACTGAAAATTAACAAAAATAACAGCAGTCGTGATATGGCGTTTCTCGACTTTCTTTTCAATACACTAATATCACCTCTCATTTTTTTTATAACAATAATTACTATTTTGTCGCTGGAAACACAAAATAACCTTATATTATTTAAGTATGCCATTCAATTTTCATAACTTATTAAAATTTTAATCACTGAATTGAATTTTGAATATTGAATGATTAAATATTAGGTTTTTACCAGTTTACAAATTCTCTTTTTTCTTTTTCCACAACTTACCATTCAGGTTGACTAAAAATATTTAAGATTTAGTACTGGTTTAAATTAAGGTCCTCTAGTTGATTAGTTAGGTTCTGACAGGTTTTTCCTGTCACTGTTACTAAGTCGTCTTTAAAAACTTATCAGTTAGTCTTCCACTTTTAACACAGGCTAACCGCAGATAATAGTATTCAGTATTCCAGAGCCGGATAAATATCCACCTCAGTATCAGGATTTCGTTGTCTTTAATTGTTAATTGTTCTGCTATCACGCAACCAAAACTCATTGTTTGTGGCTTTCTTGTAGTCCACCAAAACACAATAATTAACACATCAAAATTTATCACCTACTTTTATGTTTTATAGTTTTACGCAAAATTAAAACAAAACAATGTTTACATATCATTTGAAAGACGTAACTATTATTATTTTAGGTTAGAACAGCCGGCATTCCGTTTTGGCCTTATCTGGACTACGGCGCCGGCATCCGAGAAATTTTGTACTCGGGTGCCGCCACCGGTACCCATGCATCAACATTTGGGGAACCGGCGCCGGAGCCGGCGCCGCCAGCTTAGTCCCTTCGTAAATATTATTGTAAAGCGAGTTAATTCCCGTAAAGAAAATAGTCTTTTATCCATTACAGTATTACACTATACGTAGGGGAAGGTGTCCTAAAATGACATACTTTTTATTTGAGGCTTGTTTTGGCGGAAACTATTTGAAATTTCGGTCTGGAAAAAAAGTTACACATTCCTTTGAACAAACTTTATTGATTAACCTAAACCAAAAAAAATTCTCATCTCTATTAAAAACTTGTAAAAACATAAAATAAAAAAACTTTACACTATGTCATTTTACAACATGTATGGTGTGTAAAATGACACAGTCATGGGGTATAAAATGACATATGCTCAAAATAAATGGTAATAACAATATAACATATAGATATAGGTAGAGAAAGAAACAAAATAAGAAATCAATCTTGGCAAATTTCACAAATGAACTTTTTTAGCTTCAGGGACACTCCGGCGCATTCACAGTGAGCCCAATTCTTGCATTTCATGCAACTAATCCAAGGCTCCCTGGAACGCGAATTTCTAAACAAATCATTGCAGTAAAGACAAACCACATCATCCTCATTGTCTTCGGCTGCAAACGGATCTTCTTCTTCACTTTCTATTTCTGCAGTGGAACTTGGTTTGCTTAAAATGTTACTTTTACATTGACGAGCATTCCCCTGTCTTTTGTTTTCTTATTTCTGCTTCAGTTCTTCCAAATTAGGAGTAGTTGTTAAAACTCCGGTTATTGTTTGTCTAATCTTCCTTTTTCTAGTTCCACTTGCTATATGCACTGGAGAAATTTCCTGCAAGGTAATTTTTTTTTAAATGTGGATTTTCTTTCATATTATTATCTCCCTGATCATCTCTGGCATCATATTCTTCATTGCGAGTTTCATCTTGTTCTTGTTGCACAGCTTTTTCCATAACACCACTTTTTTTTTATTTCATTGCTGACCGACTCTTCTGGTTGATTAGATGTTTCTCCTTCTGTACTGCTTGGTTCCAGAAATCTATCTGTGGTCTCAGCCGGCTCAAAAAACTCATCTGGGAAAATATTTGGGTTGAATGGCAAATGCCCGTGTTGAAAAATCCACTTGTAGCGTTTCTTATTGTTGCTGCTTTCCCATAAGCAGAAGTGAACAATTCACCGATTTGATTCTGTGTGATTACTCGCCCTGGATGGTTTTTTAACCAGAGTGCACATTCCTGATTATAAAATGTCTTCAGGGGACCGTAGAAGCACACATCGAGCGGCTGCATACGATGTGTGCAATGCGCAGGGAAGCACAACATAATTATGCCATTGTTTTTGGCAAATGTCAATGCCTTCAGAGATTTATGGCTACTGTGCCCATCTAGAAGTAATAAAACTTTTGATTCTAGAGATGCCTTGACATAATTCTGGAAATGCTCTAACCACAAAACGAAGGTATCAGCTGTCATCCATCCAGTTTCGTGAAATAATCCCAGGGACCCTGGAGGTAAAGCATCTAGAAGCTCCTACTTTCTATTTTTCCTGGGAAAAATCAAAGCTGGCGGCACAAAATTGCCTATACCATTCATGCAGCAGACACATGTTACATGCTGACCTCTTTCGGCGCTAGTTAGCGATCCAACTTGTTTCCTTCCGGATTTCGCGAAAATTTTTGGAGGCCTCTGCACTGTGGACAGACCACTTTCATCCATAGTATAGATTCGATGGACGTCAATTTTCTCCTTTTCCACAGTCATTTCCAACGTATTAAAAAAAATTTGTATTTGTGGCCTATTAAATGCCATAGCTCTAGCAGCAGACACAGCTTCAGGTTGCCTTAGGGATATTTCAGGATGTCGCATACGAAATCCTCTCAGCCACTCTCGTCCAGCGCTGCGATCTTTAAATCTATTTGGAATGCCATTTTTAGTGGCAAATTCATATGCAAGTTTTTTTATGTCTGTAGTAGTTATCCCAAACAATCTAGATTCTAATAACAATATATGCTTAACAAAGTCTCTTTCTTCATCTTCACTAAATGTGGTTGAAAATCGTCCCAAAACCTTTGCACAACCTTTGGCTCTTTTGTTTACGTCATTTGCTCTTCGTCGTAACGTGGCCTGAGGGACATTGAAGAGTTTAGCTGCTTTCAACCATCCCATTCGACCACCTTTTACAGCTTCAATAGCATTCCGCGTTGCTTCTTCATCCCACGATTGTCTGGTTGACGTCCTTTTACGTTTACCCACCATAGTTTAGCTAAAAAAATCAAAAATTATTCCATTTTTAAATTCAAATTGATTTGCGTAGTGTGGTTGTAAAATGACATAGTGTGTAATTCTACCTTCATGTATACCTATGTCGTTTTATACGCAATAACATGTGATCCTTTGTTCTTACCTTATTACTTTAATCTGTTATTGAACGACAATTCCGCGTATGTGCATCTGTAGTACACGCTTACAGTTACATCCGATCGTAATTTGACTTGAAAACAAATACAATTTGGTAATAAAAACACACTTTCAACACAGCACCTTAAAAGTTTCTACACCAGTAAAAATAATTTTTTGAGGTTAACTGCTGCTTATCCTAGCCGCAAACCAAATCGAATGCAAACATGAAGTTCGGTTGCTTTTTGCTACACAAAACCTTTCTTATCCGCTAAATGGCACCAGTAGTTCCGAAATAAAAAGCGCTATGTCATTTTACATGCTATGTCATTCCCCTATATGTAATATACGCTAATATACACTGTATGTAATTGGTGATTGTTAAATTCAAATTTTCGTTCAGATTCACTAAGAAGGTTTAGGATTTAGTCATGGTTTAAATTAAGATCTGTTGATCAGTTATGTTTGGACAGGCTTTTACCCTGTCACTGTTAATAAGTCGTCATTAAAAACTTATGAATAATTCTGATATTTTAGGGATATACTTGGTTTCCAAATGATTTACATCTTGGAACGGGTTTCTACAATGAATTCGGTTTTAAAATTGTCGAAAGTACGTACTAAAATTGCCCATTTTTTTTAGAAATTTGCGAAAAACCTCAGAAACAAATTCATGATACTTATAAAACTTAGTTGTCTTACTCTTACACTTTTCAGTTTAAAACTTTTAGTTGTCAATTTAGGCCGGACTAGCGTTGGAGAATCTGGGAATGTTTAGCATAGGTGGTATTGGGTGCTAAATGTAAGCCCAAAATATTAAGTAATAAAGTTTTAATTATGTTGTAAGTTGTAATGTAAATAAACAAAACTAGTTTTTATTTATACCAATATTCAGCTTTTATAAGGAAGAAAGGGGTAATAAAAAATTAAATTACTTCCTTGTTTCATTAAATATCGATTAACTACAACGTTTCCAAGCAAAATTGTAAGCCCAAAAGCAACTGGAAACCCGGGAAACTTGCACTACGTCTGGCAATACCGGCTCGACGACCAGGTATAAGGATCGTTGCGCTATAGGCTTTCATACTCGGACGCGATTTAGTCTTCTCGATAGTGGCGTTGGGTTGATGTCGGTCTTTGTCGCATTATAGCGCGTCTATTACGTTCGCCGGTCCGCTTTGTTTATATTTTTTCCTTGGATTGTGTGAGGAAGAAGAAACACCAAAAACTCAGTGCCTAAATATTTCTATTACATACTTCCAAAGTTTTTCTAACTTTTGTGAATAAAAGTGTGGTTTGTTCGTTGTATAAGTAACTTAAGGAAAGTTTTGTAAAGGTATAAATAATTTATATGTGGTGACCGGATTAGCTTGTGAACTGTACGCTGTCCGCGCGGTTGTTGCCCGTTATCTTCTTATAATACGGATTATGGATTAAGTGGGCTGCAACAATGAACCGAAACAATTAGAAAAAAAGTTACCTAGTGACAATGGGGTATCCCATGTGGATCTTTCAGTATATTATGTTAAACATTTTTATTTTGTGTTCGATTATATTTTACGGTGTTAACTGTGGAGGTTCAGGATATTACGGTAAGGTGGAAAGCAATAAACTTCGCAAAACTTGTTAATATTTTAAGTTATCTTCATTAATATTTATTAAAAATACGAATAACCAAATAAAAATTGTGTAAATACTCCCAAGATATTTCCAGTTTATTATTATATTTTCTTGAAGTACCTACCGGCAAATTTTACCTATCTACCGTGAGCAAAAAAGAAATAAACCAGTTTTGGGAAAATATTATACCTAAGTACCTACCAACTTTTAAAAGAAAGTAAGAAACAAATAATGAACCGAGACAAAATATTATTATACAGTAAGTAGGTACCTACCGAGGTACCTACCCTCGTACCTACCTAATTGTAGAATAACTTTTAAAAAATAATTTAGCTTCTCATTAAGCTACAAAAGAAAACATTTTGTTGTATATAAGAAAACAAGGACGATACTTACCAGTTTTCCGTTTAAAACCCAAGCTTTACCTAATCAGCAGATACCCAGATCTATTGAAATATTGCATTGCGCAATAGCTGATTGGTGTTTCCATGGTTACTTATATACATACAGCTAACAGACATAATATGTATTTTGTTCAGGTTCAGGTCCAGCCGAGGGTCCAGCCGAGTCCTTTTTTTTGTAACTTGGCAGGAAAATATGACAAAGTCTGTTAGTGTCGTTAATAGTGTACATTTTGAAACAGCATACCTATTACTTAACGAGGATGGAAACCTAATACACGAGTGTTAATGTTAAAGTACGAGACGCCAGCCGAGTGCCGCAATCACACGAGCGCGTGTTGAGTGACTAAAACTAGTTTTATACGATATTTTCCCACAACTTAAAACACAAAAAAAAAGAAATTAGCCACTTTTTATAAATTGCTTGTAACATACTAGGGGATCCAATCCCGGTCAATATTGCGATCCCGGGATTTCTGGATTGAATTTTTTCTAATCCCGTAATCCCGGGATTAATCCCGGGGTTAAAACATAAACAAGGAATTTTCCAATAGAATAATGCCAAACTATTTTTAAAACTAGTAAGTAGGTAAAAGATTAAAAGAAAATAAAAGGTATTCTAAACAAACATTTAAATAAGAACTAGGTACAGAATAGCAACCTAAGTATTTTTAGAAAAAAAAAAGAATAATAATATACAAAGGTTTGTTTTTTTTTAAATATATCAGTTTTTTCTTTAAGAAAATGACGCAAAAAGATGAGATTAACCAATGTTTCGTCTAGCATAGAAGAGCGAAATTTGGTTAAAATCAAACCCGCTCCCGAGAGACATCTCTCTGCTTCTTCACTTGTGGGGGGTATGTTACATAGAATGTCAAATGCTAACTGTAGATTAGGTCCACGTTGACCACCGTTTTGAAATATTTTCATTTCTTGAGGTACCTACCCTCGGAGGTACCTTAACTTCCAAACTTTTAGTTTTGAATACTGGCATTACTGGTGTAAGTGATATGTTTTTGTTTAAGACTTGAGTTAGTTTTTCCGATAATGGCACTTGCCTTTCGTCACTTTTCGCTTTAAGTTGATTTTCAAGAGTAGCAATTGGTATATTTTGTTTTTCATCGGAGCTATCAGACGATATCTCTACCAAAGATGTATTTATTGCCTTGAAGGCGTTCTACGAGGCGTTCTAGTAGTGCCAGCAATTCTTGCTTAACAGACTCTGTTTTTAAAATCTGAAATAAGCCTTCAGTTTCCTTTTGGCTTGAATCGTACAAGTAACCCAAAACACCTGAACGCGCTGTTAGAATTACGGAAGGCAATTTTTATAAATAAAATTTGCAACTGGATCTTAACGGGATCTTAAAAAAGCTGAATTTTTTACGGGATCCCCTGTTCCCGAAATCCCGGGATTGGATCCCCTATTGGGTACCTGCGTGAGGTAACAAATTTAAGCATGTATTTTTTTCGAGATTTTTTTCTGCATCTATGACACTCGGTGGAATACACTCCATTTCAACGTAAAAACACTTTTAAAACACCTCGAAAAACACCTTCCGAACTATTTTTAAAAGATTTTCTTCCCAAATAGTTATTTACATGACTAGATGCGAAAGTTTACTTTTGAAAGGGCTTTCGCATCCTGTGATGTCACAGATTTCGAATTTCAATAATTTAGTGAAATCTTACACTCGGCCGTTTTAGAATGTCAACTGAAGATGTCAATCAAGCTAGCAGAGCCACAACGCCTTTTGAAATTTTTTCTTGTGTCATAATTTTCCCGAGAATTTTCCTGTCAATTTAAAATTTTTAGTTGTCAAATTAGACTGGTGTAGCGTTGGAGAATCTGGCCCTTGATATTTAACAATTACAATTTAATAGTTTTGAAGAAGTAAGAGTGGGTCCGGGCTTCATGTCAATGATAGGTAGAAATGAAAATTATTAAAAAATAAAAATATTTGCAGTTTCTAATATGTATGTTAAGGACATATGAACTTGTCGAAAATTTTGCCTGAAGGTCTGTTGCCTTAGAAACAGCTTGTATTCATTTTTATTGTTATTTGACAAGAAGTGCCCAAAACTAAGTTGAGGGCACTTTTTTAATCAAATAACAATAAAAATGGATGTGTGCCGTCAACTTAGTTTTGGGCACTTCTTGTCAAACAACAATAAAAATGAATGAAAACTGTTTCTTTAACCCTTAAGTAGGCGCGCCAGCTTTTTTTACGTAAATAGTCGCAAGGAGCACTTTATGCACCTAGATTTTAAAATGCTGTAAAACTATTCAAAATGTAAAAGTAATATACTTTATATTTTTATTTATTTTGTATATCTCTAAAATATACAAATAATGTGCAATACAGAAAAAAAAAACAAAAAATTAAATATTTAAGTGTATATTTTAAGATACAGGTTGCACAAACAAGAGAAAACTTATAGGTAATTTAAATTATTACAAAAAATAAAACGAATTAAAAAACAAAACAAATGCAGTGAAACAAATAAAAACACCCTTATAACAAATCAAATCTCAAGCAATTAAAGAAAAATATATTTCAGAAACTAAGAACTATTCTAATCTTCATCGCTTATTATTGAGCAATTTTCGCACGTATACTTGATGGCAACATGTTTTTTACAAGCAAATTTTCTACAAGTACTACATGTTATTGTAGTGTTTATTCTTTTTGCTTTCGGGCAAAAACAACAGCGACCTCTACTTTTTTCCTCTGGGATAACTTCTTGGACGTCTTCTGCGACCGCATATTTTGCCAGAATGGATTTTATGTTTGTTGGCAGCGAACTAATTGTGGCTCGCTCCGTTAGATGCAGTTTCATCAAATGCAAAGACAAATTTTTCAAAAAGACTCTCCTTATTTGTAGCGAATCGGTATGAGAGGCATTATAAATAATTTGGGCATTGATTCCTGCTACATTTAGCAGTGAAAAAAATATAGCTAACGGCCACCTTCTAGTTCTTCTTGAAACAGAATATGAGTTGCACATTTGATCAACTGTATCAATTCTCCCTTTTGTTGAGTTGTAGAAAGTTATTATTTCCGGTTTATTTGATTCTGGGTCTATTGAAGGGTCGCTATGCATTGTGGAAATTAGAATAACTCCTTTATTTTTTTTCGCGGCCTGGGATACCATTGTAATTTTTTTTTGAAATCCAAACATCGAGCTCTTCACGATCTTATTTTTATTTGGCAAAAATTCCGGAGGAATTTCTCTTTTGTTCTTTTTCAAAGTGCCTACCAGTGTTATTTTGTCGTTCGAAAGAGCTTCAGCAAGTGGTATGCTAGTATACCAATTATCGCATGTTAAATTGCGATTTTTGCCTTTCACTGGTTCTAACAACCTATGCACAATGTCTGTTGGAGTATTTTGCTTTGCATAAGGCCCATCTGGTTGTTTGCCGCAGTAAACTTCCAGATTTTGGGTATAAAATGTTTTTGAGTCACACATTGCAAAAATCTTAATACCGTATTTTGCCGGTTTATTAGGTATATGGGCATTTTTTTTTTTAAATTTGAATTACAGCACATTTTGGCAAAAAAAATTAATGTTTTCTTACCAAGTGGTGAATTAGCTTACAAGTAGCTTACAACTTTATATTTTTTAAAAAGTTGGGTTAAAAACTGTTTACATAACAGCTTATATTGGCAAAATGGTGGCAAAATAGGCAAGGTAATAATTATTGTCTTCTCCGTCCCCCTGCAATATTGTTTAAATATGCAGTTAATAATAAATGTCAAGTTCATATTGTTGTTGTACGAACAATATATCAATAATTCAGTTACCCCTACATAGTTCTTTTTCGCGAATTAAAGATACCGGAAGAACAAGGTAGATTTATGTCCAAAAATATATTTTTTTATTAAATTTCATCTTTCTTTTTCTTTCACAGATATAGTTCAGCGTATTTTTTTTATAAAAATGCCACTAATCAAAAAAAATGTGTCTAAAAAATTTAATTACATATGTGAAATATGTAGGTTATGATATTTTAAAACAATATTTTAGCAAGTAGACAGGGGGACGGAAAAGACAAAAAAAGGGACGGAAAAGACAATAGTAAATAGAATTCGGTAATTTTTATTTTATTTTTTGGTCACCCAAAAAAAACAAACAAGCAGGTAAATATGTCTCTTAGGCTCTACTTAACATTGAACGAGTTACAAAATTACGCATATTGTGTATGATAAAAAAAGAAAATTAAACAAAATCTGTGTTAATGTCGAACTTAAACAAGCCGCGACCATAGGGCTCAGGATCTGGAAGTTGTTCAACTATATTGGCTGGTTCAAACTCAAATAAATCTTGAACGTCAGGAAAGCCATAAACAAAGCCCTTATGATCCCTTGTTGATTTTTTTCGCAGAAACTTTCCTTGGTATTTCTGATCGAAAATCTGAGACACCTGGCATATGTAGGAAAGCTTGGAAGGTTCTTTTGGTCCTTCAGTGGGAAATGTTACTAACAACCACGATCCGGTTTTAATTTCGGTACAAATCATTTTCTTTTTCTCAGAGACGATACTATTCTTTGCTCGTATTACCGAAAGGGGCAAATTGTCTTCATCAGAATCACAGGTTTCTTCCATATTACGTTTATTGGCGCATCCATCCGGTAAACTATTTTCAAAAATGAACTTCGCTGGTTGCAATAAGTAATGTTCGCAGATTACCTTACAAGATAGACAGCTTTTATGTTTTAAAATTAGACATTTTGGTGCCTTATTAGACCATATTAGTTGCCTTATTTTCATTGTATTTGGGACACTTGCTGTACTATCACTCAGTTTACTCGACAATATATTGACTTCATCTATGTCGCTGGTGGAGATTTGGTATAAAAATATTTTGGTGTTCCTTTGCACGATATCAATGAAGGTTTGTGCCGAAGTAATACTTTTTCCAAAAATGATAGCCTCATCTGCCATTCTTTTAATTTTGCCACCAATGCCGTCAGCAACGCTTTTCCCGTGGCCGGGTTCATAAAAGTTCCAAGTAGAAAAGTCTATTCCATAATGGGCGGCAAAGTAACAAAATAATTGAAAATTGGTTTTGTTTTTGTATTGTGACGTGGGTCCGTCGCTGACAAAATGCACAACCTTGATTTTTTTCTACCAATAAATCAAAAACTGGTTTCAAGTAAGCCCAAACTGCAAAAGCGTTGTGAAGGAGGTCGTCTGACACTCCAGCGAATGAAAAACATTGGACTTTGCCATCTTTATTTTTAAAATGCATTGCACCAGTATGCAATGCGATTTGTTTTCTTGAACCACCAAAATGAACACTCTGGACCTCTTCATTAAACTTACAAATATAATTTTCTGAAAAATCGATAGTTACAACTGCTTCATTTTGGTTTACATTAGTTTGTAACAATCTGACCTGCTCCTGCTGATGATTACCTCTAAAATGGTGCGGCAAAATAGTCTTCAAACCGTTTTTGAAAACTGCCATCATCTCCTCTACGGTAGAAGTAACTACAGAATTTGTAGTTACTTTGACTGTAATTTCTTTTCTATTTTTGTCAATTCTCTTTTCAAACTTTGTTTCCCATTTATTGTATGAGACTTTCTTAGTTAAATCGGCATCTTTGGTTAGTAAGTCATTCAATTTTTCGGCACAGAAACTGCACATCCTAGTTAAGCAGAGGTCAGAATTAGTGTTGCAGCACAGGGCGTTAGCTAAGTCGTGGATTTTTCCTACACCAAAAATTAATTTTAGGCTTAGCATTTTGTTCAGGATGTAGTAAAAGTTGGCGTGTCTTACACACATACAGGTATTTCGAGCCTCAAGTTTCTGCCTGACGACCCAAAATGGCTTGTGTTTGTAGAATGTTGTAAAACTAACATTTTCGTTCTTCTCTTTGAAAGTTTTGTATAGGTTTGTTACGGAATCCTTAAGGAACCTTTTTTGTGCTTTATTCTTCTTGAAAGTAATGCAATCCTTCTTCCCTGGTGCTTGTACAGAAGCTTCTTCACTGACGAAAAAATCTTGAATCTTCTTTTTTACCTCTGCACACGTCCTTACTTTCCTAGCCGGCAACAAATCGGATTGGGAAAGAGATTGGTTGTATAGATGGTATGAAATATTTCCCTTTAAATATTTTGTCACACGGTATTTTTTAGAGACGTTTCCGCTTATAACCTTGCTGACTATTTTTTCTTCGCGTTTACTTGAGCAGTTTTCAGAAGATTTTTTAATTTGATGTTGAAGAACCTCACCAATCAGAAGCTGTTTTGCGATAGTTTTAGGATCACCTCTTTGAACCAAGTAATTTACTTTTGTTCTCGGGGAAGGAGTTTTAAGATTTTGTGTGTAAGATACACGTAAACTCTGTAACCTTTTTTTGTATCTCTCAGACCTACTCTTCTCCAAGTGAAGGGCATGATTTGACAATCTCACTTTTTCATTAAGGGCTTTTATTTTCTTCAGCAGTCGAGATTTGTCAGCATCATTTTCTTTTTGAATTGCATCAGGCTTTTCTGCAATTTTTCTGCTGTCGGAAGGCTCAAAGTCTTGATAGTATTGCTCTTCTATTGCTGGCGCCTCTTCTTGTTCTTCTGCGTTTTGCTGTGGTCGGGGTGGTGTATTTTCATTTTGTCTTACAATTTCTGGAGTAGCGGATCTACTTTGTGGTGGACTGTTATTTGTCACGAATTCTTCCATTCTTCTTTCCTTTTTTTTCGCTTCTCTTTCCAATTGCTTCCATTTGCGCCATTTCTTTCTTTTCTTTGTTTGCTCTCTCAAAGAACTTTGTGATATTGGTACATATTTTTGTCTCTTTCTTTCCCTGTCCTTTTTGCGTAGTTCCTCAAGTTTATTTTTATCTTCTTTTAACTTTTCCCGTTGCTTCCTTTTTTTTTCTCGTTCTCTTCTTCGAATTTCTTCAGTGGAAATATTTTTCCGGTTCCTTTTTTTCGGAGTTCCTTTTTTGATATTTTCAGAATTTTGATGATCATGCATGGCAATTTGTTCAAAAGTATTCTTCTTTTCCTCATTAAGGCTTTTGACAGTTTCAGATTTACTGCATTCTAAAAAATTTGTCGTCGTCTCCAAAGAATTACTTTTATTTTTTAGTAAGCTAAACTTTTTTTTAATGTGATACCTTTCCCTTTCTCTGCGTTTTTTTCTTTCATATTTAGCTTTTTCTTCTTGCCTTCTTCGTTCCAAAGCTTCATTTTTTAATAATTTGAGTTTTCCTACAAGACCTTGAATTTTAATGCCTCCGAACTTTTCCTCACCAGGGGAGTCCATTTTCTGAAAAAAAAATAAGGTAAACAACCAATTATTGACACTTTAAGAGCCACATACTACAAATAACCTAGGTTCCCCTCTTTTAATTGATTCTACTTATGTCTGTCTATTCGAAGGCATACTTTCTGTTTGCTGTAAAGCATAGTATGTGATATATCTTTTTAATGTACCTTTTAAGCTTATTAATTTTTTTTTACATAATTGTGACACACCACCTAATTATTGACAGACCATTTTTTAATTTTTCCAGTAATCGACATCCAGTTATCGTCAGAAAATAAATTGTTAAAAATATGTTTATTTGGGCAGTAGAAAATATTTTACAAACTACTTTAATGAAAGAACAAAGTTGTATGTACTTAAACAATTAAAAACTTAAGGTTAAAGATAAGTACTAAGTACTAAGTACTACTGCTAACTAAAAAATGTAACACAAAATATTTAGTTTAGAACTAATTAGTTTTCAAATACTTCTACAGGTGAACAAAATTGGTATTTAATTCTTTCGCCTGTAGCTAACACACAAGGTGTAGGCAGTAAACCTAAAATAGAACTTTTTTTCACGCAAGATATATCTTTTTCATCAAATATAAATACTGTTTTATCATTTGTTATTGATTTCATCGACATCACTTGTATATCATTATTGTCAAGTATATCTTGTACAACACATACATATTTGTACATTGTTGCATTTCTTTTTCCACCATAAAATTTCACTAGGACATAATCTCCAACAGATGCATCTCCTGGAGAAGGAACACAAAACTCTTTTGGCTCTTCTTCGAAAATGTCTACATCATCTGAGCTATTACCACTCTCAACCCATTCTTCCTCTTCGGAACTTTCTGACAATACTACCGCTTTTTTAAAATTTTTTTCTAGGTTTTTCTTCAAAGCCTTTTCGTGTTTATTAATTTTTCTTTGTTCCTTTTCCTCCATTTTCTTTTTTTTTTTCATTTTCCTTTTTGGTGTGATATTTTCTCCATGCTTCAGAGGTAATTGCAGAAGGAATTCTGTCTTTTAGTTTTCTTTTTCTTGTGGAAGGTTTTGGGTCGGGCCAAAACAAAGCCTTTTTAAATGGTGTAGGTATATTTAAAGGGATGCCAGATGTAGATGCTTCATCTTTAGAAAGTGCCACAACTTGAACAGGCGTAAGTTGAACAGGCATAGTAACTGCTACTTCATTAATATCTACAACTTTAGCAGCACTTTCCTGCAGTGCAGAAGTTGATGCTACATTTGTATTTTCTTTATTATCATCAGCTGCTTTACCACTTCTATGTTGTCGCTTCTTGATTGTCCACTCTTTCCAAATTTTAAAAAGGCTGGTATCTTCAATAGCCCCATTCCATATGATATCTTTTTTTAAAGCTTCTCTAAAGCTGACGAGCTTGTCTTCCCCAATATTCTCTTCAAGACACTTTAGCATTGCATCTGTATTACTTATAACCAATTTGG
The DNA here is from genome assembly GCA_963971165.1 of Philopedon plagiatum. Lineage (NCBI taxonomy): Eukaryota > Metazoa > Arthropoda > Insecta > Coleoptera > Curculionidae > Philopedon > Philopedon plagiatum. The sequence goes on along the minus strand of OZ020195.1, from coordinate 69,213,979 downwards.
TTGATGGAGGAGAAGTGGATTTAGAAGTGATATTCTTTGTACTAATTTTGGCGAAATTGACATTATCCTTGTTAAAGGGGCACAAACCTGATGACCTAAATCCATTTATAATAGTATCAGCGCAAATGCGCTTTAAGGCTTTTTGAAACACAATTCCAAAATTCTGTTTCAGTAACTTATTGCCAAAATTCTCTATTCTCCAATTTTGGACCTCATTTTTGTAGGCCAGCTTCAATGGTCTAAAGACCGCTAGGTCCATAGGTTGAAGGAGGTGCGTTGAATTAGGATATAAAGATATTAATTCAATGCCATTAGCAACACAAAAATTCGATAAGTGTAAAGTCATGTGGGATACGTGACCATCCACAAAAAAAAGGATAGGTTTTTCTATCTTCTCTCTCTCAAGCCAAGGATTGAATACATTTGTAATGTATTCATAAAATGTGGATGCACACATCCAGCCATTCTCGGATGTGCCCAGTGCCCAGTTTTCCGGTATACTTCTGGCAATCGCGCTTGGAATTCTTTCATATGCAAAGACGAGCATTGGTGGGGCTATTTTCCCAGCCGCATTAGCTGTTAGTAATACGGTTATATTTTCCTTTTCATCCCCACTGGCACAATAAATATTTTTGTCACCTTTTTTCGCCAAAACTTTACCTTCCTTCGGTGAGAGATAAAATGCACTTTCATCCCCATTGAACACCCTGTTAGAGTTATTTGTTATGTCCAACATATTTTTGGTAACCAGATATTCTTTTACTTCATGAAACCAATTTCGTATTTGTTCTTCGGTAACGTTTTCTCGACTCTGTGTCAAATTTTGTGACAGTCTTTCAGCTATTTCTGGGTGTCTTCTTAAAAATAGCAAATACCATTTTTCGCTCGGTCTGGAGTCGTTCGTGAAGATTTTTTCCCTTTTGCTTTCTTTCATTATTTTTTGTACTGAATCAAGAAGTTGATTTTTGGTGACGGGAAAATGCCTTTTGGACAGTTGGAGAATCCATTCTACCAAAATAGCCTCCTCTTCTTTTGTCAAAATTGTTGGTGGTCCCATGGAACATACTTGTGGTGATTTTCCTTGCTTTTTATAAATTAGAGTTGATCTAGGTACTCCGTGAATTTGTGCTGCAATGGATGCTGGAATACCGTTCTTAACATTGTCCAATGCCCCTTAATTTTTTCTATAAGAAGCACCGCAATATATAACAATTTTGGACACAGCCACACATAAAGAAGAACTGTACAAAAATGGCTGCAATTAAAATTTGGTTAGGATGGTGCACTGTTGCCAAATCTATGACACATTAAAAATTTAAGGGAATGGTATTCTAAATTAGGAGTTTGATCTTATTTTCATGGGATTAAGAAAGAGTGTCAATAAATGGTGGAGTGTCAAAGACTGGTTGTTTACCTTACTGTAAAGAGAATTGAGAAAACATTATATTTTATTAATTTTTAAATAACTGTGGAATTATGCGGTAAAAACTAATTTATTTTTCTTATTGATCTTGAATTTGCAGAATTTATTAATTTAGAAAATGTGACTACCAATTCTAATGGTAAAATATAGTTTTTATTGTAACACACGCGTCGACACACACATACAGACACCACATTTTAGTTTCCGTACGGAGGACCTTCTAATTAAAAAAAAACTGTAAACTAATTTTTTTGCCGTCAGTATTCATTTTTTGTTTGGATGAGACCTATAGTAGCACAATTTTTAATTAAAATATATTTTTATTCCAGATCGGATGAGAAAATTACAAAACTTATATCTAAAAATAAATCTAATAAATACTTGTCATTTCCGTCCCTTTGTGTCCTTTCCGTCCCCTTAAAAAAGTGGGCAAAAAGGGACGGAGATGACAGGGACGGAGAAGACACGTTTTTGATAGCCGTTAGTTACTAGAAAGTAAGGTTATGTCTATTATTCTCTACATATTTGTTTAACTCTAGTCTACTTATTGTTACTAATTTATAACAAAAGCCCGATCAATATTAACATACAACACGTTTTTGCCAGGGGACAGAGAAGATTTAATATAAAAAAACCTACCTTTTGAGCTTCTCAGGATCTTCTTTTCAGATTAGCTTTCTTTGTAACCACTAAACACGTGTTTTCTAATCAACGACTGATCAGATACTAATTTGACACTCGCCGGGCGCTATTAGCGCCACTGGTCGTCCATCCGCAGCACTGTAAAAAACAGGGACGGAGATGACCAAAATCTCTGGGGAAAGTCTTATTATTAATAGATCTTAGTTTATATTTACCGTTTTTGTTGGCAAAATGGCATTTTTTAAAAATATATTGCTATAAGAAACATAAAAAAATAGTATTTGTACCAAATTTTAGGTTTTAGTATAAACTTGCCGACGTTCAATTGCAAAAAATATTACTGGGGAAAGGGACGGAGAGGACATTTTAAGGTTTTGCCAGGTTTTTTTGATAAGTACCGTAGATGATTAGAATGTTATTGTGGTTGCACCTTATAGAACATAAAATTCTTTGATAGAAATTTGATTCATAATATTAATAGTGAAAGCTTTTTAAAATAAATCTCAGTGGGGAAGCCATAATTTAAAATTAAAAAAAAAATGCCCATATATTGAATAAAGCTACAACGGCCTCGAAATGGTTCTAATTTCTCATCAATTGTTACAAATTCCCCAACAGAATAGTTTTTTTGCAGTTAGCTACAAAAATATCTAAAGTAGACCGTATTGGTGCTAATTTGTCTACTTTTCGTCTGTCAGATCTTGTCTCCTTGTCATCGAATCTAATGCTACCCAAGAGAAATAAAAATCTTTTGTAACTCATACAGCCGCGAAAAATTTCGATGCCAGTTCCATCATCTCTCCATAACTCTAGGAAGTTAGTATGATTTGCCTTTTTAACCCCAGAGAGATAAAGTAAGCCCAAAACTGCCAGCAGTTCAGCTCTTGTAACTTCTTTGGCGTCTCTTTCTCTGCCATACTTAGGAGTTTGGTGATTTCGAATGTATAAGTTAGTATACAGTAGAATTTCATCAATCATTTGAATATCTATAAATTTTTGCAAGGCTATAGATTCATCAGAAATATCTCTTGCAAGGCGTGTTGGCCCAGGCAAAATTTTGATGATGTTTCGAGTTGCAGTTTTACTAAATTTAGAAATAATTGGATTTTTATACCATTTAGTTTGTTTGTCTCTTCCAACAAAAAAGTCTTGGTCCTCCATATTTTCGTCGTCACATTCCTCTCCACTTTGTTCTGAGTCACTGTCATGTTTACTGTCATGAATAGTTTCTTCTTCCGAGTCCTCAGATTCAATACAATAGGTGTCACTCTCTCTTGCAGAAAGAATGTCCACGTCATCTTCTTTATTTTCCAAATAATAAGCAAGTTCTGCATCTGTCAATTTTTTTGGATTTCTTGGCACCCTGAAAATAGTAGAAGTATTAATATCCTTATAATTACTATAAAACAACTTTTGCAAACAAATCCAAAGCGGTAAAAATCTATAAATTTGTTTATAAAACAAGTTTATAACAAAATAATATTAAAAAATAATAATCGAAAACAAAAATATTTTACTTACATAAGTGGTAGCGCCGGAGCACGTTGTGCATCTTTAGAGCAGCCTGGCACACTAATTTAAACTAATCAGAAACTCTAGTACAGAGTGTCGACACCCCAGCCGTAGGTTAGATGGACGGACGGGCATATATTTGGGCCAAATAAGAATGTTAATTACTGCTTGACTGAGAACGGAGCACTTAGTGCCCCCTCGCGCGCAGTTAAGGGTTAAGGCAACAAACCTAAATAGAAAATGTTCTACATAGTTCAAATGCCCGAAATATATTTGATGGACTATTTCCCGAAACAACAAAAGTGCAAGAAAAAACAAAAATATAATTTTTTGATATACAAAAAAAGAAAAACATGGTATTTTAAAATACATTTTTGCGAGAGTGAATCTTATTTATTTTACAAGCAAAAACTTTTATTAGGAGTGACATTTTTACGTATCTTGCAAAATTTGGTGCATTTGTCCTCTTCTTAACCACATCCGCGGACATACCTACTGTATATACGATTATTTATCGTGACAAAATTTAAAATAAGAAAATAGGTAAGAAAGTATAGTAAAAATAAATATGGAGTCCCTACAACATTTAACAAAAGCTTTAAAGGTCATCGTTCCAATCAATACATTGTTCCATTCCATAATAATCTTCCTTTCCCACCAGTCTAGTCCACAGTAGCAAACACACTGGTTAAATCTTTTATTTTTAATTTTACATCGAGCTCTGTAACCTAAGTAGCATGCTGAGCTTTTAACAAAACCGCCTACGTCAATGGCCGCAGACCAGACTACTCAACATATTTCGTTTTAAAGTACACGCTGAGGTAACTCCCACTAATGTAAACCAGCTTCACACCCAGTCTCGCACCCAGTCTTAAACTTCAGAATGGAAATGCTTTTACTATAATCCTTTTTAAAGTTAAAATAACATTTAAGAGACAAACAGGCAACGTCCATCTTAGAATCTTCTTCTAAAGAAAAATGTTTATGTTTATATAATATCAAAGACTATTTCCCTTAGATATGAAAAAGTGGAGGAAAATAGTCAAAATGTCAGCGACTATTTGCCCGCTAGCCAGGCGAATGTTCGCGAACATTTCCCTGCAGGGCATCTAATTTGCAGAAAGTTCGATTTTTTGCTCGTCATAGTAAGCTTATTAATCAAAAAATTTTTGGTTGCTAAGAGTAACAATACAATACAAACACAACAAAGTTTGGCGTCATTTCTTGTCGTCAATTTCAAGTTTGTCAAAAATGAAGCGTTTTGAAACGTATTCCTTGGAAAATAAAAAATGTTGAAAAAAGCATTTCAGTAAATGCCAAGAAGTCCAAGGAATATGTGTGGAGATAATTCATGGCATTTTGTTCTGAACGAAAGTATGAATTTAACGCTACCACTTCACAAGAATATTTGGCAAGATTGGGGTTACAACATGCGGAAAATAAATGGAGGGGACTACAAGGAGAATATGATAATTTTGATAACGACACTGGAAGAATCGAATATCACTCAATTTTCGCAAAAACAGCTCAATAAGGCGGAAACAGAAAATGCACCGATTCCAAGTGGCTAGTTTCAGACAACAAAAATCCAGATATCTGTCCAGTTTGACTTTTAAGAAATACATAGGTATATGGAAAAACGAAATCATCTTATGGAATGTGACAGGTTTTTTCTTACTCGGAATTTCAATTGTCCAATAAGTAAAATTGGTACAAAAACACCCCCATTGGACAAATACATTTGGAAAATGGACCAAAAATACTGCAAAAATGGTCGGTATGGACAGTAAGAATGAAAAAATTACCAACCTTCCCTATGTGCTTCGGCGGTCTCAGAGCTAGGAAAAAAGGGGTACAAGAAGAAGAAAATAACGGGGCACTATCAACACCGAGATCAACACGCTCCATTAGATCCTACTTACTTACAACTTGACAAAGAACATTATAAAATTATCAAGAAAGTAAGTAGTGAAAATGTAAACAATGCTCAAGAAATACAAATTTAAGGAAATAAGAAAAATTCTGTTAATTATGGAGACAACGCCATCTACGACCCAGACTACCCATAAATATTTAATTTTTTTTTTAATTGTAAGCGAGCTCGCTGTATAGAAAATTAAATTTGTCATAACGTGAATCTTATTTATTTTACAAGCAAAACCTTTTATTAGGAGTGACATTTTTACGTATCTGGCAAAATTTGGTTCATTTGTCCCGAGATTTGTCCTCTTCTAAACCCCATCCGCGGACATACTGTACATTAGGCGTTACTATATTAGTGTGAAAAAAACTACAAATTAATTAAACATTTTCAGCAGGTGCATGCAAAAGAAACTCTTGTGTTACAGAAAATTACTTTAAAATAAGTAAATCTCATCTGTATTCAAAGAAATATTGTTTAAGGTGGGAAACCCGTGTCTTTGAGATATTTCCGAGGATATTTCCTTCTACTAAGAGAACGGTGTTTTTAAAATAAAACTCTTTAAATTCTTTATATCAATTCACTATGTCAATTACATAATGTAGGTAAGTAAATTGGTCATATATTGAGAAAGCAGTAGCAATCTAAATGAAAATATCTATTCTTGGATTGATAAATGGGGACGCATCACAGAATTAATAGCAACATTACTTTAGATGGAAACGGTCTTGAAAATGTTTTATGACGCTCACAGGCATTTCCCAATTCCTTAAAAGCTCCTCTAGATCCATAATGCACACACTGATTTAATAACTGCACCAATAACAAACAAAGGAACGGCGTCAATCGAACTAAGAAGCCTATGGCCACTGGTTTTGTTGTATCAGAGTGAAATTAGAACAGACACACGCGACACGACAACGCAACGGGCAGACATATAATAAGAGTAGCTATAGAACTGACCACGCCACGCTTTGCATTTTAAATAATAAAAAATATTGTCAGTTATGCCGAACAATATAAAAGTTTTTGACCTTTAAAGTCCACATTCATTTTTGAATTATGCAAAAAGTTTCAAACCTAATAAAAATTCAAGTTTAGTCGAAATCAGTTATCAACAGAATTTAAAGGCAGCAGATTTTTCCACGTCTTCGTAAAAAATATCTTGATAAAAAGTTATCCGACGAATATTATTGATCATCTAAGGGAAATATTGGAGTAGTAATGCAGCAAATAAAATATTAAAAAAAATCCATCAATGCCAACTGTAATATTAAAACGGAAGCAGTGGCGCAACCAAAATTGTAGGCCGTGAAAATGATGCTAAATCTGAATAACTAAAAATTGGCAGAAGACGATATTCGTGAAATGGAGGTGGTTGTGATAGTTGAACTGGAGAGCTTAGTGGGGCTGCAGTTTGGTAGGAAAAAAAGGTATGTTTTTTTGTATTTATGTCTAGATTTTGTAAGAATGCGAAAGAGACGCTACACTGTAAAAACAAATATGGTAAAATTCCTTAAACTATCCATGGTAACCTGTTGCCATGGATAGTTTACGTAAAATTCATATACATTTATTTTGGCGTAATTTTCAGTACATAAATATTAACGTAATATTCAATGTGGTTTTTGGAATTTCAAAAGGAAAATTGTATAAACCATTAGGTAAAAATAATGGTATTACGTAAAATTATTGTTAAAATTCCATAGGATTTTATGTTATATAGCATGCGATTTTTAAAATGCAATGTTATATTCAATAAACAGTAACGCACTTTTATTATAATCCCTTAAACTTTAATTTAAAATAAAATAAATATGTATGTAAAATTCAGTTAACTTTAATGTAATTTCCTATGATATTTTATACTATTATTCAGTTAATATTTAGGTAATATTAAGATTGGCTGGTAAAAGTAATCTTAAAACTCCATAGAAAGTTATGCAATATTTATTTAACTACATATGGTTTTCACTAGTATTACGTGTAATATTACACGTTGTAAAAATACTGTTTCAGGACAGAAAAATACACTGCAATTTAAGACAGAACACAACTCTTTATTGTTAAAAGGCATAAAATATAGTACCTATTTAGTCCAGATTAAATAAGTATGATAAAGTATAGTATATAGTATAGTATATACAGTATACACAGTATTAACGCAACGAAATCAGTATAATTCATAATATAATAAAACATTTTTAGGTCAAACTATTAAATAGGTATAAGTATAACAACGTGATACTAAAAACCTTAAAAAACTCTAAGTATTTTCACAACAATAATTTGCGCGCTAAAACCATGGTTGTGAAAAAAATTTTTAGCAGTCAATAGGTTAACCTTTACAAACATGTTAACAAATTAGTCCATAGGAACTAGGTAATAACTACAAATTTAAATATTCCTTAATTTATTAATGAGGGTAATGACTCTACTTTTTGAATTTTTATTTTTTTTAGACTGAGGTGTTGATTTGCTTCCAGAGTCTGGATGAATTTTAAGAAAATATCTTTGAAATAATTCTAAAGTTAATGATATTCCACTTGGGTATTTCAAGTTAAAATTAAAATATAATGCGAAGGCGAATTGAAAAGCCTCGTGAAACGTTGGGAAGCCTGTGTCTGTGGTCAGGGCGTTTTCATAAACAATAAAAAAACTGTCTTCCACAACTGAAAAAAATACAAGGAAATATTAACATACTTCATATACATCTAGGTTTGTTTATTTATATCTTCTCACGCCACTTTTACTAAACACCAATCAATAATTTATTATTATATAAATAATATAGAATATAATAATTGTGTAACAAGGTGTAAATAAAAAAAAAATTGGTGGGAACCTTAAAGCGATCGAAAATAAATTGATCCATTACATCTTTATCGTTATTATATGCCCCTTCGAATAACTTTATTACTTTATAGAACTTTATTAATGTATAGACCTTATAGAATTTTGAAACAAAACTAAAATTTGAAAAGAATATTTTTATATTGTGTTAAAATGTTTTATTTTCTGAATATACATCATTATCAAAAATGTATTCAGTGACGTAGCCGTCGAAACTATGGAAACCAATGCAAGCCACCAATGACTAACCGGCATTTTTGCAGTTACTATGGTTTCGAATGCTACATCACCAAATATATGTTTGGTAATAAAGTTTAACTATAATAAATTAAATTAAAAATCTAAACGTTTTAGGTTTGAAGCCATCAAAAGTTCTTACCTGATTTTACAATTATAGGGTGCAGCACCTCGGCATTATTTAACGTGTCTGCAACATTCTGCAAATGAAAAAGTTAATAATTACTAAGATAATGACGTTACACCAGTGCACTCTCGACAAAAGTAAAAAATATTGAACTAAACAGGGTGCATGAACCTTTATAATTTTTGTTGATCACTCGGTTGATCATTAAACATTTTTATTGAAATGAAAAAAATAAATGTGCAATTTTTTAATAAAAACGTAACTCACCTCAACTTCTTGATACAGAACTCCGATATCTTCTTTAAAATACTTGCTTAAAATTGTAAGTGTTTCCATAACTTTTGAGTTACTCTCATTAACTTCATACTTTAAAGAAACAGCCAGTTTTGCCAATTTCTCAAATTTATCTCCTACTAAATTTGGCAATGGTGCCAGGTCTGAGTTAGTTAGTTTTTTAAAATGGTATAAGGCACCATTTTTGCTAAATAAAATGGGCCATGTTTCTTTAGTCATGGTAGCAGTTGGATTTTCGTTTAAAAACTGTCTCTGTTTTGCATATGTTTTGTCCATGTTTTCAAAAAAGTTGGCATCAGTGTCTTTAATATTTCTGTGTTCATTATAAGACTCTTCACTTTCTTCAATTTGTTCGGGTATAGGTGGATTCCAGGATGAGCAACCAGCTCTCTCGGCTACTTTTAATTTTTTATTGTTTTGTTTACCATTACAACTGTTGCTTCGTATTTTTCTTTTAATATTTATTGATCTGTTAAGGTAATTATTTCGTTCTAAAATTTTTTTGAACACTGAATAAGTTCCATCGCTTACGACAACTCCGTCTTCATCTACATCCCGAAATGTTTGAGGAAATTTGTCGATAAGCTTTTTTGTGACTACTTTTATTGCAGATGACGGTAATGCTGTTTTAATTTCTCTCATTTTGTTAACGACAGTATGTATTATATGCGTAATGATCTGTCTATCTTGTTTGCCAGTTTCACATGCCTCTATCATGTATTTTGGAAATGAATCCCATGGAATTTCGAAAAGCTGCCACATGTATTCTGAGTTGCAGTCTATGTGATAAGTAATTTGAATTGCATCGGAGCAAACTGGCGTTCGTGGTTCATTTAAAGGTAAATCTGCCAATGCTATTAAATCCAAGTTCTCATTTTGAGCCACGTAGCTGGAGGTATTTGTGACTGTGGTTGCTTGTGACGTAGTTGTTGACAATGATGCCTCGTCTTGCCATTCTTCAAGTGGTTCCAATAAAATAAGAACTTCGTCATGGAAATGCTTAAGAACTATATCGTCATTAATAATTGTTCCGTCTTTTTCCATAACTATTCTTGAGCCGTTTTTCTCCAATTGTTCAGAAGCTGGAAATAATCATAACATTCATAAGTAATAGATTTAAAATTTTACATCTGTGCACGCTTACCAGAAAGAGGTCTGTCTCCCTGTTAATTTTAATGTAATCAATTATTGTTATGTTTTTTTTATAAAGAGGTTCTAATATGTGCCAATGCTTAATTTAAAAAATGGTCGCATTTAGTCGGCATTATTTAGGTATCTATTGTGTTTAATATTTTTTAGAATAGCAATTTCTAACAAACAATTTAACTGAAGACTGATTCTTCGAAACTCTTTTTGAGCACAAAATTTATATGACCATGCATACTCTAATTTTTTGGTTTAAAATAAATTACATTTATAAAAATATCAAGAAAATACGACAATATAATTTTTTAATTTTCCAATATAAACCACCTCTTGTGTTCTTATTATTAACTTTCTTATATAATTTGTATACCTTGACCATTTTTACCTTTACCAATCAGTTTTAGTAATATATCATTTTCTTCGGAATCTAAGTAAACAATTACTTTCATTCGTCTGTTTACATCCCATACTTTAAAAAACAATAACGGCATGTTCCTAAAACCAAATTTAAATAAAAGTTGTATCTAATTTAAGGACACTATTTATCCATTCTTTAAATACCTCATTTCCGTGCAATAGTGCTTAATTAATTAATTATTTGTTATGTTTAATTGGATTATACACATCTAACCATTTTTTGGAATTAAACTTATATCAACTTTTTCAAAAATGATTAAGTATAATATTGTATACACAAATGTATGCAAGTCGATATGAAAATTTTGAGGTGTATCTAGGCATAAGTGCATGAAAACATTATTATTTGTAAAGCCTATTGTAGGGGACAAGATGGGAAGTAATATAGAAGTGTAAGATTTACTTTTGTTTGCAAAACTGGCTCAAATAAAATTAATTCATTATAAAGAAATGCGCATAATTCGTCTTCACAGTCCTGGCTTTTTAAAAATACACCATAAATTTCATCGTAATTTACAACAATTTTGGTGCCAACAAATAACAATTTATTCAACTCTTCATTTAATAATATATGCTGAATTTGCATTAATACAAATTCCCCCGACTCTAGTTGCTGACAGCAAAGAATCATTTTTGCTTTATAAATAATATTTCTATATGTTGCTTCTAGCGAGATAAATTTAAAGTCTAAATGTAAATAATTCTGTAAGATTTTTATGAAAGATTTTGAGTAATTATTAATAACAATATTTTCGACCTCATCACATTTAATACTGTTGTTGTACAATAAATCAAAATTTTGAGAATAATTTAAGGCTTGTAGCAACTGATGCTTTTCTGACATTGTTTTTAAAAGGTTAACAAAGTTTTGAGAATGACGCACAATATTTTTAAAATACCTATGTTTACTTTCAAAACGAAGAGTCCATAAATGGCGTAAGGGTCCAAATATTTTTACTAAATACGGGTAATGACATAAAAAATGGTGTTTAGGTTTTAATGGAATATTCGGATATGTTGATGATCGTTCTGAAATATATTCAGCAATTATAGATTTTAAATAAGATACTTGATTGACAGATAATTTAAATGATAATAACATATTTACAATTTTTCTTAATTTTAATATTAACCGCCAAGCTGGGGTGAAATAAAAGTCTTCGATTTTATAGAATAAGGCGAATGGTAATATAATTAATACCCACAAATTTTCAGATGCGTTTCCAATAAGCTTATCTGATTTTTTAAGTTGGGGGAATGTTTGTTTACTTTTAAATTTAAATGATAGCCCACAAAGCATCTCGTTTAAATAAGAAAAAGTAAAATGGTTGTGTTCTACTAAGTTGTTTATATAAAGCATAAGATCATATTGCACGATGCCTTCTAACAAGTCATGTGCCAAACATGGGGGTAGTCCAGGGTTACAAACATGAAAATACTTTAATTGATTCAACACTGAATTTGTCTTAATGCCCTTGCTTGGACAATCCAATATATTTGCCATGTTAACGTCATGTTCGTAAGACTGTGGATTTCGAAGAATACCAAAAATGTTGCCCTCAGTTCCCTGAAAGTTGATAATGTCACAATAACGACAAAAGTTTGATTTAATATTAAAATTTTCTACAAACCCTCCAATTTGGTGGCTACCTAAATTGTCACCCAAAAACGCAATGATAGAACCTTTAAAATTCACCCCATTCACGTTAATTCCTTCGTTTTCAAGTTTTTTTAGATCTTCAATTATTATTTTCAGAATATTTTTAAAACCAAATAATTTAATATGATTTTCAAAGCATAGAGCTACTAACTGAATATGTTCTACTTGTGTTCTGTGCCAAGTTTCTAAATTTCCAAGAGTCATGTAAATGCCTACAACTTTATATTTTTTTCTAGCCGAGCCCAATGGATTGCATGGTTCAAAAGCATCCTGATAAAAAATCAATTTTAACGTATTGCGAGTCTTAAAAAACTTTTGGTTACATAGGCCATCAGATAAATCTGCAAATATGGTTTTATTTACCTTTACCTCGCTAGTGCATGTCTTAAAAATATATTTATGTTTTAGCAAATTTTGTAGTGTCTGAAGGAGGGGAATATAATAATAGGTGTATTCTCTACTTGCAACCTTACCCAAAAATATACTAACTGGTTCAACATAATTAAATTTTTCTTTATAATACTTGTTTCTAGAATAGGTACTTCTTAAAGGCCCTTTTATCGGATTATGTAAGTTTTCGAGTATAGAATTATCTAATATATCCTTTATAACTGAATCCTGAACACCATTTTCTTGAAGTTTTTGGGAGATATATTTTGAGTTTAATTCTGAAATATCCATGAAACTTTGTATAATCAACTGTAGAGATTTCTCTGGTAAAAAAAATTTTGACTGTAATGTAACGTACAAAGACGAAATCATATTTTCGGCTACATTTTTGTAATTATTTGATATATTATTACATTTGTAATTAGAAATTGAATTATTTGTATTTTCAGGGTATTCGGAAGGTTCTATACCATAAAATTCATCAGAATGTAAAATCTTTGTATTATTATGTGACTCTTTACAAAGGTTGTCTTTACAGAGTTCGTTATGTTTACGGTAAAAATGACTTTTAAGACTATTAAGGTTTTTAAATTGCACTTTGCAGTTTTTAGCCGGACAAGTAGTATAACTTTCTTGTGTAAAATGGATATTTATATGATGAAATAATAATTTTTTATTGTTAAATTGTTCTTTGCAAGCTTTGCAAATAAGCGGTGATGAAATGCTGTTTATCTTCCTTGGACTTTTCGAATGGTTTCGAAAGATATGTATTTTATATTTATTGTACGTTGAAAACTGTATCTTACACCCCTGGCGACGACAAGCAAACTGCATTCTAGGTACGTTTCTATGTAAATATAAATGTTTATCATATTTGTCAAAATCTAAACACTTAAAATGACACAATAAACAAATTATCATTGTTATTGAAATAGTAAATACCTACCTTACTTAATTGCTATTACACTTTTAACAGCAAACGTGTTCAAACCACTACAACAGATGGCCGAAAAATGAGCACCGAAGGAACGATTATAATAATAAGATGCACGTATGACCAGCGTCGTCGGATAAATGCTTTAAGTTAAACGCGGCAGTGTCGTTGTTACGCAGCAATAAATGAAAATTCCATAAACGTTTATGTAATTTTCATAAGGATTACTGAAATGTATTGTAATTTTCATATATATTTTGAATTTTCAATAAATATTCTTTAATTTTACGACTTTTAAGATATTTTTCCATTATTGTCTATTGAAAATACTAGGGTTTTCAGTGACAGTAGGTAGGAGATGTAAAAATAATTGAAGGAATTATTTTTGCGGTGCCTTTACATAAAAACGCTTTAATAGTTATGAAATTTTCATGAAAAAAAATTAATTTTTATTAAAAGCGGTAAATTTAAATGTCAAGTTTTAATTTTCCAAAACTGTTTTGAAACTTACGTATTTTGAGTGGTTTATTCATAACTGCGTATTAAAAATACATTGTTTTATTGTAATTTTAAAACCAAATTTAATATTACAAAAACATTAATGTATCCTTAATTACCACATGAATCTATGTGTAAAATTAATTAATATTTATATATATTTTAAGAAACTATCACGTAAAATTCAACCCATTTTTTACAGTGTACTCGCAGCAGCGAAACATTATTGTTACCTACCCTGTAAAACGTTTGCTTATCGGTATCTAGGTGATACCCCATATTCAAAAAAGGAGGGGCTGTGTGCGAGTGTAAATATTTGTATTATTAATTGTTATCGGTACTGTTATCCCGGGCTAACACGTTATTATTTTTAACATATTTGTTTAGTTTAATTAGCATACACTTTTTACTAATAAATATGGTGTTAATAAAGATATATTAGTCTCGTAAAAGTGAGGGCTTAAGAATAGCTTTGTTCCTACAGAAATCACACACCGGTCAGAGTCCGTAAGACTCAGCGAACTGTCACGTTACCAAATAACTTGAACAATTGGTGCTAACTGGTTCGTGATTTCTCTGGGAACAAAGCTAATGTGTAATTGGTATATTATTCGGTTAGCATCAAGTAACTCCAACTGTTAGGTCGTGCTCCAAGAGCAACTTACCAAAATGCTGTTGCCACAATTAGGAAGTTCCCATTTCAAAAACATTGTGTTACTCAACATCATTTAATAGTCTTTCACTTAACTAGTCAAACAAAAAAATCATCTCGATATCTTCAAAATTGACAAACTTATTCAATTTCTTATATGTTCAATTTTTAATTACTACGTGCCCGGCTTATGTCGACTCGTGACGTCAGAATACACAACACTGTCGCCGGACTAGCTGCCTGCTGCTGCTTTCGCGTGTTTACATTTAGGTATTACTTGTTTCAGTATGCTCATGTTCATTGTGATGTTTATTGAGTGAGGTCTACATTTCTCGTTTTATTGCAATATGATATTGTTTGATATAGTTTTGAATTGAATATTCAATTTAGTATGTAAAAAAGTCCGACAGATATACATACATCGCTATCGGCTAGGAAATTATCGGTATCGGCGAAAGAAGTCACTAGTTATAAGTTCGTGTCTCCTGGGTTCTTTCGTATATCATGAATTCAATAAACGTATTAAGTATTATATATTATAACATTACATACTATTAATATCAGAAAGATCATAAATTTTGCGTTATGTTTGTTTTTTATAAGCAGATAGGGCCTTCCGTTTCTTCCGTTAGTTCTTATTCAGCACTGAGTGGGTTTGGTTTCCTCTCATAAAAGCTTACACATCTGCTTATGCTTTCAGAATTACAAATAGAGCCGAATCTATTTTACAAAGTAATTATTACAAAGTTTGCTGAAATGAAACTTGTTCCTTATTTCTGAAAAAATTTATTTAAAAAAAACAACTTGTTTTAAAGTTTGACAGTTCTTAAACCTGCTCTTGGTACACATATTAAAGCAAAAGAATTTAATATTATTATTTTTAGTTCATTAATTTAATATTATTTTGCCTGAGTGGATATTTGTCGTAGGTATTTATATAATTTCTAAAAATCTAACCAGCCTGGAAAACAGCCACTGGTTGTATCCGAATTGTTTTCGTCTGATTTAATATACATACGTAGTTACATTTTATTTTATATCATTTTATTTGTTTTACTACTCAGTTATTTGCTATAATAAATTGATGACTTTTTGGTGTATAAAAGCAAAGTTTACAGAATATATATGTTCTGTAACCTTTGATAAAAGAGACATAATACAGGGTGTTTTAACAAACATGTGCCATCGGTTCAAGGAATCGATTGGGACACACAGAAACACTCGAGTTTTCTAAATGTTTGTAAAAAGTTTTTTTCGACACGAGTTTGTGTTGTGTTTCTGTTTTGTCTGTTTAGTGGAAATCCGGCTTTACATCCCGTCGCTGCTGCATCAATAGGTAAGCAAAGCATCGCGGTATTTTTTCATCTCTAGAATGTGTTCTGGTCAATTATCAAAAGAACCTCAACACAAATTACTTTTTTTGACAGTGCTACGATACGAATTTCACGGTGTGACTGAATTTGAGAAGTCAGAACGCCTTGTAGTTGATTTTTTCGTTTAACGGTCGTGTTTGATATTTGAGCCTAACGTTTGTCCCATAAGTTTTGAGACAAATTTGCGTTGTTGAGTCTTTTCGTCTAAGGTGGCTTTGCAAAAAATGACACAATTAATAAAAGATTGCCATGACATGTCATTTCCGCCAACACTTGCAATTACAATGGCGTGCAAACTTGATATTCGGAAAAGATTTTTCCATTAGTTGGACAAGTACCTAAGCGCGAAATTGTAAAACGATGCAGGGGCCAAAATATTTCAGTAACTACAATTTATTGAACAATAAAAGGATGCGAAGAGGTCATACCTTATGTAAACTTACTGAAAAGTGGAAGACCAAGGGTACTAAGGCAAGCGAATCAAGGAAGGCTGGTTCGATTAGCAAAAAACAAAGTTGGAACATCAGTGCGCAAGCTATCTAGAAGATTCAGGCCTCGTGTAGTACTCTCTCTCTCTCTCTCTCTCTCTCTCTCTCTCTCTCTCTCTCTCTCTCTTTCTCGAAGTAATTTTAAATACCCACCGAAAAAGAAGAAAAGCACCAAAATACACTGTAGCTCAATTAAAGAAAATTCCGAGGTGTTGCCGCGCATTGAGGCGTGTTCATTTTGTTGATAAAATTGTCATGGATGATAAAAAATATTTTCCTTTGTCCAATTCAGAGATGAAGGGTAATGACAAATTCTACACGGATCACATACAAAATTGTCCAGACGAAGCTAGATTAAAAGGAAAAGTCAAGTTTTCTGAAAACATTTTAGTGTGGTGCGCAAGTTCCGAAGCAGGTGTTTCTCAGCCGTATGCTCGTGGTGAAGCCATTAATCCGTACATTTATATTAGGCAGTGTTTGTCGAAACTTCGTCAGTTTGTCACTGCTACTCACCCCAATGACGAAATTATCTTCTGGCCAGATCTGGCTTCGTGTCATTCAATACAAACAATAGAGTGGTTATAACTGCCACTATTATCAATTTTGTCCCAAAGGTAGACAACCCACTAAACGTGCCTCAAGCGGGTCCTATAGAAAAAGTTTGGGCCCTACTAGCTAGAAAAGTTTACGATAATGGCTGGGAAGCTCAACATAGAACAGTTACGTCGCCGGATAAATTAAAAAATTCTAGAAATCGAGACATTGGAGTCGTCCAAAAGCTAAGGGCGCAAATTAGGGTTAAGTTGCGTGCTATTGAAGAATCATTATCCTTAGTTTAAACGTATAGTTTCAATAACAATAATTGTAGAAATAACGACGTATAATTTAATATAATAAAAAATAAGAATACAAAATATGAGTATCAATATTTTTTCTCAAAACTTATGGGACATACGTTAATATCTACACCGGAAAGGCATTTATTTCTTTATGGCAAATAACTTAGCAACACCAATGCTGAAAAGTTAATAGTGGTGGGAGATGGTTATTCCTCGTAAATGTTGCCAACAGGAGGTACAAGCAGCTGTTATTGGAAATTGAAAAAAATATATTAAAACTTTTATCAAAAACTATAATATACACGCATGTAATGGCTATTACTCGCCTTCGGCTCGTGCAAGCTTCGTCCTCATGCTTGTAAGTGCTCATGAATAGTTGCCAACTTTAGGCGCTCGTAAAATAATATAGATACTATTAAAAAACTTTTTAGGTCCTCTTTTCGATTTCATTTGCATTATGCCGTTTTACACCTTTTGGTTGTAGGTTTAAAATAAGAGGCCATAAATTTGGGGTAATAAATAATGTCTTACATTTTAAAAGGCAGTTGTTTGTATCCCTTTAGGCTTAAATTTAGAGATTATGTCTGCGCCTTTCGATATCTTCCCTTTAGCACACCCTTATCTTGCAGCTGTTTCAAAGAACCTTTTTATTAACGTTAAACTGCAAATATTCGTGTATTAGGCCAGCTTAATGTATAAAATTATAGATACGTCTCGTTTTTTAAAAGCTTACTGTAAGTTGGATTGAACAGGTTAAAATTACTACTTTCAACGTAATTGGCAACCCCGGAATAATAATTTTAAACAGTTATAGAGTGACTCCCAAACTAGTTATTGCTGGGTATATTGGGATCGAGATGGACATAGTAGGCCATGACTATGTCAGTATCCTTGGAAAATTTGACAAATTTGACGCATTGGTGATTGGTGGATATATTTGGATGGAGATGGACATAATAGGCCATGACTTCATACATGCCATACAAATAAAAGAAGGTATGATACCAAACCGTGTCAAATTCGTCCGGGTTCGCGCATGACGTCACACCGTGACTTATTTTTGAAATTTATAACGCGCAATATAGAGTTTACGTTAGTTAAAGGCGATTTTATATAAATTCTATTGGCAATATACTTTGCCTCCTGCTTATAGTACAAATTTTATAGTATATTATGATTTAAAATAATCATATAAATAAAGGGATAAATACACACATTGATTACATGATTAATTGATTGTCCACATCACAACCATACACAGCACATCTCATTTTTACATTTAAACTCCTAAAAGTAATATAAAAACACCAAAAAATAGTTTAAACCACAACGCGATCTTAAAAAAGACGTGTTTCGTTTACAAAATATCGAGAAATTGGTCACGGCGTGACGTAAATGCCCACGCCTACCTGCACGGTATCATATCTTCTTTTATTTGTATCATGCCACTAGCCTTGAAAAATCTCACGAATTTTCACTAAGAATAAGTCTACTTTTTACGTTAGGTTAGTTATCTGTTAAAAAGGTTTACAATTTATCTTATTTTTTGCCATTCAGCAATAGAAGATAGTAGGCTTCAAAGGCTTCAAAATAATCCGTTTATGCTAAGTTTGGTATGGCAAGAAGTTGACGTTACAGAGTGATCAAGTAAAAAAAAAATTAATTGACCGTAATTAAAAAATGACTAGGTGGATATGAACCTTTGGTTGACTTTAAGGGTAAGAAATATGAGCTCATTAGTTTTACATCTTCTAGAGGGCGACTGTTACACAATATGAGTTGGGTAAACTCGCGCACTTTTTTTGTCTCACATTTTTGACCTTTTTATCTTAAATTATGAAAAAGTCATATTTCTAAGTAAAAACGACGTATTTAATTAATCTCGATATCGTAATTCATTTTCGAGATATTCGCTTTTGAATGTTTCCGTGCATACCAATTTTTCGGGTAAAAATTAGGAGTAATTAACAAAATTCTCTGTGGGCGTTACCATGGAACGTCATTATCATCGTGACAATTACTGTTACCATTTTACTAAATTATTATTTGAACTCAACTTTTCTTTTCATTCCAGCTTGCTATTAGAAACCATTTAAATGAACGTTGTCCATTTTTTTACTGGATTGGCCGTGGTAGTTGGCTACCTTGAAGTCCCGATATGAACCCTCTTGAGTTTTATTTATTGGGCGATATGAAATCTTCTGTAGGTATACAGTATTGAAGTCAATACACGGAATAAACTATTGGACGAATTCAAGAAGCGGTAATTTTATTGGAGATAAGGACAATATTTTCTTTAATGAAAGACGTTACTGAAAAATGCTTTGAGAAAATTTGAAGATGTCAATGGTGGTCACTTTCAATACTTACTCAAATATATTAGATTATTTCTCCTTTTTATTTTATGGCAATCATTTGATCTAATGGGGGCCATTAGTTGGTCTATTTTAAACGGCTGTCTACAATTATTTTTATATACTTGTCGTTCGCAAGGCATGTGGTATATGTCAAACCGATTCACCAGGAGTAAGTTTTGTAACACGATGCTGTGTGGCGATTACTTTTTCATCTATAAGTGACGTCTCAAGTACCAAAATATTTAAGTGGATTTTTTGTTGTATAGTTTCGCTTATTTTATCTGAAAACTATTATTAGAGTGCTAAAACATACACACGTTTACAAAATATAGATGTACCAATATTACATGAAGTTCTAAATAATGTTTTAAGAATATTACGATTTATTTTCAGTTACCACTAATAAGAAAACTTTATCTTATTATTACCGTCAAAAAGTTACTGTCCTGTTAACTAATCACTAACAGAACGGTACTCAATATTTTATTAGTAAAAGCTGACAAATTAAGTAAATTGCATAATAATAATTGCAAGTGCCTATACCAAAGCGTGCTAAGAGACTGGCCGACTTTTAGCTCTATCGCCAAACACAATTTTGGAGCCTTGACACAGAAGATACGTACTCTTCGAGGACTCTATGGCGGCGACACACTACCGCATGAAGATCTTGCCAGGAAGCTGCTTAGCCTCATCAAAGCGACAGAGCATCTGTAAACAAAAAAATGGAGAGTAAAATAAGCCTATAGGCTACAGTACCACTTCTTGGACTTCTACGCCTGACCCTACTAGAAACAAACCAGTCAACTGCATGGCAGGCTCATATAGGCTTAAAAAGTCTGTTGCGCTTTGTGAACTACATGTTTCGTGAAACGTGAAATATAGCTGCATTAATGAGTTATCTGATACTGAAAATTAAAATACCGCTAGAGAAACTGGGAACACTTTACCAAGACTCACTCACTGGTTGCGTTTTTACATTTTTACATTTTTCTTTCAAACCCATTTGCCTCCAAACGTTTTTTAATGACTTATGCGATTTTGAGAGCTAAAGAATCGAACAAAAAAGTTCTCCAAAAAGCCCTCGGAAAAGTCTCAGATTTGATAATTATTTTTCGCTGTATTTTTTACAATAAAGATCGTAAAATGTAAATATGATATTAATGTATTTTAAAATTTAAAAACTTTCCTTTCAAATTCTATCATAACAAAGAAGTATAAAACTTTTTTATGACTTCACGATTTAAAAGTAGTTACTGTATTTTATGAACTCGGGCATTTTTAAAGCTTTATTCAAGCACGCAACAAAGTTTCCGTTAAACGTAAACCCTCTGTTAAATGGAACACTCCTTAGAAAAATTCACACTTTTATGGTTGATTATTATGCGCCTATAAAAATATATGTGCTTATTTTATAGAATTTAATAAACAACCTTAACTTTCTACAGAATTTATTGCTTTCTATAACAAATAAAGAGAGCGTTCATCTAATTTACAGTCTAAATGACCAGACCCTAGACAAGACCATTAATATGGTAGACCGTGTAATGTATATTTTGACTACTATTGTACGTACAGGATGGCTCTCCGAAAACTTTCCACCCAGGTTTATTTTCTTTTACATAAATAAATCAAACAACGCCCCCATGCTTGAACCCCTAAGCCGGGGTGTGGCTTTCACCATGTTTCAAAATCTTAAGTGGGAAAGGAGTCAAGTGATACCTTATTTTAAAGGGAATCGAATTGCCTTTCCAACGGGACCTTGCTCGTTGAAATCGTGTGAGTAGTTTCCGAGAAATTAAATGCTAAAGAAATTAGTGTATAAATGTAAACAAGATGGTTTGGGAGAAGTCCTATTGAATAACCTGCAGGATCTCCTGATCTATCGCCACTAGACTTTTTCTTCTGGGGACATTTCAAAACAAAAATTTTATACAACCCAGCCCAATTCTTTAGATGACTTGCGACAACGAATAGTGTACGAGTGCCGACATATAGGTAACTCCCGAAATGCTTCATAATGTTTGCGGACATTACGAACAGTGCCTTTATAATTGCATGGAGGTTGGGGGTAGACATTTTCAGCATCTATTTGATTCAAACAACTGGTAAGAAATAAGAAATTTCGTTACTTTGAAATTTTAATTTTTTTAAGACGTCATTTCTCAGAAACTACTCACCCGATTTCAACGAGCAACGTTCCGTTGAAAAGGCAATTCAATTCCCTTTAAAATAAGTGTCACTCGACCCTCTTCCCATTTGAGATTTTAAGGGTAAAAGGCACCCCGGCTTAGGGGTTCAACCACAGTGTATACGGTGTATACGGGTCCGAGGGTTTTTTAAATTGTTCATTTAAACGAAAATAAACCTGTGTGGAAAGTTTTCACTGGGCCACCCTGTATTTCGTTTACAATTATAACGCATTTTTGGGTTTAAAAATAATTAACTCTGTAGATTTATTCAAAAAATAAAAAGTACTACGTATTTTTGGTAGAGGTAAAAATATGCTAGAGTATCTTGGTTGGAAAACATCTTCAGGAAATTTATTAGAGTACCTGGCAAAATATGCCCTAAAATTTCCTTTACTTTACAAAAATAAAGAATCTCTTAAATTAAAGAAATTTACTTTAAAATGAGTATACTCGTATCTTGCCTGTGATACAATTCAAAGATTTATTTAAAGTGAGAGAACCATGTCTTTGCCAGGTTGGGTTGGCATTCAAATTACCAAGTGCTTTTCAAATAATTTTCCTCCAAGCACCACGCACTCCCGAAAAGGCTCAAGCCCTTAAAAGTTCTGAAAGTGCTTTAAGATCTTGAAAAGGGCTTCAAACCGTCGTAAAGTGCTTTTAACCTATCAATAATAGCTTACAACAGCAGACGTTCTTTGGTATTAACTTTTAATCGTCAATTTTAGCTCTATTTCTATTTCTCTAACGCTGCAAATGTAAAAGTAAACCCAGCATTTTGTTAAAGGACTTCAGATTACCAATTATTGCTTTTGAAAGTAATTGTCTTCCAAGCGCAAAGCACTTTCGAAAAGTGGTTCAAGTCCTCAAATATAAGTGCTTTAAGATGAAAAGGGCTTCAAGCCCTCGTAAAGTGCTTTTAACCCTCAAATAATAGCTTACCAGATGTTCTTTGGTATTAACTTTTGATCGTCAACGTTAGCTCAGTTTCTGTTTCTCTAAAGCTGCAAAACTAAAAATAAACCCAGCATTTTAAATTTAGTTTTGCATTGTTGTTAAAATGTTGAACAAATATTCTCAAAGCTATAAGTTCCCAATAAAAGAAGGATAGATTTTTCGCGGAGCCGACCGCCATCATTCAAAATTATAAGTAATTGTCCTTTGTCTTGCCCGTAAGTAACAATGCTGTGCCGGTCCCATCATTTACTGTCACAGTTACAGTGCTTACAAGCACTTTAAAAGGGCTTAGAGCGCTTTTAAAGGGCTTGAAGCACTGTGAAATGGTTTGAGCTTGCAAGTCCTGTCTTTAATTATAAATTACCAAGCACATTCACTTATAACGCCACACTTACATGTTTAAAAATTACTTGCAGCACAGTGTTTGCAAACACTGAAAGGGCTTGAAGCACCAAAAGGGCGTACAAGCCCTTAAGCTCTGGTGCCAAATTAAATATACTTTTTTATGGAGAATTCTTGCACTTGAATACAGACTAATAACTTCAAATAACACACTAAATCTAGGTTGACACTCATTTGCTGCATGATGGTCTGTATTACAACTTAAGAAGACAGCTTTAAAACACCCCCTTAAAATCCAATAATTTAATAAACTTTTGATCTGTTCTAGACAGTGATTAAGGAATTTATATACACGTATACTTTTAGTGCCCACCAGTTTTAAACCACTGACAAACCATTCTAGGGTGGAATATTTATGGTGCAGATCGTTGCCCACGCCCGATAAAAGAAACAGGTTTCAGAGACCGTCCAGTCGCTGCAGTTTCTTTATCTGTAGTTAGGTAAATTAAGTATGGAATCATACTTATACAGAGTGGTCCAAAAGTATTTGGCCAGAGCATCATGGAATTTCTGACATCAAAATGTTACCATTTACTGAAACTTTTTAAATTCGAATGTTGGAAAGAAGATCCAAGGTGTTAAATTGATAATTTTAATTTCTATTTTTTTAAATTTTAAAAAGTGTTTGGCATACTGGCGTTACAATTGGTATAGGGGTGTTCTTAATTTATCTTAATTAATCCGGCCTCAGTTTTGTCGCTGGGGATAGAGGGCGCGGCGTGCGACACAGTTTATGCCTTAAAAACGCTTAACTCTTAAATGTATTATAGTATAAGTTTAATGAAAATACATTGTTTTCTTGTTTTTTTTTCTTCCAAAAAGGTACTAAATGTTTGCCATATTATCATATACATGATATTATTATTATTTTACACATTAATTTGTGTTTTAATTTTAATTTATTTTATTATACCTAGTCCTGCCATAAATGCTGTCCCAACCAAAATTGCGCCCACAAAATAACGAAATAACAACTTAGTTCTAGTACTAGTTATTTAATACATAGGCATGTAAGATTACAAAAAGCATAGACCCACTCAAAATGTCCTCCTTTTGCCTTCACACACTTTCTCAAACGGGCTACTCATCGATCGTGGTACGCACTACATTCAGTGGTGTTGATCCTGTTGCGTTGACCAAATCTGCTTTAAATGACTTGATGTTTTGGTGGGACTTAGATCAAGCCTCTTCCTCCACCACGCTCCACAGCCGGTAGTCCAACGGATTCAAATCGGGACTCCCCAAAGGCCAGTCTTCAGCACTAATGAACTCAGGTAAGTTGGCTGCCAGCCAACGTTGTGTGCTTTTCGCCTTGTGGATCGGCGGCTGTCTTGTTGGAACACTCAATGTTTTCCGTCGAAGAAGGTGTGACTGA
This sequence comes from Philopedon plagiatum, assembly GCA_963971165.1. Classification (NCBI taxonomy): domain Eukaryota; kingdom Metazoa; phylum Arthropoda; class Insecta; order Coleoptera; family Curculionidae; genus Philopedon; species Philopedon plagiatum. Next base: position 69,189,296 of record OZ020195.1, on the reverse strand, counting down.
GTGGCTTCGAAACCTTGTCCAGGATGTCGTTTTGATAGTTGATGGCTTTAGGTTTGACACCTTCACAAAAGTGCAGTTGAGTTGTCCCTTCATATGCCACCCCCCACCAAACCATTACTGCAGTTGGGTGATGACCTCTTTGGACTCTAGGGATATTCTCAACTGCTTCTTGAGAGCTGTGTGCGTATGTTCTGTCACTTTGACGATTATATTTTTCCTCAACCGTAAACAGTTTTTCGTCTGGAAAAAGAATTTAGCGATGTCCACCATTGGCGTACCTCTCCAATAGGCGTTATCTGGTTGCCCTTATGCGTCGTTGAGCTTCTGCAAATTTTTATCCTGTCCTTCTTCGGTAAGCAACAAGTCTTAAGTCTTCTGCTATTATGCGAGACATGGCCCTTGTAGGGATCTTCATTTCTCTTGACAAAAGTTTTTGTTTCCTGAACGGATTACGTCGTATCCTCGCTTCGACACCTTTAACTGCAGCTGGTGTCCTAGAACTACGTGGACGATCCCTCTTTTGTCTTTCATCGGTATAAGACAGTTCATCATTACCGCTTAATGGCCCGATAAACAAACTTCTTGGAGATTTTCAGCGGTCTCAGAAGACTGAAAATCTTGCCTTGTGACTTACCACACTTATGCAACTCAATGACCGGCCGGCGATCCCATTTTTACATCATGAACACAAAATCTCATCTGATGACTTTCGGTAGCTATGTAAATAGCTGACTGCGCCCTGTAATTACACGGTCTTCCTCTAGTGCCATCGGGAGATACCACCATACAAGGGACAGAACTTATGGCAGGACTAGGTATATAATATGCGCTGGTTGGAATCCATCTTGATGAACCTTTAAATTTATTTGTTATAACGCATAAAACTCACACTTACCCCTGACGTTGTATTTTAGACATTGGATGACCATACCTGTTATGGTAAAATATTACCTAAATTAATTTCAAGAATCTGATCCTAAAACCGCAAATATTTCAAAAATGACCGACACCATCAGCGATATTTAACCAGAACCACTTTTTGTCTATAAAAACCAAGATAATAATATTTTTTAATTAAAAACCTTGATATATTTACCCATGTAAATTGACGGCCAGATTCTCCAACGGTAGACAGGTCTAATCTGCCAACCAAAAGTTTTAAACTGACAGTGTAAGAATAAATAATTTAAAATTTATTTAATTAACACGTTCCAAAATGAAAATCACTTGGAAACCAAGCGAATCGCTGAAATATTAAAATAACTCATGCAATGACGACTTATTAACAATAACAGAACTAAACCTGTAAAAATCTAACTGATCAACTAGAAGATCTTAATTTAAACCAGTACTAAATATTAAACCTTCTTAGTGAATCTGAACGTTAATATTTTTGTTCCGTCCAACCCACGAAATTCTTTGTGTGCATGTTTCGATTGACAATAATATTAACATATTTATTGAAAACGCGAAATGACTGAAGAAGCCCATTTAAGTCCAGCAATTTTAGGTGTTTAGTCTAGCGCCTTGGCCGATCACTTTTGTAAGTATAACCTCTGGTGTAACAGAGGCGCGGCCCGCGAGTTTTTTTACAGGTGGGGCAAATTTTGTTGACAACTGGTAATATCAACATAACAAGCAAAATACCCTTTTTTAATTTAGGTAGGTCATTGACCAAATGACCTTATGGACGCGCCGCGCCTAGTGTGTAACATTCAATGAGGTCTGAGAATTTTATTCTCCAATTGAAATCATGCAAAATCGTAGTTCTTTTTTTATAAATTAGCTTTAGGAACAAAGCGCATTTTCTTAAATTATATCTTAAAATCATTGGCGGCTTATTTCACTATAACAGACCATAACAAACCGTATCATCGCCCTGCTTACTAAGAATGGTAGTTTTCTTAATAGCTCCATTTGTTGTAAATTTCATGCTGAATATTAGATTCAGGACCTCTGGTTACGGATGCCCAAGAAATATGTAATCGTGATTGAATAACGTTGCCATTATGCAATACAATTAATAATATCGAATAAGGTTGTTATGTTGAGCCGTCTGTTGGCGATATAAGAAGTATACGTTCGTATTCCAACAACAATACTCGGGCAGTAATAAACTGTCGGTATTTATTGGAATCTTGCATTTATTCTTTGCTAGACCTTGAACGAATTCTCAGTATCACCAGTGTTGCCACCTTACTAAAAAGAAAATCAGAAAATAACTTCTTCACTTAAACTCGCATACACACACAATAATAATTCCGAAGTAGAAAGTCGGAGTTAGTGGTTACTTAAAAGTGGTTAATAATTAACTAAAAAAAGGGGTAAAAACTTCGTAGGCCACTCTGGTCTTGGAAAAACGGACACGCGGAGAGTCTTGTGTGGCATCAATATACAAAGGAAATCTCTAGAACAGAGTTTCCTAACCTTTTCTGGACCCCACTCCCTTTACAACCCACCTTAAATTTCCAACGCTCCCTCTCCCATATTAGTTATACCAAATATTAAAATATTATTACACATTATCTATATCTTATCTATCTATCTATTAAGAATCACAAAGTAGAAATTAAAAAGACTATTAAAATTAGAAAATTGTTTATTAAAAATTTGAAAATTAACACAAAAATAGTAATAAAAAAATTGATGAAATGGTTGAGGCTGGTAGAGTTTCATCAATCTGTTAATGTCGGGTTCCAATTTTGTCAACATCAGTGGCCAATCACCACGCTCAGTGATCTGCAGTCTGTTCCTTTTCTTAGGAAGTAAATTTGCTACTGCACCTAATCCACGCTCAGCCAAATACGATGAAGGAAATGCAATTAAAAATTTCTGTGCTCTTTTCATAGGCCTACTATTTCCCACAATCCAGGGTAGAGTGCTGGTATTGATTTTTAAAGGCAGAACTCATTTCATTTCTGAATTTTACTTCTAGTTCTTCATTGGTTGTGAGTTCTACGAGTTCCTCTCCTAAATTTGAAGATTCTGCTGTATCTGCATTTGCGAAAGAAACTGAACCCCAACTCGGTAAATTCATGTCTAAAATATCCTGGAATCGCTCCTTAAAATCAGCATGAAGACCGTCCAAGTGTTGGCAGTAAGTAAGTAAATCTTCTTGTTTTGCAAAGACAGCTGATAACGTGGGAAAGTGGCTGTATTCGCCTCTACCTAAATTTCCTTTTAACAGAAGAAGTTTCCCCACAAAAGCAACTGTGACATTTCTTGTTTTAATTAAATTCAACCCATCACCTTCCAATAATTGTAAATTTACTTCGTTAAATATTTTAAACAGGTCTGTCAAATAAGCGATACCATTTTTGAATGGTTGGCGCGCAGTTTTTCGTCTCTGTTTTGAAGGAAATCTAGTACCGAGTCAAATAGATTGTAAAAACGATTCAGACAAGTACCTTTTGAGAGCCAACGAACTTTTGTGTGCAGCAGAAAGCGACAATAATCTTCATCATTTTCAAAGCATTTACAAAGTTGGCCAAATAGTCTGTCACTCCATGAATTGCTTCTAATCCTATTGATTGCTGTAATAACGTAATCAAGCGGCGTACGCAGGCGTTCATTTAGATTTTTTGCAACCAAATGCTGACGATAAGACGTATAAGAACAACAATTCCTGCCAAACAGAATTAATGCATGTATGAATTAATGGTTTAGTTAGAAGCTCTGAATGCCTGAGGTTGAAGTTCTAAGGTATACGTAACACCGCTGCTACAAAAAAAAATTGTTCATGACGTCGTACATTAATAAAGGCAGTATGTCCTGTTTTTGTAGTAAAGTACTGAAAGTCCATTAATGATGGACAACTCTGAGCCAGGCTGAGAAACCTTGGGAATATCAACAAACCCTCGTAAAAATGGATTCCATTATTTTATGCAGTTTACGATTTTTTAAAAACTTTTGCCTGCTTTAAGAAGCAGAAAAAAGGCGGTCTCAGAAATTATCTCAGACAACTCCAAAAAAATTATGAATATCACGTTTAAAGCTGAAGAACTACATGCTGCCCCATGCATAGTGAAATGTTAATTTAAGATTATTTTTTCATGGAAGAGTAAGTTAAAAATATAAAAGCCCCACGGCCACATCGGTCATGCAGAGTAACAATATAATTTAAATATCCAAGTACCTACTTAATACTTATTGAAGGACTTCAAACTCGTAATACAACCATGATTTGACTGATTTTTCTTCACAAACGTTGCTTCAAGTACTTGAATCCGCTCTTCCCGTAAGTTAAATTTAATATTTAATGACCATACACGAACCTCTGCTGTTTTTGTTATACCTATTACCCTGTGCTGTCTTTGTTATACCTATTACCTATGTGAGACAGACATGCAATCAATAGAAATTCTAAAAATGTGTATATTGATTTTTCTCATTTTTAGTGTTCCATACTAAAATTAGCCAAACGGAACACTTATGGCATCACTTCGGTGTCCGTCCGTCCGTCCGTCTGTCCGTCCGTCTGCCACAGGCGATTTTCTCTGGAACAATTCGACGTAAAAATTTGAAATTTAGCACAGATATAGAGTGTGAGTGTGGCCCAATTATAGACGTGAAGTATAAAAAGTTAAGATTTTATTCTGGGGTAAATTGTAGTGGTCGGATACTATCGATTGCACTATCGATATCATCGATAGTATTCCATTATCGAAGAATATCAATACCGAAAATACACTATCGATATTAATGAATATGCATATAATATTGGTCTTTGTAACATGACTTTAAAAAGTGACAATCTGCCAAAGTATTATTCGACAAAAAGTAATTCGGATGCATTAAGAAAACGTTTCTGGGCAATATAAAATTACTGCGCCCGGGCCCGCTTTAATTTATAACTGTTTTCGATTGGTAAAATTAGTGCACCACCAATGTATTTCCATCTCTCTTTATCAGTATCGAAGAAAAAAGGATAAGGATACACTCGTGTTGCCCTGGTTCTATCAATCGAATATATACGTATATAAATACAGTTTAATTAAATATCTCAACATCCATATGATTCTGTGTTAAATCCAAAATAAACGTTTTATTTCAGCGTTGTCGCGCTTAATTTCAATTCAACTTTTAAACAAATAAACTTAATCTTAACTGTCGATAGTGACTTTAGGAACTATCGGAAGCTATCGATAGGGATGACTATGGATAGTATCCGACCACTAGTAAATTGGGAAATGGAAAACAAATTTTTCCAGGGCATCGTGCTGGGTGTCAAATGAAAGCTTATTAAAGCACGAATTCAACAATATATATAATGTATTTTTGTATGCATTTTTTAAAACATTTTTCAGAAAAAATGCTTAAAAATTGCTGTCTACCACTCTTATCACCAAAAGGATCGCTCAGAAAAAACTGAAAAAATCCCGAACATTGAGAATAGGTGTAGATTGAGCCAAAATTATCAGGATTGAAACATATTAGCGCGATCAATTGTTATAAACAATTTAATTGTTCATTTCCTTTTAACTGCTGAACCATTGGTTTTGGAGCAAAAGTTTTTCGACAAAAAATATTTCTCACGATGAAGAAACAACTTTTGTTCTTACACGTTTTTCAAAATTTTTAATTTGGCTCAGTCGATACGCTCCCTACCCAGCTCCGCGCATACGCAGTGTGATACGGCGTTGGTGCTGTCGGCGGCGGCTAGCGCGGCAGATGAGCGGAGATCGGGTTTGATTAAGTGGGAGGCTGATGGCACGAAACACTAATTGTGCAATTATAGCTTGCACTTGACCGAATTGTTGTTTCTTATTTTTGAACAGACGAAATTATATCCTGTAATCCCACAATGAGAAATGCATTCTAGTTTTTTTTAGGGGGGGGGGGGGGGGGGGGAAGCTCAACTTTTAAGGATCTTGTTGAAGGGGTTTTTTAGGACCCTATTGAGGGCAGTTTCAGGATCATTTTATGGTCCGTTCTGGATAATTTTAAAGCCGCCTTTAAGATGTTTTTTATGACCGTTCACATCAGCAGTTTTGTGCAACACAAACAACCAAGCCTAATGACTAAGAACGGGTGTCTTCTACAAATAAAAACCATGTTGTAGGTTAGTGCAGTTTCGTATAACACGAATAAATATACCTATATAGTGTATCAGTTATAAGAGATATTTTTGTTTAAATATCAGGAGGGGGAGTTTAAAACATGCACTGTATTTAGAACGTAACATTGAGAATCTCAGAAAACAAAAGTAACTTACATAACATAATTTATCAGCTATGTATATTAGAAAAAATTTACAGTGCTTGTATAATTAAAGTTTACGTGACAAATGTCAGTAATGCAATGTTTTGTGATTTAACAACAAAACGGCTTTTACAACACTTAAGTTAAGTACTGATGTGAATATTTTCAGTCTTCTTTTTCTTGCGAAATTATTTCCGATCAAACTAATTTACATAAAGCTAAATTTCGTATAACTTTAGTTTATGTTTAATATTATTACATTATGTTAACAAAAGAAATAATCTTTAAAATTCTTCTGACGCGACCCGCATTATTTTATCTTAATTAAAAAATAATATGTAAACAATGTTGACACTTGATAACGAGTAGATATATGTACGTTCCCAATAAAGTAAAAAGACAATGAGAGCCAACCGTGACAAGAAATAAAAATTATGTTTGTCGCTAATATTGTTGAATCATAAATCTGGCAATGCCGTACTGCGGTCATTGCATGAAGAAAGTACGTTTTATGTTTTCTATGAGATTGTTAAACAAGTGTTATCAATTATCATTTAAAAACAAACAACAAAATGATATTGCTTCGTAGAACTGCAGCATTTCATATAATTTATTTTAGCACAACAATCATAAAATTGATATTGAGGCATGGCTATATTTGACAATTCCTATCCGATGAAACCGAGTGGATGCAATTTCATTTCAGTCAGTCTTGGGTTTGTCGTAAAGCTTTATATTCAATTCAGCAATCCTGTTTTCAATTCCATAAAATACAAGAGATAAAACATGATAAAAATACAAACATTAAGTAGAAAAAGATTGGACTTTTTTTGCACAAATCTGCATGAATTTTTACTACAATAGCAATTTTGTGGAGTTTGTTACAGATTATGTGTACATTTTGCACAGGATTGTAAGATTTTCACAAATTTTAGAAAAAAATGAACAGCAATTCTACAGAAGACAAACAAGTTTGTATCAAAAAGAAGAGACAGCTAACATAACGCCCATAAAAACTACAGACAAAAACCCACGCAAGTACCCAGGCAAATACACACCTGCCACCGGGCGCGCCGGTAATAAATGCATCAGTGTACTACTGGTCAAACATCTCTTAGTCAAATTAATTACTTAAACGTTCCCGACGGCCTTTAGATTTTAAATGCATTATTGGCTACCGATTATTACATTATGACTATGACTAGCCACATCTATATTAGTCAATCCTTCCCTAAACCAGTTTTATCAGAAAATCCACCTATAATTTTTTTTCAAATATCCCATATCGACGCTTAAGAAACAATAACTCGTATCTTCAAAACAGCAATTTTACAGGAGACCAAAAAAACTGATTTATACTTCTACACGATTTAAATATAAACTTATGTTATTTTTTATTTTTCGTTTTCAATGCGTGAATGCTATTTTAACAAAATAAAACCTTTTTTTTTGTTTCATTTGTTTTAAAATGGAGATACGTGGTTGTATCTTTTAACATAATATAAAATAGGGAGATACGAGGAATTGCAGTTAAATAAAAACTAATAAAAACAATGATTTTTATTCAAAAATATTAAACACAAAAATATAAAATAAGAACTTTTCATCTAGATCAAATAATTACTACTTGCGAAAGAAACAAACAAAATTTTAACAAATTCAACAACAGAAAAAAACTATTGATGTGGAAGGTTATCATAAAAATGATGACATTCTTTCGGTAATACATCTTTCAGTTGCTGAAGGTGTTGCCATTTGGTGTTTTTTATCTTTATAGGATTTTTATATAATTTTAATGGCATGTAGCTAGGGTTCTTTTTAAAAGTTTTTATTCGTTGTGGTAATTCTTTGTATTCTTCGGAAAAATTACATTTATACATAATTTTACCTTCAGGTAAATACTTAAGACATTTTATTGCATTTACTGTGAGAGAACCAGGTCTAATTGATGAACAAAGTTTGTCACTAGCATAATCTGAGAAAAAATCAAATGACAAGTATTTTACCTCGTAAGGTCGTGGATTTTGTCGTGCTTCTTTCGCAACAGCAACATAATCGGAAGGAAGATGAATAACTGTGTTCTTTAACTTGTTTTCAATAACTGCATGAATAGAATCACACTCCATCTGAGTGTGGCCACGTTCTAAGTACTTTTGTTCTAATACAATATTATTATTAATAGAAAACTTGAGAAGGGCACTTGACATTACGCAATTTCTGTTTTGGTATGTACAACCATCAGTCCAAATCACAATAGATCTTCCAGAATCTTTGTACTTGTTTAGATAATCTATGAGACAGCTAGCAAAAACTGAGGCTACTAACTCACCTTCTGATTCATTCCACCAGTAACAAGCTACATCATGAGTAGCTAAGTCAAATAGCGTGTAATTGTGAACGCACAACTTTGTTTTGTAATATAAGGCACTAGCGTTAAAAAAAGGTGCCAATTTCACAGCTTGTAAATCGGCAGTAATCACAGAACATTTCCCTTCTTTAGCCTTCTTTTTATCCTCATTTTTCTCCTGCCTTGCTAGCTCTTTTCGTTCGATGTGTAGTTTAAACTGTTCATCTGTCAAATTTCCGATTTCGTGTTGCACACAGGTATCACAAGCATCTTTTTTGGGGTGAAAAATTGAGATCTTCATTTCGGAAACAGTTTTATCAAAGACTTGTCTACTTAGATGTAAGATCTGCTTTTCATTACAATATTCCACATAATGATTGAAAAATTGCGTCATGGTTGTGAAAAACGGTTCTAAATATAGTTTGTCAGTTTGTTTTCTGCAATAGTGTGATGGCTGTTTTGGTATGGCTTCTAAGTAAGTTATCAAATCCTTTTTTAGTTCATTTTTCTTTGTTTTCCTTAACGTTTCACTCCTCGCTTCATTTTTGTTTTCTTTGCTCATGTGAATTCCCGCACGATCTTTGTTTTCATTTACCCAGTTTCTCACTGACCATTCACCCAAGCTAAAAGTATTTAAAAAAGTTTTTTTGCAAACTTGTTTTCTAATTCCCCCGCTTATTAGATGGTATATTAAAGTTGAACTTCTCCTTGATTTACTTGTTTCTGTCCTAGTTCTTGCAGCAGTTTGGCAGTTAACTAGAGAAGAGACGAAAACTTTTCTTTGCTCCCAAAACTTTTCATGCTGAACCACTCTTTCTTCTTCTTTAATTTCGTTGCAAAATCTTTTGCTAGACTTTCTACAAATTTCCGAATTACACAGCTCCTTCAATTTTCTTGCATTTCTTATGGTGTCATGAAACACTTTGCTACTGTTTCCTGGTCTTCTGTACCCTAGGTATTCCTGGCCTTTCATCCTTAATTTTCTGTGCTTGTTAGCTTTCCAATCTTTTGAATCTGCCTTATTTTTCCTTTTTAATTTGGGTTTAACCAATCTAGCCAATGGTAGTAAATATTCGGGATCACTATCAGTTTCATCTTCATTAATTACTGGTGGTTCCAAAATCTTAGTTACTTGTAAATTATTGCTGTTTTCTTCAGATTCGACATCTTTGTTGTCATCCTTTAAATTATTTTTGACTTGTTGCATATCATTAAAGTTAACCTCGTCTAACTCACATACTTGTAGTGAAATATTTTTGTTGTTGGAATCAACAAAATCACACCTTTGTTGATCAACAGTTGTACCTACTTTACCAATACGTGATGATTTTTCGACTCCATTGGAGAATTGTTGATCTTCACCTAGCTCCAATTCAATTTGTTTATCGCAGTCAGATATTGTTATTAAGCCTGACTGCATATCATCCCAAATATCTTCATCGATTTCCAAAATAATTGGGCAGTCCTGGGTCGTTGTTGCATTTCGGTCAGCACATCTTTGGGTACTGCGAGAGTGGCCTAAAAACAAGAAATCACTGGTCTAGTAAATCTGAATAAAAATACTTCTTTAACTAAAAGTATTATAGCAATAGTACATCAAGATAAAGAAAGTCGAATTAAATTAAATTTATAGAAAAAATTTGATAATATTTCTTAGCTGCCTCGATGGCTGCATACATTATAGCCCAAACTAATAAAACTGTTGCTGTAGATTCTTTTTTTTTTAAACAAAAGAAGTTATAAAACTCATTACCTTGTAATTTCACTCCATAGTCATTTGTTCTAAAAGCTTCCATGATTTCATTATCACTAAACATTCCATCGTCGTTCTCATCCATTTGGTTTACTTTATGGCAAACTTTTATTTAAGAAAACTCTAAAATTATTAACAAAACTGGAACGCACACGTGTTACTTGCACAGCTGTAAGATTCAAACTGACATTATACCTCGTATGTCCCTTCCACGTGCATCAGTTTCCCGCCAAAATACCACGTATCTCCAAAGCATTTGAATGTTATGGAGATACGAGGAATTCCGTTATTTTTTGATATACGAGGTATTGTTTGATGTTCATTTAAAGAGTTAATATTATTCTTGAACATACGACCTATTGACAACTATTGGATATAAGAGTGAGGATTAATTTTAAAGAATAAGCTCATTTTCAGTAAAAGAGGAGATACGAGGTATTGTTTCTTAAGCGTCGATATACATCCTGTTCAAAATGAAGTCGGCACTATTGCTTACTTTCTTATTATAAGAGCTACGAGTTCAACTCAATAAGCAAAATAGTGTATTTTTTATGCTGATTATTATGCTATAACACAATTGAACATCGGAATGACGTGATATTAACAAAAATATATTTTATTTAAATGGAATGCCCTATATCAGCTATAATCGTTTAATGGAGAGTAAAATTCTGAACAAAATTTGTCTTTTACTACATATCGCTAAAATTAGTAATAACGGAGATATTTACATTTAAATGTAATTTTCCATTTATCGCAGGCGGCCGTGTACGAAGTATTACGAAGAAACCCAAATCCTCCGACACCCCTAGGGGGCTCTAGGCCCCTTATGAAAATTTTTTCGGGATGTGAACTTTTTGTCTTATTGCGAGACCTTTTAGACGTAGCTCAACTGTTAAGAGCAATATATGAATGAAGTCTACCTGTCAGGGGTACATATAAATATGCAAAAATTGAGAATCATTCTCCAAACCACCTGAAAATTCCTTATACATTAAGGATTTCAACAACTGATGGTAAAACAGCTATTCTCCGGTCTACATATATGCCCCTCCGAGCGCTGAATTACATACCAAAATTTGCCGTATTTTCTTCTAACATAGTTGGATAATAAAATACTTGTTTTAAATGCAAGAAACTACCAGGAAGAAGGAAGCTTTTTATTTAGTTAAGATGTCGTTACCTGCATACTGACTGTACTGACGAGAACTAAAGAGTTCGAAACCGGTATGCAGGTAACGACATCTTAACTAAAGAAAAAGCTTCCTTCTTCTTGGTAGTTTCTTGCATTCAAAACAAGTATTTTATTATCTATGTTAGAAGAAAATACGGCAAATTTTGGTATGTAATTCAGCGCTCGGAGGGGCATATATAGCCCGGAGAATAGCTCTTTTACCATCATTTGATGAAATCCTTATTGTATAAGGAATTTTCAGGTGGTTTGGAGAATGATCCTCAATTTTTGGATGTTAAGAGCAACTTTTGGAATTACCTGAACTTCTCATGTGGAGTATCATCCCTTTTAAAAATACGTTATTTTTAAAATTAATTTTACTCGAAACCGGTGCATCCTGTCGAAATAAAACAAGAGTGCATTTCTTCAATAAAATACTCCAGGTTTTTGAAAAATTGCATTCAAAATAAAAAAATCTTAGAAATAAAAAATATAGCATAATATTTACCCGTGCGACGCCACTGGAAAAAAATATTTTGACTTTAATCCACTGTAATTTACAACTTATCAGTTGTAAGACATGTGCCAATTTTTATGCCATTATCCTAAACGGTTTCCATCCTATTGCAAAAAAAAACCTTTTCCTCCGACCCCCTTTGGGGGTTCTACCAACCCCCCCCCCCTGAAGCAGTTCTTGGGTTTGATAAGAAATTTGTGTCCTATTTTTGGATGTACTTTACGCCCTCGTTGACGCCCTAGAAATGTCGCACTCTAATTTCGGGACACCCTGTATAGAGTTAATAATATACTGAGTTGATAGCAAAAGGAATCAAATTTTTAAGGAGTTTTTATTTAAAATTCTTTAGATAAAAATTAATGTTTCAAGCTTTTTTGTTAAATTGGTTGAGTTAAATAATAAAAGTCCATTAAAGTCCAGCCATGCAAGATAAATGAAATTCATTTTTATTGTTTGAGGCGATGGCGTTCACGCAATTTCGCTATAAAAGAGTTGCAACAACAACAAAGTTTAAGAAAAATATTACTCGAAGCCGTAAACCCTTGTAATCCAAGATTTCAAGTAGCTTTGATATGTAAGTCTAGATTCTTAAAATATTTCCTACTTTCTATTCTTTAAAGTCCCCAGTTTGATTCCACACAAATTTTCTTCTCTTTTTCCGGTTACTTTATAAGGGAAAAATAGTATACTAAGAACAACACACCGTGGAGTATTTGTATCCAAAACTTGGCTAAAATTCAGTTTTTTAAAGTAAACATATTTAAAACATCAACATTGTAGCTAGTCTGCAAAACAGATTTGATCTTAAATTTTTGTCGTAGGTAACGTTTCGAGTTTTTTTGTCTTATGGATTTTTCAGAACCTATTATTCTAGTTTTTCCTATATGGTTTTTATAATATTATTTCATTAATTTAAGGATATGTAGTAAGTCATAGAAACACTATACATATCTTGATTTTCCAGGTACATTAAAAAAAGTTTAACGTTCACATTCACTAAAAATGTCTAAGATTTTGTGTTCGTTCAAATAAAATCTTTTAGTTGATCAGTTAGGTTTTGACTAGTTCTTGTCCTGTCATTGTTGATAAGTTGATTAAGTTATTCTAATATTTCAGCAATTTACTTGGTTTCTAAATGATTTTCATCTGAGAACGTGTTGCTAGAATGAATTTAGCATGGTTGAAACTTGAATTGAATAAGTGGAAACACGACCGTTACACCATTAGTGGTCCATCGTACCACTACGTGGCGCTGTAGGATAATTCTTCTGCAAGTAGGCTACCATCATTTCACTCGTTCTTTGAACTTTAAGACAGGTGACGTGTAAACGTTTGTCAAATTTCGCCGCAATCTGTGACGGGTCGGAGCAATAATTATTTTATAGTTTTAAAATTACCTATTTTTGTATTTTTTAAATTCATTTATAGCGTAGAAACTGTTGCAGATTTTAGGATGGTTTTAAGTGAAGTGAAAGTGTATGTTTTATTTTAATAATAAAATGTGTTTAAAGAACAATCGTAAAAAAAGGTAATTTTTTGCCTGTCAAGGTATCGAACGTGAAAGATGATAATATTATTTATAATGGATTTTGACCTGCTGAACAACGTGATGTGATTAGAATTTACTTGATATCCGGTAATTCTAATTGCGCCATGATATTCAGCAGGTCAAAATTCACAAAAAATATCATTTTTGTCACCTGCCTTAATGGACACAAAAGGGCTTTTTTTAACATTGTTCTTTTTGTTATTTGTTCTTTAAGAATTATTCTGCTTTTGTTTAAACAATATATTTAATATTTGTTTTAAATAACGCTGGGTTGCAGTGGAGGCAGAGAAATTAATTGTAGCTTTAGCCTCAACTCAATGTTGTCTGTCAATTTTTTTTCTTCGCACTCCCTAATTTTCTTATAAATCCTGGTAGACAATGTTTTTAATACTGTTTACATTTGTGAAGTTATCCATTCATTTCATTCCTTCATGAATTTCAGCATGAATTTGTAAAAATTTGGGATCATCTTTCAAGCTTAGGGGCAACTTAGGAGTATTATATAGATATATAGTCTTAATTTTATAAAAATTACACATTTCCATGAGAAAGGGACATACCTAACACACGTTTTACATATAAATTTAGTAAACAAAATTGTTATAAAAATTGCCCTTTTATATAGGACAAACTGCCAAGTTGCAGAATCGAGGGGGTCGTTTTTAAGATATTTTTGCCAGCTGTATTTAGGTATCTAAATAAAATAAATTGGAAATTTTACCTTTCTTTATTTATTGTTTTATCTACTAACTTGTATTTTTTATTTTTACTTGCATTATGGGCTATTCTTTTAATAACAATGTGACAACAATATCTGTTTGGTAAATAAAGCCGAAATGTACATATTTTGTAGTTTTATTATATAAGTTATATTTTACATATTATTCTGTGTAGGGTTAATAAATATCAGCATTTGATTGTTAAAGACTATTATTGTTTTTTTAGTTAGTTTGGTAATAGGTAATGTCCCCTAATAATATCATCTAATCAGTAAAATCATCAATTTATAGCTGGTTTTACTGAATACATAATATTTGATTGTGTCATACGAAAAAAAAAAACAATAAATCGTCTTTGAAATAATCAAATACTAGCTTGAAAATAAATTAATATATTAAACATATCACTTTTAAACTACCCGCCACGAGAAAACGAGCTTGAGCGACATCTGGTGGTACGATGAGTAGGTACTAATTTATTGATTTTTATTTAAATTTCGTGTTTCTACATTTTACTTAGGAGTTAACATTTCCAACGTCTTATATATTTTTTGGAATTTAGTTTTGTTATTGTAGAAAGTAGGTACGTACTTAAATTGCCCTTCTCTTCATAAAACTGCGAAAGGGCTCAGATGCAAATTCATACTATAAAACTTAGTTGTCTTATTCTTACACGTGTCAGTTTAATTAAAACTTTTGGTTGTAAAATTAGACCGATCTAGCATTGGAGAATCTGGCCGTTAATTTTTGCCACGAGTATCTTGCGAATATACAAGTATAAGGCGATATATTTAAGTAGAATATTTTATTCTGGACTGTTGAATTCTGTTTTCTGTGTACCAACTTTTTTCATTGTTTTTAGGCAAAGAATCACCAACGTTAAATTTTGTCCGTAGGGTCTTGCAACTTTCAACCAAGCTTGCAACACCCTTTGTAATTTATGGAATCCCCTTGCTGATCGTACTTATACTGAACACCCTGTAAATGCAGGAGTGTTCTCCGTTTTACTACTCGCTATAGGACATCAAAACGAGGCAGAAAAATATTAAACAAACTTGTTTATATAAATTACCACGCCGCAGCCGGAGAAATTTAATACTTTAATAGAATTAACCAATTATACTTCAAAAATGTTTTAACTCTTTGTGTTGGGGTCATCATATTTTCGTGGGAGTTAATTTATACTTTATGGTCCATCCAGACACAATATACGTCTAAAAATGTGTTGTTTATACGTATACGTTTTTATCTTTTTGGATGTCACACGGTGAACTGTTTTAACCAAAAAATTGGCTAATATTTTCTGGTATAAAACAAGTAGGTACGCTTCTCTATAAGAATATACCGCCCATTCACGTATCTATAGATTACATGTTCCTTCTTTCAGAGGCCCCGGTACATTAGTGCTTAGGCTTAAAGTCTGCGGAGTGCCGAAGAGAAAAAGGTCTGTCTCTTTTTACAATACCCCCACTTTAATGAAATTGCTAAAGCCGTCTGAGACAATACTTCTATTTCACGCGGTCACCTTTTTAAATTCTCTTTTACAGATCGGTAACCACAATTAAGTGAATGTGTGTGTGAGCTGTCCATTAACCAATTTAAGCAGTTATTACCCTATTAAGTAAAACACGGTCTCGTTTTAGTCTTTTAATTTCACTGCTCCTTTCCTTGGCTTTATAATTGCTTCTTGTGTGACTTGAGTAGAGTTTTATTGCTTTATTATACCCTGTAAGCCCTTTTAAATGACCTGAAACTACAAGCAGTCAGTGGAGAATTAAATTAAAAAGTTCTTTTGAATGTTGTCGCTGAGGATTAGTATTAAATAAAAAAAGTAGGTACATGCAAAATAAGGAAGGTTTATCGGTTATGAAGTAGAACAGATAACTAGCAAAAAATAGGAAATTTTTTTATACTTTTTTTTGTAAAACAGTACTCTATCTCTTACAGTGGCTCTATTTGAAAGTCTTGCCCTGGTTTATACATAGTAATGGAAAAGCTTTGACAATTGCATTGAAAAATCTTTTAGAATTAAAAACATATACCACAAAGAAAAGGACAATAAGATTCATTGGTAAGGTATTAAATCTCACCGATAGAGAGGCTTTGTTTGTGAATACATCTTTATTCGCGACTTCCGCACTCATAAAGCCGTATGGGAATAGAAACGCATATAGGGAGAGAACAAATCTGAATAGGTAGAGAAACGAACCTCTTTGTCAGATTTAAAGCAGTTAAATGCGTGTGCTTATTATTATTTTTTAACTTAAATTTAGAAGTAAATACATTTAAATAAGCTTCTTCTTGGCGTCTTCAATACTGGGATTTGTTGGACACAACTCTCCATCTTTGGCGATCCTGGCATAAATGCGTCCTTTCCTAAAGTGACCATTTTTTAAAAATCCCAATGACGGACATCCGACCCAGTCATTCGCCATTTCATAAAAATACCTTAAAAATGCTCAAAAGCTACTATTCTAGTAATTTTATTTTACAAACGTAAAACATAGAAAAAAAAATGTCTTCGTAAAAAATCGGTAGTATAATACATTTACATAATAATATTAAACCTAATCTAATAGAAGTAAATTAACAATAATTAGGAAGTTTCCATTTTTTTCATTTTCTCTTAATAAATAGTCCTAAAAATGTAATTATCTGTAGAAATAAAAAAGTTATCGTCATTCAAAGGCTGAGATGCTACGCTCACGTTGGCTGAGGCTCGATGACGTCAAAATACACAACGCCGTCAACAGCGGCGCCCGTTTAATCTTTAGTGTTATTCTTACCGGACACTCCGGACAGGATCCAAGTAAACACACGAAAGCAACAGTTGGCAGCTAGCCTAGCCCGGCGACCATGGGGCGACAGAGTTCTGTATTTTGACGTCACGGCCGATAAAAGCCGCGCGCGAAGTTATTAAATAAGAAATTGAATAAGTTCGTCAATTTTGAAGATATCGAGATAATTTTTTTTTTTTGACAAGTTAAGTGAAAGACTATTAAATGATGTTGAAGTTACTCGATATTTCTGACATAGGAAACTTCCTAATTATTATAAGTGAATACGTGACTTTAACTGTTTAATAAATATCAAAATATATATTTGGGAAGGATATTAGATATTTTAATTAGACAATTTCCGGTTCTGGCTTGATATATTTTTCAGCTGAATGGATTTTCTTTAGAAAATCAGTATTCTCTTTGATTTTGTTATAAAATTCTTCACACGATCCTGACATGTTACATTTTAAGGTAATTATACTTTTTAGAGAAGAAACTGTAAGTTGCGTTTTTTCTTCAGTCCATAATTGATTCACAATAGAAAAATCCCTTTCTGTTGGGGCATTTGTCCCTGGAAGACACCCGCAAAATTCTACTAATATCAGGATCATAATATCCTGATATACGATGGGTTGAAATATTGAGTCATTTTTCGTCAGAAGATATTCCTTATCATAATATAAGGAATATCTTCTGACGAAAAATGACTCAATATTTCAACCCATCTTATATCTAATGGTTTACAATTTTCTTTCCACTGTGAAATTTTTTCTCCGGTAACAAATTTTTTCACAAAAGTAAGTTCATCAAAAAGGCTATTTTCATCCAACTGACTTTGGGGAAAATGCTGTTTTAAGGTTTCGTAGGCATTCTGCACATCCTTCCATTCTGTTGGTTGTTTGAGAGCTACCCATGTAAAGTTCTGGGCTATATTCATATGAGACGCCCATTTTTCTAAATACTTTACGCAATTGGCGTAAAAACATTTAATTTGCAATCTTAACCACTCTTCTTTGATTTCGTTAGTCTCTATCAATTAATTTTTTTAGATGTGATCTTACAGAAAATGGCAGGAATCCACTGATGATTCTTTCATTTAATTTCGTTTTTAGATTTTCGATTTCTTGATATGTTTCGATTAAGGTGACATTGGTTCCCTCAATTTTTTTCACGCTCTCTGAAAATAATGCCGCCTGATTATGTAGGAAAAGTAACCAAAGTTCGGAAGTTGGGTCAGAAAAAAATGTTTCTAAAATTTTGGGACATTTTTCTGTAGACAAAAAATACGATTTTAGGGGGGAATATAATTTTAAAATCCTCTCTAATGCTGGTAATAGAGCGAGCCATCTTGTTTTACTGTATCCGAGCAGTTTTTGATACTCAGTGTTGGCATCTGCACAAAATTCTTTAAGAGTCTCTACCCTCACCGTGTATACAGGGTGTCCGGGAAAATGTGGGAAATCTCCCGGATATGAAAAAAACACGTGAAAAGAATACTACAAGTTCATGTAAACTTTTTTCGTATAGGCCTCCTCTTCGGAGATATGGGCTCCCAAAGAGCTCCAATGAAATCAAGTTTTTTACACATAATTATTGAACCACCAGGTATATTCCATTTTTTTTAATATGATGTATACCAGGTTAGACCCTTCAAACTACTATCCAAGAAAGTGTTGTGAAGTACTCACAGCTGCAGGGACGGACTAGCTGTGACACTCATGACCCCATTTTTTTACGCCCTGTATCATAAGAACTTTGGACGACATTTTTTAAATACCGTTAACTATTGACTAAAATTTAAGTACTCTTCATTCATGTCGTTAATCCTAACCGTTTTCGAAAAAAAAACGTCATTTTATTTACACTGTTAGTCCCCTAACTTCTGTCGGGTTGAATATGAAAAAGAGGAATTATTCCCTGTCGCCTACATAGTTTCAATAAAACGTTAAAATTTAACTGCTTAGTTAAAAACTTCGTAAGAGGGTTCAACATGGGCTCCGTGAAGTCTTATAAACCCGCGGGCACGACGAATTGAGGACTGCTGTACCGGCCACAATAACCCAGCATTGTTCCTTATTTGATCACAATGAAAGGTGATTCTCCGTAGAAATTCCTCCCTACTATCGATCGGAGTAGAATACACCAAGGTTTTGAGGTGTCCCCACAGGTAAAAATCCAACGGCGTTTGGTCGGGAGATCGAGGAGGACAGGCAATAGGTCCTCCCCTACCTATCCAACGGTTTGGATAGACGGTATTCAGGTGCTCCCGCACAGCAACGCTGAAATGAGGTGGTGCTCCATCGTGCATGTAGTACATGTTTCGGCGGATTTCAAGTGGTAAGTGATCTACTAATTCGAAATTCGCGCGAAAATTTGCAGTAGAAAATCCTTTTTTGTTATTAAAAGCAAAAAAAAATGGATAACAGCAACCGCCATAAACATTTAATTTATGTAGAGAATATAAAAAATATTTTAGACATTATGTCGTGCTGGAAATTTTTTTTTATCCATTTACTGCACTGCAAAAACTCATTAATGGTGAAACAAGCCAACAATTCGCCAAATATGCGGTATCATTCACAACGCTAAATTACTTCTTGTCCACCCAGGGCACGCATCATTAACCCACACGCCCTTTAGAGGACAGAACTGTAAAGTTAAACCCTAATGCTAGCTTAAATACAGCGTCTGAGTAGCGTAATCTAGGGCAAAAGCAATGAAGGTAATAGGGTCCTAAATTACTTATTTACCTAAGTATTTTTCTGGATATTCAAATTGATCTCTTATTTATAAAGAAAAAATGTTGCTTATTTGTAGTTATATTTTAAAAATAAATACAGGTACATATTAAATTCAAATTTAAAAAGTCTTTATTAAGGTGGGGCTCAGCAAATGGCTGCTTAGGCCCCATATGAAAGCTGGATAATAATCAATTCTTTTTGTACGATTCAAAGCCATTAGTCGATTCTTTTTCAAAATAGGATTCGTGATCCGGATCTGTGGTAGGTACAGTTCTGAAAGGATTCGGAATCGATTTCTTTCTTTTTACTTACGAATCCGTTTTGACAAAGTGCGTATGACATTATAGTCTTAGCATGTGCAGTGCGAATAATGTGAATCAACTTTCTTGGTGCGTAACAAACTAATTAGTTTTAAAAAATTTCGAAACTTTTATTCGCGAATAATTTAACCGCAACTAATCTATTAAGCTGTCGTTGCAACTACAATTAATTCGTTATTTAAAATAACAATTAATTTATACATACCTCTTTATACTTAATAAGCTACTGTAACTTGTTTTCAACGTTTGTATCCAACTATTACTTATCTATGGCTTTTTTTTACAAGTTACTAGCTTTTATTTAACTTCACCTGTTAGTTTGTTAGTATGCAAATATTGCAATAAAAATTTCGACTAGTTCTAATTAAGCTAGAGCTTTGAAATTTTTCACATGTGTATAAGTCCGGTGACAATGCAATATAGTCTAATATTGTTCTAAATCCAATATGGCGGACGCTCCAAGATGGCGGATTACCTTTTTCTTCACAACCCCTTTGATATGGGTATCAAATGAAATCGTTTAACGAGTAGAATACGATGTGTGACGTCATTCTAAACCCAATATGGCGGACGCCACAAGATGGCGGACGCCACAAGATGGCGGATTACCTTTTTCTTCACAAACCCTTTAATATGGGTATCAAATGAAAGGGTTTGACGAGTAGAATATGATAAGCTAGTGATATCATTTTAAACCCAATATGACAGACGCCACAAGATGGCGGATTACCTCTTTCTTTACAATCCTCCTGATATGGGTATTAAATGAAAGGGTTTGACGAGTAGAATACGATAACAGGTAAAAGACCTTGTGTGGAAAACCGGGAAAATTCAGGGAAATGTCAGGGAATTTTTATTAAAATGAGGGAATTTCTTCATCCATAATATTCAAATTATTTTCTGATGAAAGTCGTATGCTAGCACAGTGAAGTCTCCATCGTATTTTACATCCATTGCATTCCCTTTTCCCCTACGGTAGGGGAATGCAGTAACCCCACTGTCTTTTCTTAGTTTATCTGTTTCTCTTTTCTCAGTGTGTCTTTATTGTTTTGCGCATCGCTATTACCGTCAGAAAGCATGCGCAAATGACAAAGATAGAGTAGATAGAAAAATGGATAGTATTGTAAACAGAAGCATGTACATCACGTGTTAGCTAGAAAGAGACTTTACTGTAGTTTTTTTTAATTTGAATAAATGAAATATTTATACCAAACAATGCCGTCAAATTGATAGACAATAAAATTCAGTAAATTGTATTTGTTATAAAAATGTAAATACAAAAAAATTTCACTATGGGATAAAGTATTATGCTTCAATTATTTAATTAACGTATTACATATTTCTAATTATCAATCAATCTATTAGCAGCTTGGTATATTTATATGACGAGTAGTGCTTTTCGCACTTTTACATTGTTACATAAAACTCGACTTATTGAAAAATAAAAATCTGTACTGGAAATCAGTCAACATGGAATGCAAAGAAATCGCTTGCTATGTTCTCATGCTAATCTCACTCGCACTTACAAGCAAACATTTAATAATACCTATCTGACTTTCCATATTATATTTAAATCTCACTTCTGTAATACCTTATTTGTTACGTTATTTACACAATATAAAAGCATAAAGAACTTTTTTTAACGTCTCTACATATGTACCTAGTTTCAAAATACAACGTAAAGTCAGGGAAAAAACTCAAATATTGTCTGGAAAACCGGGAAAAGTCAGG
Organism: Philopedon plagiatum; assembly: GCA_963971165.1. Taxonomy (NCBI): domain Eukaryota; kingdom Metazoa; phylum Arthropoda; class Insecta; order Coleoptera; family Curculionidae; genus Philopedon; species Philopedon plagiatum. The sequence goes on along the minus strand of OZ020195.1, from coordinate 69,167,464 downwards.
TAAATTTGGTATTGAGAAAAAATGGTCAAATGCAATTTTTTACACCTTAAAACGAACGCAAGGTAATAAAATTGTATTTATCTCCTAAACGAGTCCCAAATCGCAAAACTATAAGACACAACTTTTATTGGCCTACATAACTTTGTCATTAATAATTAAGGAAGTCAGTGACGTACATATTCCTTTTCTGGTGTCGCTGTCCACACTTTTTTATTGATAGAGATATGTACTATTTTAAGTACTTTTTTCAATCCACAATTATTCATTCAAATTGCTAAAGTCATGTTAGGAGATACTCAAAAAAACACTCTGTATCTTAGAAACGAAGCAAGAGCGGACTCATGTTTCTACAAATTATTTGTCTTATTTTTGAGTGAGGAATCTCCCCACGAGAGGTAGCCCATGTTTATTGAAACATCCTATCTTTAAGCCACTAAACTTAAGATCAACCTTTGCAGTTATTATGCATTGTTCTTATTTACATTCAGACTGCTATGGCCTACCATAAACAATATCTACAGATACTGAACGATTTAAAATGATTTACCTAACTAATAATAGAAATTATCCATTAAAAAGCTTTTTGTTAACAGTTAACTGTATCTCGAAACTTTCTTCACAGCTTCAGTTGATTGCCGTCTTGTGTTCATTAAAATCTATTTGTGCTGTTCAACATAATGTAGAGGACTTACTAAATGATGCTTACATATAACATTCGTTCTATTTTCTACCTCACTACACCACATATACGAATAAAATAAAATCTGTATTAATTACAGCAGATGTAGACAGTCTTTTTCATCAAACGTAGTTAATCTTGACATTTTTGGCACCCTAACCGCGAAAGCGTAAGAAAGCCATTTCTTCGCCGGAAACATGTTTCGGAAATGGATCTTTAACAACTCAATGACGTTCTTTGAAGGTGTATTTTTAAATAGCGCACTGTGGCTTTTTGCTTTTAGTGGCTTCGCTCTTTGTTAGAATATATCTCGAGGAATATATCTTTTTCTTAATGTCCATTAAAAGTATTTTCATGCAGTGATTTAAAAATAAGACATCACTTACATTGCCGGATATCTTAAAGAATTCATCTAATTTACCTAAAATATTTTTTGGTGGAGAAGTTAGCAACTGTTTTAATTTGTTTTGCATACGATACGGTAAACAAAAAATAATTTTTATAGTGTAAGGACGAGTGTTGATCTCTTTGCTCCACCTCTGAGTCCTGACCCCTTTCCGTAAAGCTACATTTTAACATTTTTTTTCAACATAATCTCCCTCAATACTAGTATATTTGTACCATCGGTATTCCAGCATTCCAAGAACCCCCTAGAAATATTCTTGTCGGACCTCTGCAAACCACCTCCCTACAGCGAACATCACCTCTTTGTTGCTTGCCAGTTTTTTTCCACGCAAATGTTCGTTTAATTTTGGGAACAGCCTGTAGTCACTGGGACCTAGGTCTGGCAAATATGGGTGTATTCCACCAATTTGAAACATGCTTAATGGATGGCACTCATAGCAACACAGGGTACAAACACAGTAAAAGCATGTTTTCTGCTTTCAGGCAGTCGGCGCCGACTGGGGCCTACAATTTACCTTGTGTTTTAAAATTATCAATAGCAATGCGCTAGTGACAATTTAAAAACAAGGCAAATTATAGGCCCTGGTTGACGCCGACCACCTTAAAGCGGGAAATCTGCTTTACTGTGTTTATATCCACAGGAGGTTGTCCTGGTGGAACAGCACACCATACCTTAACTTTAAAGTGCCTTTATATCAGCGGTAAAAGCCTTAGCTAGCATAAAATATAATGTTTGTAAAAGGAATCGTTTTTGAGGTACAACAACAAAACAAACAAATTAATATTTCTAAGGTAAAGAAAATGTAACCTGTTTGGAGCGAGAGAAAGTCTAATTTGTGGACAAAATTTCACTTTTTTGGTCAAGTAGTTTTTAAGTTTTTGCATGGGTAGACAGACAGACGGAAAGAAAAAATCATAATATGTTTCGTCATATAGTGACCCACAAAATGTAAAGATCTGAACAAATATAGAGATTTGATTTTTTACGAATGGGGAGGGAAGTCAAAATTTAAACAAACTTGTCTAGTCAAAATGTAAGTTCCTTCAATTATATGATGTTTTCTTATACTCTGCAGGTACATAATGTACCAATTCAAAACGTGTCAGGTAAATTACAAAAATTCAAATATTTCCATAATAATATGATACAAAATTACACCTTCGCTCCAAAGGTGTGCCGTTATGAATGAAAAATAAAACAGTAAACTTGGCACCTTTCGGCAACAAAAATTCCTGCTCACGACTAGTTAACCACCGGTATTACAACGGATCTGTGGTGTCTTGTTTATTATTTTGTTCACCTAAAAATCTGCTTTATTTTAGCTGTTTCTTCCTATAGTTCCACTGGATAGACTTATCGGATTTGGAAAAAATTGAAAAAGATGGCAGTAAAGATTTCCCATTTTAGGAGTATACGGGGTGGTAGAAGAATTAATTGGTAATACATATATATATATATATATATATATATATATATATATATATATATATATATATATATATATATATATATATATATATACAGTGACCGGCAAAAAGTTGGACACATATGGGAAAAGTTTTTATTATTGGAATATTGAAAAAACTTTTTATGCCGATTGTCTCTGCATGATGGGTAACCTAAAAATTCATTTTGACATTTGTTACGTGATTACTCGTTTGCCGGCAAAATTGAAAAAAATATATATTGTTATGGAAAACTGGTATTAGGTGACAAGATATTGAAAAAAGTTATTAGAAAAAAGTGTTTAGATTTTAATTTTATACTCCTTGGCAAAGTCTGGAGCCAAATTTAAAAAAAAAAATATTTTACATTTTTTGAAAAAAAATGTACGATATTAGTTTCATATTCCCATGAATTTAATAAAAATGGGTTAAATGATCGAAAACCAAGGTAATAACCTATTATCTCAACATTTTTGTTATTACTTAAAAGTTTTATTTGATAAAATTTAAAATATAGCTTTTTTCCATGTACTTGGGTGTGGCCAGGCCCTGTATCTGGCAACCATATTTACCATTTATAGTTACTTCTGGAACAATATGCTTACGAAAGACCGTTTGCTCTAATTTTGAAGAAATTTTAACGTGTCTACCAAAATGGTTGCCAGATACAGGGCCTGGCCACACCAAAGTACATGGAAAAAAGCTAAATTTTAAATTTTATCAAATAAAACTTTTAAGTAATAACAAAAATGTTGACATAATAGGTTATTACCTTGGTTTTCGATCATTTAACCCATTTTTATTAAATTCAAGGGAATATGAAACTAATATTGTACATTTTTTTTCAAAAAATGTAAAATATTTTTTTTTTAATTTTGGCTCCAGACTTTGCCAAGGAGTATAAAATTAAAATCTAAACACTTTTTTCTAATAACTTTTTTCAATATCTTGTCACCTAATATCAGTTTTCCATGGCAATATATATTTTTTTCAATTTTGCCGGCAAACGAGTAATCACGTAACAAATGTCAAAATGAATTTTTAGGTTACCCATCATGCAGAGACAATCGGCATAAAAAGTTTTTTCAATATTCCAATAATAAAAATTTTTCCCATATGTGTCCAACTTTTTGCCGGTCACTGTATATATATATATATATATATATATATATATATATATATATATATATATATATATATATATATATATATATATATATATATATATATATATATATATACAGTGACCGGCAAAAAGTTCGCAACATATGGGAAAAATTTTTATTAGGAGAGTATCGGAAAAACTTTCCCAGGGGATCGGTTCTGCATGTCCGATAACCTAAAAATCGATTTTGACATACGTCACGTGACCACTGGTATAGCGTCAAATTAAAAAAAAATTGTTAATTTACAAAAAGTGAGGTTAGTTGACGAGATATCAAAAAAAGTTATTTGAAAAAATTGCTTAGAATTAAATTCTAGGTCCTTGTGCAAAATTTTAAGATTTTATTTTAAAAAATTGGAAAACTCAATTTTTTTTAAATATTTTTTTATCGATTTACAAATTTCCGGTTTTTTTCGTTTAGATAGCTTGGCTAATGTAAAGCCCATGTAGCTGGATGAAAATAAACGAATGTAGTAGTTTTTTCTACAATTGACAGGACAAAATTAAAAAAAACAGGGTTTCGCCGGACGCTAGCTGTTGCAATGATTTGTATCTAGCAGCAGTGTCAAAATTTTAGAGACATTTCAATGAGATTACATTGAGAAAGCCTTAATCGTCTTAAATATATCTGAAGTTCGACTTTTTGTAAAGTTAAGGGGATTAAAATAGATAATAAACAAAAAATTACCTGTTTATTTAATCGAAATTTTATAAACGAAAACCAATGTAAGAAAAACTTAAAAGTAGTCAAATTCTGTACTAACAACACAAAAAATCATTGTTTTTCCTTGGGTGCACAAAATTTAAAACTCAGTATGACCACCATTTCTCTCCATACATACTGTTGTTCTCGAGCGCAACTCTCGATTAACATTTCGGAGCATTTTACGATTTATTTGCAATACACAATTTATAATGACATTCTCTAAATTTTGTATATTCCTAAAGGGTCGATGTTTGTACACAGGGTTCTTTAGGTATCCCCACATAAAAAAATCTAACGGAGTCAGATCTACAATTCTACAATTGACAGGACAAAATCGAAAAAATAGGTGTTCGCCGGACGCTCGCTGTTGCAATGGTTTGAATCTAATGAAATGACTGTATCAAGATTTTATTAAGATTTTTCGCACATAAATTTAACAACCAGGTCTATTTAGTTGTACTTAAAACTACCAAAGCAGGCTCTGAAATTAAAACAACCAAATAATCTAGTAGGTTAAAAACAACAGAAAAATGTCAAACAAATTATAATTTGTTTGATTTCAACCTATGTCATTGGTTTATGTCTCGCATCTTACTAAGTTTGATATTTTACATAAGTTTATTAATATTTTATTCCTTAAAATGGCACCCACACTACTTCTTCAGGAAAAGATAGAAATTATTTTAATTTCTGGAGATAATTACAAAAGCCATAGAGAAACAGCAGCAATTTTTAATGAGAGGCACCCCGATAAATCCCTCCATTATTCCACAGTATCTCGTCTAGTCAATAAATTTAAAGAAACGGGATCGGTAGAAAATCAGTATAAAGTTTCCCATGAAAAACCGGTAACAGGTGACGAAGGTTCTCTGGATGTGTGTTTGTCGATCACAGAAACACCCCAATTAGCAGTTAGTCAAATATCGGAGATCACTAACATTCACGAAAGATCTGTGTGGAGGATATTAAAAAGAAACAAATTTCATCCGTACAAACCTAAATTTGTACAAGTATTAAAAGATAGGGATTATGACGCCCGCTTCGATTTTTGTGCCTGGTTCCAGGGTATGATTGAGGAAGATTTTAATTTCCCAAAGAACGTTCTTTTCTCGGATGAAGCTACATTTACCTCTAACGGAACCGTCAGTTCACAAAACTGTAGATGGTGGGCCACCGAAAACCCAGACTTTGTAATTCAGAGTAAAGACCAATATAGTTTTAAGGTTAATGTGTGGTGCGGAATTTTCAACCTCAGAATAGTGGGACCTTTTTTCTTTGGGGACAATTTAAATTCAGAACGATATTTAGAATTTCTACAAACTGAGATATCTGACTTTTTAGACAATTTGTCATTAGCCGAAAGAAGAAATTTATACTTTCAACAAGACGGAGCTAGCATTCATTCCACAAATGAGGTGAAGAGATGGCTGGATCAAGAATTTGGAAACCAGTGGATAGGACGGTTTTCTGAAAATCCGTGGCCTGCGAGATCACCAGATCTGACTCCGTTAGATTTCTTTATGTGGGGATACCTAAAGAACTCTGAGTACAAACATCGACCCTTTAGGAATATACAAAATTTAGAGAATGTCATTAGAAATTGTGTATTGCAAATAAATCGTAAAATGCTCCGAAATGTTAATCGAGAGTTGCGCTCGAGAACAATAGTATGTATGGAGAGAAATGGTGGTCATATTGAGTTTTAAATTTTGTGCACCCAAGGAAAAACAATGATTTTTTATGTTGTTAGTACAGAATTTGACTACTTTTAAGTTTTTCTTACATTGGTTTTCGTTTATGAAATTTCGATTAAATAAACAGGTAATTTTTTGTTTATTATCTATTTTACTCCCCTTAACTTTACAAAAAGTCGAACTTCAGATATATTTAAGACGATTAAGGTTTTCTCAATGTAATCTCATTGAAATGTCTCTAAAATTTTGACACTGCTGCTAGATACAAATCATTGCAACAGCTAGCGTCCGGCGAAACCCTGTTTTTTTTAATTTTGTCCTGTCAATTGTAGAAAAAACTACTACATTCGTTTATTTTCATCCAGATACATGGGCTTTACATTAGCCAAGCTATCTAAACGAAAAAAACTGGAAATTTGTAAATCGATAAAAAAATATTTAAAAAAAATTGAGTTTTCCAATTTTTTTAAATAAAATCTTAAAATTTTGCACAAGGACCTAGAATTTAATTCTAAGCAATTTTTTCAAATAACTTTTTTTGATATCTCGTCAACTAACCTCACTTTTTGTAAATTAACAATTTTTTTTTTAATTTGACGCTATACCAGTGGTCACGTGACGTATGTCAAAATCGATTTTTAGGTTATCGGACATGCAGAACCGATCCCCCGGAAAAGTTTTTCCAATACTCACCTAATATAAATTTTTCCCATATGTTGCGAACTTTTTGCCGGTCACTGTATATGTTTTCCGCAATATATGTTTTCCGCAGCAACACCCTTATGTTGAATAACTAGGATTCGCGTTGCTTTTAGATGGTAACTTTCTCTTATTTGGCTCAAATAAAATAATATTAAAATGTAGATAATCGTGCCAGTGTCATAAGACAATTAATAATGATTATTAAAAGTTTGAATAATGTACATTAAATTATTATATTTCTGAATGCGTCGCCTTAACCGACGCCCCATTTTTAAGCTTATATTTTGGATTTTCTTTTACTACCCATTGGCAGTACAGTTTTATTTTGTCTTACGCTTTATTTTTAATAAAATATCAGCTAAGGGATTTGATATAATCTACATCCAAGAGATAATTAATTGCTTGAACATAATTAATTTTACCGTAAAAGACACTTGTCAGAAACAGATTTGACACAGTTAAATTAATTTTATAACGGTAACAATACCTACATTTATTAATGTCCTAAAATACGGTATTCATTTACAGTAACAGATCGACATTGGTACACATTAGTATACACATTGTATAGGGTACATTATATTGAGGCTGCCTATCCGTGTTAGCCAGTAATTAATTTACGATTTGATGGCTTAATTAGAGCTGCGCCCCGCCCGCTGCAGCTGCTAATACAGCAGTATTATGAGATGTTAATATTGCGTTAACGGCACCGAATCATGCAAACAGTAATGTGCTTCGATTTTATGGAAGAATTACTGCAAATTGCCGGTTAAAATTATGAATTCATGGGGACGGTTGTCGTATATACCACTTTGGCGATCAATAGTTTCCGTATTTTATCGTAACTACTTATTAACTACAATATACATTAATAATGGCGTTATCTAAAAAAGAAAAAGCTGCACTGCGAAAGATAAAAGCTGAACAAAAAAAAATCAGATTTTCTATATTATTCGTGTGGTTTCTGGGTTCGTCGTCGGTTGTCTCTTACTCTTGACGTTTCACCAACACGAGCGGTTGGCATCTTCAGAAGGTGCGTTCAGTTTGACTGCTCGCGAACTATGTCAAACCCATGTCAAAAATATAGTGTTATCGAAACGTTAACGGCAAGATGAATTTGTGAACCCGAGGCACTCGACGCAGAACTAGAGCAGCTGAAAAACGCTTTAACCCTTGGCTGGTGAGCCGGGGTTTGTCAAACCCAATTAAAACTTAAAAGGTTCGACGCGCCCTTAGGGGTAATTAGAGATCGGTCACCGCTTATGTAGCTGTCAGTCAGTTGACCGTCAGTACATCTATGAGACAGCCGCAGCGAAACCAATTTGAATTTTTGTATTGTTTTGGAAAAAGTTCAATTTGGGGTGTGTCAAACCCCAACTCACTACAGACGTAACTTTTTATTTTTTGGTCTGAATTATGACTTCTGCGTCTTCTGGCAGTAAAATGAAAACAGATGACCCTCGTTTTGAGAAGTGGGCTACAAATGTGCACAACGAGTTGGAGAGGGATTATAGTGCCGACGAAGGGGACGTTGTTGACCCAAACTTTCATAGTGATCATGAGAGGGAGTCCAAGGAAGAGCTATCTCAATTCGACCTAGAAGAGTTATGTGCGGATTATGGAGATATGAAGATACACCATCTAAAATTAAAGAAAAATAAGTGCCAAAACATTTTACCGCTACATTTATACCGTTTGCACTGAAGCTAAAGGAAATGGGACTGACATAGTACGTTAAGAAAAAATAAAGGGAAAGAACCACCGGAATTCCTCTACCACCTTCCAGGGATTGCTGTGTTAAGCTGTGTTGCTACACTAGTTTAATAACAGTTTAAATAATACTGGTTAATAAAAAAATTGCTATCCGTACAAAATAATTCTTATCATTACCGTTTTATTAGATCATTTCTCTCAGTGAATAAGTTTATTGTAATACTCTGATAACTCTCGGCGAAACGAGAAGATTTTTCTTAGGGCAATGCTTAAATTTTGGTATATTTCAAGTTTCTAATTAGTCTACCAAGGAACGATATTGATTTACTATACAAAGCACCATTATTGCCCGTATATTATCCGACAACTGGCGCAGTCAATTATTTTGAATGTCCTCCCCTTTTCCTTACCTGTCGCATGTCACATGCACGTGACACAGCGTATCAAATTTAAAGCCTACCCCGATGCCTGCGGCAACTCCAGTAACTTTAAATTACCAGTGCTGAAAATAACACGCAGAAGAAACATTCAGAATGAACGATAAACACGTTTTCTGTTTCGAATATTTTTATTACTAATCATTCCACCTTTCCTTCGGTTCGTTAAGAAACATGCCTGTTAAATCTTTACAATGTTTTGAGATACTGTAATTTAATCAAACACTATTTTCAAATGTAATAAAAGATCAATAGGAATTGTGGAGGTTAGTGTATTAATAACTGGTTCATAGATGGTTCTTTCTTCTGCTGGTTTAGATACTTATATTTAGCTTAAGTTAGCTGTAAAAAAATCCTATAGTTTTTGTAACGCTGTTTGATTTAGAGACCAGCTGTATGTACAGTTGCGGACGAAAAATCACGGACACATTATTTTTTCTAATGTAATTCATCTTTCTATAGGTACCTTATATCACCTGAATTTTACCTAAAAGTTGTCATGCACTGATAATAAAGGTCTATAGATTTTAAAAACATTTGTCACTTTAATTTTTAATAAAATGAACAGATTAAACCAACAACAAAGTGCAAGGTTGATGATCCTATTTGAAGAGGGTCGCGCAGTAAGAAGAATATCCGAAGAAATCGGTTTACCAAAAAGTGCCATTCAAGAATTGAAGCAGACTGGCTCTCTAAAAAGAATGTCTGGAAGGAAGGATATTAAATGAATAACAAGATAATAACTTTTTTGGAGAACCATCCACTTCAAACACCCGTGGAGGCGCAGAGATAAACAAACTTTCCTGGCTCTGTAGGGTAGCAAGAAGTGAAAACTAGATCTAATTTAAGAAATCGTGCTGCAGTTAAGAAACCATTTCTAACTACTGAGAACAAAGAGCAAAGGGTGGGATTTGCTTTGCAATATTTACAGGAATGGTTGGGGTATTGGGAAAATGTTGTTTTCACGGACGAAAAGACCTTTCAATCCTATTGCAGTGGGCGGGTAAGAGTTTACCGACCTGCAAATACCAGATTTGAAGAAAAATACACACAAAGGGTTAAAACAAGTGGTAGATTTTCAGTTATTGTATGGGGATGCATGACCTCAAGAGGGCTTGGACTTTGTGATCGCATGAATGGCAGATTTACAGAGGAAGTATATATAGATATATTAGAAAACGTTATGCAGAATCGGTGAACAATATATTTCCTCAAAGAAATTTTATTTATCAACATGACAACTGCCCTGTCCACGCGGCAAAAAGGATTTTGTATTGGGCTCTGGAAAACAATATTCATTTAATACCTTGGCCCTCAAGAAGTACTGATGTAAATCCGATTAAAAATGTTTGGGGCTACATTGTCAAAAAACTTAATAAAACAAATGATTTCCATCCAGAAAATAGTGATAACTTGGGGAACAAAATAGAATAAATATGGAAAAACTACAATCCGCATCATGTTCAAATGCTGGTGGCATCCATGCCCAGACGTTTGGCAGTAGCAATAAAAAAAATTGTGCTGCAATAAAATATTAATTTACTCATATTTTTATGTTTTTTTCTTCTGGTTGAAATACATTTTGAAACAAAATAAATTTTTAAACAAAATATACTAAATAATTATTTTTTAATGGATGAAAGTTAGAACTAGATGGATTTATATGTTTGTTGCAATGAATATTTTAACAAAACAGACTAGACGAAATGGACTATTTTTCTAAAAATGACATCTTTTCCAGGTTATTTACCTACGTAGCCATAAAAGTAAAAAAGCCAGATTTACCAAATTTTGTAAATATGACACAAAATGTTAACCAAAGTGTCCCGGATTTTTCGTCCACAGCTTTACCTGTATCGTGGCGTAATAATGTGATCGTTCAGCTCAACTGGTAAATGTTATTATATAACTAAATTTATTTTCACCGACAAACGGAAACTACAGCAACTAACTGAAACTAATTGGGTTGAAACATAATTTAAAATTGGCGGGATTTTTATAACAAATATGGAGTATTTTGAGCCTGCACGTGGGACAATTTGTGATACTAGGTTGGTTACACTGCCCGAGCCTGAATTTCAAATACGAAGTAGCCAGTAGCTTGGCCGGATGGTTTAAACTACAATACCGACCCTATTGGAACCGCACTCCAGGACAAAGGTGAAGAGGATGTACAAACTTTAACTTATTTTACTTTCCAATCAATGAACCAATCAAAAGATATGATTTATGCTTGCAAAACACTACAAATGGGTCACCAGTCAAAAACCGCAAAACTTGAGATACCTGCTAAAATATCACAAAAATCTATTAATGTAACTGCAATATATTTTTCTCTAAGGAATTATATTTTGCATTCAAATTGACCTAATATATGCATTTTTATGTTTTGTGATAGTTTGTTTTATATGAATGTTTTATTATTATACCTATAAGATTTTTTTAAATTTTACAATAGTTATTAGATTTGGGATACCAGTTCTAGACTATTTTACTTACATTATGTCTTGCTTTAGAACCTAGTAGTAAAGGATTATTCAATAAGAGTGTGAGAACATGAAAATGAGAACTAATGATAACACTGTGGATAAGTGATAATCCAGTAGTCTCTATTTTGTTTTGAAAAGCAATTTACGACATTATGTTTTAAAAATAATATCGTTTAAATGTCCTCCTCGACTTCTGACACAATTTTCGACTACTTTTTCACACATATTGCGTGGTATATTTTCAATAGTGCATTTAACGACGGGAATGGTTCTTGGCTTTTTCCTGTAAACCAGAGATTTTACGTAACCCCATAGAAAGAAGTCCAAAGGTATAAGATCGCATGATCTTGGTGGCCAGTCAACTACCATTTCTCGAAATAACGCATCCAGGAAACATTTCTTGCAATAGATTCTCACGGGAAGTGTGACAAGTCTTGTTGAAAGAAAACTTTGTTTATGCCTAGGTTTAACAGTTCAGGCCAAAGATAGTCCGTCAGCAGATTCCTATAACGCTCGCCATTAACAGTAACATGATTTCCATCGTCATCTTCGAAAAAAAAGGTCCGATCACGCCTTGAGCCCAAAAAGCGCACCAAACAGTGACTTTCTGAGGATAAAGCGGCAATTCCTGAACCTCTTGAGGCTTTTCATCTGTCCAAATCCCAATAAATCCGTTAAGTCAGAAATGCGCATCGTCGCAAAAGATAATTTTATAACATGCATTTTGATGATAAATACTAATGATTTCTACGCGCTGTTAAATCGTGGATCTTTCCATAATTATTTGCCTCAATGTACTAATCACAACAGTCAAAGGTTGACGTTTATATGTCAAACGGTGTTGCCGTGGTTATCTTTGAAAGTTGTGACACTCTTATTGAAAAACCCTTGTAGTACTATAAAATAAACCTCATATTAAATATTTCTGCTTCTTGTATTATCTTTCTTGCACTCATCCTTTAAAAAACCAGGCCTTTATTTTTTCTTTTCGTTATTATCAACGGAGTCAGCAGTGGAAAATTGCGCAATACTAAACCATTCTTTATTATATTTCTATCGTTATTCACAAAACAATAACCGCTCCCCTTTTCCCTTCGAGCCATTATGAAAAGGTGTTACGGGTCGGCACAGATTCTATAATGAAATTCGGCGGAAATTTATATTTTCACGTTATCCATTAATTATTTTATTGCGCAGATTTTCGAAATATATATCCTGTGCCCCTAAAATGGTTATCTGACGAGACCTCGTGATACAGGTATTATACGAGGGTGGTCTGAAAAGTTTCCGACCTCAACATGAAGATGGCAGCACTCGTAAATAAATGCTCGTGAATTTCGTTGTTCATCTGTTGACAGTTACTCACCAAAGTTTCAGCCATTTTGGACGCGCAGTTATGTAACAGTCATTTAAGTGAGTTGATGTGAGTGTTTTTATGAAAATGGACAAAATCGAGTATCGAGCTGTCATTAAATATTTGTTTTTGAAAGGCAATACGCCTACGCAAATCAAAGATGAGTGGGATTTTGTGTATGAGGACTCTGCACCATCATTTACCTCAGTGAAATTTTGGGCAGCTGAATTTAAACGTGGCCGTAAGAGCTTGGGAGACGATGAACGTTCGGGACGTCCAAAAACTGCAACTACCGACGAAAACATCGCCAAAGTTCATCAAATGGTGCTAGACGACCGCCGAATTAAAGTGAGAGAGATAGCAGAGGTTATAAACATGTCAAAACGTGTTTGTCACATCTTAAATCAACATTTAGACATGAGAAAGCTGTCCGCGCGTTGGGTGCCGCGTTTGCTCACGTTAGACCAAAAACGTGTTCGAATGAACATTTCCAACGCTCTGTTCCGATCCACGAATTACGGTTTGAACTGCTTGACCATCCGCCTTACTCACCAGATCTATCCCCAAGCGACTTCTTTTTGTTCCCTCATCTAAAAGTTGCGCTCGGAGGACAGAGATTTTCGTCAAATGAAGAGGCAATCACCTTCGTGAACAATTATTTTGCAGAGAAAAACGCCGAGTACTATTTGGACGGGTTACAGAGATGGGAGCATCGCTGGGAGAAGTGTGTAGAATTACAAGGAGACTATGTTGAAAAATAAAAAAAAATCTGAAAAAATGTCTTGTATTTTTGTTAGGTCGGAAACTTTTCAGACCACCCTCGTATAGAGGTTCGTTCTTATTTTCTTATATTATGGTTGCAAACGTGTATTATATTTGTAATAAAAAATGTAAATATAAGCATTTGAACGTTTTATGCCGGGTTGTACAGGGTCTTCCAACGAGGACTGAACAGGGGCTCATTTTTGAGCTTCCTTGTATTTAAAGAAAAATCTAAAATAGCCAATCGATGTACTTTTTCCTGCAGAATTCAAAAATGAAACCAAAAATTTATTTGAATCAGAAACTAAAGAGTTACGCTATGGATAAGGTGTTTTTTAAATGGAACATAGCTTTTTTTATACGATTTTCGGAACGAGTGATTTTTTTTATGTCCGTTCTGATTAAAATATTTAATATTGTGACAGCTATTTTTATTAAATTTTTATGTTTTATCCAGTATAATTTAACTTCAACCTGTTTGAAACATACACTAGGTAATAAAGGTAAAATCACCTTGAAATCCTTCAAAGTCAAAAAATTTGACAAATTTACTATAATATTGCCGAAATGAAATATTCATTAGATGAGAGATTGCACTGGATTTATAAACTCAGTTGAGGTTCAGTTGAGGTTCAGTTGAAGTTGAGGTTCAAGATAAATAAACGCAAACGCGTACTTTCGTTTATAAACAAAGTTCAGTTCAGTTCAGAAGTTTCCATTACGCTGGCGTAAAGTTCGAGATAACCAAATTTTATGTTCGCAGTTGGTGCAGTTGGGCTCCCACCAATCAAAACGCAGAATTAATATACGTAATGGCGAAGCCACCCGATTTTTGCCGATCATTTTGTAAACAAAACAAGTTACCCGTTTATTTTCTTTGCAAAACAATTGTTTAGCCGTTTGGCGTGCCTGTGTGCATCCATATTTTTTTCCAATTATCGCGATTGTGGATTGTGTGCTTTTTATTTTTTCTAAATCTTTTTATGATGTCAGTTGTCATTAATGTCACTTTAACCCGGACCTATGAAATGAAAGCAGCGAACTGAGTTTATAAATGGCCCAAAAAGCTCAACTGCGAACTTCAACTGCACGAACTGCGAACCTCAACCTCAACTGAGTTTATAAATCCACCTTTGCAGATTGTTATCTTGTTCTACAAATGCCAAGAAAATGCAAGAGAAGCAAGGAGAAGATTTATTGCAAATTTTCACAGAAATATATCCGTCAATACTATTCTAAGGATAAAGAACCTATTTGAGGAAAATAAAACATTACATGACAGAAAAAGAATTCCAGAAAGGAAAAGAAATCGAGACCGTGCCATTGTGAATTATTTTCGACTGAATCCAACCAAATCAATTTCGGACGCAGTTCGGGACGTTCAATACGGCGGCGGTGTAAGACGCAGAAGAGTTACCCAAGGAACTGTTCACAGGACTTTAAGAAATCATAAATTTAAGCCTTATCATATCCTTCCACTTCAACATCTAACACCGGCACAAAAAGAACTTCGCTTCCAATTTGTTTCCCAAATTGTGATTCGGCAAGAAAACGAAGACCCTAATTTATTCAGAAATATCTTATGGGCTGACGAAGCCACATTCACAACATCGGGGGTTTTCAATAGACATAATAATCATCACTGGGCCGTTGGAAATCCAAGAAAATTTCAGACAATTAAATTTCAGGGAAGGACTTCAATCCATGTTTGGTGTGGCATAAAAAATAATAGAATTTTGGGACCAATATTTTTTAACGGCACTTTAAATGGACAGAGATACTACGAGTTCTTAGAAAACGAAATTGAGAACTTTTTGGAAGATTTACCATTGGAAGAATATCAAAATTTAATTTGGCAACATGATGGTGCCCCTCCGTATGCCGTGCGTGAAGTTATTCAATATTAAACGGACGCCACGAAGAATGGATTGGTAGAAATGGAACCTATGCTTGGCCACCCAATAGTCTCGATATGTCAGTATTAGAGTCATTTCTTTGGGGCCATTTAAAGAACGTGGTATACAAGCAGCGAAACCACGATATTGATGAGATCATGCAGAAAATTGTGAACGAAATAAATCGCCTTAACCAGGAAAATCACATTATAACAGCAAGTTTGGAAAGGCTACAAAGAGGTTATCGCTCTTGTTTCTAGAACAACGGAGGTCACATTGAACATTTAAATTATTAGTGTTTTTTTTTTAGTTAGTATAGAGTTGGAATCCTTTTTCTGTCATGTAATGGTTTATTTTCCTCGAATAGGTTCTTTATCCTTAGAATAGTATTGACGGATATATTTCTGTGAAAATTTGCAATAAATCTTCTCCTTGCTTCTCTTGCATTTTCTTGGCATTTGTAGAACAAGATAACAATCTGCAATCTCTCATCTAATGAATATTTCATTTCGGCAATATTATAGTAAATTTGTCAAATTTTTTGACTTTGAAGGATTTCAAGGTGATTTTACCTTTATTACCTAGTGTATATTTCAAACAGGTTGAAGTTAAATTATACTGGATAAAACATTAAAATTTAATAAAAATAGCTGTCACAATATTAAATATTTTAATCAGAATGGACATAAAAAAAATCACTCGTTCCGAAAATCGTATAAAAAAGCTATGTTCCATTTAAAAAACACCTTATCCATAGCGTAACTCTTTTGTTTCTGGTTCAAATAAATTTTTGGTTTCATTTTTGAATTCTGCAGGAAAAAGGACATCGATTGGCTATTTTAGATTTTTCTTTAAATACAAGGAAGCTCAAAAATGAGCCCCTGTTCAGTCCTCGTTGGAAGACCCTGTACAATAGTGGCTTCAACTAAAATTCGGTTCAGACTTAAACCTTCCCATAACAAACACATTGTTGTTAAATTGAATGTATTTTTGACAGCAATGCAATTTATATGGGAAGGTTTCAGTCTGAACTGAGTTTAAGTTGAACTAAGCTTAAGCTACTATTGTACAACCCGACATTAATGTCACAATACAAAAATAAATATTAATTAATTCTAATAATTGTTACAGAAAGAGGATTAAATCGGGATTAGCTAACACCGTGATAAATTTTAATACAGTTAAATTTTTCTGAAGTTACCCATGTTTTAACAAATGCTGGCCGAGGCCTGCATTAAAAGAAATCGCTTAATATCTGCGTTTACATTCGGACAATCGGAAGTGGTCGTGTAGCTGCTAAGCGTAAAAAGCTGTACCTAATTTGTCTTGTTTCGAAGTGTATTTGTGTGTTTTTGGACGAATAAGAATTATGGAAAAGAAACAAAAGGACAGACCCTGCAATTATACTGAAAAGGAAAAAGATCCGACTACAAATAGAAGGACAAAAATTCATAGTTTATTCAAGTTCTACAATGACATATTTGGTTACTCTCAATTAATATTTTCCTGATGTTCCACACAAATATCAAGTAAAATCTGTAATTAAAGCCTGATTTCATGTTAGATTTTCCATATTCATATTCATCTATGAGTTCGTTTTTGACTGCATTGTCCGGAACATCGGTAATTTTTGGGCGTAACCTCTCAAATATGTCATTTATGTGCCAAGCACTTGTCGGTATTTGATTTTGTATACAAAACGAATTTTACCTGTAATTTGTCTTCATTTTTCAACAAACTTTGCTCAAGTTTGCTCGAGTCTATTAATTTAACAAAAATTTTCCTTTCATAAGAATACCGCCAACTAATATATTTTAATTATTTAAGAAGACAGTCCCTTTATTTCGCTTTTAATTAATATAATTTCCGCCCACCCGGTTTAACCGTGCAGACGTGGCGGTATATTACTAATTAATTGGTTTTTGTGAAAGCGCCCAGCAAACAACTTTAATAAAGTCAGAGGTGGGAGCGAGAACTTTGTTTGAACTTCGTAAACAATGAAAATAGTAATTTTGCTTAGTCACTAATTAATTGTGGAATCCTAATATTTCAAACACAAATGCAGGTAGTTTATTGACTTCTTGTGAGCTTCGGTCAAATACTATTCTTAATAATTTTAATTTTAATAGGGGGTTGGAATAACCAACCAGTAATATTGGGACTATTAGTAGTTTTATAACTGTAATAATATAACTTACAGTTTTTTTGGGCTAATGAAACTGTATCGTAAGCTATATGCATCTATCTTTGTGTCTCTAAAATTTGATACTGTTACCCTTAACATTCAGTTGTACTAGGACCGCTTATCTTATTGCTGCGGTTATTTAATATTTCGAATTGCAGTTAAAAAACTGTTTTATTAGAATATCAACATTTTCTCATAGAATATACAGGGTGTTATTAGAGGGCTTCTGTAACGTGCAAATTATTGGAAACAAACTTTTTATGCAAAAGGTTCTTATAATTATTGATTAATGTAGCATATTTCAGAAATACTCTTAACTATATAGGATGCATCAAAAAAGCGTGATAATTCACAACTAACTTTTTTTAATGAAAAATCCCTTGTATTATTAAATTTTTGATTTCCTCTTAAAATTTCAACATTATTCACAAAATTAATTTGGATTATGGGGAACCCAACCGGATCAAACTCGAAAATGAATAAAGGATTTTTCATTTCAAAAGGGTAAGTTGTGTATTGTCACGCTTTTTCATATACCTCGTATAATTGAGAGTATTTTAAAAATATAGTACGCTGATAATTAAGACTTTGATATAAAAAGATTTCTCTTGTCCAATGATTTTCACCAACAACAGACTACAACAACGACAAAAAACACAAACCCTCTAAGAAAATACACTGTATAAAAAGTTATATATGTATACACAGTGGCACATCTAATAACTTTAATCTTAAACAATTCCATAATATTTTTAGTAGGCAGCTGTTTGCTTTAATAACAAAATACAGCTTTAATAAAACTTGCATTTACACATCGAAACGCAAAAGGCTCACGCCTGGTCTTCTCCTAGAATGATACTAAAAGGATAAATCGCCGACAGACAGGCAATGATATTGTGCGGAAATGGTAATCCCGCCATTTTTTGGAATTTTTTAAAAAGATTTTTTACAGTTGCATGCCAATTTTTCGAAGGTAATAAAGCGTTGTATTATAATTATTAACGTGTAGTAGTACAACATGAAATTTTTACCCTTATATGAAAGTTGTATTAGGACTGGACGGTATAAGACAGAATTGTATTGGTAATGCTACTAATGCATACTGTTTATAAATGACGTTCTAGCAGTTCAGGGATTGCTGTAGTTGTTAACCTGTGTTACTACCCCAATAGTTTCAATAATACTGGTTAATAAAAAAATTGTTATCCGTACAAAATAATTCTTAGCAGTTCGGTTTTATTAGATCATTTCCCTCAGTGAAATAAGCCTAAAATATTTTTTTTTGTATTCCCTTCATAAATTAAAATTTTTTTTGGTTGTTTTTATTCATTTAGTTTGGTCTTTATTAACAAAAAAAGATTTTCTACTACAAATTTTCATACAAAATTCGAAACTTTCAAAACGCGATACTATTGGGTGTGACGTCACATGTCATGTAAATAAAGTGTAAGCTTGTGTCAATGACCAGTACATGTTGAATTCCAGTATTAATTTAATTTCTTGATTATTTCGCAGAGGTTAGGCCATTTCGTGAATAAAAGACATTACATTTGAATAAAAGTAGGTAATGTTTATCAATGACGAAATTTGTGCAGGGACAATCGCATAATTTGCTAAAAGTTGATGGATGACTGCTTATTTGTCTTTAAAATTTTGCTACAAATACTTATTAACTATTATAACATAAAAATAAACGTACAGCCAAATATGCTTACTTGAATTTGACGATACTGGCCTTAATTCTTCTACTTCCTTCGGTGTAAATTTCAAATCCGACGAAGATCCGATGGGTCGTTTCCGACATATTGACATATTGTTAAATGTTTATAAAAAAATAGGCCAATTTTTGAGGTTTGGTTTTCGCCACAGTAGTAGTAGTAGTAACAAGATTTATTTAGCAAAAGAATGCTACAATTTTACATTTTTAGTATGATTTAACAACTTAAACTTATCATTAACTTTCTAAATTATTTAAAAAAAATTATATTGTTACACTTTGTTTATTTAACAAATATGTTTTTAATGATTTTTTAAATTTATTTAGAGAATTTTGAGATTTAATATTTACATTTAAACTGTTATATTCACTTAACCCTTTATAAAACACCGATTTGTATGTTAAATGTTTTGTCACCTTTCCTAAACAAAAATTTTCATTGTTACGTGTAGAATAATTATGATTTTCGTAATTTTGTGTTATAAAACTATGTAAATGAGATGGCAATAAATCATGTTTAATTTTATAAATAAAAACACATGTAAGAAAAAATATTAAATTTTTAACATTTAGCCATTTTAGTTTATTTAACATGTAACTTATTTTAGTATGTTTATCCACATTTAAAATTAAAGTCTGTCAAATATTCCTTCATTAGCAGTATAAAGAATCGTTGAACAATATAAAAAATGTGGCAAAATTATAGTATTGTATACTGTTTTTTTAGAAAATAAACTTAAATTTTGACTGATTCTTTTAAAATAACTAATTTTTTTGCAATTTTTGATATAATATTTTCAAAGTGATTATCAAATTTTAATTTCGAATCAACTGTTATTCCCAAATATTTAAATGATGGAACTATTTCTAATTTTTCACTATCAATATAAATATCTATATTTTCACGATTTATATTATTACCAACTATCATAAATTTTGTTTTTGAAACATTTAGTTTCAGTCCATTTACTTTAACCAGTTTGATATAGCTTTTAACTCATGATTCAGAATTTCCATTGAATTAAATATATTTTTACCCTTAATATAAATTAAAGTATCATCTGCAAACATTTGAATACAGCATTTTGACACATTTGGCATATCATTTATATAAAGAATAAATAATAATGGTCCTAAAATACTTCCCTGAGGTACACCTATATTATTATATTCCTTTTCTGAAAAATTTTTGTTAATTTTTGTTATTTGCTGTCTGTTACTTAAATAATTTTTAAACCATTTATATACAATACCCCTAATACCATATTTATACAATTTATTTAATAATTTACCCCTATCAATAGTTTCAAATGCACATTTAAATCCAAAAATACTGCCAGTACTATTTCATTTTTGTCAATACTCCTCCAACTTTCAATTACACATTGGACGGCTGTTTCAGTTGAAAACTTTTTTCTAAAACCTGATTGAACCTTTACCAAAATTTTGTTTTCTTCAATAAACTCTAAAATTTGTTCATAAACTGTGGTTTCCATAAGTTTCTCAATATCCCAGAGAATGTTTATTGGCCTCATTTCACTACATTTTTTTGTATTTTTTACTTTTGGTACCGGTGTTATAAAGGAACATTTTAAATTTTGAGGTATTTCTCCAAATTTTAAGATATTATTAATTAATTTTAATAATATTTTCCCAATACTTTCAAAAGTTTCTAGCATCAATTTCTTTGTTAAAGTTTCACTATAATTATTGTTTGATTTTAGGCTAATAATTTTTGTTTTTAATTCTTTTAAGGAAAGTTAATGAAAGATTTCAATTATATTATTACATACGTTAATTTCTGGACATATAAATTCTATTCCAATATCCATTTCTCTAACTATTTCTTTAATACTATTGATATAATAAATATTCATATTTTTAGTAATTAGTTTTGGATTTGTTTCTTTTTGGCCATCAAATATAATTTCTTTAATTTCATTTTCTGTTTTTGGTTTTACAATTTTTTTTAAAGTTTTCCACATCTTTTTTGAGTCATGTTTATATTTATCAATTTGTTCATTATAGTACGTTTCTTTTGCTTTTCTTAATATAGTAACACAATTGTTTCTATGTTTTTTATATTCGTTCCAGTCATTATTATTTTTGGTAACTATATATTTTCGATACATCTTATCTCTTCTTTTTTTTGCATCCAAGACATTCTTATTAAACCAAGGAGTTGGGTAATTTCTTGTGGTGATTATCTTCTCAACTTTAATTTTATTAATACAATTTTCGACGTTTATTATAATATTATGAAACAAAACATTTACCTCTGAAATATTGTTTTGCCAAGAACATAATGAAAGTTCATTTGACAACGTTTTGTAATTTATATACTTCATTATTCTGTATTTTGGGTTTTCTTCCATATAATTTTCTGTGTCTACAAATATCCAATCATGATCACTTATTTTTGGTTCTCTTATGACACCACTATTTAAATAATATTCATTAGTTATTATTAAGTCAATAAGAGTATTAGTTTTTTCTGTTGCTCTTGTAAAATCAGTTATTAGCTGTTTCATCCCATTTAAATTTATTATTTTTTTAAATTTTTTAACATAAAAGTCATCATTTTTGTAGTTTATGTTAAAGTCTCCAATATGTATAACTGTGCTTCTTTTTTCCCACATAGTTTCACATTGTTTTTCAAAAAAGGTTAAAAATTCATTTACATTTCCACTTAGTGATCTATAGTAAACACAAAGTTCATATGAGTGTTTATTAATTTTAAAATTTATATGAATATACCAATATTTATAGTTCACTGCAATTTCTTCAAATATTTTCACTACAATTTTTTGATAAACATAGACTAAAATTCCTCCAGTATGATTTGAATTTGAATTACAGCGATATAGGTTATAATTTTTAACATCTAACTCATTAAATGTAATTTGTTTTGTTACATGAGTTTCTGACAAACAGAGGATCAATGGTTTTTTTGTTACTACAAAATTTTCAATATCATCTTTAGATCTTAAAAAACCTTGTATATTTAAATGATATATTTTTTATATTCATCATGTCTTCTTATTACCTTTTCTTCATGTACTTTATTTTCTAATTGCTATTCTTCTGTTGTATATTGAATTTTTTGTTTCGATTTTTCAATATTTCGTTTGAATACTTCACAATTAAAATCAAATGGTGAATGATTTATTAAATGTCCACTATTAAATTTTGCATTTTCGTCATGACAATTTGGACAAATAATGTTTTCTTTATTTGTATTACACTCAATAGATATATGTCCAGAATTACCACACTTCATACAAACTTTCGCTTTTGTACAAATTTTAGCTGAATGATAATATCCAGTACAGTTATAACACCGAATAATATCTACATGTTCATATACTTGACATACAGAAAAATCTATAAAAAGCAATCCTTTATCTATTATTTTCGTAAAATTTGAACCATCAATTTCTAAAATAGCTAAGTACTTCTTTTTCATTTTTTTAATGGTCATTAATTTCATTTTTGGATCTTCAATAAACTTATTGTTTTCTATAGTACTTTTTTTTAACTCTTCTTCGTTCATTTCTTCTTGAATTCCAACTATTTTTGGTAATTATTGATATTACTGGAAACAGCGAATTTTTTCATGAAATTTTGCACAGACCCTAATTTTGGGTCGTAGAACACGAATCGGAAGTCAGCTTTTGGCGGTCTCGTATGGTTTTTCCAAAAAAAATTTTTTTTTGCAAAACTTTTAGGTTAAATTTTAGGTTACCTTTTTTTTATAGATTCCTTTAAGTTTCGACACTTTCACTTAAACATATCTGTAAACTTATAATTTTTATTTTATTTCTTCACACAAAACAGCACATTTAGGCAAAAATAGCTCAGAAAATTGCTTTTTCCAATAGAAAATGTCATTTTAATCGCTACTAGATGCCATTATTCATAGATTAAGGTTAGTTAGGGGGCCATTATTTTCCCAGCTGTCAAGTGTCCGGCGTTGCCAGGTTTACTTATTTTTCATGAAAAAATTGTAAATTAGGAATAATAAAAAGCTAACCATAACAAACTAAATTCACTATTCTGGCCAACTTAGTCAACAACATTTTTAAATTTTAACCTACATCAGACGTAACCAAAATCCTATTTATCAGCAATCCAACACCTGCATATGCTGATGCATGCAACCATATCTGAACAAAAAGGTGTATACCCAACTCAAGCAAACCTGAACAAAAAGGTGGTCAGGTTTGCTCAGTTTTCATTGCTATAGATACATATATATCTATATCAATGAAAACTGAGCAAACCTGACCACCTTTTTGCTCACCCAACCTGAGCAAAAAGTTGGTCAGGTTTGTTCAGTTTTCATTGATATAGATATATATGTATCTATATCAATGAAAACTGAGCAAAGCTGACCACCTTTTTGCTCAGGTTTGTTTGGGTGTATACACCTTTTTGCTCAGATTTGGTTCATTTTCGCATAATCGTTTTTCCCTCAAATACTGCTAGCTTTACATAAAGTTAGCGGGAAAATGCGAAAATGAACCAAATTTAACCAAAAGGGCAAAAAGATGACCCCAACCAACACCCTGGGGCACCGATCCCTCTTCGCCTGCGAGGAAAGAGACTGGTCAGGGCCCCTAACCAGGTGCTAACCCTGTTCCGACCTTAGGGTGCCCTCCGATCCACCGTTCGTATCAAAAACTTTTCTAAGTCGGTGAATTAGGTGACAGATCTAATATTTTCGATATAACGGTGGTATAACGGTGGATCGGAGGGCACCCTAAGGTCGGAGCAGGGTTAGCACCTGGTTAGGGGCCCTGACCAGTCTCTTTCCTCGCAGGCGAAGAGGGATCGGTGCCCCAGGGTGTTGGTTGGGGTCATCTTTTTGCCCTTTTAGGGAAAATAAAATGCTATCTGTCTTATTTTACTCTCATATTGCCATCTCTTTTTTTGGATTTATTTATGGCCGGAAATTGTTAAAATTTGAACAGTTACAAAATGCTTTGTAAACGTGGCAACGCCGGAAAATTGACAGCTGGAAAAATAATGACGTCTAGTAGCGATAAAATGGAATTTTCTATAGAAAAAACAATTTTCTTAGCTATTTTTGCCTAAATGTGGTGTTTTGTGTGACGAAAACTAATAAAAATTATAAGTTTACAGATATGTTGAAGTGAAAGTGTCGAAAAGGAATCTATAACAAAAAGGTAACCTAAAAGTTAACCTAAAAGTTTTCCAAAAACAATTTTTTTGTGGAAAAATCATACGAGACCGCCAAAAGCTGACTTCGGATTCGTGTTCTACGACCCAAAATTAGGGTATGTGCAAAATTTCATGAAAAAATTCGCTGTTTCCAGTAATATCAATAATTACCCTATTTTTATCCTAGGTTTTCTTTTTTCTGGCACCTTCATTAGGTAATTACTTCCCAATTTATTCGTTGCTTCTTTCTGAATTCTTTGTATCTCTTCTTTATTGTTACACATTATCCTAATACCGCCATTTTTATATCATCTACTTTGGATATTTCTACGTTAATTTTTGCTGGAATTATAGATTTTCCTATCTCTTTTCTCGTTGTTTTGCTATCTTGGTTTTTGGTTGGAATTATTGTTATCACATTTTCATATATACCTTCTTTCTTCTTGTTTTCTTTTATTTTATTCATTATATTTATATTAGGTGTAGCTACCATATGAACTGCCTCATTATATAAATCATTTTTTGATGTTTCACCTTTATTGTTCGATAAAAAATCAATTTTTTCTTTTAATAACACTATTTTTTCATTGAGTTCTGTTATAATTACATCTTTTGCCTCCAATAGTTCATCTTTTGTCTTTATAATTTCCAAAAATAGTTCTGTTTTTCCTAAGTTCTTTTCAGGTTCTCCATTTTTTTCTGCAATTTTGACATTTTCTGTCATTGTTAGAAAAGTTGTTGAACTTTTAGCTTCTGACGAATTTGTTTCACTAATCTTTTCATTTTTCTTGACTTTCTTCTTCATTGTTTGGCTCATTTTACTCAGTATTAATTTTTTTTTTATAGACTACTTTTTTCGCAAAAATAACTTGCTTATGACAATGACAATGTTGCTTCACTGACATATAACCAACAATAACAATGCAAAATACCATAAGACCGGTTTGCCCAGTACACCACAGGCTAATATGTCTCAAAGAATTGTTTGCGCCCAAGCTGGGATCTGTAGCCTTACCCAAAAATCCGGAAACGAATTTTAAACATTTAGCATATAAAGAGTCATCTCCTGATGTACTTTGAGAAGCCCAAAACCCCATTTTTTCAAAAGTTATTTATTGTTAAAGAAAAAGTGCCATTTTTAATATTTTTTTTTGCAATTATCTCGTTAACGATTGTACGGATTTGGACGACCAAAGACTCAAATGCAAGGTTTTTTCAATACATACAATAATTTTTGCACCACTTTTACCTACAGTGCAAAGGAATAGAGATACGCACGAAAAACTAGTTTTAGCATATTCAAAAAATCATTAAAACTCTTAGCAGCAATTTGAGCTGTTACTGGGATAGCAGATATCCTCAGACATGCCTCCCCCCCCCCCCCCTACAACCTAGAAAAAGCTTCTAAATTTTTTTTATTGCAATCGACCTTTTTGGAACAGCCAGCCTGGGCTATCAAGTTTTGGTATCGGTTCAGTCTTCCTAATATCGATTCCATAAAGTAGAATGTACGATAAACATACATAAACTTGACCCTTAGAGACATATTACGATTTTCTTGCACAATTCTAGATCAATTTTCTCTAGGATGGAAATTTTCTGCAATTTTTCAAAAACACATTTTGCTCAGGTTTGTAAGTTTTTCACAAATTGTGGAACCTGTTTCAAGTAAAATTTCTTACATTGTAACCAGCAAGAAATACCCTACTTTTTAATAGTTTTTGTCTTACCTATAGTCTCTTTCGGAACGGTGCGAGTTGAAATATTATATCACATCTTAACTTCAAACGCGACCTTGCTCTCAGATAATGATAGAGCTGGCAAAGTTGAATATTTTAATTTTTTAAGGCTTATTTAAACCTGTCCGTCCAGTCTCCCCCAACGTGTGTGGCATCCTTTACAATCTTCTACGCCTCTGATCAAAATTAAAAAAATATATTTATTAATTCCTAAGATCTTCTATAGGCCAGTTGCCACGTCTGCATTTTTTTCAGGGCTAATAGTAATAAGAAGTATCGAAACGGGCAGTAACCATTAAAAATAATCATACCTACTGGTACAGTAGTTTATTTTTACTGTGACACTTACGTTATGATGAGGTCTTAACATCTTAGTTTGTTACCCGACATATCCAAATGAAAAATAATTCTATTTTTATGACCGTACTTTGTTGGCAATATATACATATAAATATGTACAATATTATGTATAGAAAGGAGCTGTCCAGTTTGACAAAAAATCCCCTTTATGAAAATGATTAATGTCAGCTATACATGTGTCACAGCTACTTTTGTATAAGCCCGTTCTGACTATTCAGCATTAAAGGCAGTGTATTTGACAAACGGGCGATAAATAATGTAAATAATTAATGGCTGTGCGTGGTGCGCTTCATTGGCGGAGTTAAAATCATTTTATATACGTATATAAAAAAATATTATTCCCATACGGGAAGGACGAGATCCCATTACTTAAATTTTAAAGCAATCGGAGATTTCAAAGGTACTTATAATCTGGCAACTACATAGTCGCCCACCTACTTCTTGAGAATGGCTGTTGTCAGTTATGTGACATATTTGCAGATTGGTAAACTGTACTAAAATAACGCCATTACTATAAGTTTATCTGCCTTTCTAAATACCACAGGTTAAAGCACATGACATAAGGTATACCATACCATTATCTTCCGTCATCATACATTTTTAGTAATTTGTTTTCATTGAATGGTGACGAAATTTAGAGCGACAGTGGCAACGTCGCTTTCTCACCAGAACACGTGGTATTCTGCTGATAATTCTGGTGATTCTTGTTCACTAATAACTTTAAGATTTGTCAAGGCGTAATGTTTTGTGTGTAACGTTTCAGGCAGGTCGAATTATGCGTCTGTAGTAAAATTTTAAGTAATTTTTGGTTTTTCTTAAACGGACTTTATCCATAATCTTTGAAATTGGTGCGTTAGTGCTAAGCGCGTGGAAAAATGGATTCTTTTTATCCGGAACTTTTCACAGGTTTGTTCGGTGGAATACAGACGGCCTGGACATCCATAACGGTGGCTCGCGGAGGCGAAGTTATAGCTCTTGTTCTTTGCCCTACACATGCACAATGTATTTTTTTTTCTTAGAAACGCCATGAGGGCGTTGAAAATTGTAACTAGACTAAGTCTATCTAACAATAATGTAAGATAAAAAAAGAACGTCCTGAAAGTATGCCGTGGAATCAATACTCTTGAAAGGTAACATAGGTAAAAGCTATGGGTGAATGAAAAATAGAGTTCTTGCGAGTTTTTATTTTTAAGAAAATTAAATATGGTAATCACGGCAGAACAGAAAGCTTTTATGATCGAAAGTTACTTTAGAAATGGTCGAAGGGTTGATGGCCAGTGGGTTTATTCAACACTGGACGCCATTCAGGATTTTCAAACAGAATTTCCACACATAGTCATGGATTTCTACCAGTTTCGCCAAGTTTTGACTAGATCTGTGGCTTTGTTTAGAGAAACAGGAAGTGTGAATAGAAAGGAAGGCAGTGGGAGACCCAAAGTTCGCACTGCACAAAAAGTAGAAGAATTAAGGCAAATTGTCAATGAACATCCACAAACCCCTATTCGACGTTTAAGCCAGCAAGTAAATGTATCCTACGGAACCTGCAATACAAACCTGAAATGTAACTTGCATATGCACGCTTATCGTCTAAGCTCAGTCCAAACATTGGTACCAAACGCCGCGCCGCAGCAAATACAATTGCACGGCATACTTTGAGGACGTTTCTTTGATCTTACGTTATTTTTCTAGTATCTAAACTTATCTGTTCGGCAGATGGACGTCCAGCGACGCACTTCACATAACACTAATCACTTGTTTCATGGGATAGTTATACTCTAGGGATAATCTTTAGGCTCTTTCACGGTCACTACACTAGTTCGTACGGTTTTAACCTTTTTAGCCGTCGAACAAGTCCGTTGTTGTCGAATAGCGAAATTACTTCGACATTTTCGTGGTTTTCAAGCCTCTTCTGGTGTTTGCCTGCAAACCTCTTGATCTCATCTTCATCTTCAACCATAGGCTGTCTTTTTTCATTGGTTTTTAATAGGTTGTTTAAATATAACAATTATTTGATGCAGTACATATTATTTAATCGAAATATTTATTATTGTTGCAAAGCTTTTTAGATTTGTTTTACTTACATACCATAAAACACTGAAATGATTTGCTCCAATCCCCAGAATTGTAAAAGAACTATAATTATTGGCGTACCTTTAACGCAATAAACAAACAGGCTGCAAGCTTAAACGACTATTCAACGAACAAATACCAATAGCACAATTTCAACCTCTCCAAAGGGTATCCACGAGCAATGGGAGTAATATTTCAGCCAACAATAGAACCCATTGAATTACTATTCTTTATTATTTGTCTAATACCTTATATGTTTTATTGGAGTGTTTATTGTAATCAGCATGATATAAGGATTATTGACTTAATTTTTATATTTTCTATTTAAACTGTACTTCTGTTCGCTTAATAAAATATAATGTAATTTGAATCCACCTCCTACAAATAGCTATTTTTCGCCCAATTATATTTAAGCATTCTCATCAAATAGTTAAATTTTTTTGGCTCTAACAATTCTACATTCTAAGGAATAATAGAAATTATTGGATTCCAATAATATTTTGGTCATTGAAAAAATGGTAAGTAATATAGTTTTCAAAGACGTAGGAATACTTTTACTCCAATAAGAAGTCTATATTTAAAGAAATATTTTTTTTTGGATTATTTCAGTAATGTTTTGTTCAGGCAATAATATTTAATATAACTAATGCGACAGTGCTCAAAAGTAATACTATTATTGAAAATAGCATAGTAGTTTTTTCTGTGTATAATCCATCAGTCAAAAAATTTGTAACTATATAACCAGTATAGTAAATGCAACAATTTTCTGCCTTTTAATTAAAAAAATAACCCCCATTTAAAGAATTTATATGTCTCGGTATTTGTATGTAGGTATGCATACAGGGTGTCCGAAAAGTCATAGTATGGGCAAATATTTCTATTGGTACTAAAATAAACTTAATTAAGTCAGATTTTAACAAAATCGTCTATATTTGTATTTATATGTGTGGTTATTTGTATGTATGTATGCAGGGTGTCCAAAAAGTCTTTGGATGGGTAAATATCCATCGGGCGAGCGAAATACCCTGAAAAAATTACGCCTCTGGAGAGAGGATGACCTTGGGGAAAATACGTGCCTGGGGAGCGGACGACCTTGGAAAAATGTTTCTATGTGTGGGTGTTTTCATGTATGTAGCGATACGGTTACGAAAGGCGGTCAATTCTTGATCCAGTCCAGAAGGAGTGTGATATCTTTCTTAATACGTGCTCTAGAAACACGCAATTTTCAGGGCATGACAATGATGATACTACCGATACTATAGAGCCCCCTCGGGGGCGATTAAGCGGTCTACGCATACTAGTTTATTTAAGAGGTGTTTCGGCTTTCCTAATTTGGTTGTGTTATATGTTTTTGGATATTATTTAATATTTGTGTGGTGTCCTTTGTGTAGTAGTGTAGTACTAGTACTTGAGTACGTGTGTTTACAATGGCTTTAACAGTGCAAAAAACTGTTTGAATGTAATTTAACAGAAGTTACAGCAAAAATGCAATTTTGGTAATTATTTTATGATCTTTGGGGTGTTTATTTGTAGGTAGGTAAATAGTTTCTTGGCAGAACTAGGCGCATTATTAAAAAACCTTCCTTAATTAAAAAATTGTATTTTGCTTGTTATGTTAATATTACTAGTTGCCCACAAAATTTGTCCCACCTGTAAAAAAACTCTGGCCGCGCCTGCTGAACACATAGAGATTTAGATACATTCAACGAAGTCAGGTGCAAATGTATTTTGCAGCTGATGGAACGAAACGAAATCATAAAACTACACTAGGTTTTTTCGGGATGTTCCTACATCTAATGTCTGCAAAAAAATAAAATAAGTGTTACTGATTCGGCCGTTAAAACATCTTTGCATGTAGGTATATGATATTTTTTTATCAAAATGTTTCTTACAGAGAACTGTGATGACCAGTTCACTTAAAAATATTTTGTACCTTTACATCTATATATTAATGTTTATCTTAAAAAGAAGTTCTCGGGTACGCCACTATTTCCTGACGTGTGTCTTGCAAATAACACGCAATTCCAGGCATCGTTTAATATGTTTTATGTCAGTCATCATAATGATGTGACGCTCCCGAGGGGAACCCTTTTGAGGATGCTTCCGGAGGTAGCGTGGCGCCATCTGCGGCAACATTACCTCGTTCGCATGACAGATTCTGAATGATGGATTTTGCATCAGTTCTCGGCGTCATCCTTAAAAGACAGTTTTGGAAATAATATTAGAGTAAATAATTAAACTATGAAAGAGGGTTCGAACAAATCTTATTTTATGTACATATAATAATTGTACAACCAATTGAGAGTAAAGGGCTGTAATTGATATGATTTATTATTATTCTTAATTGTTTTTACTAAAATTTTATGGTTTTGGTCAACGGCTAGCGGTTTGGTGAAAATGTGGAGTTCTAATTATTAGAGAACGATTTTTCTTCATTGTAAGATATGGTATTTGCAAACATTAAATATTCGTTGGTGACGTCAGGTACTTCTTGGCTCGTTTTCAGGTTTCTATCACAAATAGAAATCTGATCAAATCTACAATGAACACGGCTAGTGATTTATTTTAAACTGGGTTAGGGTCTAACATATTAACTGACTAAAGTTACGGGGGGTACGAGGAAGGGTAACCCTTTACCCCATATTTTTAAAGACAGTTTTAAAATTTGAATAATAATAATAATAGTTTTGAGTTAATAGGATCATCTAATATTTTTTCTCCGTACAAAGTTTGAACCCCTGTTTCGCCCTCTTAAGGGTTGAACTTTGAAAAACCCTTCCTTAGTAAGTGCCTATGCTATGTAGAAAACCTCTGTGCAAAATTTCAAGTTTCTAGACCCAGCGGTGACGGCTGTGCGTTAATATGTCAGTCAGTCAGTCTTTTATATATATATATATATATATATATATATATATATATATATATATATATATATATATATATGTATATATATATATATATATATATATATATATATATATATATATATATATATATATATATATATATATATATATATATATAGTGACTTCTAATTCACGACCTTATATAATTGTAATAAAAACAATGGAATAACGGGAATATAGGTCACAGGAAAGACTATTTATTTCACAATTTTAACATAAACCAAGCTTTCGCTGAATTTTTCAGCTTCTTCAGGGCTACAATATTATAACATTATAACTATATAACATTTATTATATAGAAAAATAATTAAAACTTACTTTGTTTTTTTGTGAAATAATTATGTTACAATGTGGATGCTGTATGGTTTTTTTGTTAATTATTATATGTATAAATTAGGTATATAAAAATATTTGACGTTGTTATCTTTTTGTAAAATTGAATGATTGACATATAAAAAAAGGTGAGTATTGTTGATTTGGTGTTTTATTTATTTTTATTTTTAATATGGTTAGGAATCATCATAGTAAAAGTGTAATGAGGAAAACATTATAAGGATTAAAGAATATCTAAATTATTGTTATTATTTTGTAAAAATTCTTTTTTATTATTATCAATAAAAAGTAAGTAAGAATAAATAGAACTTAAATCGTTTATATCACTTCTTTTGTTCATAGAATTTGGTTCTTTTTGAAGAAGCTGAAAAATTCAGCGAAAGCTTGGTTTATGTTAAAATTGTGAAATAAATAGTCTTTCCTGTGACCTATATTCCCGTTATTCCATTGTTTTTATTATTATATATATATATATATATATATATATATATATATATATATATAATATATATATATATATATATATATATATATATATATATATATGTATGTATATATGTCTATATATATATATATATATATATATATATATATATATATTATATATATATATATATATATATATAGAGATGACAAGATGACAATGACAATGACAATTTAAACCAGTACTTAATCTTAAACCTTTTAAGTGAATCTGACCGTTAATGTTCAATCACCATTATGCAGTGTGAGTATAGAAGTCCTCGCAGCTTAGAGGCAGATTATATATTTACATTTTACAATTTTTAAAAACCAAGTGGTACAATATAATAAATTATTATTACTATACAGGGTGTTACAAAAAGGTGTTAAGAAATGTTAAGGGCAAATTCTACACCTAAAAATATGAAAATAAGTTTATATAAACATCGATCCCCAAACGCTTCTTTTTCGAGATACAGTGTGTTTAATATTTTCTTTTTTAAAGCTTTCTTTTTAATTTCTCGAAAAAGATATTGACATGAATTTTGGTACACGCCAGTATGTAATTAAAGGGTACCTTTACGTGCAAAAATTTCTTTTCAAAGTACTTGCATCAGTAGCGTGCGTGCTGGTAAGTGTTTATTTTTAGCGAAAAAAATGGCACGCCACTGATTTTTTGCAGAATTGATATCATTTTCTTTAAGCCCAATTAATTCTGCGTGGAAAGTGTCTCTTAAACTTTTTTGTTCTGACGCACCGTTTTCAAGATAAAAATTAATTTATTTCTTACAATAAAAACAAATAATGAAAATTAAATTTTTTTAAATATTGTTTGTTCAGGAAACAATGCTTTTTGATTTAGATTTATTGTAGATTCTGGAAATGGCTTCTTCGTGCTTCAATACTTGCTCTGAATCGTCTTCGCATATTTTCCTAACTCTTCGAAATGCTTGAGGTGTGAAAATATTAAACACCCTGTATCTCGAAAAAGAAGCGTTTGAGGATCCATGTTTATATAAACTTATTTTCATATTTTTAGATGTAGAATCTGTTCTTAAAATTTCTTAAAATCTTTTTGTAACACCCTGTGTAATATGTAAACATTAAAGGCTTGGATCTTGATAAAGTTGCGTTCATATAATGTGCAAACTCTCTATCGTTTTAATTTCGCAAAAATAGTCTATAAAAGCTACATATTAAAGTACGAAGTCATACCATAGCTATTAAAATAAATGTCATTAATATGCTCAAAGCACGACATGTAATGACACAACACTCCTTGTTGTTGCCAAGAATAAATATAAGATATTAGCATTATTATAAAGAAGTCATGTCGGTAGCCCCTTTGTACATTTTTTTTTCACTGCGTGACAGGCAGTTCACTAGAAATATAAATAAACTTATCAATTACAGTAATACATTATTGATATCAACTGCTGGCAAAGTATCATTGTGAAAATGCTTTTCTGTGGTATTGTTTGAGTACGTACTAACTAAAACATTCTTTGCAAAAACATTTTTTCGTTTTAAAAATCCCACTTTTTTTTTAATCTGCAATAAAGCAATAAACATAGTTAAATGGAAAGCTGAGAAGTATTTAACCAACTAAGCACGAAGTTTTTAGTTCTACAAATAATGTTCTATATAAAACTAATTCATAATTTTTTGATTAAGAATTTCTGTAATTAATATTAATACTGTACACGGAAAGTAGTATTTTTAGGAGAAATAATTTATATATAAATTATATTTGGAATAATATTAGTTCATGAGTCATAAAATAAGGATTCGAAGAGTTCTCCCTCCTCCCATGGATGGAACCCTTTCTTATTTGACGAAAAAACACTTCAACAGCAGAGTTGACGTCATTTTTTATATTTATCTCCGAAACCGTCATTACAATGAAAAAACTTAAGGGGGTAAAAAAACTTCTCTACGAAATTCTACGTTGAAAATATCCTATAAACTATGTGTCTGTTTCTCACCCTTTTCTTGCAATCATCCTTCAAATTGGGGAATAGTTGAGTGCGCTTGATAAAAAATCGATATTGGCGCCATTTTCGCAGGAAATATTTCTACCTGCTACTTCTACGTAAAAAATGTGTATTATAAAGATTGTAGAGCAGAAGTTTCTCTACAAACTTCTAATATTATAGTTTTTTTCTTATGTTTTTTATATACATATTCCGATACTTCCGTAAACCCGTACTACGAAATATGAGCTCGTTTCCACACTACCCGTGAGGTAGAACTCTGGGCGCGATTTTTTTAAGTGGTTTCTCCTGTAGGCCTAATCCACTTTTATATTTACTATTTTTAGTCATCCATGGATTCTTTTGGAAGCAAATCTTCCTCTGATGGTGAATATAAGCAACCTTGTCCGTTACAATAAGAGCACATTATTGAACAGCGTAATCCCACTTTAACACAAATGCATCGCTTGGAGCAACCCTTCTTGCAGTTGCAGTATTGAATAATTGAATCCGAAGCTGCGGCCTCATTTTTTGAAATAAGTACCCGAATGTTGTCTGTCGGATCCAAGGTTAATCCTTTCCATAAGTGTATTTGGTGAAAAACTCGGTATGAGTGTTCCTGGCAAGGTGCAGATGTTGGTGGCAGTCTTGATAAAATAAAAGCGCTGCGTGCTTGACCAACTAACTTATTAAATGGAAGAAATCTATGGTGGTTTAAAGATGTTTCTTTCT
Source organism: Philopedon plagiatum (assembly GCA_963971165.1). Taxonomy (NCBI): domain Eukaryota; kingdom Metazoa; phylum Arthropoda; class Insecta; order Coleoptera; family Curculionidae; genus Philopedon; species Philopedon plagiatum. Next base: position 69,132,356 of record OZ020195.1, on the reverse strand, counting down.
CTGGCGCTTTGTGTAATGCGACTGTAAATCACTCTCCAGCACTTGCAATTTCTTATTTGGTCGATTGATCATTGATTGAAATTGAGAAGTTCATACAGGCATTAATTTTGATTGTTAGAAATTGTAAGTACCTAAATATGTATTTTTTTCTTTTATATTCACGCGATAAGCTTTTAAGATAATGAATTTAACATATTATATCTGTTTCAGTGTACTACTTTTATTAGGATCCACCCACGCGAACTGCGTCCACTAATAAATAGCAATCAGCATAGCCACAAAAAAAACTACTAGTTTTTTGCGTTGTAGTACATCTAAATAAAAGCATGTTTTTAAAAAGTATTTTTTACATAAGATTTTATTTTTAAATTTTTAGTTGCGTCTTAACCTATGCATTTCTGATAATGCATCATTATTACAAGGCATTTTACCTGTCAAAAAAACCTTTCATTTGATACCCATATCAAGGGGATTGTAAAGTAAAAGGTAATCCGCCATCTGGTGGCGTCCGCCATATTATTGAGTTTAGAATGACGTAACATAGCTTATCATATTTTACTCTTCAAACCCTTTCATTTGATACCAATATCAAGGGTATTGTGAAGAAAAAGGTAATCCGTCATCTTGTGGCGTCCGCCATATTGGGTTAAGAATGATGTTACATAGCTTATCGTATTCTACACGCCAAGCCCTACTTTAATCTCTTTTTACTCACACTTTACTTAGTTTTTTTTTTTAACCAACCATATTTAAATTCGTTATTGAATCATCCAAAAGCAATCCTTTGTAGTATATGTCACAAACAATGACGAAAATTCGGCGAAATACGTTAATGACCAGACACTACCCGGGAAATGTTTGGAATACTCTTCAGGTTTGTTCAAGTTTTCTCAATATCTTTTTTGGTCTCTTATTCTGTAACAAAAAAGCAGAAAAGGATCCTGCATAAACCTAGAGAGACCTACACGGCGCGCTCAAATTTGTCAGGCCAATGTAGTCACTGTCCACTTTACATTATTGTCAGTAACATATTCCTACATCATTACCAGTCTTATTGTATCTAATTTTGTCCTGGTTGCTTTAAACGAATTGTCGATTAAATTTCGGCCAACTTTAATACATGCACTATTTCCTATGTAAACAATAATAAACAACTTGACATCTTTTTGTACCTACAACCAACCATATGCCGCTCATTACAATAATTACGCTGCATATTTTCTGTTGGCTCAACAGATACCGTTCTATTGTTTTAAGAAATCCGGTCGATGGTTTCTGGAGGCTTATAAGAAACGGTTGAGAGCAGAGAGATTTGCCTTTAGGTTCGTTGACGTATTTTGTGTTTATTTTCTTAAGAAGCTTCTAGAGTCTCTAATGTTGCAGTGTTTACAATAAATATTTAAAAATATGTAGCTCTGTTAACATCTTTTGGTTACTTTGACCCATTGCATTGGTTTAAATTATCGTCTTATTCTATCAAAAAGTAACTTCTTTTGTGATTTTTAAGGTGATGTAACGATCTTTTTGATAATATTAATGGTCATATTTATAGTCGCTACTCCAAGTAATCCGCAAGTTAATGGAAATTGTTAAAACATTATTTAGAACCTACATACGCACCGTTTGGCAAAGAATAAAAAATTAAGTTAACAACATTATTTTTATGTATTTTACTTAAATTAGCGTATTTATATTAAACTTTAACAGCCAGATTCTCCAACCCTAGTCCGGTCTAATTTGACAACCAAAAGTTTTAAACTGACAAGTGTAAGAATAAGACAACTAAGTTTTATATGTGAACTTATTTCTGAGCTTTTTCACAAATTTATCAAGAAAAGGACAATTTTAGTACGTACTTTCAACAATAATAGAACTACATTCATGACAGCAACTCGTTCCAAGATGAAAATCATTTGGAAATCAATCAAATCGCTGAAATATCACAATAATTCATAAGTTTTTAATGACGACTTATTAACAACGACAGGACAAAAACCTGTCAAAACATAACTGATCAACTATAAGATCTTAATTTAAACCAGTACTAAATCTTAAACTTTCTTAGTGAATCTGAACGTAATAGATTTTGTCTCAACAGACTTTGTAATTACTATACAATTAGTAAATCCATCCATCCACCTATCCAAACAAGTAAATTCACTGAAATTAGTTTAATAATTTTGTAGAAACGTACAGAGTAGTGGTAGCGTACTCCTCTATTTACTTAGTCCTCCATGTATTTATACAGCTATAAGAAGTTTAGAAACCTATACTCTTACCTGCATTCTGAAATATTTGATTAGTGCAAACCGATCTTTGGTGGTTAGTAGGTAGATGTAAATGCTGACAGACTAAACCATATGAAATATCAAAATTTATCTTTCTTTAAACAAAGAACATTATCTGTAAATTCATGTGTGTTTAAATAAATATGTTTATTTAAAACATTAAAATCTATTGTCGCTATTTTGACACTTAAAAAAGCCAATATCACACCAGAAAATTTTCAATCTATGAATTTCCTGCTGTCGCGTAAAAACAATTTGTAGGTATTGAAAAATTCATTTTTTACATTTTGTCATACTGGAGCACCCTAAGGCATCATTTTAAAATAAAACGAATTTCACTGTTCTATTTTACTTTGTATCTTGTGTTCAAAACTGCCAACTTTCAGTTGGACCGCAAAGTTAGGAGCCATTTCTGACTGAAGACTTTTGCTTGAACTGGATGCTCAAAGTTTTGTGCGGCCTTGTATTTTTTAATCTATTAACATTTAAGAAAAACTTTTAAAACAGAAAATATTTTTAAATTCCAGAAAATACATTATATCTGGAAATGTAATTTCCAAAACATCCAGAGTGTATGAACGTATAAAATATCAATATTATATACAAGCATATTTAAATTTTTGATATGTACTAAAACTAGGGATAAGTAAATTATCAAATGATAATAATAGATGTTAAACACTAAAGTATTTTTTATTTTAAACATAAGATTTTACACAATTTGCCAACTTAATTATTAAACAAAGATTAAGACGAAAAAATAAAATAAAACCAATTACTAATATAGAGTACTACCCCCACAGCGTTTATCCTTCTTGGCATACTTTCCACCAAATGGCTTATATCCCCCTGATGAAAAGCTGCCCATTGCTCTGACAGTGCTCTTTGCAATTAACTCAACCTTCTGGACTTCTAGAAGCAGGTGGTATTAGTCATCGAATTATTTTACCGCATATATCCCAGACGTGCTCGATAGGGTTCAGATCTGAACTACGTGGTGGTCACTTTATCTGTGGGATGTTAGCAGGAATTAAGTATTCTCTGACTATCTGAGCGGTATGAGGTCGCGCTTTATCATGCATTAGAAGCAAATGATCTCTTATGAAATGTGCTTAGGGAACACGGACGAAAAAGAATGAGGAACAATATAACCTGCTAATATTTCAAGTTTAGTGACTACTCGTGCACGCGTTACCTCGTGTGGTCTCGCCGAGAGTCAGAAAGTAGCATAATGGAAATATAAAAAGGTTCGATTTTATTCTGCACTTCCTATATTAGCACCATTAGTTTGAAAAAAGAAGTATTTTAAATTTTCGACGTCCACATTCGCATTCTTCAAGTTGTTACGTATGCAACAAATTGAAATGTAGTTCTTTTGGCGGCTCATTGGTTCAGTCATTTTTTAGACACTGGCAGGAAATTAAAAAATTGTCATTTATAAATTGCCGTTATGCAACTGTGACATTCATGTAAATGTAAACCCATTGTACGCTTTATATCTTTTTAATCGGAACAGGATACGAGATCGCAATTAATAGGGCAACAGTTGAATTTGAAAAAACGAAACTTTGAAATTGAAATATTTGTAATTAATCATTAGAATTTTTTTAAACTTCAATATTGAAACAAACATTATTTGATTGATCTATTACCTCTAGACACAACTAAATATAATGGTGGGTTCTGCAAGATTTTGTTCAAAATACAGTGTAGGAAAACAGGTCAGACGTAGAAACTGTATCACCCAAGTTATTGATATAAATTTTCTGTTATACCACATAATAAAAAAAATACTAAAAAACAACGGCCACCCATACGTAAAATGTCGCAATACGTAATGAGGGGCCTTAACAGATCTTCTAGCATTAATTTGTATCAAAAATACCAATGGCTCATTGGAATTGGGGAGAAAAATATGCTTTTTTGTTAGCCCTTCGTAAGTTTTGCAAAAAATATTGGAAAAAATCAAAATATTTGATGTAAAACTGGGTATAATAAAATAGCCCCTCTATGGTGACCATTTGTACTTATTCTAGTAGGACAGTACTAATTTTTTGATTACTGCCCTATGATCAAACCTTTTTAACCTGATTAAACCTTTTTAGTTAATCTGAACGTAAGTTTTTGTTATGGGTTTATTTAGATCAGTAAAATAAACGCTAGGTAAGCATGAACTTTAGAATGAATGTTTCTTGAAATGCCATCTTCGTCGTTTGGCTAAAAACTTCTTTTTGACGATTGGCAACTCTATTTTTTGTCACACCAAGCTGCAATATCCAGAAGTCTCCTCCACTCTTACAATTAATAACTTCCCTTCATGCCTCTTATATTAATTTTGACTAAAACGTTTGCTACTTTTTGCGCCAAACACAAGATTTTCTTAAAACTAGTTTAAAGGCGAACACTGGAGCACTTCTGAATAAAGGAAAGTCGTTCTATTTTGGTCTTAAAAGTTTTCTGGCGCGTTTTGTACAGGCTTTCTAGAAAATATATAATAAAGCATTTTTTTAAAGAGAAATAAAATGTTCTAGGACCAAAATAGTTTTAATATCTAAAAGGCGATTTTAATATTAATTTTATTATGAATGGCTGAGGTTTTTTACTAAATGTTTTATTTTATCGTTAATGACGATGAGTAGGAATAACAGCATAATATGGCGTGTGGGAATAAATACCAAAAATAAAAATAAGCCAATAAAAAATTAATTATAACAGAATATATTATTAAATAAACAATAAATCAATAAAAAGGGGAGAATACATTTTTAAGAACTTAAAATATAAATATATAGATTTGACTGCAGATAAAAAGCCAGTAATATGATAAACTATAATAAATTTATGCCGGATGGTAGACACATAACTACTGAGCTATTTTACGATTTATTAATTTACTTTTTTTTTGTTTCAGGTATGTTTGTTTCCATAATTCATTAGATTGCACCCGTGGGTAAGTTAGCAGTATTTGGGTTTATTTCACAAGTAATGAGGAACAACCATTTACCTAATTAACATCAAAGCTAACCTGTAGCCGTTAATCGTCACCTTATTTAAAAACGGGTAAGTATTCTACAGGGTGTTTGGTAGCGAATGGGCCATACCTTAGTACAAAAGTTAATAATAAAAGAGATACAGGGTGTTAAAGTTAAAATTTTATTTTATATTTTTATCGATATGTTTTAAAAGATACTAAAAGAATTCACAAAATTTCGTAGGCGGGGGTTTTTTGGGATGAAAAAAACAAATCCATTCTCGAATTTGCTGTATTTTGTAGGGGACTCCACATACGGCATTAAATGCCACTTTAAAATGTGCAAAATTTTTTGTGCTTCATTGTATACAATTTCTGAATATAAGTTCTTATTCCCCTACCTATTTTACTTAAAAAAGGTATACTTTATTAATGTATATAAATGTGAATAAATAATAAGAAATAAAAATTAGGGTCAGCAAAAAACAGGGGCGTAGCGAGAAATACGCTTGGGGGGGACAACAAAAAGACAAAAACTTTTATTTCCTTTTTTGGTTTGGGTTAACACCCACCCTGAATACGCCACTGGCAAAAAATAAACCTTTTTGTTGAGGAAATGCAAACATCAAGTAAAAATAATATTAATAATAGTAATAGTATTCATGTTTTATTCGATTTTTATTATTTTTACTGATGTTTCGTTTCCTGAATAAAAAGGTTTATTTATTGGTAATATTAAAAGTTTTGATTTCTTATTTGTTCTGTGCAATTCAAATGAATTTGTCCCAAAAACAGTTGCTTCTACCGACATTAATAAAGTATACCTCTTTTCAGCAAAACATGTAGGGGAATAAAAATTTCTATTCAGAGATTGTGTAGATACACTGAAGCACAAAAAAGTTGGGACATTTTAAAATGGCATTTAATGCCGTTTGTGGCCCCCCTACAAGACAGAAAATTTGAGAACGGATTTGCTTTCTCCATCCCAAAAAACCCTCGCCTACGAAATTTTGTAAATTTATTTAGTATCTTTCAAAACATCGATGAAAATAAAATTTTAACTGTAACACTCCGTATCTCTCTTATTATCAACTTTTTTAAGATAAGTTAGGTTAAACCGACCTAAATTGGCCCAGGTAAGTCACTAGGTATGGCCCATTCGTTAACAAACGCCCTGTATGAATCAAAATGGAAAAAATATATAATAATAATTCAAGAAAATGTTGAAAATCTAATAAAAAGCATGCCAAGGCGCTTAGAAACTTGGACCAGAGCTAGAGGAGAAAATATTCAGTATTAAAAAGCTATAGTAACTTGTTTGCCTTCAAGTAAAACAAATTATTTAAATAACAAGGTTTTTATTAAATTGAAAAAGTACAGTTTTCTTAACAAATTTTTTTCTGTTCCAAAGATGTATACAAAAGTAAGAAAAACTAAAATGTTGGGCAACGATCAGAGGCTACACGGTGATTTCAAAAAATTATTGTTGGCATCATTGCAACCTACAGGATGTTTTAAATATCATAGTAAAAGCATTCGCCTTTTTAACCCCCTGTATTATGGTAAAATTGGAAATGATCTAAAAGTAAAGAAAGGTGTATATTCGTAAAAAGAAATACTTTACAAAATAAAGAGCAAAACATAAAAATCCATTCGCGGAAGCTTTAGTTATCGAGCACCAAACATAAGCAAAATTGCCTGCGTCACTTTTTTGGACATCACTGTATAAGTAGACATGGGCGTCCATAATGGGGGAAAGGGGGACAGTTGCCTCAATGGAGTCGGTTTCCACGGTGCTTTTTAACAACTGCGCAACTTCGTTTGATATTGTAACATACTGTTTTTGGCTGTTTCCCCCCCCCCCCCCCCCAAATTTACTTTATGGGCGCTCATGTAAGTAGATAAAATAAGTAAAGTAAAAAATCCTTTACCGCAAATTATAATATATAATAATATACTTAAGACAACCGATTTTGCAATAAAAATTCGATATATCCAAAAAAATAATCCGATTTTTTATACTTAGAATAGGGTGGTTTTTAACTATGTTGCATTAATACACTTACATATAGATTTTTAGAGAAAAAAATGCAAGTTTTAGAACGTTATTTACTGATTGCTGATTGCATCCGGCTTTGTTGAATCACCGTGTTTTTGAATTGGAGTTTACAAATCGATATGTTAAACAATTGAGCGGCAAAAAAGAGGTAAAATAAAACGGCATTAGCGGACCCCTGCATACGTAATTCTTGCGATAGCAAACGAAGCGAAGCAATTGAACAGATAAATACCGTTCATTGTTTTTAATTGGACCAGGAAACAGTTGGATTCGGTCCCACTAATGTATCGAATTACAACGATTTAATGTACTTGATGGTTTAAATATCGTTACATTTTAATCTTTAAAGCCTGCATTTAATTTTAAGTCTTTCACTTTGTATACAATGCAACGTTTGAAGAGCAAATAATAAAAAAATTAAGACTATCTAAAATTATAAATGGTTTTTTATACCGGGTGTCAACGAAATTATTTTACTTACCCTAATTTTGTTTATATTTAAAAAAAACTCCATTTTTGGGTTGCAGCTAACTGAAGCCTACATTTTCAAAACCAAAATAGATATTAAATTTTTTTATGGCTAAAATGGGCTTTTGTCAACTACAAAAGCCCATTTTTGCCATAAAAAATTTTAATATCTATTTTGGTTTCTCCGGAGGTGAGTTTAAGTTTTTTTTATTTTAAATGGCAACCTACCAATTTTTTTGGACCATTGGATGCTCTTTAAATTTCCTTTTCGATGATATCATTTTGTAAAAACCTTTTTAAATAATTTGTATACTTAAAGCAAATTTATATTTTACTAATATTGCCCATTTTTAAAGCAAATTTTCACCAAGACAAAAATTATCATAAACACAGATCTTAACTGTTTTTTTTTCTAAAATAATATTAAATAGACAAGACAAAGTTCATTAAATGAATGTTTATTTATATAAAATTGAGAATCAGTTCTCTAAACCACCTGAAATTTCCCCTATGAAATGAGGATTTGAACAAATAATGGTAAAACAGCAGCTCCGGACTGTATTAGAGATCCGATTCTCAATTTTACATACTTATATGTAGGGATGTCGCTAATATTCGGTCTATCCGGCCGGAGCCGGATATCCGGCCGGTTGGGCCGGATATCTGGTTTGGCCGGATAATTAAATATTCGACCGAATATCCGATGTATTTTATTGTATGGAGACGGTTTATTATTATTATAAATTATAATAAAAAATAATTATGTTGCATGGAAAACTAATGATTTTTTATTTTAAAATAAACAACATACAACACGAAAACCTTAGGTAAGTTTAGATAAAAATAAAAACTAAAACCTAATAATACTGAAAACTAGTACTAGTAGGTACTAGTAAATTTATGTAACGAAAATACGAACTTAAATTTTTAATATTTAAAATTATCTAATGGAAGATTGTGGTGCAAGTAAATTAACATTTCGCCATTTTCGGAGGAAAGCCGATTCCGCTTTTCTTCAAACACATTGCCTGCCTCCGAAAAAAGTCGTTCGCTAAAAATTGTGGATGCGGGTGCTGACAAGTATTTGAAAGCATACTCCGATAAGATGGGAAAATTTTTATTTTCGCCTTTCCACCATGTATATGGAGAAGCAGTTCTTTCGATTAATGGCAAATTCAAATAAGACTGAACCTCGGCCTCTATAGTCTTAGGCACCCGCCCGTCATTTCGGGGATTCCCGCGAATGTTTTCAACTTTGCACGCTTGACGGCGTCGGCGCACGGTTGCTGCAGGTCATCGGTCTGCATTACACACATGGCGACTCGATTTACATAGCTACAAACTTTAATTCAATTCGTCCTTTTAAACTGTTGGATATTCGGCCGAATATCCGGATCCGGCGGTTAGCGTTTGGCCGAATATCCGGTTTGGCCGGATAGTAAAAACTACTATTCGCGACATCCCTACTTATATGTACCCATGACAAGTAGACTTAATTCATATTTTTAGAACATTTATTTAACATAACACCGGCTATGCAGTGAAAATAATAATTATTGTCAGACAAGTTCTACTTTAAAGCTTTTATTTGCTAAAAATTTAATTAAAGGCGGGTGGGTCAACTAGAGAGATAAATTTCGTGAAACTTAAAGTGAAACAAATCACATGAAATAAAATTTCTTGTTCAAATCATACTAGTGAAACTTGTTACGTATATATTTAATTTGATATTCTACGTTTCTGCATTCAGTGTTCAGCAAAATGTCTTTTCATGAAGATGATATGATTTTGTTATAGTGAGCAAACCGCCGCCGCCGATACCGAAAAAATCATTAAGAAAAAAAGACGATTTTGGGATTGCCTGGGTTTGCAGAGTTTTACAAAATGATGTAAAATAAAAGTTAAACAATCTTCTTGACTAAGCTACTGAGTTATTTTATACAAATATCAACCAGGGACTTCAATATGCATAGGCGGTTCTAGACCTCTATTTTGGGGGGGGGGCTTAAACCCCCGGTTTACATATTTGGGGGGGCTTAAGTCCCTAGTTTATATATAGGCGGCTAGGCCACTCAGTTGGATTTGGGGGGGCTAATTCGAGATTTGGGGGGCTTAGCCCCCCCAAGCCCCCACCTAGAAACGCCTATGTCAATATGGTGACCTACTCAAACTGAGAAAAATGCCTCCAGTGCCGCCATTTTGAAAGCAAACTACCACTTGTGATATATCACCGAAAAGGGAATTTAAAGAGCTATCCAATCGCCCAAAAAAAATTTAAATGCAGCCGTAGTAGAAATATCAAGAAAGAACTTTTTTCTGCGACTTTAAAGCATCATGAAATTTTTATAAAATAATATTAATCATTATTTACGGGTACTAAATAATGATTTATTATTTATGATCTGTGACCAATCAGAACAAAGCATTTTTATTATTCACGATCTTTGAACCAACCAGGCAGGGAGTAACTTTAACAAAAAAACACCAAAGCAAACCTATAAAAACAATTGCCAAATGATTGTGTCAAAATTATACTGTTAATCTAAATTTTAACAGGTCAAAATTTCTTAAGTTTAAAGGTAGGTACATAATTTATACAAACTTTAATAATTTAATTTTCAGACTTTTTAATAAAACAGTCGTGAAAAAAGTATAGTATTCTACTGGAGGTAATGTCTATCATTTACTTGGATGATTTACGACACTTGCTTGCAGCTCGTGTCGCAAATTTTATCCACGTAAATAATTACTGTCATTTCATTACCGCTCGTAAATAATATATTATTATTAGGCGTTTAACTGTCTACATAACTATGCTATCAAAAAGTAACAAAGTCAGCTTTAACACGCTTCAGGTGACATTTTTAAAGCTAGAATATGTACTGATTTGAGTATTTTTCACAACCCGAATTTTATAGAAATTGCTGAAATCAGGAATTATTTTTTTTTAAAATATGTGGAAAACAGGAATCGACAAAGTGGGTCCTTTTCATGTGTACGTCTAGATATCCTTCTAAAATATTATTTTCATTATATTGTCATACATTAATATTTTTATCAGTTTTGACAATAGCTTATGTTTTGTCAATTTAAATTCAAATCTAAAAGTGTAAAAAGTTCACATTTTTGCTAGGATAATAAAAGATTTTCTTTTTTCTTTCTCTGACACTAGTTTGTTGATTTTATTCTACACTGTTCCAAGAAATTAACGCACCGCCAAAAAGTAACCAAAAGTTTAAAGTTAATTTTTGTCAAAACCACTTGTCCGGTTTGGACAATTTTTTTTATTGATTGACAGGCTGTCTCTTCCAGAAAGTTAGTTTACTACTGTATTCGTATAGAAACTTATTTTTTACCAATACCGGGTGTAACAAGTTTAACGTATTTTTCCATAAAATTTGTAACACCCTGTGAAATTCAACATTTACAACATCAAGTTAGAATTCAAATCAAACTATAGCCTTATCTTTTTATAACATTTTGTTTTTTGATTTACTCTATTATCTTTGCTATAAAAGAGAAACATAATTTTATAGCATAACATGTTTTTATTGAGAGTTAACGTCCAAATCTAACAACGAGAAAAAAGGAAACAAAATGCAATGGAAAAAGGTAAACGAAAGTGTCCGCGAGCATTTCCGCCTCTGGCACGAATAACTTCTTGGCAACGACGGCCCATACTTAAAATAAGCGACCGTATGGCATTTTGGTCCAGTTCTTCCCATATTCTAATCAGTCTCCGCCCTATGTCGTCCAAAGTGTTTAACTGGTTACGTTCCTCTTATAATCTGCTCCCAAGAGTGTCCCAGAGATGCTCTATGAGATTCATTTGAGCTGGCCATGCCATGATATCAATTTCGATTTCTTCCAGATAATTTCTCACAACTCGAGCAACGTGATCTTGCATCAATAAAAATCCTTGCCCTATATAGGGCGCAAATGGCATTACATGTGGCCTGAAATCTCCAATATGAACCTTTCAGCTGTAATGCTTCCGTTATTTGTGACCACAAGTTCCGTGCGACCTGTCACAGAAATACCTCCCCAGATGACAGATCCTCCTCCAAATAATGTTGAATGTGAGAAATTACACTAAGCATACCGTTCGTTGGGGTGTCGATATACGTATACGCCTGTCATTATTGTACAAAGAAAATCGGGACTCATCCGTAAATAATAACCGTTGCCATTCAGCCTCTAACCAATTATGAACCCCCCTGGCAAAATGTAGCCTCGCTCTCCGATGATCTCTAGTTAAAGCTGGACCTCGAGTACGTTGCTCGAGTTGTGAGAAATTATCTGGAAAAAGTCGGAATCGATATCATGACATGGCCAGCTCGAAGCCCAGACATGAATCCCATAGAGAATTTCTGGGACACCCTTGGGAGGAGATTACAATTGGAACGTAACCAGTTCAACACTTTGGATGACGTAGGGCGGAGGCTGATTCGAATGTGGGAAGAACTGGCCCAAAATTATATACGGTCGCTTATCTTAAGTATATGAGCCGTCGTTGCCAAGAAGTTATTCGTGCCAGAGGCGGAAATACTCGTTACAGTCGCTACTGGCACTTTCGTTTACCTTTTTTCTTTGTTTCCTTTTTCTCGTTGTTAAATTTGGACGTTAACTCTCAATGAAAACATGTTATGAAATAAAATTGTGTTTTTCTTTTAGTAGCAAAGATATTAGAGTAAATCAAAAAGCAAACTGTTATGAAAAGATGAGGCTGTAGCTTGATTTGAATTCTAACTTGATGTTGCAATTGTTGAATTTCACAGGGTGTTACAAATTTTATGAAAAAACACGTTATAATTGTTACACCTGTTATTTATAAAAAATAAGTTTCTATGCGAATACAGTAGTAAACTAAGTTTCTTAACAACCTGCCAGTCAAAGAGAAAAATCATGCAAATCGGACAAGTGATTTTGACAAAAATTAACTTTAAACTTTTTGGTTACTCTTTGGTGGTGCGTTAATTTCTTGGAGTAGTGTATTATGATATTAAACCTCGCATAATATCCTGAGTCAAAATTTAACAAGATCAAATTTGGAAGTCTTCTGTTAGTCTTTATACTTTTAAAATGATGTATTGTTACTTGTGAAGGCCCGCTTTTAAAATAAGGACAAAATCGAAACATGTACTATTATGTAAACAATAGATATTCTGTACTTTACCATATGGTATTGATGGGTTTTTACAGACAAGAGATTACTTCCGTATGGCCAGTAAATGCGTCGTAAACAGCTTTTAATTGTTACTGGACTCATTGCATTAGTGAGAGCTCTATTTAGGAAATTAAATGTTATCTCTATTTATTTTTACTGTAACAATGGTTTATCAATAAATTAAATTGTTTTTGCACATGTTTATTTATATTGGGAAAGTCAAGATAAATGTACCCACTAGTATTGAAGTTTAATTTTTTTTTTATTGGTGACGAAATTCGTAGACTGTGTATGTATATAACTTTTTGACGTTTCTAGCAAATAAAATAAAGGATTAATATTTGTCAGAAAATGCAACGCTAATGCAAAACACAAGACCGTAAAATGACATAAAATAAAATAGTTGGACTATTCTTTTTGATTCTGGTCTGACCCAGAATACAATAGTCCTGGTATTTTATTTTATGTCATTTTACAATCTTGTGTTTTACACTAGCGAAAGAATTAAAGCTTTTGCATTCTCTGACATACATATTACCTATATCGACCGAAGAAAATTCCCCATTTTCTATATATTTATATATAGAGAAAATTCCTCATATCCAATGTGTCCCCGGATCCACGCATGAATAGGTGAAAAAAATGTTTTCAGTTGAAACTTCATCTTGTGGATTTCAGCCCTGCTTGGATAGAAACTAATTTGTGTCAATTTTAGTTTCGAAAAATCAAGTATGCCTTGGAAATTTACAAAAAACTTATTTTTTCCACTAGTAAAGTGCTTTTTCTTTAGGAGATACGAAAAAATATTATTAAGAAAAGATGTTCAGAAAGAAAAACTGAGCAAAAATACAAAATTTTAAAATTGTATGCCTACTTTGATATTTTGCATGATCTACATTCCACCGTCCCTGTTAAAGATATTCAAAATTTTCGTTAGGAAAAGTTGTTCAAAATAATAAATTAAACACGATCGGTTTATTTTCATCCGTCTATTAGACATTTAGATAATTATAAGAAATGATAACATAAAAATAAGAAAATACAAACAATTCACTTCGTTCAAAATATTAATTTAACAATTTAATTGTTTATTTCCTTATAACTGCTGAACCATTGGTTTTAGAGAAAAAGTTTTTCGACAAAAATATTTCTCACGATGTAAGAAACAACTTTTCTCACACTTTTTCAAATTTTTTAATTTGGCTCAGTCCAAATGCTCCCCAAGGCAAGGAACACTAATAGTGCAAGTACAGCTTGCACTTGACCGATTTTTTTTAATGTTCTACCCGTAAACAAAACTTCATTTACATCGGTGACAAGTTCTATCGATCACTTTGTTAGTTACATCTTGTGAAAAATATGAAAACTGGTTCTTTTCAAAAAGATAAGCCAACATTAAAATTAAAACAAATCAACCCATATCTTTCAGCATTTCATGGGACGACCCGACGCGCGACGTAATAAAAGTGTCCGCTATTCATCAACAGGCTTATCTGTCGTTCGTGTGCTCTCGGGGCATAAAAATTTGGTTTTATTACTATATTTCTGTTTCGAAATAAACATCCATTAATTGCCATCAGATAATGAGGCTGTTAATCCCCTACCATTGAGACGAAATTTATTTTGTGTCTCTTAAAAGTTGTGAAAAGAAGTGTTCAGGGAAATTTGAAATTTCCCAAGTTTAAGATAATTCTCCACAAACTCATTATATAAGCTGGTTCACCGGTAAAAGATCCATAAATGTTTTTCATTGCTTGAAACTTACTAACAAAAGTTCGTTTTAAATGGATTCGTAATAACAATACTTCACTGTTTCCGTTATCAGCCAATAAGCGACACTTGGCCGGACCAGCTTGTCCAGTCCATTTGTTTTCAAATATTTCATTCAGGGAATTGCGGACCTGTATTGCATAAGGGGGTGGAGCTTCGCTTCCATGTTTAATTTAGCAATAAACTGAGAAATAATCGTTAAAACGTCAAAAGTCTCAACTGACTTAAGTAAAATAACGCAATTCCATGGAAACGAATAATAATTCTGAAATAAGCAAACTTGATTTAATTGTAAACTTTATTTATTTTTTAAATTCAATCAAAATTTAGCCAACCGTAATTCCGTAATCGAAAGAGCAAACCACTCCCTATTAATTCACCAAAATTTTATGAAAATATTTTAAACCGTTTTCGAGATATCGCCTTGTATCACTTTAAAAAACTCACCCTATATATGCAAAATTTAATTATTTTTAAGATTTCGCGCTAACAGACTAACTGACCGCCAGACAGACCGACAGAAATGGGAAACCATCAGGCGTATAAGGTCATTTGGTCAATAACCCACCTAAAATTTTTGATTATTATTAAAAAAATGATTACCTAACATTTATTTTTTAATTTTTTTTTAAAGAGAATCTTTTGTTTCAAAGTTCCATGCGAAAACTCCCCAAGAAAGAATCAAGCCAAACCATCGTCAAAGGATATCCAAGTTTGCTACGGGCTGGGTCATATTTTAAATTGATCTTATAGGTTTATATGGACGATATAAATCCATTAAAGCTAAGAGAGAAACAGACATACGCGCTTTAGGAAGTTAAATAGAGACACAATTGGTCGACGGCCCACCAATAATATCTGGCCACTCCCACTATGGAAATACTCAAACCGCCCCCTAAAATGTACTATTTCAAAACATTTGGTTCGGAAAAAGAAAAACTAATTAGGTACCTAATATGCGCATTGTATTTGCATTGTATTAATAATATTAATTAGCGGTTAAACATAAAAAAAATTATAAATGCGATTTCTGTCAGGCCAGCGCTAGGCATCAAATTTAACGATATCGGGCCAATTTTCTTACATAACCAGCGTAGTCCAGAGGTACAATCTCAGCGAGTTGATCAGAAGGTCGAGGGTTCGAATCTGTGTTGGGGCAAGAACTTTTTTTTTAAATTTTTCGATATTTAAAAAATTAGATCGGCTCTAAAAGGTGTAGTGGCAACAAGTTGTTCCTCTATAAAATATTTTTAAAATTGTTGGAAATCTCATATTTACTACAGCTTACAGCCTGCACGTGCGTAGGCCGTAGACAAATATCGTATTACTGTCTAGTCGCCTGCATTGTATTTATTAAAGAAAACGGAGTTTCGGCAGCGTTCCTAATTTTATTTTATGAATAATCATACTTTTAGCTCAGAATTTTGTTCTGTTTATATTCTGGGCTTTTAGTACAAGGCGCGACATCTATTGAGGAGATGCTAAACTTATCAAAACGGAAGCCGCTAAAATCTACTAATCTAGAGTATTAAAACACATAGAAAAAAGCCATAAACATATAGAGGAGTAATGTTCAATATTCTGCAGTACCTATTTTATGATTTTTTGCAGTGTTTATTTGTAGGTAAATAATTTCTTGGCACATTATTAAAAATCCTTTCTTAATTAAAAAAGCGCATTTTTCTTGTTGCGTTGATATCACTAGTTGCCCACAAAATTTTGACCCACCTGTAAAAAACTCACTGGCCGCGCCTGGAAACCATGTTTTCCGTGATCTAGGGACTCCCAAATGTAATGATCTGAGTAAGACTCGAGAGTAGATTTTTTCACGAATACAACAATAGCGAGGGAAGTAAATGAAAAATCAATTTTTTCCCAAATTGTTTTAATGATTTTTCTCAAATTTTGCCAGTTAGTACATAATAAACCTAACAATATGCCATTAGTAGTTTACCGACACGGTTTGAACATTTTTGCTTACAACTTGTATCATAACAGTTAGTACATTACTAACGTAATAAGATGTTCTTATTGCTTTTTTCTTGAAAGACATATTATGTAAGAGAGAGAGAGAGAGAGAGAGAGACAGAGAGAAAAAAAGATAATTGCGAATGTATGTATACTTTGCGATAAAGCGCCAGATCTGACGCAACACAGAGCGCGTAAAATAGTTTCGTAGTCCCGCGAAAAAGGATGTGTGGTGCAGCCGCGCCATTTTTTGGCTTCGTTTTTGCAAAAACCTGAATGACATAAAATTAAACAACTTTATCGACAATTGATTGAGACACTTGCCGCATTGAGGTGATTTGGATGATAAAAAGAATACTAACGTATATACTATAATAACCTATTTTAAAAACAGATGGCTACTCAGATTTTTATCATTTAATCATGACATTCAAGTATATACTACTTGAGCAACGTACAAGATTCACTAGGTAGCATAATAAATATTAATATACCCTCTACAAATAAACATTAACACCGTATTAATTTAACCCAGAAATCATATAGTTAACGCCATTAAAGGTTTACGACTACGATCCTCGACATTTTTGTGTCAAGAGAGAAACAATTCAGTTACTTTACCGCTTTCCAAGTGGAATTATACGACCCGTAAAGATAGCCATCATCAGAGTAGCGTTATAAAGGTACTTAAACAAATAATGTTAAACGGCCAGCCTGAAAATGTTTGCTAGGTTTCTAAAGTGTACCTGCAAAATAAATAAAACACAGAAGAAACATTTTTAAAGCACATAACCAACATAACACCTTTTTCAATTTGCCAACTTCTTTTTCAAAAGTTTTGTTACCTACAATGGATCTATTTTTAAAGTATTTTCAACAAACTCTACTTTTCTACTAGTAGAATGACTTTCTTGAAAAATCACAAATAAAGAAATTTACTAGAATGCGGTACATCTTGGGAAACAGTGTATAAATTGTTACAATCTTAAGACTTACCTTCTATTTAAATATCATCAACAAAATACTTAAACAAAGTTCTATTTGGATACACATTTGACAGATTTTTCTCGGTTTTTCAGTATTGAATAGTAGGGTATTTTGCCGAGATCCTTTTAATCTAGCGTGAACAGTATGTCACTTGTATGTTACTTACTATATCAATGCAGGTATCACATGACCTCTAGTTCATGGTGGATCAACGACATCTCGCGAAAATATCCTATAAGCAAATGAATACTAAACCTTATAATGGTTAGTATTTTTTCTTCTATAGAATTGAAGACGCAAGTGGATAAAGGTGTCATGTAACATTTTTTAAAAAAATTGTGTTTTTCGTCTAATATACATCAAATATGCTATATTTTTCTCCTGTGGTAGATTTTTCATAAAATTTAATAAACAGGTGAGATATCTAAAATATGAAGGTGTCATGTGCGCTGCTATACATTTTTCCTTAGTGGATAAAGGTGTCAAGGTAACATGACACCTTTATCCACTGATAAAGTTCGCTTTTTCTCTATAGGGTCCACTAGACTTGACACTTCATTTTGAGGTTATATCTTGATAAGTCCTTTAAAGTAACGATCTCTTCATATGTTAAAATATTTTCCACTAAATTTAACTTATCGTTTGGCCAACCAAGGAGCGACACTTATAGTGTGTGTGATTCAGGAGAAAATACAGAATATCACACTGAGAACTTCAAAGCTGCCTTTGAATCCCAAAAAGTTGATAGGGGAAAACCAGCTATTAAAACCAACACCTGCTACATCACTATGGACCTTCAACAAACCATGCCACTTCCAAAATTAACAACAAGCAAAGCATTTTACTTGCGTCAAATGTGGTATTACAACTTTGGTATTCACTCTATAACATCCCTAGAATCAAAACCATTTTTTTTCAACTGGACTGAACATGTTGCTAATCGGGGAAGTCTTGAAATAGCTAGTTGCCTATTTAGATTTTGCCAGTTGCTGAAGGAAAGTCACAACAATATTGACCACTTAATTGTTTGGTCGGACTCGTGCGCAGGCCAAAACAAAAATTTTACCATAGTAAGTCTTTATCAGCTTTTGATACTAAATCGTACATTTAAAGTTATAGATCATAAATTCCCCGAAGTGGGTCATTCTTAGACTCAGACCGAAATTTTGGAAGAATAGAGAAAAAACTCAGGCAGGTTGAAAATATCTATGTGCCTGATCAATATAGTGATCTTATTAAATCTGCGAGCACTAAAAATAGTGTTGTTGTAAATATGGCAAATTATGTTTATGCTTTTGAGGAGTTACCTGCAAAGTTACGTATTTGGAACAAAAAGACAAATATGATGGGAAATAAAGTCAATTTCAGAGATGAAATTAAATGGATAAGAGTAGATGAATTTGGTAGCTATCTGTACAAAACCAATCTTGATGAATATTCACCTTTTCAGAAAGTAGACCTAATAAAGAAAGGTAGTAAGGCAGTATCAAATGAAGACAATATTTTACTGTGAAGAGTTCAAGAAAAAAGAGGCAGTCTTAGTTTGGAAAAAATGAATCTTATGTGAACAACTTAAATTTGTTAAGGACGAATATAAGTGGTTTTATGAAAATATCTTTGAAGAGTGTCAAGAATATGTTAAGAAAAAAAGAAAAACAAACTAATGTTAAAATTATACGATTTTATTCTAAATTAGGATTTCATATTGTTAATAAAAATATATTTTATGTACATAGCTACCTTTTTTATTTAAACTTTATCACTGATTTTATTTGATTCCCGATGGATAAAGGTGTTATGTACATTCAAAGTCCGCTTTTCTCATATAGTACATACATTTTACAAAATCTAATATTATCTTTGAAACACATGGTACCACATTGAATTAATTTTTTTAAGATATTTAAAAAGATAAAGGCCATAAAAAAGTTCCAACAAAAAAACTTTAAACTCACTTTTCTCCAAATAATCATTTTGTTACATGACACCTTTATCCACTTGCGTCTTCAATTATTTTATCTTACTCTAACACTCCCTTATTTCTTAAACATCCCTGAATTGCAGCTTGCTTTGTGGAATTCTTTTATTTAATAACATTTTAGGGCTTGAACCTGTTGTATAATTTTTTAAATTTTTAATCGTTTAACGAAGTACTTTGTAGACTGTGTAGAATGTAGAACTACATTTAAATTTGAGATTTCATCCTAAAACTTTATTTACATACTTTCAAACTTGTAACAGCTGCAAATTTGAGGTTATAATTACATTGATCGCTTTCTTTTCATAAATTGTCTGCAATATTAGTTTTATTCTTTTAGAACCGTTTATGGTTTCGAAGAGTTTCTTTATTGTGTGGTTAAAAAATTATCAGGACCGTAATGGAATGAATTTATTGGCAAGTTTTTCCGTTTTTCTGCATCTTTTATATAAGCGATTTTTGGTCAAACGGTTTATTTTTACGAGTTCTACAACCTATTAAAATAAATGCCTTAACTTTGAGAACACCCTGTATATTAGTTTCAAGCTAGAGGTCGGTCGTAATATGGTCGTTATATGTTTTAATTATGGCAACTTATGTTTGAGGTTCCAATTCTAATATTGAGTGAAGTTAGTAAATTTGGGATTCGGATTTGAAGAGCGGTGAACAATTCTTGTCATCATAAAGTATTGTTTGAGCTAGCGAAGATAACTTAATATGCTTTCAGAATTTCGCGATTTACAGCCATTGAGCAACAAAAACTTCGATTGATACCCTTGTGGTAACCTATGATGATGTCATCAACTGGGAACCACTGTCAAAATTTCTATCAAACTAGAGCCAACCAAAACCCGAACCAATTATCAAACGAATACTCCTATTGCTTGGACACAATTGCCTAATCGGACGGGCGTCAATAGTTGATGACCTATTGATTTTTATTATATTGTATTGTTGCGTTGCGCTGCGCTGCGTTGCGTTGCGCTGCATTGCATTGCATTGCATTGCATTGCTTAGCAGTGCATTACATTGTATTGTGTTCTTATTGTATTGTATTGTATAGGTGAAAACAGATTAAGGTAATTTTATTGGTTAAATATTCGTTTAGAATATTAAGTTTAGAATTTATGTTCAGCCTAACCGATAAAAAATGTTCAGTTTAACAAAAACTATAAAAATATTGGATTTATTTAAATAATCACCTTGATGTTACTAATAAAAAAATTATTTTCATTTTTATGTGATTACAGTACCAATTTTCCTCATCTGATTGAACAACTGAAGCCATGTTAGCATTTGAAATCTTCTTTTTGGTAATGAATTTATGTTCAGTCAAACCGATAAAAATACTTTTAAAGAGTTTAGTTTGACAAAATCGCAACCATCGCAATATTGGAATTAAGATAATCTTTATAATTTCAGTGTCAATTCTCTTGATGCCAATAGAAAAAAAGCAAACATATATCGCTGCATTTATTTCAAAGTAGTAAAATGCGGAAAATCTTGTAAAACCCTGAATTTTCACAGTGTTTCTCTGTAACATTTTGTGCGAACATTTGAGGTTTTCCGGTTGATTACCTTTAACTACTTTGCTCTCTATAATCCTGTCCTTGTATACTTGAGTAAAAGCTTTACGTTTTCGGTGGAATATTACCAAACCAATATTGTTTTAATATACGCCTTTGGCACATTAACATATTTTGTATATTATGTTGGTAAATATCATCAGAGAAGCAAATTACCTTCTTACGGTCTTCCTCCCAAACTATGTACCAGGGGTGCTACTACTCACGTGACCGGTTAATTGCTTTGTTACATGACCACGTGACTGAAAAGCGACATCGCCAGCAGCGTGAACGCAGTTGCACCCCAGGATTGCTACTATGTTCACGGTGGCTGGCGACATTCTTGACTCTAATAACATTTTTCACGTGACCAGTTAATTGCTTCTGCATTACATAATTACGTAACTAAAAGCAATATCGCCAGTAATCGTGAACGCCGTAGCACTTATTGATCGGTAGCTGTCTTTCTAATCGACGCATTCAGTCGTGGTGGACGGTCACTCATCTAACTTACCTAATTTAAGGGTAAGTTACGGTGCTTCGGTAGACTGCCCCTTTGATGTTTTTTTGGCCGTGCTTGGATATTCGACAGTTTGGAGAGATCTTGGACGTGTGTCCCTGTTTAAGCCCCTTGCTTGAAGTAGATTAGTGGAGAGGTGGTTCCACAAAGAACATCATCAAGATAAGGACCTAATTTAATTTTTATAATCGTCATGAAAAGCCAAATGTTTTGAATAACCTTTTTTATAGAGAAGATTGATTTAAGAAAGTGTCCTAGCACTGTAAAGGCGTTGCAACTTCCTCGAGCTGGTTAAAGGATTATTATTTTCCTTTTTATTACGTGCGTCTTATTCAAATTCTACGATGCTTTCCCTTTTTTTTAATTAATCATTTAAATTACTTTTATCTTGTTTCATTATGTGCACTTTTTGAGATTACTTACAGGAGCTTTAATTATATTGGACAGTGGGTTATTTAATACGTTTATGTTCTAAGGCGTCAAAATGACATTGTTTATGATTGTGTTTGACAGCCATAATTTACTACTTTATTGGACTCAGTCCAATAAAGTTACTTTATTTGACAGGAAAGATTCGCAATTTAAAAAAACATGCAAACAAAATTATTTTAACAACGGCACCTAAAGCCTACAAAGCCCAAATATCTATTATTTAAACAGCAGTAACTAAAACCTTCATAGAACAAAATTACATAAATGGCAATTCATTTTTGTGATAGTGAATATTTATGACACAGTTTGTATTACAGCTAATATTGAGGCCCGTGCTGGAGGTAGAGCAAATAGCTGAGTCTTCTAAGGTGGTATTCTGAAGGTTCTGAACTTGTATCATTTTTGGTGATTCGGAAGAACATTGTGGTCCCAATATTCTGGTGGCAACATTTATTTTGCTACTTTTAGATTCCTCAATGTAACCTTCTGCTACAGTTGATGAGCGCCATCCACGTGTCGCATTATACTTTCCATGCTCGCCCCTGAATTTGCTAGAAGACTTGCCCATGTGCTTCTAAAATAGTGGCCGGTATGTAATTTTAGGTTCTCCAGTCCGAGATATTTTGCAACAATACTTGGCACACCAGCAATTTGGTGAAATCCAACTGGTTGCACGGTGCATTTTTCTTCTATATAATTTACAAGAAATCGATTGTGCAACGCTGTAGCTGGTCTAAGTTTTATGTATTTTCAAATTATTTCCAGTAACTTTACATTTCCCATTTCTCCAGGCAATATGATGAAAGACCTATCCTTCTTTGTTTGTGTATCAAACAGTTTAACTTGAAAGTGAGATTTCAAATCTTCCAGTGTATTTGTAGTTAGTGAAACTAATTCGTACCGCCGGCGCCGGCAGGCACCTGCAATGCCATATATAAGAATAACCTTATTTAATAAATGATATTTTTCATCTGCTTGAGTTACAAAAATCGGTCAAGTGCAAGCTGTACTTGCACAATTAGTGTTCCGTGCCATCAGCCCCCCACTTAACCGGAACAAACCTCGGCCGCCCGATCTCCGTTCATCTGCCCCACTACCTTCCGCCGACGGCACCAACCCCGTATCACATGGCGTATGCGCGGAGCTGAACGGGCCAAATTAAAAATTTTGAAGAACGTGTGAGAACAAAAGTTGTTCCTTACATCGTGACAAATATTTTTTGTCAAATAACTTTTTATCTAAAACCAATGGTTCAGCAGTTTTATAAGGGAATAAACAATTAAATTGTTTATTACAATCGATCGCGCTAGAATTTTTCACTGCTGATACTTTTTGTTTAATCTACACGTAATTCTTAATGTTCTTGATTTTTTTCCGATTTTTCTGAGCGATCATTCTGGTGATAAGGATGGGGGACAGCAATTTTTAAGCGATTTTTCCCAAAAAAATCTCTTTAAAAAATGCATACAAAAGTACATCATATATATTGTTGAATTCGTGCTTCAATAAGCTATCATTTGAAATCCTTACACGATGCCCTTGAGATTTTTTTTCATGTACCACTTTACCCCTCGAAATTGACCCCCAGACTCAAAATTCAACTTTTTATACTTCACGTCTATAATTGGGCTACCACACTCTATCTCTGTGCTAAATTTCAAATTTTTACGTCGAATAGTCTCAGAGAGAATCGCATGTGACGGACGGGCGGACGGACTGACAGACGGACGGACACCGAAGTGATCCCATAAGCGTTCCGTTTAACGGAACACTAAAAAGATTTCTTTGCTTCGACTAAGAGACCTTTTAGGTTTATGTCCTTCAGATTTTCGTTTTAAATAAGGTATCACACTTGGAGATTTAGCGTTTTATACTGAGCGATGTTTGATCGCTATTTTGAGGGTGAATTAATCAGAAAAATTTTTCCGTGGAATTCTTTTGTATTATGAACTAAAAAATATGCTTGACAAGCCCATTATCGAAGATATTATCATTATACCATCACATCACAAAGCTATTATTTTGATTACTATTAAAAGAATTTTGTAAATATTTTTTTTGTTTTGGTTGTTTGTAGCAAAAAGATAGTAATATAATTTTCAAACATTATATTACAAATTTTCTATTTGAAGCAGAGTCCTATTCTGAACAACACCTGTTCATTTCAAAGCATTTGTAGCGTAACTGACGAAATATATTGTGTCGGTTCTTTCAAAACATCCATTACAGGATTACTGCGTCTAATATATTGTAGGAAAAATACAAAAAGAACGCCTTGAAATGGGATCCAGAGAATTTATCGTCTCTCTTATTAACACTGGTAACCATAGTCGACAGAATTAGGCTTGATATAAACCAGAGACTAAGAAGAAGAAGAAAGATTATTTAACTGAGATGATAATAAGTGGTATTTTTGTCAAAACTTGAAATTTCATATTTTAATTTAAGACTAGACATTGTCTTATAAAATATACAACGTGATTAGTTAAGACTACGAGGCTGCTTTATTTCGGAAACCATTTATACGAGTACTACAATTTTGGTGTAAAAAATGTATTTGCAAATATGGCCAGTGGTCAGTGGTGAACAATATTTGTTGTTCATCTCTCAAAATATTTTAGGTAGAGTGTACATTGAAAATAAACTTTTCAGAATCTCTGTTTAGTCCTCTGCATATTTTCTTTAAAAAACTTTTCTCTAGTTACCAATACAATGGCAGGGTAAAGAATAAAACACTATCATTCATATTCACTAAAAAGGTTTAAGATTTAGTACTGGTTAAAATTAAGATCTTCTAGTTGATCAGTTATGTTTTGCCAGGTGTTTATTCTGTCATCTCTCTATAAGGTAATATGGAGGGATATGACGCACGTTTGGAAATGTTTCAATTTCTCAGTTATCATTCACAAATTTCCCATATAATTTGAATTTCTATCTACCCGCAACCCTAATGTATCATAAACAGGAAGTGTTGGTGATTCTAATTGTGCTAACTATTATTAATTAAATTGTTTATGAAAATTGAATTTCGCGTCATATCCCCGACGGGGTTGGGGATATGACGTTTAGGGGGCTAGGGATATTGCTTATGGCAGTTTATATGTAATTTATTAAAATAGGAAAAAAATATATATTATCAAACATTTCAAAATAATACATAAGAAATTAGACAACTGTAATGGTTTTCGGAAATTTAACGTTGAATGTGAAGTGCCCACGACGTACGGATGGAGGTGGCAGTATTTTTTTGATTGTTTCCATTTGAATGACTGACTCATCTTTTGCTTGCGGGAAAATAAACTGCAATTTTCCCCTCTTCATAAAATTAACAGTTACTTCTTGGTTTTCACATTTCGTAACAATACCAATGTAGTACAACGGCTTTACCTTTCCGACGAACTGTACTAAAACGTAGTCGTCGACATTAACGCTACAGACAATTTCGAAAAAGTCGGTTTCATCGACTTCATGTTCATCATGAGATGAATCTTCATCCCACTCACCTCCGGACGATGAAGGTAGTCCATCTTCGAAAGCAATTCGTTTCTTGAAAGGCTTGCGAACCAGCTTAACCACCGACTTATTCTCTCGCTTGTTCTGCTTTTCAGTTTTTGCATCCCTCTTAGCTTTTTTGTTGACGATATTTTCAGGAGTGGTCAGCACTTGAGCATGTTGCTTCCTTTTTACTTGTGAGGGATACGCTATTGGTATTGGGGATACGATATCAAGTACTTTGGATGGAGTTAATGCGGGAAATTCAGGACTCTTGAGTGTTTTCTCAGGACTTCTTGATGTGCTAGGTCTTGTCAATGCGGGAATTTCTGGACTCTTGGATGCTTGGTTGGGACTACCTGATGGTCTTTTTAATTCGTGATCAATGTTATTTTCTTCTGTTAGATAGGCATACTCTGGAATTGCTGATGGTGAAAATGGAAATACTCCACAAGCTCGAAATCCTGCTGATCCAGTCGATGTCGTTGAAGCTTGAGACCAGGCTTTCTCTAGAAGTGGACCAAAATGTCTGCGCTCTAATTTCTTTCCAGGATTTGCAACACCCCACTCAATAGCTGCATTACGGTAGTACGTTTTTAGTGGCTTAAAGAAAGCACGGTCGAGGGGTTGCAGGTAATGGGTGGTGTGGCTAGGAAGGCAAAGGAAATGCACGTCGTTTTGTAGCGCTACTTCTAGAATTTCAGGAGAATTCGTGTGCGATCCATGTCCATCGAGCAAGAGTAAACAAGGACCCGCTGATTTTCTTGGAATGAAGTGATTTTCTAGCCAATTTAAGAAAAGTTCTTCGTTTATGTACGCAGATTTCCCTCCCATTACCAGCTCTGCCCCATTAGGCAGGTTATCTAGCCATGCTTGCTGCTTGTTAACACCCTTGAATATAATGTAGGGAGGTAGAAAAGTCCCTTCAGCATTGGAACAAGCAACTACGGTTATGGTTTCCCCTTGCTCTGAAGATTGTCGAGCTTGAACAGATTTACTTCCTTTCGCAGCTGCAACATGTTGTGGTGGGTTGTTAAGTTGGAGACCCGTTTCATCAACATTGTATATATTAGCAGGTTTATTAAATAAGCTATATTCTGCAAGAGTTCTTTCTAAAAGCGCAAAATACTCGGTGACCTCCTGTTTGTTCATTCCTTCAGCTCGAGCCTTGGACACCCCTTGCGCTTTCCTTATTGTTAGAGTACGGTTTCGATTAAGAAAAGCTTTAAGCCACCCCTTGCCCGCAGAGCGGGTTGTCTCAGAAAAATGTGTTGCTGAAACTATGTCCATTTTCTCCGCCAAATTAAACGCCATCTTCCGCAAAGCAGTTTTGGTCGGGGCGTATCCAGCCTTTTGTAGTCTCTTCACGTGCAGAACGATTTTTTTCTCTGCTTCCCAGCCAAGTACTGGTGGTTGTCCTAGTTTGCCCTTGACGAGATTGTTTGATTTTAAACGGTGGCGCAAAGTTTTTTCAGGGATTCCATTTGCTTTTGCTGCTTTTCTAATGGATGATCCCTCAGCAACCGCTTGAGCAGCAGCATGAAGATTTTCTTCCGACCATGTCCCTCGCAGACCTTTGGCTTTGTAGTTTGGCATTTCTGAAAAAAATCAAAAATGTAAGTAAGATAAGTACTTGAGTTCCTAAGGCAAGAAAAGACGGGGATATGACGCGCGTCATATCCCTGGCATATCAGTAGGGATATGACGCGCGTCATATCACTAGTTATCCGCCATTTTATTTACAAAAATATAAAATCATAACACAGACAAAGACAACTAAGTCGGCTACATACTATCAATTTTAGAAGTCTTATTATGCTATAGAATTTATAAAAACAATTAAAACTCTAGAAGGAGACCTAATACAGAGCTTTAAAAATTACGCTCTAAAACTTTTGGAGGTGCTCACCTGATTTAGATGACGAAAATGCGTGTAGTCTTGAAGGCAACTGATTCAACACTGAATGGCGTGCTGTCGATGAGGTGTTCGCCAATGGAACTAAAGGATATTCGACTATTAAGGTTCATAGATACCAACATAAAGGAGATATCGCAATTGCGGCATATCCCCGACCGCGTCATATCCCTCAATTTTACCTTATATAAAAGCAGAAACTGACTGACTGATGGACTAACATATCAACGCACAGCCTACACAGCTGGGTCTAGAAACTTGAAATTTTGGACAGAAGTTTCTTATATAATGTGCTTCTACTAAGGAACGGGTTTTAAAAATTCAACCCCTAAGGGGGTGAAACAGAGGTTCTAACTTTGTACAAAGAAAAAATATTAGATGGCACTATTAATTCAAAACTTCATAGACGTACTGCAAAAAATAAGTTTTAAACGAGTGTTTTATAGTTTTAAAATATCAACCCCTAAGGGAGAAATGGGGGTTCAAAGTTTGTAATGGAGTAAAATTGTTATACGGTGCTTCAATGTAAATGTAACTTTTTACACTTTTAGTAGTCCGCGTGGTATAGGTGGTATACTCTCAGGTAGTTTCAAGGTAATAGATTCCTATAAAAATTTTACCCCATTGCAAACTTTGAACCCCCATTTCAGCCCCTTGGGGGTTGATTTATTAAAAAATGTAAAGCATGTGTTTAAACATTTATTTTCAGAGTACCTAGTTCAATGAAGTTTCGTCTTAATAGGACCAGTATTTTTCTCCATACTAAGTTTAAATCCCTATTTCACCTCCTTGCGTTAATGTACCCAATATGAGAACGTAAAGGCGGTCAATGAGGATGAGGATCAATATGGTAAAGAGCTTTTTATTGGCCCTAAAGAAATGAAACACATTTTAAATATATTCTAATTTTTTTCCGTTTTATCTCGTCGTGTTACATGTAAATTTGTAAATCTGTTGGGAACAACCTTGCTTTTAATAAAAATAACAGACACGAAATGGAGATAACCAAATCAGTATTGAGCGTTTTTATTCCCATCGGCATCGGTAAAACAAGGAAGCACTTAAAAGTTGGTGCTAATATATTTTTCCACGACCGAGCGGTCATAATATTTTCATTTTGGCAAATAATGGTACGTGCATTACGGAGCTGTGATACTATATAATAGAAGAGATGATAGATTGCTTTTAACAGCGCTTATAGACATATTTCGCATATTTAAATACAATCGTGCACTACGAAGTTTGATGTACATCGAGTATGCATGTTGGTATACTCGCTTGTTATATGGCGAATAGAACTTACTATTCTTCTGCGAGAAGTGCGCCCTGATATGTGTCATAACATCATTACCTACCTAACCAAAAATGGATATGAAAAATTTAATTACAGACGTGTTTAAACGTGATTGTTAATAGAATCGGGCACATCCAGATCCAGATCACCACTGATGGGGCTTTTATGGCAATTTTCCCAGCCCTTAGCAAGTTTATTTTTTATTTTTCCCAAAATATAATTGAATGTTACATTAGTAAATATTCCCCCTTTGTATTACACTACATCATAGAAAATTTAAAAGACGTTTCCTATTACCTCATGTAGTTGTAGACCACTAAACTAAAGTCGAATCTTTAAACACTGTGACCGAGGGTGAAAAAAATTGTCTTTTTTTCACCTCCGCTACCTATTATGTGCTATCCCTCTCAGGTGATACAATAACTCTAATTTTAAGAAACTTTTTCCTAGTTGATTCATTCGGATATTGGCTCTAGTTTTTGACATAATATAGCCGAAAAGGTGTTTTTTGCCAAACCTGCTGGTCAACTTCCACCCCCTGAAGTGAATATCGGCAGCTAGAAGAATACCTGTCCCCTAATTTTCGATGTTCTATTTGTATACCAAATTTTACTAAAATCGGGACGACCAGTTTTGTCGATCTCCTTGTTAGTCTAGGATAAATAAGTCTGTGAACATAAATATCCGTCAATATCATTTATTTATTTTACCGGTGTCATCAAAAACAATATCTTAGTCGTTGTTTACTTCAGAACTGGATTATTAAGATTATGCATCAACAAGTAAAGACATATTTTAAAAGGTTTATAAGAGGCTTTTATCGGGATTTTTTTATCACAGTAACGTGGGTGGTCCAACACTAGAATGTGGCGTATTGCTAGTTTACATTTATTTTATACGCGTCTTTAATGTAAATTAGATTTTTTATGTATCGCTTTAATACATTGAGCTAGAATAATAACCGTTGATTTAATCTACACTTAACAACTGGATAAGATATAAGCTGTATTTAATAATAGGCCAAGCAACACAGCAAAATATTAACGATTTTTTGACATTAATCTTGTTAGAAAACCGCCTATGCCATCATCTGAAAGATGATCCATAGATGATTCCTGTTATATTTCCAACTCTGAAATTTTTTCCTTTAATTTGTTATAAACATTTTTAAGCAAAAAAAACGCGATTTTTTAGTTTTTTGCTTATAAAATGGAAAGTAATGAAGCAATCTTAATAGTGTAAATGGACGATTTGTAAATTGTAAATTAGAGGTCGAACGTCCCGAAGGGATAAGTAGCAACGGAGGAAATCCGGAAAAACCGGAAAATTGTGAGTTTTTTTTAAATTCATAAATCGGCCATTTTTACACGTAGAGGGTTCAAACTTTGGGAAAAAGTAGTAATTTATAGCTACTTTATGTGTGCAAAACCCCGACGCTGTCCGACGATTAGTTTTGCCACAATCGTCATTTTAATTTTTCAACACACTATTTTGCAACAGGTCTGGATGCTCTATGGATCGTCCGATTTTAATTATTGAAACGGATTTGAAAAGTACATGTTTAATTGAACAATATGTATATTTTAATTTTTCCATAAAATGCTACGAAATCGGTTGAAAATGCACGTAAAGATGCGTGAAAATGGCCGAGCGCGAAAGATGTCGCGGAGCGGGAGAGCGGCGGAGCGAAGGGGAGCCAATATTCCCGCGCTCGGCCATTTTCACACATCTTTACGTGCATTTTCAACCGGTTTTGTAGCATTTTATGGAAAAATTAAAATATTCATATTGTTCAATTAAACTTGTACTTTTTAAATCCGTTTCAATAATTAAAATCGGACGATCCATAGAGCATCCAGACCTGTTGAAAAATAGTGTGCTGAAAAATTAAAATGAGGATTGTGGCAAAACTAATCATCGGACAGCGTCGGGGTTTTGCACACATAAAGTAGCTATAAATTACTACTTTTTCCCAAAGTTTGAACCCTCTACGTTTAAAAATGGCCGATTTATGAATTTAAAGAAAAACTCTTAATTTTCCGGTTTTTCCGGATTTTCTCCGTTGCTACTTATCCTATCGGGACGTTCGACCTCTCATTTTGTTCGTATTTTTATTCTCTACAAATCGTCTATTTACGCCATTAAGATTGCTTCATTACTTTCCATTTTGTAAGCAAAAAACTAAAAAAATCGCGTTTTTTTGCTTAAAAATGTTTATAACAAATTAAAGGAAAAAATTTCAGAGTTGGAAATATAACAGGAATCATCTACGGATTGTCTTTCAGATGATGGCACAGGCGGTTTTCTAATAAGATTAATGTCACGACAAATCGCTCGATTGCTTGGCCTATAATAATTTTTCGATGTTTGGCCTCTAAATTTAGAAAAAATATAGGTCAAAATAGACATAACTTGTAAACTAATAGTCTAAGACATAGCGACGTCCAAATTTAAAAATTAGACTGAGATAGAGACTTCAAAACCTACAGAATGTGGTCATGAAAATTTCGAGTCGCTTTGTATTTGTATTGCGGAACCGGTCTCAATCACTAATATCACAGACTGGTAGGCAAGCGCCACGCCGCACAGTGGTTCTCTGAGCCAATCTGAGAGATCGAAATTATGTAAACCTAAAATATGTAAATTTAGCACAGAAAAGCCTCCTTTTAGGGTCTATAAGACAAGTAAAATTAATCAAACACAAAATTGAGGGTTATAATTTATATAAAAAAAAATAAATTAAAAAAGGACACTGAAAGTCTTCTTCATAGTCTTTAAAATCACTGTTTTGTGTGATAAACTTTAAAAATATTTTCAATTTTTCTAACGGAACTGGTTTGGCTCTTCCACACTCTAGGTCCTGACGTGGGATGCCGTCATAAAAAACTGAAACAATTTTTTTTATAAGTAGTAGCGCTAAGTAGCACACAATATGGAGATCAGTGACAAGCCAAAATGCCAACAGTCATGTTCATTTAGCAACTTTAACGGATAAAGCGTGATCAAGTTTTTTCGGGTCTAACAAACTTCATTGAATCTTTCGTAAATTTAGTATGTCATAAATATGTATCTTAAGTAAACATATAGCCCACGATACTTAGCTTAAGTTAGTTTCCTCAAAGATACTTACCTGTTAGGTGTACCCATAGGAAAAACTCATAGAGTTAATTGCACAAACACATTTAATAACAATTATTACTAGGTAACGACTGGCGCCTTAGGCCACGACATTCGAATAAAAGTGAGTTTTGACCTGCCCTCGGTCGGTCGGCTATGCGAACTTCGACTGAACCTTTATTGTTATGTATTGCATGATTAATAAGGTCTCTTTTAATTCATCTTAAAGACGAAAAGATCACTTAAGGTTTTTCACATTTCGATCTCCCAGAATGGCTCTGGGAACCACTGTGCGCCGGCGCCGTTGTGAATCTACAGGGTGATGCAGGAAGTTTGCAACAAATGTGAAATTATTTTATTAATGAGTTTATTCAAATGTAAGTAGGTGCTACAAAACTTTGATGAATGCCTTAAAGTTAAATTAGCGTCTATCAGAAGTGCGAAAAGTTAAATAGCATACAGTAAGTTTTGACGTCGCTATCTCTTAGTCTATAAAGTTTTCCTGGTTATTTTTGGTTAGTGCAAGCTTCAGATTTGATAAATTTGTTTTTTCTTGCGAAACAAAAAATAATTTGTCGAATTCAAAGGTTGTACCCAGCGAAACATACCATTGTCACAGATTACTCCTACCAGATGCGAATCTTACGCTTTCGACGGTGACCCGATTTAGAGAACTTGTAAGGTGCCTACCGCCTCCGTATATAATCTGTTGCCAAATGTTGAATTTGTCGGTGCGAGCGTGTGCGAACGGCTTGGTGGAATAGATAGGCAAATGGTATTACATCAGTTTTGTTACGTTGATTTTATGGTTTAAATTGTGGTTGTACTAGGTTGTAGTGTAATTTTAATAAACGATATACGTTTTTCTATTTGTTGATGATATAATTTTATATAAAATGCCACACAATATCATGTTTTAATATTTTAAAATATAATCCATAATTTCTGTGAATTAAAACCTACCCAACGCGTGGAAAATTCCATTCTCGGCATCGACGCTCGAAGCGACTGGCCGCACTGCCCGTATCGCCAAGACCGCGGAATCTTGATATAGGAAATTTATTAAGAGATTCGCATCTGGTAGGAGTAATCTGTGCCGTTGTGCCGAAAAACCAACTGGTACAGCAAAATATAT
Source organism: Philopedon plagiatum (assembly GCA_963971165.1). Classification (NCBI taxonomy): domain Eukaryota; kingdom Metazoa; phylum Arthropoda; class Insecta; order Coleoptera; family Curculionidae; genus Philopedon; species Philopedon plagiatum. The sequence continues at coordinate 69,099,230 of OZ020195.1, read as the reverse complement.
TCTAATTTCCTAGACTATTATCAAATATTTTCTTTGAAACTCACAACCAGTTATCAGTTTGATTCGAATTTATTATTAACGTATGTAAAGAAATTTTACTTGTCCAAAATATGCCTGCGTTAACCCCGAGCAAAAAACCATAATATACCATTGTTTGGGTGATAAGGAACATTGCAGAAGAATTAAGAATTAGTAAAAGTACTGTTATGTCGGCTAAGAACAAATCGCACAGTACGGAGTAATTACAAGAACAATAGGTTCTGGTCGCACCAAAATCTCAACTACCTCTCAAGATAGAGAATTAATAAATTTGTTAACAAATAATCCATTTAAAAATGCTGTATCGAAAGAAGAGACCAATTTCCCTGGTTCGGCCAATACGACTCGAAGCAGAATTCGAAGCTCAGATATAATTAGTCAAATAAACAAGCAAAGGAGAGTGGAATATGCCCATGAATATTTAAATCGAAATGATTTATGGGAAAAGGTTATATTTTCAGATGAAAAAACTTTTCAGTCGTGTCACAACGGGAGAATTCGCATTTACAGGCCCACTGGAATGAGGTATGATGAAAGATACACGCATATTATGTAAAACCGATCAAAGTGGGCGGTTTTCAGTCACTGTATGGGACTGGATTAGCTCTGGGGGGCTAGGGGTTTGTCAAATTATACAGAGCAGAGGCAACGCCGCAATATTTTAAATGAAGTCATGATACCATTTGTTGGCGTATTAATTAATAATTAATTATTAATCACCTTCCTAAAGAGGTTAGAAAAATTACCTGTACAAGAAAATTTAAGAGAGAAGTTAAGCAAATACTTATTAACAAAGCCTATTCCTCAATTTCAGAATTTTTTGATGAATCTTTTTAATATTTTTATCGTGGCTTTTAATTTACTATTAATTATTATACATATTTTTTAAAATTAATTGGTGGATTAGTTGTAAAAGCGAAAGATAGTTTTAGGCTCCTACAAGTGAATTTTATAATGTGCGCTTATTGGTGTATACTTATGTAGAGTGTACATGTAATGACTTTTTTTTATAATTTTAAGCATGCTTTGTCAATAAGATTTTCTTTGGACAATAAAGCTTTATTGATTTGATTTGATTTGATTTGAATTATTTCATTTTAGAGCATGATAGTGCTCCTATACATAAATCACGAATAGTTAAAAATTATTTTGAAGGATCTCAAATTCATGTTTTACCATAGCCCTCGAGTAGTCCAGATCTCAACCCAATAGAGAACGTTTGGAGAGAGATGGCAAACTACAAAATATATGTATAAATACGCCTCATACCTTCACAGCAATCGTGCTAAACCGCTAATTCACTGAAACATTGTTTGGATTTTGACATTGCTTATTACTTTACTTTTATTCTGGTTAATTATTTATTAACTATTTCCTTTAAAATCGGCGAAATGCGAAACGTACAATCTCCGGACATCAGAATGTTGTGCAGTACAGTGTTGTTGATTTTTTGGTGCAAAACATGCAAAATGTGGAAGGAATAATTGTTTAAAAATAATGTTTTCTACAAACGTGTTAAAAATGCATTTTTTCTAATTTTGACATTTAAAGTGACACTTTGTAAAACTGATTGACGTTATGAAACGTCTTACTTTTTGTAACTAGTTACATAAAGTAAAATTTTATGCAATTGGTGACGAAAAATGTATTTCAAAATTAGTGACAAAAAGAATTATTCTATTTATTAAACTGTTATAATACACGATAACAACATAAATTATAAATTAATTAATTATTATTAATACACGATAACAACATAAATTATAAATTAATTAATTATTATAAATATTGATAACACAATTATTGCAATTATTTAAATTAATTCCCGACGACATACTTTTTTCATTGCTCGAACTTGCTGTTATTTGGGAGACGACGCACGTTGCATTAGATGTTTGACCAAATATTTCTTGCGCTATAAGTTTTTTATTATTCATGGAATTTTCAACATATCCCTCCGCAACAGAGCTAGATTTCCAACCTCCGTGCCTCTTTAATTTTAAAATATCAGCGCCACTGTCTGCTAGGAAAGTGGCAGAGCTTCTTCTGAAGCAGTGGCCAGTATATAGAACAGGATTTGAAAGACCAAGAAATTGTGCAATAACTTTTGGCAGACTGCTAAATGTGTTAATTCCCACAGGATTTCTGGTACATTTTCCATTCGCATATTTTACAAAAAATCTGTTGTGTTTAAGAATCTGGGGACGCAACTTAATATATTTTCTTAATATTTCAACAAGATTCGTATTTTCAATGTCTCCAGTGGTAATTGCAAACTGCCGTATAACTTTTGTTTTTGAAGGTGGGATATCAACACGAAAATGGCTTCCTTCGTCTATAACATTTTCAACTGGAAGAAATGTTAATTCTGCTTTTCTGCACGCTCCTGCCATTCCAATAATCATTGCAACCTTAGCCATTAAGTATTCTTTGTCATCAGCTTCCACTAAAAATTTGGCAAAATCTTCTTTACTAAAAACTTTTGACTTTTTAGCACTGTACCCGTCCGCTCGCCTTTTAATATATGCTACCAAATTTGTATATTTTTTAATATCAATATTCCTTTTCAGATTTAGTTCAGACCTTAACATTGAGTAAAGTGTCCATAATGTGGAAACTTTTAGATCTTTCTTACCCTCAAAATATGCAAGTAAAACTTTCTCATTAACATGTTTAATTTTCTTCTCACCACACCACGTAACAAATTTTTCGTATGCCAAATCATAAACTGCCTTTGACTTTTTGGGAATTACTGATACTAAAGCATTACCTGCTGCCTCTTCAATATCGCTTGGTAGCTCTTCAGATCCTGAATCACTCATTTTTTAAAAATAAAACTAAAAATATATCAATCTCGCTAAAAACCTTCCGTTTAGACTTTTTTACAAAATGTCAAACTGACAACTAACATGAAGTAACAGCAACAAACTAGATTTATGTTTTAAAATTTTTATCAATTATATTAAACTTTATTTTTTTATTACTTTCTTCAAAATTAGAAAAAATCTTGTATGCAATACGTTACGAAATGAAATTTTGTGTAACTTGTGAGTTTTTGCGGAACTCACTTCGTTCGTTCCGCAAAAATCTCACGCGTTACACAAAATTAGGCATTTCGTAACTGATGGCATAAATAGCTATTATATCACCCCGCAGAGGCCTTAAAAATGTTACTTTATGGCACTAGTGTTAAAAGTACTTTATAGCACTAGTGTTAAAAGTACTTTATGGCACTAGTGTCAAAAGAGAAATGTAATATTTTAAAAGGAAACATCAAATTATATTTGTATTTTATTTATTAACGTTAATATTAATGGTACAATTGAAACAACTTGAAAAGCAAGTTCCTTCCACAGGTCTACCACCCTCTGTGGTTGAGGAGGATTGAATAGAAATTTCATCCATATTTTCTTGCATTTTAAGCAAAGCAAAAACTACACCAGGGCGTTTTAATTAACTGACAGGACGTTTCAACTTTTCCGTAAACAACTACCACGCCAACAGTTGTTAGGTTTTTTGACAACAATGTCAACTTAATAATTTAATATTATATCTACGATGCTACTTAAAACTATGTGTTTCCAATATTATGTTAAACTTTCTAAAAATTGTAATTGTGTTATTGTTTTTGATTGACGTTTGTAGACAAAATTTTGTATGATATTTGTGTTAAAAGTACTTTTAAGGCACTCATTTCAATTGCAGAATTGGCTTCGGTCATTCTGCAAACTTTCAAATTCGTGCCGTAAAATTGTACTTTTAACACTTATATCATAAATAACTATTTTCAAACATCATTAAAAGTAAGGGTGTTAACAGGAAATTACTTTTAACACCGGCTTTTAAAACCAATAACAATAAAACAGTGAGTGTCAGTGGTTGCTAGAGAAACGTTAAGCAACGCATTTTTACATTTTCAAATGATTTGAAGTTTTTGCCTTTTTTATTCCTATTTACTCAGTTGTAATAGCGTTTGTAGAAGAAATAGTGTGTGGTATACGTATTAAAAGTAATTTTATTTTGTTCGATGGGAAGGGCCACTTACTTCGCTCGCGTCGTGTCCCAAACTTTCCTTGTCACATACGTCATACATCATATATAACTATAAAATAATTCCTATAAATCACTGTTAATATATAACCCTTTCCGACTTTAGACACTGCACTATATACTTTTTTTTAATTTCACTCGTATGGCACGTATTAAATATGATAGGTACTGCCTTTTCTAGTTTGGAGCTATTTTAGATTTTTTTAAGAGAACCAAATGAGATTAAATCACTATTTTTTGACAGACTTACGTATACAAAAGAAATTAAGATATACACAGCTCCTACTAGATAACTTACAAAGGTTTTTTTTAATAGCTCAAAACTATCGTTTTTTCACTCAACAGACTTATCTTTTCCAATCTTCGGGTCTACACAGAGCAATAAAAAGAGCATAAAAATAAAAACGATTTTCTGAAATCCATAAAATCTTCAGTGCGCTAAATCAGAATTTATTTGTATTTTGAGGACTTTTATAATCCACAAAACGCAGACTATTTTAGCACCAAGACCCTCCTTCTTTGATATAACCGTTTATTTTGCTTAGAATCCCAAAACTTTGATACTTCTACTAAAACAGGATACAATGAAACGAACAAAACTTTTTGGTCCATTATCCTTTCACCCTTTAGCTTTTATTATCCGTTTGGGTCGTTTGTGTCGAATAAAATCTACCTTCTCTACGGAGGGCTGCAAAAATCAATACCTACTCGGATTTAGTTGTACACGGGTTACACTAAAATAGATATATGTACATCTTAATGTAAACCTCGTATAGAAAAACAACCGTCTAGATGTATTTCCACACGTCGTACGTAGGTGGGGAAACCATATAATTGTCCAGATTCCTCTAAAATGATAATATATAATAAAAAATAATAAATAGCGATATCTCATCGCTGATTCTAAATCAATGGAATAAATAGAAAAAGGACGTTAGTTTTTGAGGTTGCGTTAAATAATCTACACCGCGTTTGTTTAACCTTTAATATATTATTTCCACATTTTTTACGCCACTCAGAGCAGAGTATATTATAATATATACAAACAAATCTAAAATAAAACCACAAAATTATTTTACTACATATAATATGCCGTTTTCTCCTCGTCCCTACATAAGACTTTTTCGTAGATAATATCCCTGTGAAAACTGCCAAATACCAAACTAATTATTCCCATCAATAACGTTGCCGTCAGTGAACCAATTGTACGGCGATCAGTTCGGCACACATAATAGAATAGGGCTAATGACGGTACACATGGGGTGGGTATCCTGAACACGTGCGTTTTCACCCATACTGTATATAATTTGTTGTGTTTATATAGGATAGGATTTGGGTATGGTGCCGGTAGGTAATAGAATTATTACTTTGCGTGGGTGAAATAATTAAAAGGGCAATTTTGTTCCTCCCATATAGACGTTTAATTACAAAATAGTAAGACAGAGTGAAATGGAATCTGTATATACCTCCTTTAAACGACAAGGGTACTATTTTATGGCATAATTTGTGTTACTCAAATTTGGCATATTATTCACTTACTGAAAATAAACAAAACAATTATTGTTGTGCCAACAGACAGAGCTGTAAAATATGAAAGAATTCTTGTAAAATTTTAATTCAAATGCCCAGTGCAGGAAACAATAAATATTAGGAAGAAACCACTTCTCATTTAATATTTCCGTTTAAACTTATATAATTAATCTAAAACGCATTTATTAATACTAGTAAGTGAATTATTGTTTAAGTAGAAAAGGGTTTCATAGAGTTGAAATGGTAACCTTTTATGTGTATTCATTAACGTATATACTAACTATTAATCAAATCAACGAAACTTTCTTCACAAGATGTCTTCATGTCTTCTGCAATAATAAGAGTACTAGACCAAGAAATAGCGACGTCAAATATATATATAGGTATATATATATATATATATATATATATATATATATATATATATATATATATATATATATATATATATATATACATATATATATATATATATATATATATATATATATATATATATATATATATATATATATATATACATATATATATATATATATATATATATATATATATATATATATATATATATATATATATATATATATATATATATATATATATATATATATATATATGTAAGAAAAACTACATCAATTATACTAATTAATTTATTAAATTCGAAAATAAAATCAGAATAGCACAATATTACGTTTCAATGCATCCAAGATGCCATACAAAAATCAAGTGTCCTTTCAGAAAACAGACCTTTTGCTTTTCTACCTACCACCCTAAAAAAACTCTAATCTAAACCAAGACTGCCTATGTAGGTCATAAATTTAACACTTAAAGCTTATAAAATAACATGTGGCCTCTCTTCGGTCGGGGGGGTTATTAGTCGTCTACAGGGTGATCGCTCACACGGCCAACCTGACGTGTAATTCGCTCTCGAATTACCATAGCGGAGAAAAAATCTGAAACAATAGAAAACCACCAGCAGAAACATGTTTAAGCCCCAATAATTAAAATGCTATAAATATGCCTGGTGAATCGATTGTGACAAAAAAAAAATTTTTTTCTTTTTTTTTTCTTATAGCTTTCGTATTCACAAAATCAACAAGAAAAGTTTATTCAAATATCCTAATTATTAATCGCTAATAAAAAAATAACGACTTAGTATAAGGCGTTTCACTTCCAACACAAAACACGTGTAAAGCTCTCCGCTTTCAACACTAAAAACGTAATGTGTAAAGCGTTTCGCTTTCAACACAAAGACATAATGTGTAAAGCGTTCCGCTTCCAACACAAAAACATGTGTAAAGCGTTCCGCTTTCAACACAAAGAAACATATGTGTAAAGCGTTCCGCTTTCAACACAAAAAACATATGTGTAAAGCGTTTCGCTTTCAACACAAAAAAACATATGTGTAAAGCGTTCCGCTTTCAACACAAAAAAAACATATGTGTAAAGCGTTCCGCTTTCAACACAAAAAACTATATGTGCAAAGCGTTTCGCTTTCAACACAAAAAACAAATGTGCAAAGCGTTTCGCTTTCAACACAAAAAAAAACATATCAATACCAGTTGAATATACCGCCAAAATATTTTTTTTTATAAATCCATTTAAAACACAATCAACTTACTACCTTCTCATAATCTCTCACACAGGCCAAAATAATTAAGGTAACATTAACTACCTGTGACTATTTGTCTAGGATTCATCAGTAAGTTCTCCAGGCCATATTCTAATCATGTCTTTATAGGCCAGTCGACAAGTAGTTTTAGGTGGAAATAATTAGGGGCAAGCTGGAATAACTTTTATTCTCTTTGTTTTGCTCTGTTGAATACTGTACTAAATTTGCACGGTCTATCGATCCCGGATTTGGCCGCCATATTGGAAAATCCAATAAAATTTTGACATTTTTATGGTTTTTTTTAAATAACTTGATTTAGGTGCACTGTACAGAAAATTTTCAAGTAACCGAAAATAAAGCCAATTAAATTCTCTACACCGGTTTCGTGCATGAACAGGTTAACGAGATAGAGGTGGTTAAATACAAGTCATATATTTTCTAGTATCCATTTAATATGTGTAGGTAGTTGATTCTATGTAAATTTTAATAATTTGCCATTAGAAATTTGTGTTTTTCTTGTGCTCGTTTCCACACCACCTAGCGGTAGAGCACTCGGCGCACTTTTTTTAAAGTGGTTTCCCCTATAGGCCTAATCCACTTTCTTGCCGTTACAAATATTCTATTTTTCTTCTGCTTTTTTTTTGACGTAGAAGGTTGATCCATTGACTCATCAATGTATTCGATATTTTCGTTGGTCATTAGTTCTTCAAATCGAGAATCGATTTCTTCGTCGTCGCCTGGATCTTCTATAGTCATTTCAGTATTTGAACACGCTCTTCCCTGGCATGAACCACACACTACTGAACATTGTAATCCTGCTTTTCTGCAGCTACAGGCTGCGTTACAACCTTTCCTACATTTACAAGAAATCATCTTCAATAACTCTTGGGGAGCGGCGTCTTGCAGCATAGGAATCGGTATAAGTCCATTGGACGACTGCTTCCAACCCCAGTCAGTTGGTAATTTTTCGTTACCGTACCATTTTTGGACTTGCAGGTAGGTACGCAATGAGTGCATGCGAGCCGCATCTTCGGTTGGAGGAAGAGATGCAAGATTAAATAAACTCCTTGTTATAGATTGTGCAAAAAATCGGTGTCTATAGATGTGTAGTGATGTGTCGTCGCTCTTTGACCCATAAAGTGCAAGAAGAAATTGAATTCCAACTTTAGCTATGCTTTCAAGGAGTTGCGTTTGGGTCTTTAAAACAGCAAATGGCAGTTTCCAAGCTTGTCTGATTTCTTAAAACCGTAAGCAACCTCATTTTACCCTGCCTGTAGATTGCTGAAGTGGTGTCGCACCCACTAAATGCATGTAGAAACAAAATGTTTTCTTTCACAGCCGTGTCCAATTTTGATGCAGCGGGTGAATAGAGGGTATTTCCGGCTTTTCCCTTTCCTTGTTTTAAAAAGTAGATGTTATTCTGCGACTCGCATAGTGCAGTGAGTATAACCAGTAAATCAATGTCCTCACCTACTATCACCACTGATCCAAACTTGCTTGACATATCAAGAGCTGTGGTAATTATTAGAGTGTCAGCATCTTATTACGCCTGTTTTACTACAATCCCTTCATTTTCAAACCGTTTACACAGCATTGAAATCAGCCTGCTTTTATTACTTTCATTTGATAGAAATTTGGCTTGTGATGTAGTAGTTTTCATCGTTTCATCAAAAGCTACTTCGGCTGTGGGACAATTTTTCATTCGACGAAAGCGTTCAGCACTTTTAATTGAGTTTTCGTTGTTCTTGTCCGGATATCCATCAGATACTATCATGGCGTTTATTGTGTAATGCTTTTTAATATATTCTACATATTTATACAAAACAGCTGAATAAACTTCTTGTTGATGCCAAACAACCCTGTGAATAAGAAAGCCGCCATCAATGACATATCTATAAAGTGTCATTCAGATTAATATTTTCTGTGATTGGTGTAAATGCCTCATATAGAGCAGATTTTTTTGTTTTTCGCATTCCTACATTATCAAAAAGTGAGAATGGATAGGGAGCAAGCTCATATTTAAAGTATTCTTCAAACTGTTAGGATGATTTTTTGGCATACGAAATCCTTTGAAAAAGCAGAGTAGGGTTAATTGGAATGACTGTGTCACCTAGTTTAACTCCTGAGTTTATGGATGCAATTGGTAGAACCCTCAGTTTTCTTTGAAATTTGACATTTCCAAAGTTGCCTCCAATAATACTAGTCATCATTGACAAACCAATGTCGTACGCACAGTAACAATGTCATCTCCTATGAGTCCTGTGCTGAGAGACATTATATTTTCATTCACCAAAAATGGTGAGTGATCCGAAAACCAGTCCACAAACTTTTGAATATCTAAATTATCTCTTGCTACACGTGACGATCTGCCATCAACATGCTGCTCTGAAGTAACAAAAGACGTATTGCAGTATTCTTCTATTTGATCCGACACGGCAGAAAGAACAGGCATTCCGAGAATCCATTTGGTTAATGTAGAGTCGGTGATTCCACGACCATGAGTAAGGCCTCTACAACTTTTTATTGATCTCATAAGCGTCTGCTCGATTGTCATATCTGACCAAATTCCAGACCAGAACTTTTCAGACCGTCTAATCGTAAACATTCCTTTTTCAACAAATCTATCATATTCTCGAGGAGTCAATTTCTCCTTTAGTTTGAGCATATCTTGTAAATAAAGATGGCAGGATTTAGCATACAAAAAATGGCCACTAGAATGAAAGTATGGTAGCATTTCTGCGATGCATTGCAAATGCAAATTCCAATTTCCTGGACGTTCTGCCTCAACGAATTGCTTAACTAATGATATACCATTTTAAAATATTGGACCCATAATTTGGCAGTTGGGCCATTATGTTGAAACTGGTCCAATTTATCAGCAAATTTTTCTAACACCTGCTTAAAATAATTTTTCTCCTCGTCATCCAAGATGTAAGCGTTCTCAATGTCTACCAGACTATCTTCAAGCATTTCTTGTTCTTCCGCAGTAAAATGAATCTCGGCAAACACCATTTGAGCCAAAGCAGCATGAGCTAACAAGTGAGCTCTAAGCGCTCTTGCATAAGCGTGGCCAGTTAACATTTTTTCCACCGACGCGGGAGCATACGCAACTTGAAAAAGCTCTTTTAAACCACTTCCATTCATAATGTAACCTATTGCCATTTTTGGTAAGCTTCTACTTCTTAAAAAATACGTTCTACGAAGAAAATGTTTGACTTTTTTATACAGGGTGCTCAAAAAATACAAAAATAATAAATTATGTGAAGAGTAAACTACCTTTTTTTCATTTTAGAACAAAATGATAAAGGCAAAAATTTTTTCAAATTCCAGTCAAAATTTAAATTCAGAATATCAGCTGAATATTTGACTTTTTATTTTTGTGTTATAATTTTATCAAATATTACTGTACCTACTTTTCTAGATAATTTTTGCCTTGTCCACCTCATCTCAATATCTTTCACGACAAATGTCGTTACAATTTTGTTGCAAAATTTTTTAATTTTCTGACATTTGTCGTAAAAGATAGTCAGATGAGGTGGACAAGGCAAAAAATACCTAGAAAGCGTAGGTACAATATTTGATAAAATTATAGCACAAAAATAAAAAGTAAAATATTCAGCTGATATTTTGAATTTAAATTTTGACTGGAAATTGAAATATTTTTTGTCGTTATCATTTTGCTCTAAAATTAAAAATAAAGGTAGTTTACTCTTCATATAATTTATTATTTTTGTATTTCTTGAGCACCCTGTATAAAAAAGTCAAGCATTTTCTTCGTAGGGCGATTTTTTTTTAGGAAGCAGAAGCGTACCAAAAATGATTTTCCTTCGAACAATGAAATTTTTGGTCCATTTGTCCTCTTGTGACCTCTATCCGTGGACATGCTGTATATATACATATATATATATATATATATATATATATATATATATATATATATATATATATACTTTATTTTTCTTGAACCACTTATAACATATTTTTTTATTGTTCGTTTCTTGGGATTAGGTTCATAGTAAAAACAGTTTTTTATATTAAAAGTCTATTGACGTTTCGACCCTTTTTCGGGTCATTTTAAAAAAAATTTTAAGGTCTTTGGAGGGACCAAGACGGGACCAAAGACCTTAAAGTTTTCAAGGCCTTTTACCAAACAGTATATGTAAAAACACATACAAATACATACAAATGCAAATACAAATACAAATACAAATAAGTTCATGGCCAGAAGGCCATGAATTTGTATGTATTACTTGGCCGCGTTGCTCCGCAATATCCCCGCTCTTCAAAAAACCTTTCACCACGTTTACTCATCGTAACCCCACATTAGCCTTCATTGGCATAACAAACAAACTTATTAGATGGAAAAAAATGAAAACTCTTTTAATATTAAAATTTTAGCGTATAAATGGACGTATTTTTAACCATAGTATAAAAAGCTATTTTCATGCTCCACATTTTCTTTTGATCTACAAACTTTCATTTTCGGTTCTTCCTCATTCTACTAATTTATTTATCTCCGCCGGTTCCCTTCGTAACGTAGCGATTTAATTTCGGCCCCGTCGCATTTTCATAAACATTTACGACTTATTTTCAGAAGCCTGGATTAAAAATATTATTAAAAGCTTTACAGGACAGTAGCGTTACTGTAATGGTGCGACTTTTAATCAATAAAGATTTTTATGAGATTACTTTTTTAAAATTAATAGGCATCAGACGTAAGCCGAGAAATTTTTAAATTAATAAATAAAATTAAATACAATATGTGAGTTGTGACATTTAATAAAGTAGCAGCTTTTCTTGACAGAATGTGACAGTGTCGCATTGAAGGGGTCCTTAGGAATAGCGACACATCTCAAACAATGCTGATTTTGAGTTAATATTGCCAAAGTAATTTAAAACTCCTAAAGAATATTATGATACGACACATATGTATATCTTTTAATTAGTAACCGTTAGATGGCGCCAGTGCCACTCTTCTCAATAAAGAGAAATTAGTGTAAAAACAATAAAAAGTACTGCAATAAACTAATAAAGTAGTTTATTTTCAATTATATTATTAATTGTTAATCATTTAGGTAAAAGTCCTAAAATGTTGCCAGCCCACCTAGACATAAAATTTATTTTGAAATTGGTTTGTTACAAAATTAAAATAATTAATTTTGTTAAAGAGAATAACACCGGCACACAAAAAAAAGTGGTCTGTACATTTGACCAGACCCATCTATCTATATGTATTTTGATGCTCTAAATCCAAATGCAAAGTCCGTTTGGCCCGTACACCCTCAAAATTTTGAGTATATTGCGAAAAACTGCTAAAAATAGCTAGAAATTGCAATTCAACTTCGGACTGATTGCTTGTGCCTGTAACCAGGGCACCTCCACGTGGTGACGGTGGGCAACAGAACCGTCTGGCAGAGTCCCTGAGTTAACGGCGTATATGCCGTCATGGCAGGCACAAGCGATAAGTGCTGTACGATGCAGGGATTCGGAACCCCAGTATCGGCGTCTGGTCAGGGTGAGAAAGCAGGCCCGCAGGCGTCGTCATCAAGCGACTTTAACTCTACATTAGTGGGTAACTTGGCTTCTGTAGAGTATAATGTTACAAGAAATCACTCCCACATAAGTAATAAAAGACCTCAGTGGTACGTAAGAACAATACTATTTTTTGCTATTTTCTGCTACTCATTGCTATTTTTTTACGATTTTTGATAAATATATGAATGATCGAGATTAAAATATTCTGAATTTCGATTCAGCGCATCAAAATACATAAGAAACATACTTGATCTAGTTCAATAAAATTTTCTTCATTTTCATAGCTGCAATTTTTAGCCATTTTCAGTGTGTTTTCGCAATATACTCAAAATTTTGAGGGTGTACGGGCCAAACGGACTTCGAATTTGGATTCAGCGCATCAAAATACATGTAGATAGATGGGTTTGGTCAAATGTACCAACCACTTTTCTTTGTGTGCCGGTGTATTAAGGTTTTTTCTGAATGAATACTACATGAAGAAAGAGTAATACGTACGAGTCTACAATTTCTAACCCAGAAGAATATTGACACTGACGCCATCTAATGATTATTTATTAAAAGTTAGTTTGTCATTGTAGCATAATATTCTTTAGTAGTTTTAAATTGCTTTGGCGATATTAACTCAAAATCAACAATTTTTGAAATGTATCATTGTCATTATTCTTTCAAATATGATACGATATGACCAAATTATTGCTTACAATACATTGAAAAAAGAGTTATGGTCAATTTACAACGAATAAAGTTGGTTCAAAAAGGGCAGCAAGGGAAAATGTATTTTTACAACGGTTCAACTATAAAATAGTTAGGTATACAAGTAATTTTGTAAAATTAGACTGCTTTGGTAGTAAAACAGTTTTATATTTACCAGCAAATTACTGTAATTTTTACGTTCTTTTACCATTTGTGTTAAAAATACCTTTCTGTACTGTAATTTGGGCTAAAATATTGAAATCCTAAACTGTAATTTATTATTAACAATAAAAATTATTGATAAATTTAAAGCTAAGATTTTGTATTTGCAATACGATTATTATTGTAAAAATCCTTTAATTATGATGACCCACTCTGTCCAATATTTTTCCAATATAAGAACTAGGAGGTCGAGGAAGTTAATAAATACCTGACTATACAATTAAGATAAAAAAAATTAAACATACTACTTTGATGTTCTTTTTTGAAGGATAGAACGTTAAGATTTTTTTTGCTTAAAAAATATTTGTACTCTTTTATTACTTTAGCTAGCGATAATAACACCATTTTACTTTTAAACCTACTTTATTCTTATAATGAAACTTTCATACTTTCCACAATAAACAGAACCATAAAAGAAAAACAACAAAAACATCAATCTCGTCCGAAGCTTAAGGCTTCATTTGCTGACCACACCCATTTATTGTCAACTCAATTTTATTTTAGTATAATTTTTTGCTTTGTTTTTCATTTGTATGAATATTTTTACAATATTACCCGTAGATTCATATTTTATGGATATTTTTTAACGTATTAATAAAAGTTTCAAGATATTTTATGATTTATGATTTATTTTAGGAAAACAATATTTAACCCTTAACGTACCGTGACTCAAAAAGTACCATAAAATACCATGGGGGGTCCTTCAGGGACCCCACAAAAATACATATTTAAAGTATAATATAAGATATGTATTTTCAAAAGTAGCTAAAAATATCATTTTTAAAACACATTTATTTAGTTTAAATACGTCAAATAAAATATAAAATACAAAACTTAAACTTATACTGAAAATAACAGAACAACAAGAATATGTTTAAAGATATAAAAAAAATAATCAAGCAGTTTCATTAGTCGAACAGTTTGTACATAGAATATTTATTATTTTTACTCTGTGTATGTCACAAATGAACTTCTTACAAAAATTGCAAACTGTATTTACTTTCTTATCGTTACGCCGGGGACACTGGTAACATCTTGCCCTTTTCCTAGCTGGCGTAGTTGCTGGAGCCGCTTGTTCATCTGTAGAAGGTATAACTATACCACAGTCCCTTAGAGCCGATACTACACGCAACTTATGTTTATATTTGGCTCTGGTTTCCATATTTTTACGAGCAAGCTCATCACCAAGCTGAAGTAAGAAAAAACGTCGTCGCCATTTCATATTTTTCTTCCACTCTGGATTTTGCTCAACGTACAAAATGAAGGCGTTCAGAGCACATATATCCAAGATGTTCATGAACAATCTATAGGGCCAACGAGCTGTTTTTCTGCTGCACGAATATTCTCTGATAAGCTTATCAGCATTATCGACTCCACCTTTTGATTTGTTGTAATCTAAGAGCATGTACGGTTTATTCTTACTATTTTCACAAAGCCCGTCAGTATCATGTTGACTTGAAAATACGTGCACCATCCTGTTTTTCTTCGGTATGTACGAAACCATAGTTAGATCTTTGGTAAAGGCAAACATTGAGGATTCAACAGGTCTTCCTTTTAGACTAAGTTGTGCTGGGGTATCTGGTTTATTTCTCCTTACGGTACCAAGTAGAGTAAGTTTTTTCGTGAGCAGATAATTTGCAAGTGAAACACTTGTAAAAAAGTTGTCGGTGGTAATCCCACGCCAACTCTCATGATAAGGTATTGCCAAATCTTTTACAACCCGAAAGCCTTGATTCCGCTCTGTCACACCATCTACTGATTTTCCCGTATAAACTTGAAGGTTGCACAAATATGATGTTTTTACGTCAGCAGCTGCCCAAATTTTTATGCCATAACGCCCTGGTTTCGATTTTATATACTGCCTGAATGGGCACTTGCCTCGGAAACATACCAGTTGCTCATCAATTGTTATGTGTTCGTATGGTTCAAAGGCATTTCTACAGTTGGATACAAACATTTCCCATATTTCGCTTATGGCAGCTACTTTATTCTGTTCTCTTCGCGCAGGTCTGGTCAATTTGTCATCGAAGCGTAGAAATGTAGAAATGTCTGCAAATCTATTACGGGACATAGCAGCAGTAAAGAATGCGCGCCTTATAGATGCATCCGAAGACCACATTTCCTGTATGGATTCTTTTCTACATCTTAGTGCACCCGCTTTTATCAAAATGCCGAAGAAGCTGTCCAATTCATCCATCTCTAGTACCTTCCACTCTTTTTGCTTCTGGGGAAATTTAGTATTCCACTCATTATAACATCCAAGAGCCACTTCATTGGTATGTTGAAGTATAATGTTTTTCATTTCCGTTGTCAGAAGAAGGTTGAAAAAGTCCATAATTGTACTTGCGGCTCTACTGTATTGCGTAAGACCGGGACGTGCATTTATTATATTCCTTTGCAATCTTCTAGATCTTACAAACGGACGACTTTCCCATGACATGCCAGACTTTGCGATGTATTTTGGACCAAAGGCAGCACTTACCTCGATCTCGATAGGCTCTGCATCAGACTCTTCTTCACTGTTGATTTCCACACTATCTTCCGTTTCAGACACGGATTCCAAGAAATTGTGATCATGTTCGCTGTCGTCTTCACTTTCATATGCGTCTTCTAAATCAGATTCGTCTAAATTTAGATTTTCAGCCAGTTCTTCTTGCTCTTTTTGCGTCAAAGGTCGTGTTTGGTCTCGCCGACTTTTGAAATCCATTTTTGATGAAAACTGAAAGTTAAATAAAACAAGAATTAAATTTAGCCTAGAAAAAATTTAGCTATCGTAAACATCCATGAGGGGTCCCTGCGCGACCCCACTTACCTAAATCTACTTTAACTCGACCCGAACACACCAAAACTCTGCGCGATACTAACGACGACAGCAGAATAGCGTTTTCTACGAATACCTAAAAGCAGTGTTGCCAAAATGTTCAAATGCCAAAAGTATTACAGGAAATCTGCGTCTGGGGTCCCAGAGGGACCCCGCACGGTATGTTAAGGGTTAAAAAGAATATTGAGGTCCTACTGACAGAAAAAATGCAGCTTAGATCTCTTAAATTATTAATCTTCTAAATGAAACCATTATACACGTTGAAACTTTAAATAATTTAATAAAATTGCTTGCGGGATATGAATATATACTTAATATACTCGCAATGTTATTGTTAAAAATTTTAAAGCCGAAAAACCATGTCAAAATAAAATTAAGTCGGTCACCGTGGACGCGATTGGAAAATGCTACCTTAAGTTCTTTAGCAACTTTCCACAAAAGCACAATCATCAGAGCACCCATCCCCACTAATCGTTTGTTAAGAACTAATATGTAGTTGCCTTTCAGAAGAGTGATAATATGGCGGCATTTACAAAAACCGACAATGGCAACACAAAATATATATATTTTTACATAACGAGCACTTATTTTTAAATAGATATGGCATTGTATTCCATAATATATGCTCGTACGTAAGTTGTAAAACATAATATGTGACCATATGGTCACTTATAACAAAATTACACGACAAATAAAAATAGCTACAAAGGAATTGCGTCCCAAAACTATAAAATTCTGCCTTCAAATCTTTAAATGGATTTAAGTTACAAATATTTTTACATAAAATTTTATGGAAATAGGAATTATCAAATTTCTGGTAATATGGTCTTACAAAATTTATAGGGCCATAATTTAACAGTAACACAATAATGTGACAGGCATCTGACGTCCAGTAATTAAATGTCAGATGAATCACAATATTAAAAAATAATATATATTTTAAGTTTTTTTTTGTTATTTTTAAGACTTTTGTAACAATTTTTATTAGCCTATTTTTCTTTCGAAACTACTATTCTCATTTGGGCGGACGTTCTGTTCAAGCAAAACACTTATAAAAATAGTTCTTGTTTTAGTAAACTTTCAACAAGCTAAAAATCCAATTCCCATACTTTATGAGAATTATCAAACCCAACCGAATGAGTCATATAACATAACTATTCGGCTTCGCCTCGTTGGACACTTTTCATGTCATGTGCGGAAAACACTTAGTTCTCGCACTTGTTGCATAGATAATTATCTCGATTTACTTTGACTAACTCTTGGCGACTTATGTCAATGTTTTTTAAATGTAAATTAACAATGTCACATGATCTGATCAGTGGCTGCTCGTGGGTTATTAAGTAAGGTCGACAGAGTTTGTTGCCTTTTGAAAGCGACTATTTTTCCCACCAAGAATTGGTCAGGTTTTTGATTTTTCAATATTTTTTGGATAGGTACGCCTGGCAAACTAGACCGGTCGCCAAGAAATATTGCATTTTCAAAACCATTAGGATTCATTCGGGTTTATAATTTACATTTAGAAAGATATAAAGAATAAATTTCTGAAGGTCAGCTCAAACATAACGGTTATTTGGGGTGCGCGCAACCCCAGCTTCTTAAAACCATTATAAAATAAATAGTAATTAATATTTTGATCTGAAATTGTTAGAGCATGTCTTTTTAACGATTTTTTACAAGATTGTACCGCTCCGTTATAGTCCGACACATGGTAAGTTGTATGCGACGAAAGGGTGAGGAAACGATAAAAAATTAGGCGGCCGGACCTTAAATACAAATCACCACTCAGTAAGCAGCTAGATACGCCATTATTATTGTAGGCGCCAGTTTATTACCCTATCAACCGGAAGAACGATGCCACCTGTTAACAACGTTGCCTATTTTTCAAAGAGTCGCATTATTTTAGTCTCGACGAAGTTTCCTAACTTCCGATGTTAAAATAGAATAATATTAGGGTACCCATAATAATTCGTTATCTATAATAAATATAATTATGGTTTTTATTATTATTTTATATATTAAACCATATCGCTCAACATTATTGCGAAAAATAATTTTCAGTAACTTATTTACTATAGTTTGGTTTGTAAGTTTGGCAACATACTACATAATATTTGCTGCCTTCTTTTAGCGTTCGAGTTTTCGTGCGTCGAACTATACAAATATTATTTCTAACATTAAAAAATTTTCAAATATGAAGAATTGACTTTTCTTATAGATTATTATTATTAAATAGTTTTTTCAGTAAGGTATGAAATCAAAATAGCGTAAATAGCATCAGTGAATATCATATCACCCTGTATACAACACATCACAATTTAAAAAAATACAGAATTATCGTCAAATAACATATTTCAAAAAAACTTATTAAATTTATTATTATTAATAACTTGCTGACAAACACAGTAACACAAATCTTTTATTTTAAGAGCCTGAAAGTAATATAAAGTGAAAATAACGAAGACCTCCGTCTCTGAAAATATTAGAAAGGCGTCAATAATACGGCAGCTGGCGCCATGTACGTTTTTCACGCTTATAAAACGTCTCAAAGGGGCTTACCCAAAATATCGTTAAGATGATTGACATACAACATGCCAAACGATGCATATTACCTTAGTTTAAACAAGATTTTTTTCAAATGGATTTCTTTGCAACGTACATTCTTTAAGAATGTACATATTTGGTTTTCGCTAGGAGAAAAATTTAAATTGTTTACATATCGTTAACTGGACGATTTTTTAAACAGAAATATGCGTTAGTAATGAATATCATTTTAACACAAGGATTTTCGTCAACACTAAAATTATTCTTTAACGCTAGTCCGGTCTAATTTGACAACCAAAAGTTTCAAACTGACAAGTGTAGGAATAAGACAACTAAGTTTTATACTATGAGTTTGTTTCTTAATTTTTTTGCAATTTCTTTTTATCTGAGACAGCCCACCGGCCTTAAGCCTAAGCACTAACGTACCGTGGACGTCGGAAGAGAAGGGAAATGTAATCTGTTGATACGGGATTTAAAGGATTGAAGGTTGGGAAGGGAAGGAAAAACATCTGCAGGCAGTCCGTTCCATAATCTGGAGACCCTAGGTATGAATGAGCGAGAGAAGTGGGATGTTCTAGGCTGATGTAGCTGGACACTAAAGGAATGCATACGTAACGCGCATCTTGTTCTGTTAGAAACAGTCAAGGGAGGAATTACAGCAGCTAGTTCTTCAGAGCAAAATCCGTGGAAGTATCGGTAGAAAAGGGATAAATCCCCAATTCGGCGGATGATGAGCGAGAGAAGGGAGTTTTCTTGTGAGGACTGGGTCTAGATGAGTCGAATAACTCTCTTTTATGGGGCAAATCGCCTCAGATGTCCCAGCGCGGCGCGCCAGCCTGAAAACATGCCAATTTAAACTCATGATATTGTATCAAAAAATAGCATAAATTATTAAGGAAAAATAAACAATATCTTATGGAACCAAACTGTAATTTTACAGTCATTTTTCGCAGTGGTTTAGGATTAATTGAAGCTATTATCCCGCTCTTAAGCATTTAAGAATATCTTCTATTTTTTGACACAGGTTCCAAGTTGGACGAAAAATTGTATTTACGCACTTCGGGTGTCCGGCAGTTCAGATGACTTGATTAATCTGAATGTTAAACACTCTCAAGAAAGGTAACGCTTTTTTTAATAACTTTCAATTTTGTTGCAGATCCGGTCACGATTTCGGTGATTTTGGCCCCACCTTCATTTGATTTGTTGGCACAAGCTTCCTAAAAAAGTATTTAATATCATCATCAGGGGAAACCGTGTGCCCCTTTTTGGGTACTCCCCATTCTCTCTTTAAATAATCCCTTGTTATACAAGGAAATTTACTTGCATTTTATACAAAAATTACGTTTAAACATATGACTTTCACCATATATGCTTGGTAATTAACCATACCCACTTTTTCCTTGTATGTTCTTCAACCCTAATTTATCCAGGTATGCACTGGTCGTCTTCTTAAATGCTCTGATAGACCCCTGGGCGAGAAGCGTGTGTCCCCATGCAACATCCCAACTTACACTTCCTATGTGCTAAGCATTGTCGTGAATTACAATAATTTGGTTGTCCTTATTTGCAAATAAGTTACCTGTTCGTTGTAATGCAAGTTTTTGTAGTGTACGAGTATACTCTATGAGCCACTTTTAATATAAAATAATATAGGTAGTGAATCAAAGAGAATAAAATCCTAATAGTGTGGTGGATATTAATCCGGCTCTGACTATTATATACGGTTAGCCTGTGTTAAAGGTGGATGACCATTCAAGAGAAAAAATGAAAAGTCAACAAGGAAGTGTTCCACGTATAAGCAAGGCTGCCAGGCTAGCATGTTCTTGACTGTAAGTAAACATAAACAATTTCTATGCATCATGGAGCCTGAACAAAATCACGATCATACTTCATCCAAATCATTCTAGCAAAACAAAGACTAAATTTGCCAGAAAATGTCAAACTTTACTACTCAAGAAGCCTTGAAGGCTGGGGCAAATAAAAAAATCATTTTAGATAACTTAATTAGAGAAACAGGTTGTAAAATATCATTGAAGGACCTCACTAATCTTGGAAATCGTAGCAAGACTGAGGCAAAGAATTTTGAAAAATGCATGCATATTTTAAGAAATTTATACCATTGTATTGATATTGAGATTTTAGTCGATCAAAATGGACTTTTCAAGGGTTTATTTTTCCAAGACGACGGAATCAAAAAATAAATGGAATGTTTTCCCAAGATTATTTTTGTTGATGGTACTATCCTTTATAGTCTCTGATGGTACCTATCGTCTGGTAAATCTAAGGTTTGCGACTTACATAATAATGGTAGAAGATGGAAGCGGCCTGAGTGAGATTGTAGCTATTTGCTTGTTCGCGAACGAGGATGAAGATTATTATATTATTCGCAGAATAATAATTGTTATATTTTTGAAGCAAGATTTAAGTTTACACTATGATAAATTATTGTTTTTTGATCCGCAGGCATCCATAATGGCTGCCGGCGCCGGCAGCGGAGTCATTTCTGCCGGCACCCAGCTCTGTTGTCGGCACCGGCATCCATATTGGCTGCCGGCGCCGGCATCCATAATGGCTGCCGGCGCCGGCAGTGGAGTCACTTCCTAATAAATATATTAGTTAATATTATATTGATCTTAATATTATATCAGGAACCTGATCAAAATCAGGAACCTGATCAAAGCTTTAACTTTATAAAACTAATTTAAAAATGTGAAAGTTAAAATGTTATGGTATAATATTATTACTGTATTATTTTAACTCATATAGAATTTAAATTGCCACAAATACGATTAAATTTTCAAATCGTATTAAAATCAGCATAACAAATCAAAATTCATAAAATAATTACCTATTATTTTCACAATGTAAATAACATGGCCGTATAATGCAAAATTAATCTGGAAATTACCAACAAGCCAATTTTATTCAACTGTATTTGCCGGCTTTTCACATAAAATCAAAAATATTTTTTTTGCTAAATTTTTGAACAACTTTTTTTTATTTTATATTTGTAAAAGTGTACACACTCTTTTACAAATTTATATGACGTCTGTTTAAAAAGGATTACACAGTAATTTAAATGTTTTTAAAGGGGTCCTTTTTTATTACGTTTTCTCCGGACATTTTGCGGTGTGTTAATTATTTTTTTATCTTTGCAAGTCTTAAAATTTCGAGCCAACTAAAGAAAAATAACAGCTAGGTGTTAGGCCGTCCAATTATAATTATTTCTATTCTGTTCTTTTGAGGGCATTATCTCTATTCAAAGAAATAAACTCGGTGAGAGATGTGAAAGTGTCTTCCGCCCCGTGGATTTATTAAGAAAGGATTCGATGTCGGTATACTGTGAGCGTATCGAACGTGAAGCCTTATATTTGTTGTTTGTTATGAAAACATCTTACCGTGAAGGTACAATTTACGAACTTAAGGAAATACGTAATTGAATCAAGAATGGTAGTAGAAAGAGATAAAATAGCATTGGAGTGTTGGAGCTCAGAAGTGTTGGTCTCTGCTGGTTGCTTAGGAAAAACGTCTGCGAACACTCGGTTACACGTACGTCTTTGTCTAATGAACTAGAAAAGAAAAAGTGCGACTTATAGATTTATAAATAACTCGGAGCGACTTTAAATAAACCTTTAGAAATAATATAACCTATAAATAAAACCTTTTTAACTTAAATTTGTTATTATTTAGCAGAAAAATAAAATATTTTAGGCCTTTTATTACTTTTAGTAAATCTTGTGATGCTTCTAACGTATTTTTTGTACAAAAAATGCAAGGTAAAATAAGATGTGGCCAATGTTTACAAATTGTGTTTACAGTGTCGCTTAGAATGCTTTATTTTGGCTTCAAAGAATGTTAAATCATCCCGTATCCATTCTTAATAAATCCATGTTCCGCCCACTACCATAGAGGGCAATGTTTTCATTTCGTAAGTAATAAATGAGTGCCGGCTGCATTTACAGTTTTTATGTGATGCGGTCAAATTTTAAACCGTCGCGTCGCTGACTAAAACTTTTACGAGTTTATGTTTTGAACGGATGTTCGGATATAGTTTTCACAAAAATATTAAGAGGTGTAGGATATTAAAAATGAACCCATCCAGAAATTATGTATTTTGCAAAAATACATCCTGTATCTAATAGGTACATTTTTAAATACGTAGGAAAGTTATAAGTATCGTATTTCATGTAAATAATTTTGTAAAGTATAATGCGTTTTTGGCAATTATAAATTAATAAGTTATTGTTGGACAGTTCTAGCGTAATTTATTTATTTTTTAGAACAAATTTAAAACGTAATATTCCCCTCAAAATAAAATTCTGGAAACGTCGCAGCATCGGGTGCACGTAAGGTCTGGTTCTTGGGTGTTAGAGAAAATTTTACATTTGTTCGATTAAACCAGTGGTTCTTAACCGGTGGTCCGCGGACCACAGGTGGTCCGCGAGAACTAAAATGTGGCCCGCGAAACATCTTTTATTCATTTTACTGGAGATTCAATCTTTATCAATCGAAAGGTATCCAAAAGCTGATTCGTAACCCTTTTGGTATTAGGTAATGTTGAAGAGGTTGCTGAAGAAGTCCAGGAAGAGCTTATTGAATTACAAAATGATAGAAACTGTAAGGACGCGTTTGAATCTGAGTTTTGGTGTAAAAAAGCAAATTCATTTACTGAAATTCGGAAAATTACCTTGCGCTATCGTATGCTCTTCTCCACGACTTATTTGTGTGAACAAGGATTTTCTGCTTTGCTTGTAATTAAAAATAAGTCCTGGAATCGATTGAAAGGAAGTGATGATATGCGTGTAGCTTTCTGTAATAATATTAGCTCCAGGATTACACAGTTTGTAAAGAAGGCGCAAGCTCAAAAATCACACTGATGATTTGCCAAACTTATAGTTTTCTATCGAAAATGTTCTTTTTTATATTTTAATTATAAATAATGGTACACTCTGTGCATGATACTATTAAGTTTAACGAATCGGTTGAAAGTTTTGATTAAGGTTTATTTTAAGGCTTCATTTGCCGACCACACCCACTTGTGGTCAACTTAATTTTATTTTAGTATAATTGTTTGCTGTATTTTTTAACGTATTAATAAAAGTTTCATGATAGTTTATGATTTATTTTAATAAAAATCATTATACACGTTGAAACGCTAAATAATTTTGAGAGAATTGCTTGCAGGATATGAATCTATACTAAATATACTCACAATGTTATTGTTAAATTTTAAAGCCGAAAAACCATGTCAAAATTAAATTAAGTTGGCCACCATGGACCCGATTGGAAAATGCCACCTTAAGATTAACACCGTTTATTATGCTTGAACGTTGTGATCCCTGCTAAGAACAAGAAAATTATAGTGGTCCCTGGTCAAAAAAGGTCGAGAACCGCTGAATTAAACAAAAAAAAAAGTATTAGCTGTGATTATAGACTACCACAGGAATCACCCACTCCAATATATGCAGTGAATTTCATAACACCCTGTATATTGCATTAATGTGGAATATAATATATACAATGTATTAAAAAACGATGTTAAGAAATTTTATGGGCAGATTCTACATCTAAAAATATTAAAATAAGTTTATGTAAACATGGATCTTCAAACGCTTCTTTTTCGAGATACAGGGTGTTTAATATTTTCACACCTCAAGTATTCCGCAGAGTTAGGAGAAATATGCGAAGACGATTTAGAGCATGTATTGAAGCACAGAAAAGTCATTTCCAGAATCTACTATAAACTTAAATCAAAAAGCACCGTTTTCTGAACCAAATCTATTAAAAAAAAATAATTTTCATTATTTGTGTTTATTGTAAGAAATAAATTAATTTTTATCTCGAAAACGGTGCGTCAGAGCAAAAAAGCTCATGGGACACTTTTTACGCAGAATTAATTGGGCTTAAAGAAAATGGTATCAATTTTGCAAAAAATCAGTGGCGTGCCTATTTTTTCGCTAAAAACAAAGACTTACCAGCACGCACGCCACTGATGCAAGTACTTTAGAAAATAAGTTTTGCACGTAAAGGTAGCATTTGACTATATACTGGTGTGTACCAAAATTCATGTCAATATCTTAGCGTATTTTCGAGAAATTAAAAAGACACATTTAAAAAAGAACAAAGTAAACACCCTGTATCTCGAAAAAGAAGCGTTTGAAGATCCATGTTTATATAAATTTATTTTCATATTTTTAGATGTAGAATTTGCCCTTCAAATTTCTTAACATCTTTTTGTAACACCCTGTATAATATAATGGGAATATTTTTTTCTATTCTTTACATAAATTAAATATTTTTGTGGTTCTTTTTATCTAATCTTTTTTTTGTTTTTATTAACAAAAAAAAAAGATTTTCTACTACAAATTTTCGTACAAATTTCGAAACGCGATGCTATTAGTTGTGACGTCACAAATATGTAAATAAAAGTGAAATTATGGCTGGTGTACTGAAAATTCGAGTGTTAATCTATTTTCTTCAATATTTCTCGAAGATTACGAGCGTTTGTTGATAAGAAACATTACATTTGATTAAAGAGACTGTTGAATAATGACTACAAGGACAGTCAGAAAAATCAGCGGACTAACAAACCTATTCTATTCGGTTCGTTACCGACAGTTGATTTATTTACGATATCTGCTTTTATTTTCTACATCTTTTATTTACCTGCATCTGCAGAAATTACACGAGTAAAAGCTAATTGGTATTTATTTAAAATAAGCTCCAAATAAGTTTTTTCTTTTTACTTATCTTACCCTATACTTAGACAGTAGTAAATCATAGCCTCATTCGTAAATATAAATTCGTTTTAGACTCTGAAGTGAATAATTTTATTAAGTTAAGCAATCGTTTTCAAACTAAATGTAGCGATTCAAAGTTTTGTCACTTATAGGGCCAAAATACCCCGGCAAAAGTGGGCTTTTAAATGACGCTTTTAATCCTTACAACTTAACCGAATTCAGCAAAATGCTAAGCTCCATCTACTTTATAATTAAATTAACTAAAATTGCAAAATGACAGACATTAAAAAGGTTTAAGTGTACCCCAGAAACTTTGTCGTCCCATCTGCTCCCAATGTTAGGAGTTTTTATAAACTTGGAGAGGTTATGGATGAACTCCCTTTATTCAACACGTGAAATAATAAATGGTATGACCACACACCACACATTTTCTTTCGGAACTAAAATTATTTTTTGCACTCCGTTGCTAAAAGGCTATTATAGTCCCAAATTTTAGGGACTGACTTTTCCCTGAGGGATTAAAAATGTTTTAAATCGCTTTAAAAGGACTTTTTCATCCCTGTAGTAAGAACAAACATACCAAAATGTATTGTTAGAAACACAATATTTATTATATTAAAATGTTGACAACTGACCTATTTAAAACGTCAATAAATCTACTTTGTCATGTAAATTAACGTTTTCAACTCCCTTGAGCGGCGACGCTAGGGAGTTGAGGTCAAAAATTTTAAATGCCAGCCCTATGCCGTGTGGTACCTTATTTCAAAGGTCTTTAAAAAAGAATAATATATTACATAACAAGTGTTGAAAATGACATTTTTCACACGAGTGGAAATGTTGTCGCACGAGGCGACAGCCGAGTGCGATAATCCCACGAGTGTGCGAAAATTACTTTCACACGAGTATATTTCCTACGACCACAAAAATACTTACAAAAAAACCTCAATTTCTATCTTTTAAAACCCTCACTTTCAACACTAACATTTTCATCAAGTATGCTGAAAATAAAACAAATGAAATTGGCACCATCTATTTAAATGTCATGTTGACAAGTACTTTTCAACACACGTGTTGAAAAGTACTTTTCAACACGCGTGTGATATAGGGCACTTTCTCGCCAAGTTAACCCTGCTTTTTTACTCACTTTCATAGGTGGTCGTAGGAAAACATTTTTATCGCAAATCCGAGGTCCGTATTTTATGTTGGTTTAAAAATTAAAGATCGTCAAAAAAATAAAAATTTAATTTCGTTTATTTCCCTTATTACTTTAAAAGTTGTTCAAAATGACCATCATGAACTTCTTGGTAGTAATAAAGTAGATTTTGGACCTCACTTCTCACATTTTCTCAAACATGTGAGAGGCCGACTAGGTCTCCTGATCCCACCTCACTCCTGAAAAGTAAAGTTTATGTTAATAGACCTATCACTTTTCAATAGTTAAAACAAAAAATTCGGGTAAGAAATGTGTTTAGCACTTTTTCACCACATGAAGATGGGGTTGAAAAGGTTTTTTGACCGAAATGGGAGGCACTTAGGCATTCAAATTTTTAAATTTTTGAATTAGCCGTCAAAAAGGAAAATCTATTCCTGGACACCTTGATGTAATATTTACAATTAATCTACTGATGAGAACTAAGAGTTCGAAACCGGTATGCAGGTAACGACATCCTAACTAAAGAAAAAGCTTTCTTCTTCCTGGTAGTTTCTTGCAGTCAAACCATGTATTTTGTTGTCTAACAGTGTTAGTCAAAATACGGCAAATTTTGGTATGTAATCCAGCGCTCGGAGGGGCATATAGCCTGGAGAATAGCTGTTTTACCATGATTTATTCAAACCCTTATAGTATAAGGAATTTTCAGGTGGTTTAGAGAAATTATTCTCAATTTTACGTATTTATTTATATGTACCGCTGACAAGTAGACTTCTTTCATTGCTTTAATAATTTTACCTCACGGTAAATTCTACTGCGACTGCTTGAAACTGCTAATGGATGGCGCTGCCTGTGTTATACTGCTTATGCAGTTCGACAGAGTTAGCTTTAAGGATATGCTGTTGCGGAAGGTAGGTATGTTCGTTTATCCTGTACTGATGAGAACTACGAGTTCGAAACCGGTATGCAGGTAACGACATCCTAACTAAAGAAAAGCTTTCTTCTTCCTGGTAGTTTCTTGCAGTCAAACCAAGTATTTTGTTGTCTAACAGTGTTAGTCAAAATACGGCAAATTTTGGTATGTAATCCAGGGCTCGGAGGGGCGGAGAATAGCTGTTTTACCATGATTTGTTCAAACCCTTATAGTATATGGAATTTTCAGGTGGTTTAGAGAAATTATTCTCAATTTTACGTACTTAACTTTGTACTACTTTCTTCTTACTTTGGCTGTTTTTGGCACCAGAAGAAAAAAAAATAGTGTTGTAGTAGTAGTGTAACCTGTAGTACTATTCTTTTTATATTGGCAGAATACAATACGTAGTTAGGTTAGTTTTTAAGAAATTTCATTATTTAATAAAAAAAATACACATTTATGACCTAATAACCGGTGAAATACTAAAACAGTTGCCAGGAAAAGCAATAGTTAAATTAACGAATCTGTTCAACGCGTCATACAGACTGAAATATGTACCAAGGTGCTGGAAAATAGCAGAAATCATTATGATTCCTAAACCAGAAAAGCCAATCAATGAAGTCTCCTCCTACTGACCAATTTTACTACTACCGGTGATATCAAAACTGTATGAAAAACTTCTACTTAAAAGGCTCAAACCCATCATTGAAGAAAAAACTATTATCCCCACACATCAGATCGGATTCAGAGAAAAGCAGTTGAAGAAAAGTAGATATCCTCAGCAGTGTTTTTGAATGTTGCTCAGGCTGTTGATAGAGTTTGGCATCTAGGATTGGAACACAAGTTAAAACAGCGTCTACCAAAACAGCACAGCCTTTTACTTAAATCCTATATTATCAGTGAAAGAATATTTAGAATCAAATGTGAAGATAGATACTCTAAACTGAGACCAGTAAGAGCTGGTGTACCACATGGCAGTGTTCTAGGTCCACTGTTGTATTTATTATATACCTGTGATATACCGTTAACACAACAAACTACCATTGCTATATTTGCTGATGGCACTGGCGTGGCGGCAGTGAAAGGCTCCAAGAGACTCTGAGCATAGTTAATGCATGGACAACGCTGGCGCATTAATCTAAATGAAAGTAAATCTGTGCCCCCACATCATTAGGGACCCCATATGTTAATTCATCTTTACTTAAAGAACAATACTTGAAAATTTCGTACTATTCCTTAGAGGAGAAAATTTTACTCTATTTCACCGCCCTTGCAAAAGCCCCCCACATTAGCAGTGCCCCAGGGCCCCGTCAAAGTTAAATCCGGCCCTGCATAGAATCCCTTATGCAAACACAGCTAAGTATCGAGGAATGAACTTAGATGCTAAGCTGGGCACATAAAAAAGAAAATGGACTAACTTAATCTTAAATATAGAAAAATGTTCTGCCTGATATTTGGAAACTCTGTCCTGTCAATATATAATAAGTTAGTTATATAATAAACCTGTTTGGACATATGACATCCAACTTTGAAGCTGTGTTAGTTCTAGCAACCTCGAAACTATTCCACGGTTCCAAAACAAGGCACTAAGAGGCATTGTCAATGCCCCTTGGTATATAAGAAATAGCGACCTTCATCGTGACCTGGGTGAGGAAATGGTTGCACACGAGATCAGACGATTTGCAGAAAAGCATGAAGAACGGCTTCACAAACACGTCAACGTCAAACCAATCTAGCTGCTCAACCAACGTGGGACAATAAGGAGACTTAAAAGGGTCAAACCTTTAAAATTGGTGTAGTGAGTACAAAAAACAGAGCAAAATATGCATGTTTTGTGTCCTAGTGAGAAATATCTGAGGAACACCTGTGGGTAGCCTTAGCTTAAGTTTTTAGTTTTAAGATTTTAACAAAACAATAGTACTCTTTAATCTTAGGATCTAGATTAGTTGTAATCATATAAATACCGAGTTGGTGTTTACAATTAAAAAAAAATTTCACTATCACCAAAAAACGAACTCTACGCAAACAACAAAAATACTTTCTTTTTGCATCACAGATGAACGATTCAGGTTAGGTGTAGTAACTATAGGCAACTGAATATACACCCGAGCGGTGCTTCTTATTTTTTGACAGCCACGTGACTAATTGCTGTAAACAATACGATTGATCACATGACTGTTAAGAATTTCGAGAAAAAAGATACAAATGATTGAATTTAAGAACTTGGCACGAAACAGCGACGTGTTAGATTGTAAAAAATTATACCGAAAAGTAAAAAAGAGCCACTAGTGCATATGTAATAATTATGAAAGCAGCAAATCAAAAGTATTTATGATAAAATAATTAATCCGAAACGTGATCGGTTGTTGTATTCACTGAAAGTATAAATTATAGCGTTTTTAATTGGCGAGTGGTCTCCGACTACAAAGAGACAATGCCGTTAGTTGGAATGGTCGCCACCAGCATTAAATTTGATTTATTATCAGAATGGAAACATGTTTTTGAGTTTAAATAATTTTCGTACCAATTCGTTATTTTTAATTTCTTTGCTAGATGAATGTATAGTAATCGTGACAAATCACATCTCGAGTGCGGATGTACTTCTTGACAGGAAAAATTGAACTAAGCAACCTACACAGAAAAAACTGTTATGCTATTTTCAATAATAGTATTATTCTTGACCTCTATCACTTTGGTTAAATTTAAAATCAATACTGTTTCAAGAAAACATCATTGAAATATCCGAAAAAAAACATCGCTTTAAATATAGACGTATTATTAGAGTTCAAAAGTAGTCTGACTTCTTTGAAAAATATATTACCATTTGTTCAATTACAAAAATACTATTGGGAACCAATAAATTACTATTATTCCTTAGAGTATAGAATTGTTTAAGCTAAAACATTAAATTATTTGACGAAAATGCTCAAATATAATTGGGTGCTATTTGTGGGCGGTGTGGTTCAAATTAAAATACATTTTATTAAACGAACAAGAACTACAGTTTAAGTAATAAAATATAAAAATTAAGTGAAAGATCCTAATATCATTTCAATTAAAATAAACATTGTTATAAAATATATAAGGTATTAGAGAAATAATAAAAACTATTAATTCAATGGGCTCTATTGTTAGCTGAAATATTAGTTCTATTGCTCGCGGGGGGAGGGGTTAAAATTGTGCTGTTGGTATTTGTTCGTTCAATCGTCGTTTAAGCTTGCAGCATGTTTGTTTATTGTGTTATACGCCAAAAATAGTAGATTTTTGGGACTGGGCAACTCATTTCAGTGTTGTATGGTGAGTAAAACAAATCTAAACGATTTGCAAGAATAAGTTTGTTTTTTTATTTGTAAATCTCTCTTGGCTAGTCTATTATAAGACTTTTTTCTCAGCCGATACGTATTGTTAAAAAACTATTAACATTAAATATGATCGCAAGTTTATTGTTGAATTTGTATTTTTTAGACATGGTTTCCACCAAATCTAGCTGTAAATTTAGGAGATTCGAATGCAGTGTCAAATTTGTTCCATCTAGCATCCTGTATCCATACAAGCCAAAGGAGACAGTTTTACAAAGAAGCAGATCCTAAATTTGGAGTGAAATAAATATAAGAATTTTACGGTGTTCGCGTCAGTGTGGTATAATGAAATGTGTTTTTTTATATTTAAGTGTTTACAAAATGTCTAAGCATTGTATGTTTAATAATACTAAATAAAAATTATTTTAAAATAATAAAGCGTGTTTCATTTGTTTGAAATATAAGTATAATTGATGAAATAAAAATTCTTCATTATATGAAATAAGGGTAATTGTTCTTCAAAACACGAATATGATTGAATTTAAACAAAAATGTTTTCTTTCTATTGGCAGTTACATTAAATTAAGTACTGTTGTAATTGAAACAATGATAGCTATTTTGCATCAAATCATATCATCATATTCTTATAAATAAACTTCTAGTTAAACCAATGATAGTTTGCATTGAATTTTAAATATGGTATTACTGGCATCAAATAATTGTTATATTTCAAAGATCCATTAAAAACCAATGAAGCCTTATATTTCAAGCAATCTTATATCCTATTGGTTAACAGTGATAAACTAATCATTGAAATGAACCGAATTAGTATTGTGCAATACGGAATAGAGTGTGTCATTGAGTGAATGGGCATCCAATTCAATATACGATAGTGTTTTTTCTGTGAATCGAATAAACGTGAATTGATTTAGTTATCTTTTTTATGTTCAATATGCCGCTTTATAAATAAAAGTTATTCAATAAACAAAAAAGCGTTATATTTCTTTTAGAGCCAAGTAATAATTTTAACAGATACTTTAGACCTACTTGGGCCAGATTGTATAAAGAATTTTTTTTTGTTAAGAATACAAAAACAAAGTTGAAATTTGTAGGCCAGTGTTATGCTAAAAAAGCTCCATCCCTTATATTATTGTCTTTTCCCTTTTTAGACCAAGTGAAGGTGGCAAACATTTCCTGACATTTAAAACTTTATTGTCGCAACTTTAAATGCATCTTTTAGGTACTTTTTTGGCTTATTTGACAAATTAACACAATCTTAAGACCTTGAAATTTACCTGTGTCAAGTTTTATCTCTATACATACTTCTAATAGAACAGGGTGGGATTTAAAATGTAACATGTAAAACTCTATGATCCGCTTTAAAAATGCACTGGATAATTGGTATTATTAGTATTCTTTCTTCTATAGGGATGGTTTTTAACGTTACCTTACAAGACTGATGTCCGGTGGCTCAAACAATTTAATTACCAATTAAACTAAGACACTTGTAATGTGACAGCACTTATGTTAACGTCATTAATAAAGCGGACTCTAAACATCAATTAAATTTACTGCTAGATTAAATGTTTTGTGTAACCCTCTGTTAAAGTCGAGTTTTATTGAAGCACAAACCCAAATAACTTTCAAATACCTAATTTTGCAAAAATAGATTTAAATATTAGAAAGTGCATTTACGCTCACCGGTTCATAGCCATTAATTATCAAAAGTACAGGGCAAAAATAATGAACATAATTTTCCGCTCATAACAAGATTAATCACGATTGTCGTTAATAATTTACTCCAGAGTTGTTGCGTTTATTTTGTAAATAAATCAGGCATGCTCTCGCGGTATTAAGTTATAAACTACGATATGCTAAGCCTGACAACTTTTTCCATTATTTCTTGTTATAGCGCTTTATCACAACTGTCGCTAGTTGCGAAGTTTTTATTTAAATTTGAATAATTTACATTTTAAATTAACGAGAATTATCATTTTTTAAACATAATTACCTAATCTACATACAAAATATAAATGGTTAATAATCCAGCCTTTCTTTTCTGACTGTCATTTATATTAAGTTTTTTAGGGTTTAGCTTAGTTATAAATATGCCTTAAATAACATTAGATTATGCCATAAAAACATCGTGAACCATTTTTTGTTAAATATTATATTTACGCAACTAGCCTGTTGTATTGTAAACAAGGGGATACACTATAAAACTTCTATTTATAACGTTACAAATATAGTTCAATCATTATCATACTATAATTTTACAACCTTTTATGACATAATGACAACTGACTAATACAACACCTTCTACACATACTCCATTAATAATAGTTGCGCCATCTCTATATGAAAATTATAACTACAAATTAACCACAGAATAGTTAACTGATAGAAAGGAAAGCATTACCACAGAATATACTAATGAGCTAATTATATTGATATTCTCAACACCTTCTTTTAATGCTTTTCTTCCTGTGCTAAGAAATATCTACATATGTTCACAAAATAAAAATATAATATAATTTTAACCGTCCCTTATTTCTAATCCTGTACCTAAACAAACAGAATAAAACTGAACTCTGAAAAGTCCTTTCGAAACTTATACATCATTAGCCGTCATCAAAAACTTTAAAATTACTTAATTTCACTTTCATATCATTTAACAACTTTTTATACCACAAACTATCTTGCACTGCATTACAAAAGGCTACTAATAAGACTACAGTATTTGATAACGCAACAAAATTCTGTTTCGTTGTCACCCAACCTACAGTATTACCAAATACTTTTAATGAATTACCTGATACCGACCTTCTGTCAGTTGGATCTTCTCTCCAATCAGATTCCAGAAAACAAAATAATAGAAATTCTTATTGTAGTATTTTATATTTTACACTTACATCAGTAGTCCCTTTTTCTTTCAAAACTTTTACTTTGTTAACCACAATGGCCTTCTCTTCTTCTTCTCTTTTCTTTTTCTTCCCTTTCTCTTTTTTTCGACCACTTTTTTTGACACATCTAGCTGATTCATCAACGTTTTCTCGATTTCACTTTTCTTATTCTCTATATTCGTGCTGTTACTTTGCTCTGCGTTCTGTTCTAGTATTTCAGCATCATTCGGAATATTTGCTTCTGTCCGTGTATTATTCTTTTCTATTGACGTAACTTCTTCAAAACTTTTCTCCATAATATCTCATCATCTCTACATTCTACATCTTCTACTTTTTCTGGTACTTACTCTATAAAAGACATTGGATCAAATGCCATATACATTTCATACTCACAAAACTTTCCTGGTACTTTTCTTACTCGTTTATTTTCTACTTCTTTGTTCACAAATTTTTCTTTGCTTCTATCCTCTTGAACTTCTTCAACTTCATCTTCTTCATCTTCAGTCATATTTACATTTTATCTGAATCTGTACTTATTATCTTTATTAAATATTCATTTTCATTAAAACTCACATCTCTAGATGCTATCACTTTTTCTTTAACTAATCTCCACAATCTATATTCAGTATTTGTATAACCTACCTACTTGTATTCTGAAGAAAGTCTAATTTTACTAATTTTGCCTCACCGAAGTTTAAAGTCAATCCCAACAAATCGCTTGGTGAATCCAATACTGGCGCAAGTCAAAAAATAGTTAAACGAGGAAGTTAATGAAAAACGAGGAAGTTACATGTTTTTGTTATTAAAGTTACAGAACAGTAAATTATACTAAAACTTGCTATGTGGAATTATATATTTTTTTTAGTCTTGTTGTTATCGCTGTAGATTCATATTTAATAAGTATAGAATTTTTAATTTTCAAACTGAAATTAAAAAATACTTTTATGTTGCACCACATTTGCTTTGCTGAATAAAACCAACTTTAACTTTATTAAATTGGCATTACTAGTAAAAATGTCTTTTTAACTTGGATTTTTGAATCATTAAAAATCATTTACAGTGATAACTTAGATTGGCCAGTTTGGTTTGTTACCAGAGGCATCAATGTCGAAAATTAAGTACGTACCTAGATATACTATATTTGACAAAAATAATTTAATTCATGGGCGTTGCCGTGATTGTGTGAAATAAAAAAACGGTCAAGTTAGAGGGTTCCGTACCACATACAATATTGTGAATTTCTCACAGAACGCAAAATTTTCAATACCGCGATGGCGGAAATAAGTAAGTGCGTATAGGTTATATATTATCTGATAAGGGATATTGTGAAATGCGTACCCGGTACTCTAATTCTAATTATCTAAGTACAAATTTATTTACTTCTTTTTAATTTCCGATTTTATCATTTTCAGGTCAATATCGCTCTCCTCGCATAACCGAACATCCGTCCGATATTATAGTGGCAAAAAACGAACCAGTGACTCTTAACTGTAAAGCGGAAGGTAAACCAGATCCAGTAATAGAATGGTACAAAGATGGAGAATTAGTTAAAACGTCACCCACCGATAATAAATCACATAGAGTGCTCTTACCGGCCGGATCGCTATTTTTTCTAAGGACAATGAACAGTAAAAAGGAACAGGATGCTGGAGTTTATTGGTGCGTTGCTAGAAACGTTGCTGGAACAGCTACAAGTAGAAATGCGACTTTGCAAGTTGCAGGTAAGTCAATATTTGAACAATCATGTAAAGGACTCTATTTTAGAGTAGAACATTTCGTGTATTAGGTGACCAAAATCGCGTGGTACCATTGTTATCATTTTAAATTTGGTTTCATTTGTTCTCGCGACAACATAATTACATACAAGATGTATGGCAACAATTCGTGGACTAGCTCTAATGTAGCGGGGCAGTTTATTTGAGGGGGTTTACTAATTTTAGTTCATTAATGCTAATGACCACTTACCACCACTTACCAGAAATAAATGTACACTCTTCAACATCGTTGGCGAAAGCCTATAAAGAGATCTAATTTGGAGCCACTTGCAGTATTATAAATGCGTTAAACAACCCACTACCAGTAATTATAGCTCCTGTAAGTAAACTCAAAAAGTGCACATAATGGAACAATCTAAAAGTAATTTAAATGTTTAATTGAAAAAGGAGAAAGGCATTGTAGAATTTGAATAATATGTACGTAATGAAAAGGAAAATGATAATCCTTTAACTAGCTCTAGGAAGTTGCAACACCTTTACAACGCTAGAACACTATATTAAATCAGTTTTCTTTATAAATATTAATATATTCAAAGCATTTAGCTTTCTTGGCGATTATAAAACTAAGTACTTATATTGCTGGTGATGTAACCTTGGAACATTAGGTTCAATTCCTAAACTGACAAATATTCTTTGTGGAGCGCAGAGCTCCACTAATATGCCTCAAGAGGCTTAAACAAGGACACACGTCCAAGATATCTCCAAACTACTAAAAATCCAAGCACGGCCTAAAAATCAGCTACAGTCTACGAAGCACCGTAACTTGCTCTTAAATGAACATCTTGTTAACCGAAAGTGTCAAACCCAGTAATCATCCAACAATGATGTTGAACGTGGCTCTACATTATGTCTCACTACTTTTTACAGCCGAAGAGTCACGAGAATTTGGAATTTGTTGAAATATAATATACGTATTGTGAAGTTGAATAAATGCATTGATGATTTGAATTATTTGAACAGTTTACAGAATTATAACACCTTTGAACCGCTAATGTCACTTACAAATCCCACTAGATACGTCATATTTTATTATAATTCTCGACATCATCTATCAACATAAAATACACTTTGTATTCCTCGAGCCTAACGGAATTACACACATACTGCTGTTTTCTTGTATGTATACTAATAAAAGCATTGAATTGCATTGAAATAATTAATCATATAAATAATTAATAATTAGGTACTTAGGCCGGGTTTTCCCTAAAAAGAACGGTAATGAAGTTCCGACACATTAAATTATGGGTTAGAATGTACGTCCGTACAAAATATATAATAAAAATCAGAAGAGTCAACACTACTCACCCTTTGAGAGTCCCTAACACAGAATTATCTGTTTTTACAGGAGGGATGAACTTAAATTTCAATCTCCTTCAAAAATGGGGCCCTTTGTTCAGCTGAGCCTTTCAGAATGACATCGGACAAATGATAACTCAAAAGTCATAAACGTCAACCAAGACGATATGACCAATACTTCTACCTTGAGTTTATGGTCTCGCGAATTCATGCATTTCATTCGCTCATGCCCGAAAATTGCCAAAACTTAATCAGCATTTGAAGTACATACTTCAGAATGTAACCGTTACTTACTGCTTTGAAAATTTTTATTTTATAAGTTTCTCTAGAGTTTAGTCAGCCCACAACTTTAACCAAAACTGACTTCGCGTAACTAGGCCGTTACAAATCTTAAGATATAGTCACAGCCATGTTAGGTTTCTGTAATGCGTAACCGCCAAGTCACATGAAGGCAGGTCTGGATGAAGATGTTAATTTAACTTAACCGAAAGTGTCAAACCCAGTAATCATCCAACAATGATGTTGAACGTGGCTCTACATTATGTCTCACTACTTTTTACAGCCGAAGAGTCACGAGAATTTGGAATTTGTTGAAATATAATATACGTATTGTGAAGTTGAATAAATGCATTGATGATTTGAATTATTTGAACAGTTTACAGAATTATAACACCTTTGAACCGCTAATGTCACTTACAAATCCCACTAGATACGTCATATTTTATTATAATTCTCTACATCATCTATCAACATAAAATACACTTTGTATTCCTCGAGCCTAACGGAATTACACACATACTGCTGTTTTCTTGTATGTATACTAATAAAAGCTTTAATGTCACTTGAGAAGGTTCGCTTGCAGCTTGCTTAACTACAGTCAAGACACGGTGCTTGAACGAGAATAATCGATTAAATACCACACATTCATCACCATCTGTCAGACACCGATCGAGAATTTTGCCTGTAATCCTTGTTTATCGACGATTCCGGGACGTTTAGGATGATAAATCTCTAGCGGAATCAAAAGTCGAGCTTTTGTGTGCGAGGAAAGTTTTTTCCAGTATTTTTCGATTTTTTGCCGGCTATTGTTTTACAGCAAATAATTTTTCCCAGAGATAGTAATTTATCGTCCTTTGTGGTCTGTTATGACGGGCCTATTTATCTGCAATATGACTAGCTGTCGAATGTACTATGAAAGAATGCAAGCCCAAAAAACGTGGAAAGACGGAGAAACAAAAACAATCCAGAGTACAGGGTGTTATAAATTTGATGTTTACCATTGGGATCTCGTAAGAGGTAAGAGACTGGTTAAATTGGGACAATGTTGCACAATTTAGTGCCGTCTAATATGTCATCGAGAAATTAAAAAAAATCCTTGTTCTTCCGAAGATATTCGTAAAAATCCCAAAATCGGCATTATAGATTTTTTCTGCTTATATTTGAACTGATAATATGAAATATATTTTTGATTTGCATTGCCATTTTTTCTCCTCTACAAGATGGTGTTCTCAAAGTGTGACGTTTTGTCTCCGGGCTGCCATCAGGCAGTTTTTTTTAATACGGACCTGAAACTTTTTTGTCTTGGACAGCCCACGTAGGCTTCAGGCATAAGTACTAACGTACCGTGGGCGTCTAAAGAGAAGGGAAATGTAATCACACGGGATTTCAAATATGGGAGGTTGGGAGCGAAAGGAAAAACAACTGCAGATAATTTGTTCCATAATCTAAATACCCTAGGTATGAATGAGCTAGAGAAGTTGGATGTTCTAGGTTTTTGTAGCTGGAGAGTAAAGTAATGTATAATAATATGTGACGCGCTTCTCGTTGTTCTCTTAGGAACAGTCACGAGAAGAATGATCTTGCCAGCCAGAAAATACTTCTCCGTTAACTTTTACACTATCTGTGTTGCCAAATAACCTAACCTAGAATGCCGTTCCCACATCTGGGATGCAGTATCGCCCTCGACCCTTAACATCCTTGATTCTGTCCAAAAGAGAGCCATTCGACTCAGCAATAACCCACTAAGGAATATGCACATATGTATTTTGTTTATTGCATAAATCGTTTATGGAAGTCATTATTACAAACCCAAAAAAATTATTTTGAAGAAAATTGAATAATTTAGGTACAAAAAATGTTTACTTTTCGGTATAATTTATTACAATTTAAAAAGCAGCCATTTACCTACAAGTGACGTCAGATATTGGTCCAAAGGACGCGTCGATGTTTCGTGCATCTTTTTGCTTGGAATTTTTAACAGCTATGTAATCAATCAGTAGGCTGTTTATAACAATTAGTCATGTGCTTGTCAAACATATAATTTATTACAATTTAAAAGGCAACCATTTGTCCTTAGTGAATAATGACGTCAGGAGATCAGCAAAAATAAATGTCAATCTACATGTTAACGTAAAACTTAACCTAAAGTCGAACAGGTTTGTTTTTTTCAGAAACGGTCAGAGGGGGAGCAATCGAATTTTTGGGGTTGATGGAGGAATAGTACAACTAGCTTCGGTAGAAAATGCAGTTATAGAAGATGTTTCGTTTCCGACCTATTAAACGTCAAAGTCGAAATTTCCGCAATTTTCGTTAAAATCGGGTACAGGTCGCAAAAGTGAATTAAAAATGGAAAAATGACTCCGTCCAAATACAAAGGCGAAAATCCCGTCTCTATATGTAATAACTTGCCAAAAACATTAAGCAGTCGTAATGCTTATATCTCAACAGGAAATTTAGTGTGTTTAAAATAGATTTGCCTTCTGGTATGTTTATTTCTTTGCTAAAAATACTACTT
This sequence comes from Philopedon plagiatum, assembly GCA_963971165.1. Taxonomy (NCBI): domain Eukaryota; kingdom Metazoa; phylum Arthropoda; class Insecta; order Coleoptera; family Curculionidae; genus Philopedon; species Philopedon plagiatum. The sequence goes on along the minus strand of OZ020195.1, from coordinate 69,059,317 downwards.
ACACTTCGGCCAATTGCAGAGAACATATAGAGCAGATTTCATACAGAAAGATATACTTGCAGAAAGGTGAATGTCACTTTAATGTATGCCATTCTATTTTGATTTTCTAATTTAGTTTTATTATTATTTTTGTTATACAGATATTTATGTGTATGTACAGGGTTTTCTCTTATATTTTGAACTGGTCCACAGTCCTTATTTTTAGAGATATGGAAAAATGTTTAATACAAAAATTTTAGGGTTTTATCTAAATCATCAGAATTTTCTAAAAAAATAAACCAATGATAATCAGAATGTCAAAAAATCGCTATCAACTTTAATTTTTTAAATAGAACACCCTGTATATTTTCAACCATTTAGAAAGATATCTCTTTTCTGATTTCAAAAATATATAGTTTGTTTATGTTTCTTTTAGCAGTTTTTAAAATATTTAGATTTAAATATTTAAAAATGCTCAGTTTTAAGTCATAGCCGCTCAAGCATAGGTGGCTTTGGAATCACTTGTTCAGTGTAGTGTTGTAAATATCCGTATTCATTAGATATCCGAATCATACGGAATCGGAATCAGCTAATATCCGTATCCATTATCCGAATACGAATCCATTTCTTGACCCGCGCGAAAGCGGTTACAGATCATGTATACGTATGCATGCAACAGACTAAAACATTTTCTATCCGGATACACGGCTAGGTAGGTCGATGCGGTATCGGTATCATACCATTCGAAGTCGAAGTTTAGGGATAAGAAGGCACCGCGTCGCGCCGTTCTCGTTTGAATTCGGTTCGGGTGAGGCGGGACTAGTTTAACCAATGGGTCTCATCTCATATGATACCCGTTACCCCGATAACTATGCCATCTTTTTTTAGGAAATGTCATTAGAAAGAGAAAGCACAATATCAAATATGCCAAATCGCAGACCGTGTTGTTCGCTTACACTCGATTCCGATTCCGTTTTCTCTTTGCACTTTGCGTTAGTAACCACCCGATGCGAATTTATTTTGATTCCGAATCCGTATTCAAGTTCTCGGCCGGTTCCGGATAATCCGGATTCTTTTAATATTCGGATCCAACGGATTTTTGGATACGTATCCTTACATCACTAGTTCAGTGATCACAAACGTATAGCTTTGAACATTTTTAAACATTTAAATCTAAATATTTTCAAAAACTGCTTAAAGAAACATAAACAAACTATATATTTTTGAAATCAGAAAAAATATATCTTTCTAAATGGTTGAAAATATACAGGGTGTTTTATTTAAAAAATTAAAGTTGATAGCGATTTTTTGACATTCTGATTATCATTTGTTTATTTTTTTAGAAAATTCTGATGATTTAGATAAAACCCTAAAATTTTTGTATGAAACATTTTTCCATACCTATGTCTAAAAATAAGGACTGTGGACCCCGTTCAAAATATAAGAGAAAACCCTGTACAGCTATGGACAAGTCTAACTTACATGTCTACATGGAAATAAAATGCACATCTGAAAGTTTGAGTTGTCAATGGCTGTATTATCGGTTTCGAATTGATGGAACCGATCAGATGCAGCTTCATTTATTTAAAAATCGGGATGTACAGGGTGTCCAGTGTGCGACACTTTTGCAGGGTATTTCGGTTATCTTTAAAGATATAGAGCTGCGTTTTTCGCAATACTGTGCTACTTTTTCGTGAAACGTATGATGCTACAAACAGAATATTCATAGCCCCCTTTGTTTCTAAGATACAGGGCGTTTAAAAGAGATGGCTGAAGTGAGAGTTTATCAGAACTTTAAAAAGTATAATATGTTAGTTTGCTATCTTGAATCGATTGACACTTCGCACGATGCCGCCGAACTATATTTTAACAGGTAGTACGATTTTATATCCATTATAAATTGGCTTTTTTTTCTATAGTCTAGACCCAACCAGTCAGAAGGCAACCTTTTCCCGATATATTTTCTAGAATTAAAAAGAATTTAGTTACTTATGGTGCGTTTATGCGGCCTAGCTAATTAAGTCATAGTTAAACCATTTTTGCCTACTATAAAATGTTTTAATATATTCACAGAATCAATAACAACAATCAATTTGTCAGAAATATCTTGAAGGGACAAGAAGTTTTTTTTAACGAATAAATGTTTACGCATGGCCTAAGTAATCAGATCATGAGCGGATAATTTGTTATCTTCCTCTGTTACTCGTAAATAAAAAAGGATATCCGATATCCGCTGATAAAATCGGATTAACCTAGGTGATCACTGATCAGTAATCAGTGTAGTAAAGGTTTTGAGTATATGACTGCATTGACAGATTTATCGTGAATGCTTACTTATTGTTACCTAGCTAACTTTGCACGCCAAATTCACATGTCATAACGTCCACCATTAAGTTGCTTTTATTAGTTAAAAAAAATGGCGACAAATTAACAAACAAATACTGGACCATTATTTTTTGATGATTATCCGATAAAGAAAAAAATTATGTACCGTCCCCGCTAGAAAAGTCCTGCACGATCTTGTTAAACCCACGTTAATTTCCGATCACGTGATATCTCCTTTGTATATCAAATAACATGCGTGGGACATTCTGTTCATGATATATCGGCGAAATATAACGACGTCATGCGAAGGTAAATATACAGTGTACCACAACAAGCTTGCATTAAAAGTGGAGAAGGTTTTTAAATTAACCTTAAAAAATTTTTTTTCGATGCGCTAACTTCAGATATAATGTAACTATCGTTCTAGCTTTTTTTGTTACCATGGTATCCAATGCCAACTTAGTAAGTTCGAATAAAATAGTTTGAATATTTTCCAGTTTTTGGATATCTTATTACAAACTAAACATTTCTTATTCTGCATACTCTAGCCTAACTCTTTTTGTTTTCCAGATTGACTTGATTAACAAAAACTTATGTAAGTACTAGAAACTCATCACGAAGAAGTAGATTATCTAAAAAATTATAAATAACCAGAGCATTTTATACAGGATGTTTCACATTTCAGTTGTGACACACAATATGTGACACCTAAAATTTTATACAGGATGTTTTAAAATTCATATTTTTCAACACATAAGAAAAAATTCGTTTTTTTAAACGGAAACATGCTTATTTTTTTATATATTCAGATTCTAGATAAAACTTCAGCATGAGTTTATATAACAAAACCTAACAGTTATGTTAAATCAGTCAAATTTTTCAATGGAACCAATTATCTTGAAAACAAAAAAAGTTAGGCATTCGGTATGGTGAATAAAAAAATATTCTTATTTAAATAAGACATTTACAAATTGAGAAATATGCAGGGTGTTCCATTTAAATTTACAAAGTTGACATTGATTAGCATAATAACCAAAAAAGCTAGAACGATGGTTAATTGTCATTGAAATTAACGCATCGAGAAACATAATCTTCCAAAATGTTAAAATTTAATATTAAGTAGTTCCGCATAAACCTTTAATGCAAACTCATTGTGACACACACTGTACAGAAATCAGAATAATATTGAAATACCTGTTCATCAAACTGAAAAATATAAAACATCATTTAAATATAATTGTCCCATAATATATAATAATATACCTAATGACCTCAAAAAATTAAGTTATTTAAATTTTAAATATAAACTTAAAAAATATTTACGTGGGGTAGGATTGGAAGAATGATTAATTTTAATCAAAATCTCTACCCATTTGTGCCAACTTATGTTTCCGTCATTTTTAATTCCTTAAGCTATTGCAGTTTTTTTTTTAATATTATTATACTTGTTATTACAATTCTTTATTATTATTATACTTGTTATTTTTATTTAGCACAAATAAATGTATTTATTATTATTATTATTATTATTATTATTATTATTATTATTATTATTGTTATTACATAATAATATTTTTAGAATAAACCCCTTAAGTACTTTGACTTTAAGCATAGCTGAGAAAACATACCTATAAACAATTGCCACTAACTGTCACAGAAATTATTAAGGAGCGTCAAGATGGCCGGGGGAATCGCAATAAAAGATAACTTGATTTATGTGCATTGATGTACAAATTGACAACTCATTACTTAGTACACTCAAATCTTCACTTTGCTAATGGAATTTGCTGATAACAGAGGAATTGACAATTATTTTAAAATAAGTGAGAACAACGAAATGAAACCATTATAATTAATCCTTATCATAAAAACTCTTTTAAATAAAAATTCATTTCCATTGTATCTTAGACGCACGAAACAGTTAGGGCTTTTTTTTATCTAAGACATCCCACGTAGACTTCAAGTCTAAGTTCTAGCGTACCGTGGGCGTCTGAAGGGAAGGGAAATTGAGTCTATTGACACGGTATTTGAAGGATTGGAGGTTGGGACGGGAAGGAAAACATCTGCAGGCAATTTGTTCCATAATCTGGAGACCCTAGGTATGAATGAGCGAGAGAAGTTGTCTGTTTTAGGCTTTTGTAGCTGGACAGTAAAGGGATGCATACGTAACGCCCCTCTTGTTGTTCTGTTAGGGACATTTAAGGGGGGAATAATACCGGCTAGTTCTTCAGAGCAAGATCCGTGGAAGTAGCGGTAGAAAAGGGATAAATCCCCAACAGCGCGGCGATGAGCGAGAGAAGGGAGTTTTCTCGTGAGGGCTGGGTCATTGATAAATCGAATGGATCTCTTTTGGATAGAATCAAGGATCTTAAGTGTCGAAGGTGATGCCGCTCCCCATATGTGGGAGCAGTACTCTAGGTTAGGTCTTATTTGGAAACATAAAGAGTGCATAAGTTGGAAGGGGAGAAGTATTCTTAGTCATCATATTTTGACCTTCCCCTAAAAAAGCAGTTTTACAATAGCAATTAACTGTATAGCAAATACAAAATCTTGGCTTTAAATTTATCAAGAATTTGTATATTTACTAATAAATTGCAATTTAGCGCTGCCCTATTTTACACGAAATACTGTATGCCTAAACTCAATAGTTTATTAACATGTAAAACATGACATTTCCTAACTTAGTTTGCTATTCCCTGTGCAAAAGTCTCTACTTTTGGTTTATCATTAAATAAAAAAATTAATTTGCAGTAATTCCCGATTTTAACCGGAAGTTGTAGTTTTTGAACAAATAAAGAACGAAAAACTAAGATAGGTTTGTGTAAGCTTTTTTGCTAAGTTACAGGCCGATAAACTATAAAAAATGACAATATCCCCTAAATTATTAAGTTTCATTAATTACAATTCATTAAGATACAGAATGTTCCATTTAAAATTTAACGGCCAGATTCTCCAATGCTAGTTAGACAACCAAAAGTTTTAAACTGACAAGTGTAAGAATAAGACAACTTTGGTTTCTGAGATTTTTCGCAATTTTAGTACGTACCTTCGACAATAATAGAACTAAGTTTATTCTAACGAGATGAAAATCATTATTTAGTAACCTTAGCAAATCGCTGAAATATTACCATAATTCATATGCTTTTTAATGACGACTTATTAGCAATGACAGGGAGAAAAGCCTGTTAAAACATAACTGATCAACCAGAAGATCTTAGTTTAAACCAGTACTAAATCTTAAACCTTTTTAGTGAATCTGAACGTAAAAGTTGTGGCAGCTAGTGGAAGAGCTGGTAACATTACATCCCCATAAATATATTTTGACACTTGATTACAATGTTCTGTACCACCGACCAACGAAATCTTCTAATAGGCCACTCACCGTAATTAACTCTATATTGTACCCTTAAGTTAAGCTTCCCTTGGCTATCCTACAAAAAAAATGTTATCCATAAAAGCTGCATTAAAATATGTTTAATGTTCTGCAAATAATAGGTAATGTAAGGATGGTGTTTTTTTTACTTTTGACTGTAAACACAAGTTTATTATTAACAAAGTAATAAAAATTCTAAGAAACTTCAAACGAAACCGAAGGAAATGAAAGTGTTTAATATGACATGGGTGTCTCCTAAATAAATAGTAAGGTTAACAGCCCCGAGAGTGCGAAAATAGATGCAATAAATTTGCATTGAGAGTCCATTGTTAAGTCGTTAGACAGTTCACGACATCCTGTAATATTTAAAACCAGCAAAAATCCCAAACCCAAGCTGAGCAAAAATTAAAAAAAAAAGTAGAGGACCCGATGAACATTACTTATCCCAGGTTTATGGTTGTATAAAATATATAAAATACGAACACACAAAAAAAAATTCTTAAACTAAATTTGAAAACTCTCTCAATAATTTAAAGTAACATGAATTCCAAATAAGAGTATAACTTCACCTTTAGACCTTCTCCAACTTTAACACATGGAAATTACATATATCAATAATGTTGTTTACGTTGAAGAAGTGTAATTAAATTTAGCATACACTTTGTTATAATGAAAAAAGAAAGTTATTGTAACAAAAGTAATCACATCTTGTAGTTTTAGAAGATTTTGATGTAAGAGCCGCGTTCTTTATAACAAAATTTTAATATTTTTCGGGCACTTCTTTGTAGAAGTACTTAAAATAATTTCCAATAATTTCAAAGAAGTTTCTAGAATTAAAAAAATCGTCCCTGATTATAAAGAACGGGAATTTTAGGTGTTTCCGCCACTTTAAAGTTTAAAAGCGCTGCGTGGTTGGTCCTCTTGCTGTTCCTATTATTTGTCTGCCTGTTGCGTTGTGGAGTCGCGTGCGTCTTTTATGATGTCGCCCTGATAAAACAAAACGAATAGCCGCCGGCTTCCTTGGTTTCATTGACACCGTTCCTTTGTGATTGTTATTGGTGCAATCACTAAATCAGTGCTTGGTATTATGAATCCAGAAAAGCTCTTTAGGAATTGGGAAATGCCTAAGAGTGTCATAAATAATTTTCAAGGCCGTTTTCCTCTAAAATAATGTCGATATTCATTGGTGTGGAATTAAAGAGGTCTTGAAATAAACCGTACCATTTATCAATTCCTTAAAATTTATTTTGATTCAGATGGCTGCGATTCTTTAAATCGATGGTCATTTTACTTATATTAAGATATTATGACGAATTGAAACACAAAAATAAAAGTTTTGTTTTAAATTCTCTGTTCTTTTATTAGGAGGAAATATGGCCAGATACGTGAGTTTCCCACTTTAAAGTAATACTTTCTTGAGCTATGTATATTAGATATAAAATTTACTTATGGTAAAGTAATTTTCTTTAATACAAGAGTTTCTTTTTTTTGCGTAAAAAAACATGCGAATTAAAGTCATGAGGTTTAATACAAATCGTATCGCAAGAGTGTCATGTCTAATTTAGTTCAAAAATTAAAGGTAAATTGATTTATATCCAAAAAGTCTAATAATATCCAACAATAATATAATAAAGAACAAATCGAAAACTAAATTCCTGGGCGTTTTTACAGATGTCGGATTTACATGGCCGTCATTATATTGATTATCTTTCCGGAACTACGTCCAGTTCATGTTTTGTCATAAACAACATTAAGTCACTTAAAAAACATCCTTCTTTATATCCACGCTCATGTCATGAGTCGACTTTCTTATGGCATAATACTTTGGAGTTCTACTGGTGAAATTCAGAGGTTGCTTTTGATGCAGAAGTGCCTCTGGAGTTGGTTGGAGAGAGCATGCCCAGCCCAATAACTTTTTAAAGAGTATAAAACATTGTCTGTGTACTCCCTATACTATTTTCGTCTGCTAATATTCGTAAAGAAGACCCACATTACTTTCAGTTAAACAAAGACTTAAATTTGGGCATGAGTACGCGCAATTATTCCCAAATCAGTGTACCGGCCCATAACACATCTTTCTATGAAAAATCCTCATTATACTTGGGCTTGGAGGCCTACAACGGATTGCCGGAGGTAGTAAGACGAAGTAGCCATAAGGCATTCAGAAAATGTTCTGTATTGTCACTTGGACCTCTTTAAAATCATCAAAAACTTTAATTGAATTTGCGTTATAGGATAGGTTTATGCGATGTTATTTATAGTTATATGTTTTCCATCAATATTCTGATTATTGTTTTTTTTTGCTTTAGTTTTTTTATTTGATTTACAGTTACTTGACACACCCTATGTACATATTGTATTTAAAGGATTAAAGGAGTGAATAAATAAATAAATGCTTAACAAAATTGTGCGAAACAATAAGAGGTGTAGTAAGGGGGTAAGATCAAAAGAAATGAAAATGTTTCGATAAACTAGGCAAGCCATTAGATTTAAGAGCTGCTTTTAGTACTGTTTTTTGCTTAATTTATGTCAAAAGGACAACTGACGGTGTCACAGAGCGTTAAAAGTTGACGAGTTTCAATAAATGTTTTACGGGAGTTGGTATGTATATAGCAGTTTAACTAAAGTTGTTGTTTAAAAATGTTGGAAATAATTCATATCCTGAAGTTTATTAACTGAAATGTGTTTGTCTTCTTCGTTTTGGAGTTTTCAGTCCTGAGATTGGTTGGACGCAACTCTTCGTATAATATACTATTGTGGTTTTAAGGGATACGAAATTTGACGATCGGCTCTCTAACTATTAAATCTCCGGCTTACAAAAACTTATGTAAATGTAGGTATGCCAACCTAACAAACTGTAATACACATAACACATTTTTCCACATATAAATATTATTTTATTTACTGCACACCAGTCGCATCACATCAGTATAAACCTTTTACTAACAAAAATTCCTTTAAAAATGTATAACCATGTCTATTAATATCTATAAAACATCCTTAACAAGCCACAAATTTGACATGGCGTCTGCGTTAATGTTGTTTGCATAGAGCCTGCATATTTACGAGATGCATTTGAATATTAAATAAAGCAGAAAAGCGGATCTTCGGTTTTCAGAGTTAACTATTTCACACGACTTTGTCCGGAGTCTATTCTTAAAATATTCAATCACCTTATTTATCGTATGGCAACAATCACCATAATTTTACATTTTTGCTATATTTTTACTGTAAAACAAAATTATGTCACTTAGGACACGGAATTCTAACATTGGCGAGGCCCGACTCGACAATTTTTTTTTATATCATAATTAACGTAGTAAGTTGAAAGAAAATAAATATTTTTATTTATCGTATGGCAACAATCACCATAATTTTACATTTTTGCTATATTTTACTGTAAAATAAAATTATGTCACTTAGGACACGGAATTCTAACATTGGCGAGGCCCGACTCGACAATTTTTTTTTATATCATAATTAACGTAGTAAGTTGAAAGAAAATAAATATTTTTATTTATCGTATGGCAACAATCACCATAATTTTACATTTTTGCTATATTTTACTGTAAAACAAAATTATGTCACTTAGGACACGGAATTCTAACATTGGCGAGGCCCGACTCGACAATTTTTTTTTTTTATATCATAATTAACGTAGTAAGTTGAAAGAAAATAAATATTTTTATTTATCGTATGGCAACAATCACCATAATTTTACATTTTTGCTATATTTTACTGTAAAACAAAATTATGTCACTTAGGACACGGAATTCTAACATTGGCGAGGCCCGACTCGACAATTTTTTTTATATCTTAATTAACGTAGTAAGTTGAAGGAAAATAAATATTTTTATAATTTCTGGTCCATAAGGAAAAACTTTAAAAAAATCATTTTTGGATATTAGGACCAATTTAACTTAAAATACACAAGCAAAATAATCAAGTATTGGTTTCATACTTTTTTAAATGTAAATATACTCACGTTATACAATATTTTTGTAATCCTACCTAACTTTTACAATTTAGTATAAATTTATGTTACTATTCCATTGTTGGTTTTAGTAAATGCCGCCATTTTATCATTCTTCTAAACGTGACCGTATTTGGTAGATTTCAACCTTTTTGGTAGATTTTTTCCATAATAAATGTTTTGGTAGGGATTGGTAGTATAGTATCGGTAGTAGATTGTTAGTCCATTTTTAGTTGAAAATGACTGTGGGCAAGGGCGTTTTTAGGGAGAGTATTGGGCAGGCGCGGCCCGTCCATAAGGTCATTGGGTCAATGACCCACCTAAATTTATTTTCAATGATCCACCTAATAATTTATTTCTTAAAACCAAACTTTTCTTTCAAAAAAGTTCAAGTTCCATGCGAAAACTCCCCAAGAAAGAATCAAGCCAAGCCATCGTCGAAATATATCCAAGCTTGCTTCGGGCTGGGTCGTATTTTAAATTGGCCTCATAGATTTATATGGACGGTATAAATTTATTAAATCTAGGAGAGAAACAGACGTACGCGCGTTAGAAAGTTAAAAAGAGACAAAATTTGTCGACGGCCCACCAATAATATCGCGCCACTCCCACTATGGAATTACACTCGAACGGCCCCGTGAAATATACTCTTTCAAAACAATTTGGGTTGGAGAAAGAAAATCTAATTAGGTACCTAATATGCGCATTGTATTTGCATTGTATTAATGTATTATTAATTAGCGGCTAAACGTAAAAATTTAGAAATACGATTTCAGCCACGCCAATGTTAGTCATCAAATATAACGGCATCGGACTTACATTAGCAGCGTAATCCAGAGGTAGAATCTCAGCGAGTTAACCAAGAGGTCGTGGGTTCGAGGCTGTGCTGGAGTATTTTTTTTTAATTTGTGTTTTAAAAAAATTAGATCGGCTCTAAAAGGTGTATTTGCAACAAGTTAGCACTTATTCCTCGATCAAATATTTTAAAAATTATTTGTAATCTCATACCTACTACAGCTGGCGGCCTGCGCTTGCGTAGACAAAGATCGTATTACTATGTCTAGCCGCCAGTATTGTATTTATTAAAGAAAACGGAGTTTCGCCAGCGTTCCTAATTTTATTTTACGAATAATCATACTTTTAGCCCAGAATAAACACCATCCATTTATTCAGGGCTTTTAATACAAGGCGCGACCTCTATTGAGGAGACGCTAAACGTATCAAGACGGGAAGCCGCTAACAATCTAGACTACTAAATCACATAGAAAAGTAATACTAAAAGTCATAAACATCTAGAGTAGCAATGTTCAATATACCTATTAATACATTAATACTATTAGTACCTATTTTATGATTTTTGCGGTGTTTATTTAAAAGGAAAGAATTTTTTGGCAAAACTAGACACCTTCCTTAATTAAAAGAGTATTTTGCTTGTTGGCTTGATGTCACTAGTTGCCACAAAATTTTGACCCACCTGTAAAAAAATCACGGGCCGCGCCTGGTATTGGGGGTAATCCGCATCCCCCCGGATCTGTGCAGGTAGAAGATTTTTGTACAGGAAATCTATTTTACATTTACCATTTTATTAAATTCAGAGCTGCTTAATATCATCATTGTATATCTACATCTATGGGGATTATTGGAGCAGCATGTGATGGTGATTTGGTGGAAAGTTGAGAAGCAAAAATCTAATCTAAATTTAGGGTGTTATCGATTTTTTTGTTGTGTTTATTTTATGGTTCTATTTAAGGTGACACGTATAAAAGTTTTATGATAGGAATAAAGTAAGTTCAAAAGTAAAATGGTGGTATTATTAATAACTTAACTAATGGTAAAATACAAAAAAAAATTAAAACAAGGATCTTACTTAACGTTCTATTGATAAAAAAGAATTCCAATATAGCATTTGTTAAATTATGTTTAACTTAAAGATATTCAATAACTTAATAACTTAATAACTTCGGTGACTTCCTAATTTCTACAGTGTGTAAAAAAATATGGAAACCACAAAATATCTTGCAAACCGTTCATCCGATTTTTATGAAATTTTGTATACTTAGATACGAAATTACGCCCGATCCAATGGTGAGTTCCGTTGTCAAATGTACCTTTTTCTTGAAATCGACAGGAACTTTATTTTAATTCGATTTTCGAATTCCGCGTAAAATTCTGAATACTTCTTATCTCAATAAGTTTATTAAGTTCTCAAACATTTTATCCTAAAGTTGGCAGTTAAAATGGTGGTCAAAAATCGTCATTTTAGTGTATTTTACCTTAAAATACCTGTACACGAAAGTTTACCTGAAATGTCTGACATTGTCAGTTTCGTTTATTTACAAAAAATGGATCATTTAACAGAAACCCTCAGAATGCGAACGCAACAAGAAGTTTGTAATATTTTTAATGACGAATATCCTGAGAGAAATCCATTAACTAAATCTACTGTAAGTAAAGTTTTTAAAAAATTTCGTCAAACTGTAAAAAACGCTATACGCTCTGGCCGACCTAAAAGTGGTGATAAGGCTCTGACTGTTTTACTCAGTTTAGAGGAAACTTTCTACCAGAACACTGGGAAAAGAAAACAACTTTTCACACATGTCCGTAGACCGCCTTCTGAAAACCGAAAAGTTTCATCCGTACAACATAAGAATTGTGCAAGAGCTCTTAGAAGATGAGTACGACAGGCGCTTGAAATTTTGCGAAACCATGATGGAAGGTTGCAACGCCAATCCAGATTTTGCCCACCGAATAATTTTCTCTGACGAATCAACATTTATTTTTAAATGGAAACGTTAATGGGCATGATTGTCGATATTGGGCCAGGGAAAATCCTCACTGGATATGCGAAAATCGTCCGCTGTAGATTTGATATTTCTTTATTCACTGTATTAGAAAATTAAAATTTACTAGCAATTTATCTAAAAATAAAAAAATCAGAGGAGGAAGATGAATGTCTGAAAAATAACAACTTTCAAAGGAAGCAAATTGGTATGATAACGAGGACGATATTAATAAAATATGGCCTGTTTATTTCCAGATATGATATGTTATACAAAGGACTAACTTTTTTGCCAAAAGCTATTTAGCTTTTTAAAATTAAAACCGTGCCATGGAAATGGAACATATTGATTTTGTATTTAAACAACATAAAATATTGTTATTTTATGTATCATATAAATTAACTTACTATGAGATTTGAATTTAAAAACATTGGTGTAGGCTCCTACTTAGTATTCTCGGGGGCTTCGCTTTATTCAAATTTCTTATATTGATTGTCGGATTATATCTGGAATGCAAACACCACAGATTAAAATTTTATTCATTGAAAAAAGCTAAACGATTTTATATACAGGGTGCTTCGGAATACCAAGATCTGATAATAAGTCAAGCTTGTTTTCAGAATACAGGAGATTGTAAAATATACTATAAAAAGTCTGGAAAAAACTTCGCACAAAAAACTTCATAATAACAATTTTGAGTTGCAGGACGAGGGTGAAACTTTAGCAGATATCAAAGTCAACGAATAGTCTTAAAATCAAGATAATAATATATTTTTCTCTACTAACGTCTGTCACTTTTAAAATAAAAGTAGAAGCATTAAAATTATATTTTCAACAGTTACAATCGATACAATACATGGCAACAAAATGTAAACACATTTAATCAAATGCCTAATAAATAATGAATAAAAACTCGAGCAACATTAAGCCCTCTTATTACTATTGACACTTTTCTTAAAAGCAGCCCTTCAAAGCCTTCTTGACTTACGGCTTTCCGATGATACGATAAAACGTGGTCCCCAAATTGATAACATTCCCCCATTACAGTGCATCCCTTCAAATAATCAATATACAATGTTGCAATATTGTAAAGTAAAGCTAGTTTTATTTGAACCTATTTCCTGGCTACGAAAAGTGCCACTTTTAATTCCAATTTCGCTTCAAGTTGGAAGTTTAAATTGAAATTTTATTTTTGTTGTAGATTTGTTACAAAATTATTACTAAACATGCTTTTATATTTTTTAGCTATTTTTTAAGGTTCTATCAAAATTAAAGACTATTATTAATTAGGCTTGTAAAAGCTGCATACAGGGTGTCCGAAAAGTCTTAGTATGGGCAAATATCTTTGCTATTAGTAAAGATAGAGACACCAAATTTTAGGTGTATCTGATTGGTTAATGAATACTTTTTTATGTAATTTAACTTCGCCAACCATCGTGAGGGGTGATACTTGGGAGTTGAAAAAATTTGAAATGCAACGCTACCTCATTTTAAAGATCTTCAAAAAAGAATCATTTTACCGCAAACCCCATCTTAATTCGTTTTTAAATGATAAAAATTTTAAATGCAATTCCAATTTCGCTTCAAGTTGGAAGTTTAAATTGAAATTTTATTTTTGTTGTAGGTTTGTTACAAAATTATTACTAAACATGCTTTTATATTTTTTAGCTATTTTTTAAGGTTCTATCAAAATTAAAGACTATTATTAATTAGGCTTGTAAAAGCTGCATACAGGGTGTCCGAAAAGTCTTAGTATGGGCAAATATCTTTGCTATTAGTAAAGATAGAGACACCAAATTTTAGGTGTATCTGATTGGTTAATGAATCTACTTTTTTATGTAATTTAACTTCGCCAACCATCGTGAGGGGTGATACTTGGGAGTTGAAAAAATTTGAAATGCAACGCTACCTCATTTTAAAGATCTTCAAAAAAGAATCATTTTACCGCAAACCCCATCTTAATTCGTTTTTAAATGATAAAAATTTTAAATCGTAAAAAAACTTAAACATTTAAATACCTTCATTATTCCTCTTATTACTTTAAAAGTTGTTCGAAATAACCACTATGAACTTCTTGGTGGTAATAAAGTCGATTTTGGAACTCACTTTTCACATTTTTTAAGAATGGCAGGTGTTACTTCTTGGCAGAATTCCAAAATCGACTTTATTGCTGCCAAGAAGTTCATGGTGGTTATTTTGAACAACTTTTAAAGTAATAAGATAAATTTTTTCACGACTGTGCATCGCCTATAATATTGAAATTAAGAGTAATAAGTTGTGACAAGTTGTGTTTGTTAAATTTTATTAATTCATATATCATCCAACGCTTACGTTTTATTGTATTATTTTTGAAATGTACTGGATTTTCATAAACTTTTCTACCGGTCTACACAAATAAATTTGGTTACATTATGGAAATACCAAAATTAAAAATTAATTTCTATAAACTGTCAAACTTAAACCCCTAACTTCCAATTTAGCCAGATTTTAAAGATACAACTTGACGTTGCACTGTGAACCTCTTTTCAAAATGTTGGCCTAAGTTTAAATATGTTTTTTCTACGAATGTCAATAAAAACCTTTATTGTATGCTCAATAGTAATTTCGGAACATAGTGCATTGTTTTTTTCACATTTTCATTGTGCTTCAATCACCATGGTGATTCAACTACAAAATTCCCAATGTGTACGGGTATATTTTTACAATGGCGGCGCCGCGTCAACACGCCATAGTAATCGCATAGCAACGCAGAGAATGCAAATAAAAAGTAAATGGCAATTATTATTTTGACATCTTAAAAAGAAAAATATTACTAATCCCATTTTATGTAACAGTAACATTCGTAGAAAAAGTATAGTGTAAAACTCGCATGGAATGACCATTTCCTACTCGTATGATTTGCAGCACTCGCCTGCGGCTCGTGCTGCAAACGTCATACTCGTAGGAAATGCATGTCATTCCATGCTCGTTGTACAATATACTATTCTTATATTGTTTCTTTATCTGTTTATCTAGATATCTACCGTATGTATGTATGATGTGTAGATGTATGTAGATGGTTTTAATATGAGACCACATTTTGTTTTTGAATCATTTTTTTAAAACGTATTAATAGAAAATATTGGAATACAAATTAGCAATTTTTTTCTATAAATATTTTTATTTAAGTAAAAAATAAAAATTATTATATAAACTTGCAGAAAAATGTAGTAAATCGCTTTTATTTCTTGTATTGGAACGTGCACTGTTTAAATAAGTATAGATTTTTACTAGCGTGTATTTTATTTCTTTTGTTCACCATAACCGTGGGTAGTTATTTACAGAAAAAAGAAATGCTTAGGCGTTTTCCTCACGTATACATAATTTTATGTTTGACAACGTTGTTCCTTTTAGGTAAGTTCTCTTGCACCGTGTACAACTAAAAAGCTACTGGACTAATTATTAGGCTGAAGTTTGGAATGCATATAAAAGTACTAGCCCATTTTGAAAAAAATATAAGGCACATTAGATACCAAGATTAAAAAATGGCATCACTAAAAAGTAGGGGTTTCAAAATACGCCTCTGCATGAGCTCATTTAGAATCAACATATGTTTCATCTTAAATTAACCCAACCGGAACAACAGGGTGTTATAAAAAATAGCTCTTTGTTATGTATATGCGCGGGGCGCTAATCACACGCACCTGGTTACGCCACTGCCTCCAGTATCCCCATGCCTGATTCCTTGTTTTATATTTATCGGCTTCATTTCTTTATGCACTTTGATTATTGTGAACACTTTGTTATTGTTGATGTTAGTGAATGAGTTTGTATATTTATAATCAATTCTGCTATTAAAGTATAGTGAACTTGTTACTTCCCAATGTTGAACACTGTCAAAAGCCCTTTCGAAATCTACAAATGCTATAAAGAGTGGTGTGGGATATTCATTTGCTCTTTCTCCTTATCTTCCTTGCTATGTAAAATTAATGTTACATATTCATTCCAATTTGAAATCTTTTTCTCAGGTAGTATTTAGTTTAAGAGAACACGAAGGGCATTAATAAACGTTTTCCCACCATATTTCAACATTTCTACAGTTATTCCATCTTTAATTAGTGCTTTGTTACACTCTATTTTCTTAAGGGCTGTCTTAATTTCGGATTTACTAATTTCTGGTTATAAGTCGGAATTGGCATTTATTATTTTAGTCTGTATCCTCCTTTTAACATATTCTGCTGGGTTTTGTTTTATTTCATATAACTTTGTGTAGAACTTGGGTGTGGTCTTAATAAGCTTGTTATTTGATTTTCATTTTTGAGTTTATTTGAAATACACCTAGCCTGGGTTTTAAACATTTCATGTTCCTGATTTTCTCTATAATTGCCCCGAATTTTGCTTCTTGTATTTTCCTTTTATCGGTTTTCTGATTGACTTGTTAATCTATTCTGTGCAGTTTCTTCTTCTTTCTTTTGACAATTTTATTCTTTTAAAGCTCTTTTGTTTTCTAAAATGTATGCTTTCTTTTCTTTGTCTTTATGTTACTTCTTTTCCTATTTCAGTCAGTGTTTCTGTTAGCAGTACACTTGAGTACACTGTTAATTTCATCGATGTTTTTGCTATTGCTCTCCAGGTTTTTGGTTAGATGATATTTTACTTCTTTTTTTTTTAGTATAAGTGTGTATTGTTTTAGTTCCCTTCTTCAGTTCAAATATATTGTTGATAATTAGGTTGTTTCTTATCATTCTGTGGTCGCTTCCTGTTGAGAATATATTGAGAACTGATACATCTTCTATTATTTCCCTTTATGAGGATAGGATGTAGTCAATTTCATGGTTAGTCCTACTGTGCTCAGAAATGAAAAAAAAATTATATAAATTTTCCTATCTGTAAATTAGAATTTTATTCAGGAAAAATCGGAAAAAATAGAACACAGAAACAATGTCTTTGCGTAAATACTTTATTTAAAATTATTCTTATAGTTACTTTTAACAAATTCTCATCCAACATACCTGACCACTCACCGATAAAACCAGCACCGATGGTTCAATTTTATTTTAAAAACCTAATCCAAAATTGATAAATAAAACAATGATTGTTGTATTAAGTAAAGTAAAATAGAGTTAATGGGTTTATTGTTTTTATAAGTTTAGCATATGTTTCTTAAAAAAAAATCTGTAAAAAATAAATAAAATTCGGTTCCTGCCGGCAGTACGTCCGTTTTATCCCCAAGTATATGCCTGTCTATTTTGCAGTTTTTTCATTTTTTGTGTGTTTTAATAAAGTAGATTTACACGGATGTTGGGGTTTTAAAAAATTTATGACAGCGTTTCATTGCCATCTATATATACATATTTTATATCTGGCAACAACGGTAAAGTAGCGGCTCGACTGCACGCCTGCGGGGGAGTTTTACGATTACGGCGGGGTAGTGCGTGATGCACAAAGGAATAAAGGTGAAAGGGGGGAATGAAATAGGGGGAGCGTCAATTTGAAATTAATGGTTTCGCAGAGGTTCACGTATACCTTTAATTAAACTTTGTCAGGAGTAATTTTGTTTTATATAGATAATATTTTGATGGTAATCTGTCATAATGGTGTTTTCCATGACTTTTCGGTTATTTTGTAAAATATGAAGAAATGTGTTTATTTTTAAAGTAACTGTGGGTACAGTTATGTGATAAATTCACAGAAATAACTCTATCGTATATTGAATTAGATACCAATTCACTTAATGACACACTCTGTTCCGTATTGCACAATAAAAATTCGGTTTCTTTCAATGATTAGTGTATCACTCTTAACCAATAGGTCATAAGATTGCTTGAAATATAACGTTTCATTAGTTTTTAATTGGTCGTTTAAATATAACAATTATTTGATGCAATAATACCCTATTCTAAATTCAATACAAAATATATCATTGGTTTGAGTAAACGTTTATTTGAAAGAATATACATCATATTTAATCGAAATACTTATTATTGCAAAGCTTTTTAGATTTGTTTTACTTATGTACCTACCATTAAAGACTAAGATGAGTTGCTCCAGTCCAAAATTGCAAAAGATCTATTACGAGTATTTTTGGCGTACCTTTAACGCAATAAACAAATAGGCTGCAAGCATAAACAACTATTCAACGAACCAAATACCAACAGCACAATTTTAACCTCTCCAAAGGGTGTCCGCGAGTAACAGAAGTAATATTTCAGCCAACAATATAAGTCATTGAATTAATATTTTTTTATTATTTCTCTAATACTTTATATATTTTATTGGAGTGTTTATTTTAATTAACATGATCTAACGATTATTGACCTTATTTTTAAATTTTTTATTTAAACTATAGTTCTTGTTCGTTTAATAAAATTGTAATTTAAATCACACTGCCTACAAATAGCTATTTTTCGCCCAATTATATTTAAGCATTCTCATCAAATAGTTTAATTTTTTGACTCTAACAATTCTACACGCTAAGAAATAATATAAATTTATTGGTTTTCAGTAACATTTTGGTCGTTGAAAAAATGGTAATATAAACTGCTGGCCACTCGAACTTACACATAGAGATTTTTAGGCAAAATTTAAAGTTCAATATTTTCAACAGGAATGCAAATTTTTTAACGCGTCTTGCAGATTTTAAGAGCTAGTTTTTTTCGGATCAAGCTGCATGACGTATATTTATCGTAGGACCATAGGTTTATTATATACGGGGTGATCAATGAAGTCATGCAAAAATTCAAAAAGTTTGTATGAGTGAAATTTCCGCAAAAAATTTTTTTGGTTGTTGCAATATGGTTCGTTACTAAGGTAACATCAATATTTCTAGACGTTTTTGTCACTTTTTGGATTAAGGCCCTTAGGTCTTGTACACACTACTAAACATAAAATTTGCATAGCAAAATTTTTAAAATGCTATAACTTGACATTGGATTGACGGTTCTTGATGATTTTTACGGATTTCGAATCCTTATTTCACGTAGATTTTCTATAATCTAAGCATTTTATTTGGGGGTTGAAATATACAGGTTGAAATTTACACATTATACCGGGTCGATAATAGACAAAAACGTAGGGTACGACGCGCTCTAAGCTTTGGCATTATTTAAGTTTTTGTAAAAATAAATTCTCACCTCAAGTTGTTTTTGTTTAATGTCCTTCTCACTGTTCTGTCCAAAACTTTCACCCCAGTTTATTGTCTCAAAGAGTCATTCAGTTCTTTGTCTACCCCCATGCCCATATTTATGATCGGCTGTAATTTCTACGCGACGCGTCAATTTCAAAGTAGGGTTTTTTTAGGGATTGCAGGAACCTTTAAATTAGGTTTAGAATTAGAAATTTTGTAAGAATTGACTTTTGGCCGTTGTTAACCAATCTTGAATATTGTAGAATATAATGTAATAAACTTGTTCTTGTCGCTAGATTTTTGTCTATTATCGACCCGGTATAATGTGTAAATTTCAACCTGTATATTTCAACCCCCAAATAAAATGCTTAGATTATAGAAAATCTACGTGAAATAAGGATTCGAAATCCGTAAAAATCATCAAGAACCGTCAATCCAATGTCAAGTTATAGCATTTTAAAAATTTTGCTACCCAAATTTTATGTTTAGTAGTGTGTACAAGACCTAAGGGCCTTAATCCAAAAAGTGACAAAAAGTCTAGAGATATTGATGTTACCTTAGTAACGAACCATGTTGCAACAACCAAAAAATTTTTTTACGGAAATTTTACTCATACAAACTTTTTGATTTTTTGCATGACTTCATTGATCACCCCGTATATAATAAACCTATGGTCCTACGATAAATATACGTCATGCAGCTTGATCCGAAAAGCACTAGCTCTTAAAATCTGCAAGACGCGTTCAAAAATTTGAATTCCTGTTGAAAATATTGAACTTTAAATTTTGCCTAAAAATCTCTATGTGTAAGTTCGAGTGTCCAGCAGTTTAGTTTTCAAAGAAATAGGAATACTTTTGAACTCTAATAATAAGTCTATTTAAGATAACTTCAGTTGTTGAAGTCATTATTATCTTATCATGATATTCACATATTATTTATTATTACAAAAATAAACAAATAATATACTTACAAATATTTTTTAAACCATTATTTTTGTTATAATCACACGACTATACTAAAAATCCATAATAATATTTAGAAGCCGAAGATATTGGTATATTTTATTAAGCCTTAGTCATATGCTTTAGCCAGTGCTATTTACGATTGCAGATATAAACCTACAATCATTGCGTTATTTTAGCATACTTTATCGATATAAAAATCTGCCACATAACTGAAAGTCTGGCAACAGTGTTTCTCAAAAAGTAGGTGGGGGCCATATAATATAGTTGGCCAAATTAAGCGTAACTCTAGAATCTCTGATTGCTCTAAAATGTAAAAAAATGGTGCCTCCCTTTGTTTTTAAATCTATAGTTACTCACTTTTCGCAAAACTATTTAGCAACCTTGTTAAAAAGCTGGTAATAAGTAGGTAAGTGTCACAATGATTAAAGAGTTATTAAATTTTGTTTGCATTTTATATTCTATTGAATATTTCCGCAGGAATTATAGTTAAAAAGTTTTATTTATGATCAGCACAAATTTCTATTCATGTAAGTTATATGGAAAATATAAGTTCTGTTCCAACAGGCAGTCCGAACAGTTTTCTGACCGTCCGGGACAGTCAGTCATTTACATGCACTAAACGCGCCTGTCGCTATGCCACATGTAATAATTCTCTGGGCAACTCTATTTCTAATCTAAAACCGTTCTCGGACTCTGTGTTGGAACAAACCTATAAGTTCCCCTTGATGTACCCCATTTTAATCAATGTTGACCACAGCATTTAAAACTACATTTTAACTTTTAGCATTCTATTTGAATCGTCGTATTTTGAGCTTCAAAAATCCTAAAAGCAATGTGGCAACACTGACTCAATTATTTGTTACTTTGTAAAATTTAATTCAAAACTAATTGTCTTGTCTGGCAACAAGTAATATCTGTCATAAATATTGAAGAGCAGGTACAATTTTCTCGGAATCTTGCCAAGGTTGATTGATTCTGCTTAATATTCCTGTGGAATTCATGAAGGGGTAGAATTAAATTGCCGTGATTAATGTGGATAATAAATTGTTCATTATCTAAGTGCTATGATAATCGAAATGGCACCTTTATTATTACCATTTACATTTTAGTTTTATTTTTTAGGGTTCCGCACCCAAATACCGGAATTTGTCCGTCCGTCCATCCATCTTTTAATGTAAAATATCTCTGAAACCACATCATAGAGACAATTTTTCTGTAAACTGTGCCGAAGCCATTAGAACTATATAAATACGTAAAATTTGGCTTTGATTGCCATATTTTGTTATGCTTATGAAACTAAATTTTGCAAAAACAATTAGGAGCCAGCTTTCGAGGTAAAATCTAGGCCAGTAGGACATAAAATTATAAAGTTCATCTAGTAGGGAATGGTGCAATATTTTAAAATCTGGGGGCACGGTAGTGCTCGTAGATAACCCATTTTGCACTTACACACTTACTGATCATCAAGATTCTAGGATACTTTCCGTGACCTTACAATACTGGAATTTGGCATAGATGTAGGGTTCAGCAGGCAAGCAAATTTAGAAATCCAAAAACAGAGGCTTCTTCCTTTTAACCCCAAAAGTAAAGTACTATAGCGGTTACGAAATTCATTTAGAAAAATAATGAGAAAGTGTTTGGAAGTTGAAGGGGGACATTTCGAACAACTTCTCAAGCATGACAGACCATAAATAAAATTAAGTGGTAATTTTTTTTATTTTATAACCTAATAAATCATAATAGTAGTCTTTGAAATGTGGACCTGCATTCACATTACTTGATGCGATTGCTTCACATTCCTTGAACTGCCAGAATAACAAACGAAGGAGTTCTTAACAGAATAAATATGAACAATACGGCAACTAGAAATAATTCTGATTAACCTATTTTGGTCATGTCATGAGACACGATCAGTATGGACTTCTCCAATACATAACTGAAGGCAATATTGAAGGAAAGGCGGGTAGAGAAAGGAGACGAACATCCTGGATGACTAACGTAACTGGACACGTCTTAACAGAGAGCTACTTATACATACAGCCAGAGATCGATGGAGATATACCATGTTGTTAGTCAACTTCACACTTTGAGACTGAGAAAGACATACATACAACAGTGAGGAGGTTTAACACTGGGGGCGCAAGTATTAATGTTGGCATTTTAGATCAACAGATGGCACCGGATAAAAATAAACAATATACAATACACGCAGGGTTGTCAGGTAGATTCATCGATTTCTTTTATAACCTACCAAACTGACGATTTAATCATAGAATTAGGAACAAATGAGAAAAACAGTTTATTTGTCGATTTTAATTCTGTAGTATTATATGTAAAAAATGCAAAGAAATAAACTCCTTTAAAAGGCTGAATAAGAAACAATGACTTGCCTCTACATTAGACCTTACTACTTTTTACTGCCGAACAGTCACAAAAACTTCCGATTTACAATAATGTTTCTGTAAGGAGTTAAATTACTTGGAAATAATTGCATCAGGGTCTGCCAGAGTTGACAATTTCAATTTTAAATAGATTTTTTGCCAGATTTTATATTTCACATTGGCCCAACTACTATTTATATTCTGCTTTTAAAACATAATAGTATTTCATTTTTTACATTTTATTCCCAATAGAGAATTTTTCTTGGATTTTAAGAAGAGACATCGATTTTAACGTGTTAACTAATGATGAGTACATGTAGTGTTATGTTTATTAAATATGCATAAATTACATTGAAACTAATAACTTCATTTGACACTTTAAAATAGTTGTTTCAAATACCAAAGAGCAGGTATACACTTCCACATGCCCAATTAAGTTCTATTGATCAGGATTAATATTTCTCTCGGAATTCATGATGGGGTAAAATTAAATTGCTGTGATTAATATGGATAATGAATTGCTTACTAATCGGATAAGTCATCTGAGCGCCATGATAACCGAATGGACCTTGTATTAATTAAATTGCCCTCATATCAGCGATTCGATATAATTTATATGCAAGATTAACCTCCATATATTGATTCCTTAGGTAGGTAAATAAATTATTTTCTATTTAGAATAATAGAAATCGTCGTTCCCTAAAAGTTTGGGATTAGGAATTTTTGAAATTATAGAAAGAGTTTATTATGTTCTTGTTAACTGATACAACTAAAATTTTTTATTGGCAATAAAATGAACAGACTTCGAAAAGGCCCTAAAAGATATAAAATATAATTTTAAGTCTTTATTACTGAGCGTACTATAAGTCTGTACACCGAACGTACGGAGTAACAAAACTACCTGATATTCAGGAATTCAGGTGGTTGATTCCTATTGGTCAATTTTCGGAATTTAAGCGGTCCTCTTTACACCCTACAATATTCAAAGGGTGCGGGTGTTTCATTTATATTCTGAGTTTTGTGGCGTACAGTCTATAATTTTGTTTGTTGGTTGAGTGCTTTTTAAAAATATTGTGTTGCTTCTTTTTTCGGTGTGCTTTCTTTAAAATCGGGATATATGGCAGCTCTATTTGAATAAGTAACATTCACTATGAATATCGTATTGAATGAGCGTCAATTACCTGAACAATCTCCACCAAAGAAACGGATAAAACGATCTTTGTCCGTTTATGAAAAAGCGAGTATCATAAACATTTACAAAACTTGTCGAGAAAGCCAGCCCAATGGAACTGAAACGGAACGTGTTAACTTTGTTTCAAGAGCATCAGGTAATGAATTGGTATTAAGTTAAAGTTCACAATTTAACGTAAAAAAAGCAGTATGTAATATTGTATGACAAACAAAATCTACATATTTCTTTGTTTGTAGGAGCATCCATTAGCAGTGTTTATAAAGTTCTGGCAGAATAGTTACCTCTTAGATTTCGTTTTATCAAGTTCGTTCTCCAAAATTAAAAATACTTGTAAATTAAGTTTAAATAGACGGAAGATTAAGAAATAGTGTTAGTTTTATTTTAACTATTTGTGGCAGTGTCACAACGCTCGTGGCACAACAAAAGTCCACAACACAAAGAAAATCATTTCAATTATTCAGCCTGCTTATTTTAATAGTAAAGTCACTATTATAATATTAACCATTATATTGTGGCAAACCTTCTAAATTAAATTAATATATTTTCATTAATTTACCTATATACTACGCCACTGATGATTTTCGCATTATCACTTCTGCAAGTACTTGTGCAGTGTAAACCGGGCCGTCCGGCACCGCCTTGTCTGCTGATTACTCCGTACGTTCAGTGGATAGACTAGCTTAAATGAGCTCAAATTTATGATACTTGTACAAAAAAGTGCTAAAGAATGAAGTTGAAATAATTCCTTATTTATAAATTGTCATTATGGATTCTATTAAAAGCACTTTGAAACTGCAACGACATAAAATTTTGGAAATTTGCTGTACAACTTACTTAAATTTACAATTAAGTTTTCACTAGGTAAATTCGGTAATAAATCCGTAAAAATATTATTTATATCTTTAATTTTCCGTTCTTCTTAAAGCTGATTAATTTTCCTTTTAAAAGAAACTACACGTATACATCTTTGCAGGTGATTTTCTCTATCTTTTTAACCGATAAAATGTAAAGGCCTAAGGTAGATGGGAACAGGTAAGCTTTGTATATGTATGATGAGAATCATGCCAAAGAGGCAACTTATTGTATCTCACAATGAAACACATCCAAAGATGGACCCGCAGAAGGAAAGCAATATATAGCCTTAGCCTTGGGAATTTTGGACTTTGTCCAATTAGTAGTGGATCTGTTAGGCAGATGGGGTTTGTAGGTCTTGAAACCGCCGAGATTTTACAGAACGTTTTTCAGTACAAAGAATAAAAATATTAGTGGCATCATGGACCGAACAATACAGCATGTTCCGTTCTTGCGATAAATTACGGTGCATCAAGAAATCAATGAAAAACCCCGGGTCAGGTAAACAGCTACCTTTTACCCTCTTTGGGAATTATCCGACTGCCGTAGAGAGAACTCCCCCCTGCCGTTTAGAGAACTCCGTTAGTAGCAATCTCGCAATTCATTACAATTTCTTATGACAGAAACGATAGAGAATATGCCCTATATGGGAACTACTGTAATATAAGTACGGTAAAGCTGCTACTGTTATATAGGCACCCTATAAAACCAGCAACATAAGCACCTATTCTCTTCCCCTCCCCTATATCCTTCCTATTAAATCTTAATATTGATTTCGTTAACCTCAATATTACTAAAAAGCCACATCTTACATATAATATTAGTAAAATAAACAGCAAAAATCTACTATCTACTATAAACTAATAGAGGCTGCACCTATTATTCAATATTTCTCTTTTTTAACATTTGTTATATAAAATACCACCAAAAACATACATGTAAAAAAACAGGTCAAGTTCTCGTCAGGACTGTGTGCTTTGTTATCTGAAAAAATTACTGAAATGTAAAAATTATGCCAAGTTCCTTGCCTACAAGCAGTGTTTTGGTAAGCACAGAAAAATATCGTGTGAATTGAAAAATTTACAGACCAAACTTGGCAAGTTTTCAAGGGTCTGAATATTGCTCAGTTCTTTAATGAATCGGTCGGTTTTGCGAGAACTTGGCCTGGCGCACTCTGTACGCTTTGATTTTATTCTTTGGCTTCCAATATCCCAAAGATAATAACATTGTTGAATACAACTTTGTTTCATCTGCTTTCTCCCCTTTCCTGTAACTTTTTTTACGGCCAATTTGAATTTTATAACCTCAATAACCTCGAAAATGACATGGTAACATTTTTGAACAAAATTTCGCCGCCGTTCCATTGTCACCTTCTATTACATATCGACACTTTAAAGGTAAAACTCACCAAGTGCCAAAACAGACTTTCTGAGATATTTTATACTTAAAAAATTTTAATGCATTACTACCCATAACTCCTCAGACTTTTATCAGATTGGCCTGATTTTATTAGTGATAATACTTGTTAGTGTTCTCTTTATAACTAGTTATAGCACGTAGCAACTGTTTTTTTCTTTGGAAGCGGAAATTCGAAAACAACACTTGTTCACTTTTACTTCTCGGATGACCTATAAAACAAAAGTAGTTAGTGAATAAAACAGCCAGGTTGCTAAAGAAAATTTTATTTTATTTTGTAGTTTTTTAATCATAAGAACTTTTTTAAATTAAATTGCTCATCGGGTTCCGGCAAACGGTCGACCGCTGTGGATACCGGTAAAGATTGATACCAATGATGGGTTTCTTCTGGTATCAATCCCTTCCGGCACAGTTTCAAGAGATCCTCTTTTTTTTTGTTTGCTTATCGGGAGGAGTCGACTGTAGACTGGCTCAAGTTGTGGTTCATCAGTAGAAGTATCTTTTCCTCGTCGAGTATTTTTGCGGATATCTATTTTTTTATATTCCGTGGTGGGGTCGTACCGATAGTACATAGTGTCTGGTGACTTTTTCTCAAATTTTAGACATTTGATTTTCAGTCATGACACGATGTCTCCGCTTTCGTCGCGATTTCGATTTTTCAATGTCTGTGCAGCCAAGGCTTGGAGGTTTTTAAACTCTTTAAGCTTTATTAAGCTCAATTACCTTTATGTGGGTATGCTGTACTGCATACAGAAGGGCGGAAGCCACCTGCTGGTTGCGATTTTGTCCTCCGCAAGTGTCCGAAAATAATGACATTTCAGTCACCGTGGAGGACAACTTCTGAATGTACATAAATAGAATAGAGCCTATTTCGTTGCTTCCTCTTTTGCCATTAAGCTCGTTCCAGCAAAAGCAATAAGCGTTCTTCCTAATACTCTCATAAATAGTTAGGTTGTACAGGCAAATTTTTCTGGAGTAGTAAAACTCTGAAACATCTGAGAAAGGAAGCTGCAACACACTTTGCAGATCAAAGTTCGCCGTTACAACAGATAAATCATTTTGACATTTAATTTTATCATTTTCTTTGGCTTCGTTACACTCATTCTTGCGAATTATGTGCATGGAATAATCTGCTACTAGGTCCTTTTTCCTTTAATTATCAGCTGACTTGTACCTACTGCATGTCGCACATTGGTCCTTTTTGGGTTTAAAGAAGGACAGATTGTAGTTCGTACAAAATATTCGTCGGTATGTGAATTCGCTGACAGGGCGCTCAGTTCTGTTCTTACACATATCTACGTACAGTTCGTACATTTTAAGGATTGATAACTTGCTGTCGAGATATTTTTCTTCGAATTCTGCCTAAGATAATGAGATTCCATGGCCGGAAAACTTTCAATGTGTCCTTATATCAAAGATATTTGCTCTTCTGATGTTTTGTTTCCAGGTGATTTTCTATCGCTTATTCACTCCTTGAAACGCCACTGTGAAGTATTTGCCTTTCAGAGCAGTTTCGATGGGACCATTTGAAATGCAAAGAGTTTTCCGGAAGAAATTAGCACACACTCTGAAATGACCTCTTGGATTATCTAAAGCATATACTTTAGAAACTGCACGAGCAGATGCACTATTTTTATCAACTTTCCTTCGTTTTGGCTCAAGCGTTTGCACATTCTTGATGATAGTCTTTTTGCCGTTGATTGCTTCTAAGGCCCCAGTAAGTTTTACAAATTTCTGTGCGATCTTGTTCAGTGAAATTACTACTGCAGTTGAACCCGCAGGTATTGCAATTCACCTGTTGTGGAAGTTTAGCATTACAAAACTGTATAAGTGCACTACGATTTTTTGTCCTCGGTGTTTTTCCACCTAGTCGTTACTGTCGACAATAGAGGTAAATCTAATCAAGTACATTTTCATTTTTACCTCTTAGACATTTGTTCTAAAAGTTGTACTTGGCGAATTTTATTACAAAATACTATGACGCCAGTTGAAATATACACTTGATGATTTCTCCTTCTTATAGAAGTTAAAAAGGCGAGTGCACCTATACAAAAAAGTAAAATTGACCTAAAATGTCACTTAGTGAGTTTTACCTTTAAAGTGTCGATATGTAAGTGGATCTGAAAATTTCAACATATGCCCGCGATTTTTCTCACGTGGTTTATATGTTTCATAGTAGCCATATTCTAAAACAGATTTCCACAACAAAAAACTTTCTCTTGACATTTTTTGATGTTTCAGTCGGTTTAGTTTTTATGGCCAATTTTCCGATCCAGTGTTTTCACGCAATTTACAAAAATTAGGTATTTTTTTCTGGTAGTAATAACATTATTTTCTTGTTTAACGAAGACATATTTTAATTATTTTACAAAATTCTTTTAACGACCCGCTACCTAAAAACATTGATATGTGCTTGGACACTGTATAAAAGCATTGGATCGGAAAATTGGTCATAAACAGCGAATAAACTATCAGAAAATATCAAAAAAGGTTTTTTGCTGTAGAAATAATATGAGGCTTTAGGATGTGGGCACTAATTTTATCTGTAAAACAGGGTTCGGACTTCTCCACAAAGTCGCATCAAATTTTGTCCCAACCATCGATTTATTATATTATAAGGATTCGATGTCCGTATACTGTGAGCGTATAGAACGTGTAGCCTTATATTTGTTGATTTTTTTCCCCAGGTTTTTAGTTTACGAACTACGTAGGGTAGAGTGGGGTTATCTGGACCGTCAGGTTAAGTGGTCAACTCTAATATTTAAAACTTCGCGGCCAAATTTGCCTACTCGTAGCATTACTCGAGTATCTCCGACACGTTCCGAATCTGCTGCACGACGCAGAACGTCCTTGTGCTACAGTTGCGTGGTGGTTAGTCGACGAGAGTTTCTCGAAGTGAAAAGTAATTTCTGCATCGTTGTTAAAAAGATATTTTTTACCCAACTGATTGTTTTAAGTGATCGCTCTACTAAACAAGTGAGTACGTATTTTTGTGTAGTTTTTAGATGTGTGCATTTTTTAAGTTAAATTTGTAAAGTAAAAATTATAGATACTACAAAACAAATGGCTGAACAGTGGGGTTAGCCGGGCCAACTAATGGTCAGGATACCTGGAACCTGGTCCACCTAACCCCATTCGCCATTTTTGTATTTTCCTTAAGCGTAATTTTTTTTTGAAGTTATAATGCCACGAATTCGTAAAAGAAC
The DNA here is from genome assembly GCA_963971165.1 of Philopedon plagiatum. NCBI lineage: Eukaryota > Metazoa > Arthropoda > Insecta > Coleoptera > Curculionidae > Philopedon > Philopedon plagiatum. Next base: position 69,029,770 of record OZ020195.1, on the reverse strand, counting down.
CACTACAAATCGGTCATTTTCCGAAGAAACATTAAAGCTGGCCGTACGAGAAGTGATAGAAAATAAAATGGCAGTTCGGAAAGCAGCAAAAACATTTCGTATACCAAGGACAACACTTAAAAGATTTAAAGCTAAGGTAGAAAATGTTGGATTTGAGCAAGTGAATTTTAGTCCAAGAAATGAACATTTAAAGGTTTTTTCAATCGCTCAAGAGGAAGCACTTGCTCAGTACTTAAAACAAGCTTCTATGATGAATTACGGGTTAACCCTTAAGGAAGCACGTAAACTTGGTTATGACTTCGCCATAGCTAATAAAAATAATTTACGAAAAGGTTTAGATAATTGGAACAAAGATATGATGGCTGGAAAAGAATGGATACTCTCTTTTTTGAAAAGGCACAAGCTTTCCCTCAGAACACCAGAGCAGACTAGTTTAGGTAGGGCCACCAGTTTCAACCGCCACAATGTTGCAAAATTCTACGAAAATCTGAAAGTAGTTTTAGATGCTAATAAGCTTGAGCCCCAAGATATTTACAATCTGGATGAAACAGGTTTGTTACCACCATTAGAATTTTTCTGATACTTATTTTACAAAACGTAAAATTGTTTTAGGTTGCCTTACTGTTCACAAACCGCCAAAAATTATTGCAGCGAGAGGTGCCAGGCAAGTAGGACAAGCTACTTCCGCAGAAAGGGGAACCCTAGTTACTCTATGTGCTATAGTTGGATGTACAGGTAGAGCTCTCCCCCCATATTTGATCTTCCCGAGGAAACATTATAAAGAACATATGTTGAAAAATGCACCAGTTGGAAGTAAAGGGAGTGCAACACCGTCAGGCTGGATGCAAGGTGAATTATTCGAAGATGTTTTAAAGCATTTCGTTAGGTGCGAACGACCTAGTCTAGAAAAACCAAAATTAATTTTACTCGACAATCATGAAAGTCACCTTAACTTAAAGGCTTTAGATTATGCAAAGCAAAATGGCATAATTTTACTGACATTTCCTCCGCACTGTAGCCATAGACTACAGCCATTAGACATATCAATATTTGGCCCTTTTAAAAAATATTATAATTATGCCTGCAATAAATGGATGACCAACCATCCTGGTAGTGTCATAACAATTTACGACGTTGCTGAACTGGTAGGTGACGCGTTTCCAAAGGCATTTACAGTTCAAAACATAAATAGTGGTTTTGCCAAAGCTGGTATATATCCCTTTAATGATGATGTATTTACAGACGCTGACTTTCTACCATCCTATGTAACAGACCGTTCCTTAAATGATGAAACCCTTGTTTCATCCGTAAACGTAAATATACAAACCATCCTGTCTCCAAATGAAAATTCTGATACAAAACCTGGCTGCTCATTCCACAATAATATAAAAGAAACAAAAATGGCTACAGACGCTCTGTCAAACCCAAATACAGAGGTTCAGTGTGGATCTTCTCTAGAACCAAACTGTGCTTCAAACGTAGGAAGTCATATTAGTATTTTAGAAAAACAGCTTGTTCTTCCCGAAATTATAAGACCATTTTTGAAAGCACCGCCCAGAAAAATAAAGGCTTCAAGTAGGCGAAAGGGTAAATCAATGGTCTTAACTAGTACTCCTGTAAAAGAAGAACTTGAAGAAAGAGCACAAGAAAGAAAAACTAAAGCAGAAAAGAAAAAGACTGTTGTGCGTAAGGTTCTACAAGCATCCTCATCTGAGTCAGGAGAAGAACCTCATTATGAAGATTCTTCTGAATGGGAGGAAGAAGAAGAGAAAACCGAAGATGTAACAGTTTCTAGACAAGCAAAAGATTACAATAAAGGTAATTTCTTAATAGTTAAGGTACATGGAAAAAAATCCTTCAGGAATTACGCTGCAGAAATAATAAATAAAGTTTACAATGGGTACAATGTTGCGTTTCTAAAAAAGCAGCATCCATCCAATCGGTTTAAATACTCGGAGGAGGAGCCTAGTTTTATTTCATATGAAGACATAGTTTGTGGTCTACCAATACCTACTAAATACTCAAGAGGTCGATATGAGAATTTACTTTATTTTAACTCTGATATGTCTGAATTCAGCGTACAATAAATTATGTATTTCAAATAATTTAGTTTCTAGTTCCCAAACAGTTGTGAAGTTACCTGATGCGTTGGCTGTATAATGTATAAATAGTTCCTATAAGGGTTTAACATCTTTTGTTATATTGTTTTTTAAGTAAATGTTCTTTATTAAATGTGTTTGTTCTTTATTATTTATAGTCAGTTTAACTGGACAGTGGATCTACCCAGTTAACCTAACTCGTCAGGTTACCTGGTCCACTATTCTTGTTTATTAAAATCAATTTTAAATAAAAATTAATTTTAGTTTTTGATTTCACTGTATATGATTATGGTGCGATAATGCCTAACCAGTGTACTGAGGAAACTGACACTCGCTGATATGATTAAAATTGTAAATTATAATGATTTAAAGAAAAGTGGTCCAGATAACCCCCCTCTACCCTACTTGAATCAAGAAGGGTAGTAGAAAGAGATAAAATAGCATTGGAGTGTTGGAGCTCAGAAGTGTTGCTGTCTGTGCTGGTTGTTTAGGAAAACGGCTGAACCTCGGTCTGAACACTCGGTTACACATACGTCTTTGTCTAATGAACTAGGAAAGAAAAAGTGCGACTTATAGAGTTACAAATGACTCGGAGCGACTTTAAATAAACACTTTTAGAAATAACATAACCTATAAATAATAAAACCTTTTTAACTTAAATTTATTATTATTTAGCAGAAAATTAAAATATTTTGGGGCTTTTAGTACTTTTAGTAAATCTTGTGATGCTTCTAACGTATTTTTTGTACAAAAATACAAGGTAAAATAAGATGTGGCCAATGTTTACAAATTGTGTTTACAGTGTCGTTTAGAATGGTTTGTATTGGCTTCAAAGAATGTTAAATCATCCCGTAACCAGTCTTAATAAATCCATGGTCCCAACCCTGTTCTTGTACATACACTCCAGTATCGAAATAAACTTCTACCAAAGTTAAGTTATTGTATTTTAAAAATAAAAAGTGAATTTTTGCAAGTTGTTTAGAAAACTTTCTGTTTCAAGGTGCCCTGTATAACAACATAATTCAATGTCAATCATTTTGCTTTTATTTTTTGAAAAACTATAGATGTATGAATCTGCCTAGGTTATTAGAGAAAGAGAAATGTACCTACATACATACCTACATACATACCTACATACATACTACATGCATACAGTGTGTAACAAAAATATGGAAACCTCGAAATATGTTGCAAAACGTTCATCCGATTTTTATGAAATTTTGTACACTTAGGCACGAAATTGCGCCGATTCAGTGGTGAGTTCCGCATTGTTGTCAAGTTTACCGTTTTCCTGAAATCGACAGAAACTTTTTTTTGGAATGCGCTATATGTTATTCGATTTTCGAATTCAGCTTAAAATTCTGAATACTTCTTATTGGAAACATCTTATCCTAAAGTTAACAGTTTTTGAGAAAATGATGGGCAAAAATCGTTATTTTAATGTATTTTTACCTTAAAATACCTGAACGAAAATACGAAAGTTTACCTGAAATGTCTGACATTGACAGTTTCGTTTATTTCGTATTATACACTATACAGGTCAAACACAACTTCCTTTGATTGAAGTCAGTTCAAAAAGGAACATACAAGACAAGAAAAATACAATCTGCAAACTGAAAGTATTTTCTTCTTTTGTTCGTGTATAAATATTGAACTTTTTAATTCAATTGGAAATTAAAGTATTCCTGTTTTCGATTATTTCCACAGCAATAAAAGTTCCAACTATACATCTGAATTTATCGCTCAACGTAAAATAAATTAGTTCGTTCAAGATCCGTGTCGATCTAATGCCCTTTGGCGACTGGACTAGACTGTAGGATTAATTTCTTTCCGAATATTGACTTCCTCCAGCACGACATCACTGGCTTTTCTCTAAAATTTATCTTCGATATTGACAAGACCGCAGTGTTCGAAGCACGGCGCTGAGAGAGCCCATTTTTTACCCTAGGGTTTAATGATTAAGATACAATGTATAACAGTAATTAGAATTACTGCATACACTGCTCAACTTTTGCATAGGATTAATCTTTAAGTTTACTTTAAAAGACTTTTTACAATATAGCTTCACAACGCTGCTTATGGGAAAAACGTATTCATGTTGTTTTTAAGTCATTGAATCTTTAAACATGATCATTAGAAAGCACATCATGAAGGTCGTTGCAATGCGATGGTAATGACATGACTTTGTCGAGATCATAAAATTCGTGAAGGTCCATTAATACATGCACATAATATAAATACTTCCGACTACAGACTGTACCCGTTTCGTTCAAAAACGGTTTTATATTTGAATGATAAATACAGGATGTCCAAAAAGTCTTAGTATGGAGAAATATATTTTCTGTTAGTAAAGATAGAGACGCCAAATTTTAGGACTGTCTTATTGGTTAATAAACCTACTTTTGCATTTAAAACTTTTCACCCCAACTTCCTAGCGTCACCCTTCTAGTGGGTTGAAAAAGTTAAATTACATAAAAAAGTAGATTTATTAACCAATAAGATACATCTGAGATTTGGTGCCTCTATCTTTACTAAGGTACGTTGGGTGAATATGGCCCACCTACAATTGTTTTCAAATTTCTGAATGCATTTTTAATCATCAACTAAAATTCTTTATTCAGAAAATTATGTTAACATATTCAGTTAAAAATAATGTTGTACAAAAATAAAAATAAAATTCTTTTAACAAAAAAACAGGATATTAAGAAAAATATGTTTTTGGGCCGTTTTTCTGACTTTCACCGAAATATGGCCCGGCAAAAAAAGTATGTGCGAAAATAAGGCCCATATGGTTATGACTCTTAAGGCTGGCAGTCAGGGCAAACGAACGAATCTAAATCTTCGGCAGTCAAACCAACACACGCTTCATGTACCCAACTTGCACATACTGTACACCGCCTCATATCTTCGATGGCGTCTTAGTTGCAAATACCGCATAGCCAACTCTCATCGGTTTTATTTTCTTGAGACTTATTTTCCTTTTGAGAGCGCATTTCTTTTTTCTTTAATTTACTTGCTTCGGTATGTACTTTGCCAGGTGTATTCGTAGGGATATCTTTTAAGGATTCTTTCTTTTCTGTCTTAGATGAGGTGGCCGAAAAAATGTCTCTTTTTAGGAGCTGTGCTCACCCACCGTTCGCCTTTCGGGGCAACAACACTTTGACTATGAGGCAACGTAAGTCTGCACCCTTTTTCATCTATGTTAAAGATTCTTTCGGGTGCATTCAGCAGTTCGTTTTCCTTTAAGAATTTGGATAGCTTCTCAAAATGATCTTTAACAATAACAGGATTCAACTTTTGCGCTCGAGCAGGATTCATAGGTTGTGCTTTCCTCTGTGACAATTTCGGATGTCTTCTAAGAAAGGCCTTGTACCAAGTATATCCTGCCATTTCTTTGGCTGTATGAAAGTCACACCATTAACAAGGCAAAATCTAAAAACACTCCGACGAATGCTTTTTTGTGTTAACGGTACTCCTAGCTTAGACATTTTTATAATCCTTTCCTCAAATTCTTGCTCTTGTTCTTTAGATAAATGGCTTTCTCTTCCTAAAGTTCTCTCAGTACTACCACTTTTCGCATGGCTTCTTAACGTTGTTCTTGGGATTCCTGTTTTTTTCTCGACATATCTTTGACTTTTTCCATTTCTTAGAAGATTTAACGCTTCTTCCATTTGAATTTTTGTCCATTGCGCTCGTACGTTTTGACACTCTTTACCCATCCTTCCAAGAGGGGACAGTTCGTAACACTCTTAACTTATAATTAAAGGAAATTGATACAATTTTAGTCTTGGGCGTTAATACGGCCCAGGGCGGAAATAAGGTCCACCAGTGGGTCTTATTTCTGACCCTGCCTAAGGAAGAGTTTAAGGTTATGATGATTAATACGTTTGTTAAATGATGATTGTTGGTATAGTAAAACATAGCATACATACCTGTTAGTTGACACAAAAAAACCTGTGTGTTTAAATATTTACATTTCCGTAATATATGATGGTTATGACTTGCCGGAAATTATAACACAGAGAGGGAATAATGCATATTCACATCTAACTAGCCGTTGACGTACTGGATGCCGTTGGCGCAGATCAGATAGGTTAGGTAGTATTGTCTTTTAGTAATATTTAGTAAAAAACCTAAGAGATGGCGTCAAAATAGCTTTTTAGTGCGAGTGGGTCATATTTCCGCCCGGGCCATATTCAGTCAACGTACCTTAATAGCAAAGATATTTGCCCATACTATATAAGCCTTTTCGGACACCCTATATATTAAGACGTAACATTTTTGTCTTTCTTAGCTGAAATAAATCCATCTAAGAGTTTATATTTAGGCTTTTTCACGTCTCATGCATCTTTGCTTTCTAGTGTTATGGAATAAGTTTGTTCCACTTTTTTTCAATCTTCAGCTGTTGTTGTCGCACCGTCATATAATTTATTGGATAACTATTGCTTAAGCTGGGACAGAGTTATGGTAATTTACAGCAAATAAAGTTGGTTACAAAAGGCCAGCGATGGAAAACGTATTTTTACAACCAAAAGTAATATTACAGTTCAATTTTGAAATCGTTGTAAACGTAATTTTGTAAAATTACATTGCTTGGGTAGTGAAACTATAAGTCTGTACACCGAATGTACGGAGTAACAAAACTACCTGATATTCAGGTTCAGGTAAAATCAGGTCAAATTTTCGGAATTTAAGCGGTCCTCTTTACACCCTACAATATTCAATTGGTGCGGGTGTTTCATTTATATTCTGAGTTCTATGGCGTATGGTCTATAATTTTGTTTGTTGGTTGAGTGCTTTTTAAAAATATTGTGTTGCTTCTTTTTTCGGTGTGCTTTCTTTAAAATCGGGATATCTGGCAGCTCTATTTGAATAAGTAACATTCACTATGAATATCGTATTGAATGAGCCTCAATTACCACCAAAGAAACGGATAAAACGATCTTTGTCCGTTTATGAAAAAGGGAAGGGAAAGGGAAGGTAGGAAGACATATTACCTAGACGAGACTTGGGTCAATGCGGGACACACTGTTAGTAAAGTATGGGTGGATGCTTCAATAGAGCATCCCAGGCAAGCCTTTCTGGAAGATCTTTCGACAGGATTAAAAATCCTTCAGGTAAAGGGAAACGCCTGATTATTTTACATATCGGATCCGATGGCGGCTTCGTAGAAGGCGGCTCATTAGTTTTTGAGTCAAAGCAGATGGGTGACTACCACGCAGACATGAATGCTGATTTATTTGAAAATTGGTTCAAAAATATTCTAAGCCATCTAGAAGAGAACGCTGTCATTGTTATGGATAATGCTTCGAACCACAGTAGGCGTATTGATAAAGCTCCGAACATCGGAACAAGAAAGGCCGAAATACAAGAATGGCTAAGAAGGCATAATATTTCATTCGAGGAAGATATGGTCAAGGCAGAATTATTAACTCTTGTTAAAGAAAATAAAGGTGCTGACAAATATGTCATTGATGAATTGGCCAAATCCACCAATCGCAGAATTTTACGCCTGCCGCCGTACCATTGTGAATTTAATCCTATCGTGGCACAACAAAAGTCCACAACACAAAGAGAATCATTTCAATTATTCAGCCTGCTTAGTTTAGTGGCAAACCTTCTAAAATAAATTAATATATTTTCATTAATTTACCTATATACTACGCCACTGATGATTTTCGCATTATCACTTCTGCAAGTACTTGTGCAGTGTAAACCGGGCCGTCCGGCACCGCCTTGTCTGGTCGTGATTACTCCGTACGTTCAGTGGATGGACTTATAGTATTACCTCAAGCTTTATTATTATCGAGGTAGATTTCTGGAACTGAGCGCGGAAGAATCGGATGGTAGGGGATAACTTTATAATTTTTTTTATTCGCCAGGGATTAAAATTAACTATATTACTATTATTTATATTATGACCATATCCCTATTTCTCACTTTAGGTACCTAGCTTAATATCATAACACAAATAAAATTACAGTGACGTATGATTTAATCGAAAATCGTCGGCACATAAATCTCATAGAAAAGTACGAAACCTACAAAACCAATCACCTGCCAAAGATCAATTTTCTGTTACCTGTTACTTTACGGGTTATTACAAATATTAAAAGAAAACATTTTGGTCCATTTAATTTTTTTCAAATATAGTTTTATTAAGTACCTATGCCCTTATTGTCCAGCTACAAATGTCTAGAACAGCCCACTGAGCCAGTGTTTACTACTCACTCTATCCAATGACTTTCCAGTATGAGAACTAGGAATTCGGGAAAGTTATTAAAAAACCCATTCCAAAAAAAAATTAAATTCCAATATAATTTAATATTTAAAAATCAAACTGTTTTTGAAAGAAACGGATACCGTCTGTCGCATAAAAATACATTAATATATTATGCAATTTTGGTATTCTTCTTTATTTAAGAATAGAACGTTAAGTAAAATTCTTTCTTTAGAAACTTTAAAAAATATTTGTATTTTACCATTACCTACTTACCATAGCTGATTATCAATTTAATAACACCATCTTACTTTTAAACTTACTTTATACTTACATATAAAACTTTCATATATACTTTCCACATTACCTAGAGTACTGCTCCCACATCTGGGGAGCGGCATCACCTTCGACACTTAACATCCTTGATTCTATCCAAAAGAGAGACCATTCGACTTATCAATGACCTAGCCCTCACGAGAAAACTTCCTTCTCTCGCCCATCGCCGCGCTGTAGGGGATTTAACCCTTTTCTACCGCTACTTCCACGGATTTTGCTCTGAAAAACTAGCCGGTATTATTCCCCCCTTGAATGCCCCTAACAGAACAACAAGAGACGCGTTACGTATGCATCCCTTTACTGTCCAGCTACAAAAGCCTAGAACAGACCACTTCTCTCGCTCATTCATACCTAGGGTCTCCAGATTATGGAACAAATTGCCTGCAGATGTTTTCCCTTCCCGTCCCAACCTCCAATCCTTCAAATCCCGCTTCAATAGACTGCATTTCCCTTCTCTTCAGACACCCACGGTACGTTAGTACTTAGGCTTGAAGTCTACATGGGATGTCTTAGATAAAAAAAAATAAACAGAAACACACAATGTTTTGCACATAATTCGGTATTGTACCATTTTTGTAATTGTAAGTCATAAAGACAATTAAGTTTTATTTTTACGGTAGTAGAAGAACTACCTATGTATTTCTACAGTAAACATTAATAGAAATTTAAATCCCTGTTATAGCAAGACAATCTCTGGATAATAATAATAAAACAAACAAATACAATTCTTATTTATCTATACAGTACTGGGAATTGTCAGGATATCAGGTCTGATTATTTATAGATCCCGTTATTAAAATGTTATTTATTTTATATTTCAACTTGTTTATCAGTAAAAGTCTAGTTGTACATTAAAGATTAAAGACTTTAACTTTTAATAGTAGAAATAATACATGCTATTAGACAGGCAGCAATATCGATGTCGGTTCTACACGGTGGGCCAAGAAAAATGACCTTTTACGTACATACTACATACATATACGGTATTTAACAAAAATAATTTAGTTCCTGGGCGTTGCCGTGATTGTGTGAAATAAAGAAAACACAGTAAAGTGCGAATCGGCTCGCTTATAATTTTGCAGTAATTTTGAAGAACTTTTTTTCTATTCATAAGGTCATTTGGTCAATGACCCACCTAAAATTTTCAATGATCTACCTAATAATTTATTTTTTAAAACCAGAAGAAAGTCTTTTGTTTCAAAAAAGTGCAAGTTCCTTGCGAAACTCCCCAAGAAAGAATCATACCAAGCCGTCGTCGAAAGATATCCGAGCTTGCTCCGGGCTGAGTCGTATTTTAAATTGGCCTCATAGGTTTAAATGGACGATATAAATTCATTAAAACTAAGAGAGAAACAGACAGGTGCGGCCCGTGAAATTTTGAAAAAGTTGTATATCTCTGTTGCTACTCATGGGACCCATGCCAAGTTCAGGTTTTTAATAGTGAGCCTACTAGGAATGTTTTGGTTTATAAAAAAATATTTTGTAATTTGCGAAAAAAAGTTGCATTTTTGAATTGACCCACCAGGGTAAAAAATTAACACGCTTGTGTATTTTATTTATTATTTTTTCTAAATAAATTCTACATCAATCTGTCGACAATTCTTAAATTTTAAGAGAAAAAAATGTGTTAGTAGACAGTTATAGTCATTTGATGTTTTTTTTTTTAAATTATATATCAGGTCTCGTATCAGGTTTAAAAAACTTCAAATGACTATAACTTTCTACTAACACATCTGATTATTTATAGATCCCGTTATTAAAATGTTATTTATTTTATATTTCAACTTGTTTATCAGTAAAAGTCTAGTTGTACATTAAAGATTAAAGACTTTAACTATTAATAGTAGAAATAATACATGCTATTAGACAGGCAGCAATATCGATGTCGGTTCTACACGGTGGGCCAAGAAAAATGACCTTTTACGTACATACTACATACATATACGGTATTTAACAAAAATAATTTAGTTCCTGGGCGTTGCCGTGATTGTGTGAAATAAAGAAAACACAGTAAAGTGCGAATCGGCTCGCTTATAATTTTGCAGTAATTTTGAAGAACTTTTTTTCTATTCATAAGGTCATTTGGTCAATGACCCACCTAAAATTTTCAATGATCTACCTAATAATTTATTTTTTAAAACCAGAAGAAAGTCTTTTGTTTCAAAAAAGTGCAAGTTCCTTGCGAAACCCCCCAAGAAAGAATCATGCCAAGCCGTCGTCAAAAGATATCCGAGCTTGCTCCGGGCTGAGTCGTATTTTAAATTGGCCTCATAGGTTTAAATGGACGATATAAATTCATTAAAACTAAGAGAGAAACAGACAGGCGCGGCCCGTGAAATTTTGAAAAAGTTGTATATCTCTGTTGCTACTCATGGGACCCATGCCAAGTTCAGGTTTTTAATAGTGAGCCTACTAGGAATGTTTTGGTTTATAAAAAAATATTTTGTAATTTGCGAAAAAAAGTTGCATTTTTGAATTGACCCACCAGGGTAAAAAATTAACACGCTTGTGTATTTTATTTATTATTTTTTCTAAATAAATTTTACATCAATCTGTCGACAATTCTTAAATTTTAAGAGAAAAAAATGTGTTAGTAGACAGTTATAGTCATTTGATGTTTTTTTTTTAAATTATATATCAGGTCTCGTATCAGGTTTAAAAAACTTCAAATGACTATAACTTTCTACTAACACATTTTTTCTCTTAAAATTTAAGAATTGTCGACAAAATGATGTAAAATTTATTTATAAAAAATAATAAATAAAATACCTAAGCGTGTTAATTTTTTACCCAGGTGGGCCCCAATTCAAAAATTCAACTTTTTTTGTTTTTTTTCTTTACTAAAATATTCCCAGTAGGCTCACTATTAAAAAACCTGAGCTTGGCATGGGTCCCATAAGTAGCAACAGAGATATACAACATTAAAATTTCACGGGCCGCGCCTGGAAACAGATATACGCGCTTTAGGAAGTTAAAAAGAGACACAATTTGTCGACGGCCCACCAATAATATCGGAACACTCCCTCCCATTATAGAAATGCACTCAAACCACCCCGTAAAATATAATCTGTCAAAACATTTGGTTTGGAAAAAGAAAAACTAATTAGTTATAATAGCTAATATGCGCATTGTATTTGCATTGTATTAATGTATTATTAATTAGCGGTTAAACATAAAAATTTATAAATACGATCCCAGCCACGCCAGCGCTAGTCGTCAAATATAACGGCGTCGCGTCGGACCGGTTTTCTTACATTACCATCGTAGTCCAAAGGTAGAATCTCAGAGAGCTAACCAAGAGTTCGTGAGTTCGAGGCTGTGTTAGGGTGGACTTTTTTTTAATTTTTGTTATTTAAAAAATTAGATCGGCTCTAAAAGGTGTATTGGCAACAAGTTAGCACTTGTTCCTCGATAAAATATTTTTAAAATTATTGACAATCTCATATCTACTACCGCTGGCAGCCTGCACGTGCGTAGACAAAGATCGTATTACTATGTCTAGTCGCCACTATTGTATTTATTAAAGAAAACGGAGTTTCGGCAGCGTTCCTAATTTTATTTTACGAATAATCATACTTTTAACTCAGAATAAACAGTCACCATCCATTTATTCTGGGTTTTTAGTACAAGGCGCGACCTCTATTGAGGAGACGCTAAACGTATCAAAACGGGAATCCGCTAACAATCTAGAGTACTAAAACACGCAGAGAAAAGTCATAAACATCTGGAGTCAATGTTCAATATCCAACAGTACCTATTTTATGATTTTTGCGGTGTTTATTTGTAGGTAAATAATTTCTTGGCAAAACTGGGCACATTATTAAAAAACCTTCCTTAATAAGGAATATGCACATTTTTTTTTATTGCATAAATCGTTTAAGGAAGTCATTACAACCCCAAAACTGCTATTTTGAAGAAAATTACTGGGTTAGTTTAGCTACAAAAAATTTTTACTTTTCGGTATAATTTATTACAACTTCAAACGCAGCCATTTGCCCGCTTAAAAAAGTTACGTCACGAGGATAAGTGGCAATCTACATGTTAACGTAAAGCTGAACCGAGGGCTGCCTACCTACAAACGTCTAGAAAATCAAGAATTTCTATGATAGTCCGAAAGCAAGTCAGTATTTTCTCGAATGATTGTACCACTATCAATTGATTTACCAAACTGATTGTTAATATTGTAATGTTATATGCTTAGGAATAGAAAAATGTCAGTCGACAAGACCTAAAGTCAAAAAGGTGATTTTTTACATTAATTACAGAACATTTTTTCTGGGAGAGGAAATACAAGATGTTTACCGACTCTCAGACTAAGACAAGAAAATGGGTAGACGTTAAGCGATTATTATCCGATACAGCTACCTGTGACAGCTGACACAGTAATGGAGACCGGTATTAGTTTCCCAGCTGATTTTGTTGTTTATGATGGTAGCGGTTGTGTTTTTATTACAGTGCTATTTGTGTATAATTCTTTTTATTAAACGTTAAAATCTATTAAAAATATAAACTACAAATATTGTAGTATGCCAATGTGCAAAAGTATCACTGTGAGTGCACTGAAAACCTCCTTTTTCATGTGCCCAAAAAACCGATGTCGAAGAAAGTACCTACTGCAAATTTAATAAAAAATTTTACATGAAGAGGTATCTGTAAAGGTTAGTATCGCTAAATTCATGTAATCATATGTTGCTGTACATTTATTTTTATAGTATAATAAACAATAAGTGTTTGTAACTAAATTGTAAAAGCAAATCCAACAGCACTAACTTCCGGCCAATTTTCCGATTTTCTTTGCACAAATGCCGTTTTGGTCATTTATAACCAGTCTGCTTAATAAAATAAAAGGGTTTCTATCGACTAAATCTTCTAGTCTTTGGGAAACACTCAAGAAAATGGATTTACACTGAAATTTACATTACTCTACCCATTATAGAACGTTTACTCAATAAAAAAAGTGACGTCACAAACAAAAGAAATGCGTTTTACAAGATGTTGGATATTTGCAGGAAAATTTGCAAATAAAACCTTTTTTTGTTAATAAAACCCAAAATAAATGGAAAACAGCAACTGCCATGGACATTTAATTTATGTAGAAAATACAAAAAAAAAATTTTCAGTTTTTTTTAGATTACATGCATATTCCCTATTAAAAAAGTATATTTCGCTTGTTGCGTTGATATCAATACTTGCCCACAAAATTTTAAACAACCTGTAAAAAAACTCACGGGCCGCGTCTGCGTATCACGTTAAGTTTTTGAGATAAATGAAGATGAATAGGCGAAAAGCAGCCCTTTTGGCACTCGGTAATCCCTTGTAACTTGCGAATGGTACTTGCTAGAGGGATCTGCGGTGGCTCAAATTGGAGGACAAGGCTGCTAGTTTCCAATATAAAAATTCTTAAGCAGACGTTTTCACCAAAATGCGCGGCATAAGATTGTATACTAATATACATGTGTATCCCATCGACCAAGTTTCCAAGCTGCGTACTTGAAAAGTAGTTTCCAAGAGTACAAATGGTTGCTCTTTCCATTTTGATGTTAACTTTTCCCTAGGACCCCCAGGGAATTCAAGATGGCGAATGGAAAGGGCATAATTTTAAAACTATAAACACAAGCCTGCATGATTTGTTTGTTTTGGATATAACTTTCTGTATGTGAACCAAATCTAGCCACATAATTTAGCTATATTAGATTTTCGAGATATTCTAACAAAAAGTCTCAAAAGGCGATTTTGGGACCTACTTTTTGATTATATCAAAGATGAAAGAAAATCTCATATTGATCAACATCATTTAGTAATACACTACTCTCCATTTGCATGTGTATTCGGATTTAGAGCCTCTCCCTTCAGTGAGAGCCCTCGCGCCTCGTATACCTCTCTAGCACGTCCCATTCGGAAGTTCTAATGGCTTCAAATGGACCAAAATCGCCTATATATTTATTCATTTTTCTCAAAAACTTGACGTGTTATAATCAGCGACCAAGAATGTACCGGAAATGATTTAGAAAATTTCTGAGAGACTTAAATAATCTCAGACTTCAGAAAGTCACAGATAGTAACTTTTTTTGGCTCACCATGTATATTTATGTTTGAATGATGGCTCTTCTGTGACACCTAAGCATAAATTTAAGATAATAAAAACTTGTTATAAATTGAATCCTCACATTTTATTTTTTAATTAAATATGTTTTGACATTTAAAATTATATATCAATGCTCACACGTCACTTATCAGACAAATTAGGTTTGAAAATTGTTCATTTATTTATTGGATTTTAGTTGCCATGATGTAGTTGTTCATAGAATTGTGCCTTGGTCAATTGACCAGCCATTTGACCGGTCAATTTGACCGCGGTCAAATATTAGGTGGTCAAATACTTAAAATAAAATTGCTTTAAGTCAAAATAAAGAACGGATCTGGTCCATGCAAAGTTTGGGGAAACCCCCGGTTTATTCAGGGAGGTTGTGACGTTATTCCCCGTGAAAATTTAGCAAGTTCAGTTTATTTTTCCCTTTTTTTCGTCGTTAAAGGATATATTAAATAGAAAATGAGTGGTGGGAAAGCTTTCCAAAATTGCCAAAACATAAGATTTTGTTAGTTCAGTTTCATCTTTGTACCTAAATTTACAATACAAATATTAATAGTTATCTATTTAACGCAAATACTGAATCTGAAGTACTCGCCTTGTGTTATTTTTTCAATAGTTCAAATACGGTCAAACGCACAACTCTATTTGTACATATAGCCAGGTTTTTAATAATAATAATAATAATAATAAACCACTTTATTATTTACCAAACATAGATTTAAATACTAACATATACTATAATTATAATATCTGTGGTAATTAAGCCTCAGCTTTAGCATCACTATTTGTAAAAGTTAAAATATGGATTTCTCACTTGCTACCATTTTTAAATGACCACAGTTAATGAATATCTCAGCCCCACAAACCTCAGCAAAAATTTTCTAATAAGGCGCTAAGGAAAGGAATTTTATGAGACTAAAAAATACTATTCATATTACTGAATCGCTAGGATGTGTGAAAGGGAAAACGTTAGAGGAAGCTTATCGCAGTTTTGGTAAAAGAATCAGTTTTACTCTATCGTTAAGACCCGCCTATTATAAACGGATGCAGGGTCGCATCGATGAAAGATAGAATCCTGAGCAAACGAGCGACTTGCTTACTTTAAAATCTCTTTATTCATTAACTAGTTTCACATGTCATTTATCACAATACATATTTACATGTTTACAAATACATTACTATATACAATATTCAATATTAACATATTGCACAGTAAGACAATGCGGCCAGGCCATGGCCGGGGCTGGCGTTGACCCTTGGCGATTAAGTGTGACGCATATACAGCTTTAGATGAACTTTCAGGGCCATTCGGGTTTTAAATTTTAGATAATTGAAAAATTAAATACAGGCAATTTCATGTACAAAATTTAGCCAGGACGGCTAGTGGGTCATTGTCATTGCTGATGAATAGGGTTCGGAAAGACGGTGCGATACCATTGGCGGCGGGGCCGTAAATAAACTGTGTTTAAAATTAAGAGAAAATTAGTATCTAGGTTTCCATTTTTTTCATTTTCTCCTAATAAATAGTCCTCAAAATGTAAAAAAGTCGGTATTTTTCTTTATTAATTATCTGTAGAAATAAAAATGATATCGTCCTTGAGATGCCACGCTCACGCTGGCTGAGGCTCGATGACGTCACAACACACGACTCGGTCAACAGCGGAATAGGCGCCCGTTTAATGTTGAGTATTATTCTTACCGGACAGGACACTGTGTAACGTCGTTGTAGTTTTTGCTTGTTTAACATTTTAATCATCTGAAAACCAAAGTTATGCCTAAGATAACAGGTTCGTAGAAGTACCGTATTGTCCCAAAATGCACCAATTCCAGTGTAACTAGTCCCAATAAATGGTTTTGATAAATCAGATAAATTTTCGAATATAATTAAACGTGAGGATATGTTACAAGATATTTATAACAGATACGCAACACAAAAAGCGTATCATAACTAGAGTTTAACAAATGGGGGTAATTCCAGAGACGGCTTCTAACCTAGTTGGAAATAAAATTAGGATTCGATTTGAAAATAAAATACAAATATTTATTTACCCACATTGTGTTATTTGAAAGTGCGAGATACGAAAATATCATACAGGGTGTCTGAAAAGTCTTAGCATGGGCAAATATCTTTACTATTAATAAAGATAGCAACACCAAATTTTAGTTGTACCTTATTGGTTAGTAAATCTACTTTTTTACGTAATTTGACTCTTTCAACCCCCTTGGGGGGTTACGCTAGCGAGTTGAGGTCCAAAATTTTGGATGCAAACCTATGCCGCGTGGCCTCTTCGTTTAAAAGTCTTCAAAAAAGAAACATTGTTTTAGTATTTTAGTATTTATTTATTATTGTAATTAATTTTTAAATGGCAAGCCTATAAAAATTATAACTCGTAAATCGTATAATCGGGCGGGGCACAAGTCGACCATTAGTCGGCCACTTGTGCCAAACAGTACAAGTCGGCGCTGCTATTTTTTGTTTTGTAGGGCACTTTTTTCTAACTTTTTTCCAACTTTACTTCTTCATTTGTCGTTTTTATATGTTTTGTTTTTTGACATCTGCGCAGTAGACCAAAATGCGTACCACGCGCAAACCGAGCGTGCTAGACATGCGCACGGAATTTCAGGAGTTGGACTTTGGTGTCTACATTTGAACCCATTCACTTTTAAGAATATATCTGCAGTAGTTAAGGTACCACTGCGAATTTAGACAACAAAGTACATCCCCTGAAATTTCGTGCGAATGTCTAGCCCTCTTGGTTTGCGCGTGGTACGCATTTTGGTCAATGGTAAAACTTTTTCCCCAAGTTTTTTTCGACTGTATTTTTCGTTATTTGCCACCGCGCAGATAGCAAAAAAATAAAATCGAAAAAACTTGGGATAAACGTTATAAAGTTAAATACGCAGTGGTACCCTAACTACTGGAGATAGATTCTTAAAAGTGAATGGGTTCAAATGTAGACACCAAAGTCCATATCCTGAAATTCCGTACGCATGTCTAGCACGCTCGGTTTGCGCGTGGTACGTATTTTGGTCTACTGCGCACATGGCAAAAAACGAAAAATAAAGTCGAAAAAACCTTGGGAAAAAGTTATACAGTTAACTACGTAGTGGTACCTTAACTATTGGGGATATATTCTTACAAGTGAATAGGTTCGAATGTAGACACCCAAGTACATCTCCTGAACTTGCGTACGCATGTCTAGCACGCTCGGTTTGCGCGTGGTACGCATTTTGGTCTACTGCGCAGATGTCAAAAAACAAAACATATAACAACGATAAATGAAGAAGTAAAGTTGGAGAAAAGGTAGAAAAAAGTGCCCCACAAAACAAAAAATAGCAGCGCCGACGTGTGCTGTATGGCACAAGAGGTCGACTAATGGTCGACTTTTGCCCCGACCGATTATACGATTTACGAGTTATAATTTTCATAGGCTTGCCATTTCAAAATGAATTACAATAATAAATAAATACTAAAATACTAAAACAATGTTTCTTTTTTGAAGATTTTTAAACGAAGAGGCCACACGGCATAGGTTTGCATTCAAAATTTTCGACCTCAACTCCTTAGCGTAACCCCCCAAGGGGGTTGAAAAAGTCAAATTACATAAAAACGTAGATTTATCAACCAATAAGGTACAACTAAAATTTGGTGTCGCTATCTTTATTAATAGTAAAGATATTTGCCCATGCTAAGACTTTTCAGACACCCTGTATGATATTTTCGTATCTCGCACTTTCAAATAACACAATGTGGGTAAATAAATATTTGTATTTTATTTTCAAATCGAATCCTAATTTTATTTCCAACTAGGTTAGAAGCCGTCTCTGGAATTACCCCCATTTGTCAAACTTTATCATAACATCTAATTTTCCATTATTTACTTTATCTATGGGTTACACGAGGTACGTGGTGCGCTGAAGAAGTAACTTATTTGTTGAAATATTTTTAAGAAAAGAATTAAATCTATATTGTTCAGTTCGGTCTAATGGTCTACAATACGATACTTACTCCTATGACTTTAAAAGGGCGGATTATATTGGCCTAAATAACTTTTATAACTTTTATCACTCGATTGATTGGGACGGTGTGCTGGGGTCCATCGGGGACATAAATGAAGCAAGGTGCACTTTCGATGAACTATTGTATTGGGGGATCAGCCGGTTTGTTCCGGTTTGCCGTCTGAAGAAACCAGTTTCCTAAATGGTATTCAAATGAACTTAAAAATTTAATTTTTAATAAAAAAAAATGTCATAAAAAATACAAACGGACTGGCTTATGGTGCCACTACGAGAAGTTTTCCCTCTTGAGGTCGCAATGTGGTATTGTGAATCACAATTGTTATGTTGCATATATAAATAAGGTTGAGAATAATCTAAATAATGACACCAAAGAGTTTTTGAACTTTGTGAATTCAAGAAGGGGGAACAGGGGTGCTCCGAGTTGTCTACATTTGGATGGGCAGGCGGGGAGCGATGGGCAGTCGATAGTGGACATTTTTGCGACACATTTTCAAAGTGTGTACAAGCTGGATGTTGGTATTGATGACCAGCCTGGCCTTCCTAATGACAAGGATTTGCACTTGAGTTATGTTGCGGTCACGTTGGGAGAAGTGTTTGAAAACATTTTGCATTTAAGTATAAATAAGGGACCAGGTCCGGATGGGATACCACCTGGATTTTTGGTAAACTGTGTATATTCCCTTTCGAGTCCTATTTATTTGCTCTTTAAGCTGTCACTTCAGAGCGGTGTTTTTCCTGAGCAGTGGAAATACAGTTTTGTTACTCCAATATTTAAGTCGGGAGATCAGTCTGACCCTAAGAATTACAGACCAATTTCTATTTTGAGTTCAATCCCTAAGCTTTTTGAAAAAATAGTCTGTGATCATATTAAAAATTCAATAATGTTTTGCATCAATCAGAAAAAGCACGGCTTTAGTAGGGGTAAATCTACGGCTACGGGTATGGTTATTTTTGCACAAACAGTGTTGGACGCATTGGAGAGTGGTTTTCAGGTAGACGCTGTTTATACGGACTTTAGCAAGGCGTTCGACACCGTGAATCACCATATTTTGGCACAAAAGTTAGAATCCTTCGGCTTTGCCGGGACCTTGCTCGAGTGGCTAATATCATACGTAAGTGACAGGAAACACTTGGTTAGGGTTAAGGGATTTGTTTCAAGGGAAATACCAATTACATCAGGTGTACCACAGGGAAGCCATTTGGGTCCCTATCTATTTAATATATTTATTAATGACCTACGGGGGGCTATCCTCTTCTCACGGCCGCTGTTCTTTGCTGATGATTTGAAATTGTTTGCAAGGGTCGGCTCGGTTGACGACGCTGTGAGAATACAGGGTGACTTGGATAGAGTGAGTGAGTTGACCTTCCATCGCAAAGAGCATCCGCTTGAATATGATTATAGCCTAAATGAGTGTGTGTTGGAGAGGGTTACCACCGTGTGTGACTTGGGTATACACTTGGACGTTAAACTAGATTTTCATCTACACTATGAACATATTATCAACAAGTCATTGAAGCTATTAGGTTTTATATGTAGAAATACTAGAGACTTTCAGAATATAGTAAGCTTTAATAATGTATACAAAGCAATTGTTAGGTCTTGTCTCGAATACCTGACCTGTGTGTGGTCACCGTCCTACTTGGTGTATATTCAACGCATTGAAAGAGTACAAAAAAAATATGCTAGGTTTATATCATTTAAATTTAGATTGCCTGGTGAACCCTATGATGGTCTGTTGCGGCGACTGGGTTTGGAGCCACTTTCTGAACGTAGAATCAGATCGGATATCTATTTTCTATTTAAAATTGTGAATGGAATGATTGAATGTCCTGATCTCCTACAAATGATAAAATTTCGAGTTCCACCTAGGGACACAAGAAATCACACTCTCTTTGCTCTTGACCATCATAGGTGCAACTATGGTAAGACTTGTCCCATACCTAGAATTGTTATAGCAATGGAAATAGAATTGACCTTGACTTTTTTAACTCTTCCTTCAATTCCTTTAAGAGAAATGTGTCTCGACTGGAACTGTAACTGTTGGTATAATGTTAGAATAATTGCGTAAGATTTAATAAATGTTAGTATACTAAGTATAATTGTAAATGGGGTTTGCCCGTTGATAAATAAATAAATAAATAAATAAAATAAATAAATATTATTCTTCAAAAAAGCTGCTGGCCAGTTGGTTTAAACCCGAGCCATAAAACTTAATCACACACACAATCAAGCAATATAATTAACTTAATTTTTAGCGATTTAAAACAGACATTTAAATTTTGCAAATAAATCCAGACATTCTAAATTCCAACGGAATTAAAAGACTTTTATATTCAGTTGCAATATTCAATCGGCTATTTTGAATGTTTTAGAAAGCGTAATGTTAATGGTAAACGCACAAAAACTCTCAAACAACATTTTAATAAAATGGAACTGTTTTTTTTTCAAAATTGGATCCACTAAAAATTTAACGCTCTACGGCAATGAGTACCAAAAAACTAATTACAGACATGTTCCCCGACAAATATTTCTAAAAGTTTACTGAAAATTTAACGGTTTTTTTAAATTTTGAGAATATTTTCCAACATTTGACCCTCTTAGATCAAGCCCTACGCCAATGAGTACCAAAAACTGATCAGCTCCATGCTCCATACATGTACACCAACAAATATTCCTGAAAGTTCAGTACTCACTACTCTCCCTAAGACCTTCCAGTCACCGCAGATTACATAAAATAAAATTTCTTGTTTAAAGCATACTAATGAAACTTGTTACGTATACATTAAATGTGATATTATACCTTTCTGCATTCACTGTTTAGCAAAAGGTCTTCCAATGAAGATAATGTGATTTTGTTGTGGTGGGCAATCCGCCGCAGATACCGAAACCATCAGCTTAAGAAAAGAAAACGATTTTGGGTTCATCCTAGTAGCTTAAAACATAGTTCAACTATCGTTGAAAATGAACTGAAACAGCATCCTTATGAGTTTAAAGAGTTCGACAAAATGAACCAGGAAAACTAATACCATTTACTTTTATTGATTGGGCATTTAATTAAAAATTTAATAAACAAGTCTCAACAAACAGAGCACGTTGTGTTTCATGATATTTGTATATGAAACAATTTCTGATCTGTTTCAGAAACGTCAGTCTGCATCGTATCATATAGATACAGGGGTTATTCGATGGTGAAACAAGTTTCATGTGTGAATGAAATAAAAATAAGTAACATTAAAGTATATGCAATTAAATTTGGTATGATTTTATTTTGCTTTTGAGTAGAGAAAAGATAATGCAGTGTTAAAACATTTTATTTCATAAATAATAGAGCACTGGTTTTAATAGTTATGCTTTTGTTACTTGATATTAGGACCATGGAAGTTATCCTAGCATTTTGATGATTAGTAACTGAGTGAGTGTCAAAATAGCTAATCTTTGGATTTGATTGAATTGGACAGTAAATAAGGTAGGAAAATGAAATAAGAAAACTTGGTGTCCGATAGTGCGTCTCGAACTTGGCGAGGGTACTATCGTGCCCCCAAATAATATCGATAAAAAGATAAAGAAATTTTAACGAATACGTGAAAATGAATTACTTGAATAGTGCCGGTTTGGAAGTAATATTTCAATTAAACACAAACTCCTAATAAACAGCATTTCAGCAACACAATAAAATGAAACAATATGTTTAGGTAGCAGAGCGAAAGTAATTTACTTATTAAAGTTAAGTGGCGTAGAGATCTACTATACATTAATTAATCTGACAGTCGTAGAAACCAAATGCGCTAATATTATAATTAGATATATTATACAAAGAGTAACGGCTTATTAAGGAATGTAATGTAGTTAATATATTGGCCCAGATTTTAGGGAAATCTCCAATGGATATATCGAATCGAAATTATGATAATTCTAAAAAAAAGCAGTAGTTTTTTACGCCATCAATAGGTTTTTGATATTTTGCTGACTAATCAATAAAGCTATACGCACAATGCGATAGCTGCCAGTGGGGTTGCAGTTTTATTACTGGTTTGTAGTGATAATAGTAGAATTAATATATAATGACTTACCTATTAGTTTATATCTTTTAATGATTGCTGATGTATCTCTGCATAAAGTTTGATCACTGAAAATTGAAGTTGTTTATTCTGGCGCTTTTGAGTGGAGAAACGCCCATAAAAACTACAGACAAAGACTCATGCAGCGACCCAAGTCAAATTAGGTCGGTCTAGCGTTGGAGAATCTGGCCGTTATAGTCTTGATTTTTTTTTATTGATTATACATAATATAAGTAATGTCGTATTTAAGTATGCCTATAGGACTCACAATTACCTAAAGCATTATAATTCTCACTTCAGAGAAAAAGATAATATTTTTAACTTAATCTAGCACAAGAATCAAGAATAAAGGTAATTTTTGATCAATAGTAGGCACGCCTCTGCCACTAGCCATATCGAGAAATAGTATTTTTACCCTAATTAGTTACTAACCAAATCAAGCAATAATTTTACTTTCAGTTACGAGTATAGCTGCATTATTCAATATTTATACCGAATACCAGTCTCGTAAAAGTAACCAGTACTTCACACGTTAAATTTGTAACCACATATTATGCCCTGTTATATCAGAAGTACAGAGATAAAACTTGACGTAGGTAAATTCCAGAATCTTAAGATTATGTAAATTTGCCATTCGAAAAAAGCTCCAAAATATACTGAAAAATGCATTTATTTAAGTAAAAAACCATTAATTTTTTAAACCCCTCGTATTATGTATTGTTCTTACCTTTTCGCATCAAGTGAAGGCGACACAAATTCTCTGACGTCCGCTTTATGTTCCTTTTCAAAGTTTTTACTTGAAATTATTGTTCGCAACAATATTCTTGGCCCCATTAATCGGGTTTTCAAAAGATTCATTCATAAAATTGCCTGAAGCATAAAAATTTTAAAAATTAAAATTTCTAACAGTTTTTTTTAACCTCGAGAGCTATTACACACAACCAAATATCCATTAAAACCCGACAGAGGGTAAGCGGTAAACCTTTTCGAATAAAAGAACAATGCCTAAAAAACAAAAATATTTTTAATAATAAACACCCTTGACTTGTAACTGTAAACCTTACAAGTTTTTTCTCCCGGCTTAAAATGTGTTCATTCTCTGGGGGGTTTTCTCTTTTGTGACAGTTTTTTTGTTTCAAAGTTACCCCTTCTTATTAATATTTAAGCAGCATACGTGGGGAGAATTTTTTTTTCTGTGTGAATAATATAAAGGGAATATTTTTAAAGTAAAATTTGATTGACTTTGATTAAAATTCCAGTCATTGATTTTCTTTGGCAGAAAATAGTAGATTTTTAGATGTCTTGAATTATTACTCTTGAAAGGTAACATAGGTAGAAGGTACATATAGGTAAATGAGGAATAAAACTGTCAAGTTCTGAGGTTTTTATTTTTAAGAAAATTACATTATTGTCATTGTCATTGCATAATACAGAATTAAAAAAAAACATATACAACAAAGAACCTAAAAATTATAAATTTAAACTAAACGAGAGACGTGTCCACCTTCTGCTTCCAAACATGTTCTCATTCTTCTTTTTACAGCATCAAAAACATTGGTGAGCACTTGGGGGGAGGTGTTAATCTCCTGAAATTTATTTGTAATTCTAGCCCGTAGGGCTTCTAAATTTTCACAAGGTGGTTTGAATTGAAAACAGAGTTTTTAATGTGTCTCCATAAAAAAAAGTCGCACATCGTGAAATTGCAGGACCGTGGTGGCCACCTAACTGGCTTATTACGACTAATGATTCGGTCTTCGAAAAGTTCTTCCAAAAATTTTAAACTATTAAGAGTTACGTGAATTGGTGCGCCGTCCTGCTGGAAGTAGCCTTGTCACATCTCTTCATCGTCTAATGCGTTTAGAAAATTTTCCATAATTTTATTACGGGATCGCGCCGAATCGAGAGTCCCTCTTTCGACAGTTTTTTTTCTTCCCTTGGGCTCCGTCCGAGACCGGAAGCACTGCGGCCATTTGAGGCCTATTGTGCCTACCCAATAAATTTATCGCACCTACTCTGTTATCCCAGTTCCCTCCACTAGCTTGTACAGGTTTACAAGGAGGTGGATTATCACTTCTTCCGGTTCTAGCTTATTTGGTTGCCCGAATAGTTGGTGGCGCTTGCGATCTAGAGATTCGGAATTAAAGATAATTTGCTGAACTGTTTCCCTTACCCATCCGCATAGTCTGCAGCTGAGGTCTCCCTGGTACAGTTTCATTTTGTTAAGGAGGTCCTTTACAGTCATGTGTCCTGTTAGAACTCCTACAATTGTCCTAAACTGGATCCTGCTTAGATTTAACAGTTGCCCAGTGAGTTTAGGACTAGGATTTCCGATGACGGCTTTGCTGTGGTTTAGTCCCTGTTCTTTATTCCAGCGGAATTTATGTTGATGTTTGATCCATCTTTTTACCGCTCTCGTACCGTGCACTTGGGTACCCCGAGAGACGGTTCTGTGCCAATATATGGTGTAGCCGATCCCTGTCTTGCAAGTTCGTCGGCTTTTTAAGCTTGACTGAGTTTCTGGCAGCAAGCACGCTAAGATCGTCGATACGCTCCCATACCAGTCCCGACGTAATAGTACAGGATCCGAAGTAAGCTCGTCCTTCACCGATCTGCTTACCGGATGAAAAATATTTTTTATCAATGATAATATGTTAACAAATATATCGCAAATGGGTTGCCTAATAAAATATGGTCAAGGCTATCATTAATCATCAATACCGTAATTCATTTTTTTTAATATTTCACTCACTTGCTTACCAAACGAACTTAATACTAATCGAAAGTATAGAGCATAAGGAACATGCAAAAGTCAGGTTGCCTACCTTTTTCGTGTCCCATTACAGGGTTTCCAGGTATAAACAGGTGAGTCAATACGAGTAATTTGTACAGGGTGGTCCACATAAGATGACCCACTATCTGATCTCAGAATCTGTAAGAGCTACAAAAAAAAGTTAAAGACAAAAGTTTCTTGCCTTGACTTTAATTTTTTAGGTATTTAGCTTTTACGTATACAGGGCGTTTAATTTTTTCAGGCCAAGTACCAACTTTCTTATTTTAAATGGAACACCCTATATATTTTTACATATTCGGATTTTACGGTTGATTCCACGTAAATTTTAGTATAGCGTGTTTATTGGAATTTTCAGTAGTTTTCGAGATATTTTAATTTTTAAAATTTTTACAGCGAAATCAGTCATTTGAAAAATATCATGCATTTATGTTTAATATTGCTCAATTTCTAAAATAATTTAAGATTAACTTCCCTATTAGATATTCAGTTCTTTTTTTCTGAACCAAACCAAAAGCAGCATACAGGGTGTTAAATATATTAGTCCAAATTTGTCAATTTTTAAACTTCAATATCTCAACTTTTTTAAATGGAACACCCTATATATAAATGTTTTATATAAAGCAGCATTTAATTCCCTATAATTTGACTATAATATATCATATACCTAAAATAAACTGTTTTGCAGATATTGGTATATTTCTTAAAGCCTGTAGCTTATTTTATTAAAATTATCAAGTGTTGTTAAAGTTCGACTAAAATTAATAATATTTATTTGTATTCGCCTATGATATATTTACCAAGAAATAATAAATATATATTACCCTTATAGTAATACCATTGGTACTAGTTTTTTTCAATTTTGTGAAATTTAAACCTATATTTTAGTTATTATTAGGTATCCCTATCATCGACATAATTTTTTGTGTGCGTGTTTCGATTGACTGATTGTGCAATAATATAAACATATTTTTTGAAAACGCGAAATGACTAAACGAGCCCATTAAAAACTTATAATTTCGAACTGTAGGATTATTTTTGCCATTTTAGCGAGTGATATTAAAAAAGCTATAACTTTAAGAAATTTATTTACCTCTACAAAATTATTGATTTTAGATATGGGAATCATTATAATCGTTTAATAGACATCCATTTTAAAAATTTATGATTTGTTGATAAAAATTTAACAAAGTTAGCCTAATATATCTTATTTTCGGTATATAGAAGTATTTTTGCAAACATTATAGAAATGGCATTTGTGTGACGATAATTTCATAATGGATACATTTTGTTTTTACCATTTTTAAAGAATCGAATAATGCAGAATTTTGAATTGTTTCAACGTGATAGACAAACTACTACCAATGGTGTAAGGGTAATATATATTTATTATTACTTGGTAAATATATCATAAGCGAATACAAATAAATATTAATTTTAGTCGAACTTTGGCCAACACTTGATAATTTTTAATCAATATCTCCAAAACAGTTGGTTTTAGGAATAGGATATGTTATAGTCAAATGATAGGGAATTAAATGCTGCTTTATATAAAACATTTACATATAGGGTGGTCGATTTAAAAAAGTTGAGATATTGAAGTTTAAAAATTGACAAATTTGGACTAATTTATTTAACACCCTGTATGCAGCTTTTGGTTTAGTATAATAGGGAAGCTAATCTTAAATTATTTTAGAAATTGATCAATATTAAACATAAATACATGATATTTTTCAAATGACTGATTTCGCTGTAAAAATTTTAAAAATTAAAATATCTCGAAAACTACCGAAAATTTTAATAAACATGTTATACTAAAATTTACTTAGAATCAACAGTAAAATCCGAATATGTAAAAATATATAGGGTGTTCCATTTAAAATAAGAAAGTTGGTACTTGGCCAGAAAAAACTAAACACCCTGTATACGTAAAAACTAAATAACTGAAAAACTAAAGTCAAGGCAAGAAACTTTTGTCTTTAACTTTTTTTTGTAGCTCTTACAGATTCTGAGATCAGATAGTGGGTCATCTTATGTGGACCACCCTGTACAAATTACTCGTATCGACTCACCTGTTTATACCTGGCAACCCTGTAATAGGACACGAAAAAGGTAGGCAACCTGACTTTTGCATGTTCCTTATGATTTATACTTTCGATTAGCATTAAGTTCGTTTGGTAAGCAAGTGAGTGAAATATTAAAAGAAATGAATTACAGTGTTGATGATTAATGATAGCCTTGACCATATTTCATTAGGCAACCCATTTGCGATATATTTGTTAACATATTACCATTGATAAAAAATAGTTTTCATCCGGTAAGCAGATCGGTGAAGGACGAGCTTACTTCGGATCTTAGACTATAGGTAACTAGTCAAGTTTCTAACTTATAAGCCATTATTTGTAAAATTTTCTCAACAATTTAATTTCCATACGGATTTTAGTAAGTATGCCATAACAAACAATTGTTTGATATGAAAGTCATGTCACTTTCGTTACCGTTTTAATATTTTATTAAGTATTACTGATACAAGTGCTAAATACCGTTAAAAATCATGGAATATAACTATTCAAATGCAGTTCTTACGAATTTATTTATTTTATTTCGACAAAGTAATAAAATTATCGCCAGAACAGGTATAAAGTTTAATGCCCTGAAGTTTTTCAAATCAGTAATAATTTAAAAAATATACTTATGGTCACTTTGTCAAATAACCAAAATAACTGTATTTTAAAACCACCCTGTATACTGCAACTAAGATTTGGGCATAGGGCAAAAAGTCCCCCGGTATAATTTAACGCTTCATCAAATTTCAGGGTCTTAATTTAATATTTTAGAGTTCAAAAATATCAGTATTTTTTAAGCTAACTTTTTCCGCCAAAAAAATTGGAAATTAATTATTATTTTAGAAACGGTAAGAGATAAGTATAAAACAATATTAAAGGAAGTTGTTAAGAAATTAATAGGGGTTTTGAAAATGAAATAATATACAGGGTGTTCGATTTAAAATATCAAAATTGCTACTACTTTTTAGTAGAAGCGGCAACACTGCATTGTAAAAAATATTTTAGACAGGTAGAGCATGTTCGTTTATGTAAACGACCAAATTTTCAGAGAGATTTCTTAACTGGTTCGCCAGATATGTCTAACGTACCCTGTATATATACTTAGTTAATATTAATGTTAATATTATTTTCTCAGAAAACAGAACTTTTATAAGGAGTAACTTTTTTCGAAAAATTAATAATAAAAAAATTTTCCATTCTACCACATTTAAGAGACTCTGTAATTAAGGTCTTAACTTTATGCTTATATATTTTATTAAATAAATATTTACCCATCCAAGTGCTTGCATCAGTGTTGATGTTAGCCTCATGTGACAATGGTGTTAACACGCTATTGAACATATGTATGTAGATCAGATTTTCACTCAACTTCGAGATCAGGACTCTCAAGGTGTTGTTTTTATGATAGAACAGGAAATCCCCTGAATTTTTGAGACATCTAAAAAGAATAGAGGAGTTAATAGACAATCGTTAAAACCCCAAATTAACAGTTGAAGGATGCAATGTCCTCATTTTAATAATATCAGCCATCAACTGTATTAATTTTTTATAAGCGTTCTTTCTGTATAATTAAAATTACAGTAAGATATTCAGAAACCCTTATAAACAAATAGTAATTGAGAGTAGTGCCTAAATTCACCACTAGGGACGTATTCTACATCTTGAAAGACTGCTCCCCGACGTTGATAAGGTAGGACAGCCATGATTGGCTGCAGTCTAGCAACACTCTCTCGAAAAGCATTCCCTCGAGATGTAGAACACATTGGACGTCTTTCTCATAAAACATAAAATTTAACTTAGGCATATTTTGTATTGAACCCTTCAAGTACTTTGGTATATTTAGTTTGGTACACAGACACAGGTTCCACGTGGGCAAAATCAAAATTAAATTACACTGATGATATGAAGGTGTAAGTGCCCTTTTAGAAATGCGTCGATTGATCAAGGTTCACCTTAGTGGATCCTGTGCAAAAACATCGTAAGAAAATAATTTTACAATACCTTTTGTAGTATTCCTCCAAGGCGTCGGCAACTGTTTCGGCCTTCCTTGACCATCATCAGTGTTGTATGGTCCCGAGCAGGGACAACAACAGACAGCCGCTTACTAGTTAACATTTTTACGTACCCAGACCTGAAAAGTAAACAGCTGCCAAGAAAACACCTGGGACATTTTTTTAAATATTACGAGAAGTAGAAAAGCCAAAGCCAAAACAATAATTGTTATCGATATTTAATTAATAAAAAATCCCCCAACGTGTGTTCTTAGTTTAAAAAAAAAGTATCTTCTTTTCCTAAAAACCAAAAAATAATTAGTAAACTACAAATGACAGTTTTTGTATAACATTTTGGCGTTATATTTAAGTGTTTCTTTTTAGGAAATGATTAAAAGACGAAAACCCTAAAGTAGTAGGGATAAAGGGGCGGGTGATTACTTTTTTGAAACAAGAAATGCATGCAGACGCGCAAAGTTTACCTTGTAACTGTTGCGCAGACAATGACAAGGTAAAGAATGCATGTGCAAGACTAAAACCAAACTTATCGCTAAAAATTAAAAATGTATCGCTTATATTTAATACCAAATTATTTTGCATAGGTACCTAAAAAAAGAGTTAATACCTAAAAATGAAAAATAAGTTATAATATTAACACCTGAAGAGAAAAAAGTAAATTATACCTAAAAATAAAAAAATTGTAAATAGATACAGGGGGTTATGAATGTATTATATTTAATACCAAATTATTTTGCATACCTAAAAAAAGAGTTAATACCTAAAAATGAACAATTAGTTATAATATTAACACCTGAAGAGAAAAAAGTAAATTATACCTAAAAATAAAAAATTAGTAAATAGATACAGAGTGGTTATGGATGTATTCCATTAATGTTCAGACAATTTAAATACTTATTCCAGGGAACAAACATCAATCTTTTTTTCTTTCTTCTATCTTTTCTATCTAGAGCTATCTTTTCTTTATAAATTCAATTGATTCTCATATATGGTAATTTTATTATTATGGATACTAGTTATTTTTCCATTATAAAAAATATTTATCTTCAATTAATCTTAGAAAGCCTAAAAATAAAAGAAAATATCAAGATAAAATGGTTAGACAATTTTTGGTGCAAAGACACTTAAGGTGAAAAGAGACGGAGTATTTTCTATTACTGAACAAAACTGAAAATTGAAAAGCACCCTCTTTTGATACAAGCTTTTGTTTAAAATATTTTCATGAAATTTTGGTGAGTTGACATTGAGATAGGGATAAACCTTAAACATATTTTTGACATTTACCCCCTCTCTATATTTTGGAAGGTGGGGGGTGTTTTTGTAATTTTAAATGGGATGATGTACTTTTGTTTATAAAATTCGAATCTACATAAAAGCTACGTTCGTAGGGGTACAATTTTTTTTATTTACTCTTTTGGTTACTGAATTATGGTTATCTAAATTTTGATTGAATTTAAAAAATAAATAAATTTTACCAATAAATCAAGTTCACTTATTTCAGAATTATTAATTGTTTCCATGGAAATGCGTTATTTCTACTCAAGTCAGTTGCGAACTTTGAAGTTTTAACGATTATTTCTCTAGGCCCCCCGTTTTAACCCCCTTGACTTTTTCCTGTGGGGTTTTATAAAAGACAAAATGACGGTGACTTTACCTACAACCGTAGATGATATAAAGACCGAATCCGCCTGCTGATTAGTGACACTTGAAATGTTACAGCGGGTACGAAATTCATTTAGAAAAAGACTGAGAAAGTGTTTGGAAGTTGAAGGGGGACATTTCGAACAACTTCTCAAGCATGACAGACTAATAATCATGATTCCCTAAAAAAAGAGCAAATAAAAAAAAATTGTACACGTACCTACGTAGTTTATTACGTAGATTCTAATTTTATAAACAAAAGTACTTCGTCACGTTTAAAATTACAAAGTTCCCACCCACTCCTCAAAATAGAGAGACGGAGTAAATACCAAAAATATGATTAAATATGCCCCCCCGTCACCGTATTATCTCACCAGATTTCATGAAATAAAATTAAACCGTTTTCGAGATATCGCTTCGTAACAATTTAGAAAAAAACTCGCCTTGTACATCATTGGCAAACAAGCAAGACACATCAAGATAAAAATGTAGTTTTGAGAAAATTGGATCTCAATCTTTACATTTAATTATGTCAAGAAAGCCAACTTTCAAAAGTAATTTGTTTTAATTTCCAAAATATCATATTCTCTGTCTGTGGGCATAAACAATGGATACTGCATCCACAATTCACCTTATTTTTTTTTAAAATGTTACTAAATAAGTCAAAATCGAAAAAAAAAGACTCGGCCTTTTGCTCAAAACTTTTATTCCCATTTGCACCGCAGTGTTTAAATTTGGTTTAACCCAAAACATGTCTAGAATGATTACTTTGCTGCAAGACGAAGGCACCAAGCAAACATTCTAAACGTGGATTAAGCTAAACGTGGATTAAGCTAAACCTGGTTTAAATATTACGCTGCAAATGGGAGTAATAAATCAAGTAATAATTTTAATTGACATTGACATTAAGAGTCACAGAGACATTAACATAAGGGCTGTCACATTAAGTGTCCAATTAGTTTAATTCTTGATTAAACTGTTTGTGCAACTGGACGTAAGTGTGCTTTACTTGTAAACCGACAATATACTTGCTGTACCAGCCAAATAAAATCTTCTGTTATACCTTTTAATAGTTATCTATTGGATAAGTAATGATAATGATGCTCTGCACCATCGAAGCTCTTCATCATCAAGGCTCTAAACAGTCTAAACCATCAAAGGCTTCACCATCAAGTCTCTTCATCTTTAAGGCTTCTAACCACCATAGACAAAAGACTATGGGGGTATTGTTCACTACCTTAAGGGCGTATCCTGAGTCACTTCATATCACAGATATTCCACGCACACGCGATGAGATGTTTAAAAATGATTGGAAAAGGAACGCATGGAACCACTTACCTGAAACAACAGAGAAAAAACATTTAGAATACAATTTTAACATCATTAAAAGATGATGAAATGATCATATGATCAGTTGTGCAAAATTTCAAGTTTCTAGACCCAGCGGTGTGGGCTGTGCGTTGATATGTCAGTCAGTCAGTCAGTCAGTCAGTCAGTCAATCTCTTCTTTTAGGAGTGTTCTTAAATTCAGGAACTTTCTTCATCGGAAATAAGATGTTGTAATATGTTGAAAAGAAACAAAACACAGCAATGACATAATTCGCTGGATTTAAAAACTTAAAACAGATGTAGAAATAGACCATCTATAAGCATCAAATATCTTACCTTTACAAATTCAGCAGGTTGCTCTAATCCTCTAGGCTTGTGTCCCGTACATTTAGAATTCTGGTTTTAAGCTTTCATGGTCGCACCCTCCTGAGCTTCTAATGGCATTTTCAAAAAACAATTGTCGTTTGAAACAATTAACCTTTAAAAGCGTCAGTCGGACAGTACGCAAACCAACCTTAAGGTATTTTCTTTAAAATGTAATCAGAATTAAATATATTAGGTAAAAGATAATTTCAATCAATTTCAGCCCTTTTGTACGTTAGACTAAAAGAGATCAAATCGACTGAAGGTCATCAATTTTATCCTTTCTGTACGTTAGACTAAAAAGAATGAAATTGATAAGACCTAGAAATACAAATAGTATTCTACAAACCAATTAAAAATTTTAAAAGATACCAATCTATTTCATCCATCTTGTACGTTAGACTAAAGGGGATCAAACAGATTGGATGTCATCAGTTTCAACCTTTCTGTACGTTAGACTAAAAAGGAACAAACCGAGAGGACGTAATCTTTTAAAACATTGTGTGTATTTAGGTCAAAGGAAATCAAACTTCCAAAGTATACTACAAATAAATAAAAAATTCTAAAAGATTTATAATCAATCTACTTTATTCTTTCTGTACGTTAGACTAAAAAGAATCAAATGGATTGAATGTCCTCGACTTCATCATTTTTGTACGTTAGACTAAAAATGATCAAACATAGAACGTTTGCCTTTTAAGATATCGTGTTAAAAAGGTTGGTTTTTGTATCCTATGCCACCCTGAAAGAATTTCGCGCCTCGTTTACACATTGTTTTAATAGGTTCCTGAAACAAAGGAAAAATTATTTAGATACAAGTATTACAATCGGTAATTATTTCATTAAGAGTAGTAAGTCTCATCGTAAAAGAAAATTCGGGAGCAGAGTAAGAGAGACTATAAACCTCAGAAGAAATATTACCCTGTATATTATTTGGGAAGTTTTTAATACTATTTTATCAAAAAGTGCTCAAATTAAGCCATGTACAAATGTTATAACAATTATCTCAAAAATAGTTGGAGATATAATGTAAAAGGCTAGAACAAAATTAAAACTTTGACACCCTGTATCTAGGAAATCAACCATTGTTTGCCAAAATGAACTCTTTTACATTAAATCTGGCCAAAAATCATATCCGACTGTAAAGAACTTTTTTTAGGATATAGGTTCATTCTTTAGGAAAGTAAGTATACCATTATCATTTGAAAACAATCAGTCTTTGCCCTTTGTAGGGGCTTAATAATAATGTTGCTTTTTCCCTAAAGTTTGTAGTGCCCTGTAGATTACACATGTACAACTTTGTTTTTTAATCCACTCTAATCTCTCAATTATTGAAGGAGATACAGGATTTCTTAAAGTGTTTGAAAAATAACAAAAAATTGCTTTTACGGCGTGGGTTTGGTGGGGCTTGCAAGAAGTCCGGACTTAAATCCAGTTTAACACTTATGGGACATCCCTGGTAGGTGCCTAAGAACTTCGAAAATTCCACCAAACAATTTGGACACTTAGGACAGAGGCGTGTTGAAATCTGGAATGGATTCGATCAAAATGGAATAAGATTAGGCATGTGTAGGCGTTAAGCTGTTACTATGTTTTAATCTTTAAGCTATGTTCTTCAATGTGTTGCTTTAAATTTTATTGGTTTATAATAAGTGCTGTATTTTCTTAATAAAATAATTCGGTAATTTTTATTTGTTGTTATTTTTTAAAGTACATTAAGTAAAAAATATCACCCTTTTAAAGAATCCTGTATCTCCTTCAATATTTGAGAGATCAGAATGAATTAAAAAAATGTTAAGAGTAGATGAGGCTACAGTCTAGTTGTAAATGCAGTTATGACTGATCTAATCTATAGGGCGCTACAACTTAAGGGAAAAATAACATTTTTGTTAGACCCCTGTATTCTGTACAAAATTGATTTTTTCAAACAATACTGGTATACTTACTTTCTTAAAGAATGAACCTACAACCTAAAAAGAAAGTTTTTACAGTCGGATTAAGGGGTCAAAAGAAAATTGCTACCAAAATTATGATAAATTCGTTGTGGTGCGTTAATTAACTGGAGTAGTGTATGTACTACCTTGTATAAAAAATGAAATGCTTGTGGAACAATATCTATTTTATCCCTTTGTGTTTTTATTTTAAAATTAATTTTAAGAATATTTTCATTCAGAGTAGGTATTTACAATTAGCCGGTGTTTTATTATATCGTGTACTCAAGACTACTT
The DNA here is from genome assembly GCA_963971165.1 of Philopedon plagiatum. Classification (NCBI taxonomy): domain Eukaryota; kingdom Metazoa; phylum Arthropoda; class Insecta; order Coleoptera; family Curculionidae; genus Philopedon; species Philopedon plagiatum. The sequence continues at coordinate 68,994,521 of OZ020195.1, read as the reverse complement.
TTGACTTGTATAAAATAAGTATAGATATATGTACCTACTTAGGCACTCAGAATAAAAATACAAAAAAAATTTATTTAGTCTCTTTCCTTATTTCAGATCCAAATAATGAAGTAGATCATATTTTTCTAACACCCTCATTGAAAATTTACTTTTCCTCCCTAATTTTGGGTTTAAAAGGGGCACTTTTCCTCCCTACATAGGAAAAGTAAAAATTAAATAAATGTTCACGTACAGATAATTTATTTATTTTAAATTTATATTATTGCCTTCCGGTATATCTGTAGGTATAAAATCTTCATCAAAATCTCCCATTTTTGGATAAAAATTTATTAAAAACGGTGAAAAATTTGAAACAAAAGCGGTCTTAAAATATGTTTGATGTTTATTAATTCGTTACTACGTTAATATGTACCTAGATTCGAATCGAGATGTTTCGAACCAACTAGATAATTGAATTTTTTTAAAATGTTCTTTCTTTTAATTAAAGATTTTAGCCTTGTTAGTGGGCATTTCAAATGAAATTATTTGTTGTATTTATTGAAAAATATAAAATAGGCTAACTAAGCATTTTTAAATAAAAATAGACTTAGTATGGGCAAATATCTTTGCTATTAGTAAAGATAGAGACACCAAATTTTAAGTGTATTTTATTGGATAATAAATCAATTTTTTTATGTGATATAACTTTTTTCACCCCCTTAAGGGGTGACGATAGGGAGCTGAGGTAAATTTTTTTAAATTCAACCCTATGCCGTGTTTTACTTTATTTTAAAGGTCTTCAAAAAAGAAACCTTTTACAGCAAACCTAAGGTCCGTATCATAATTCGTTTTTAAATTCTTAAATTTAAAAAAAATAAATAACGTTATTTCTCTTATTACCTTAAAAGCTATTCAAAATGACCCCCATCTTGGCAGTAATAAAATCAATTTTGGAATTTACTTCTCACATTTTCGAGAATGGCAGGTGTTACTTCTTGGCAGAGTTCCAAAATCGACTTTATTACTGCCAAGAAGTTCATGGTGGTCAGTTTGAACAACTTTTAAAGTAATAAGAAAAATAAAGGTACTTAAATTTTAGTTCCTTTCGCGATTTTTAATTTTTATAGGCTTGGTATTTAAAAATGAATTAAGATACGGACCTCGACTATTTTTTAAGACCTTTAAAATGAGGCACAACACGGCATAGGGTTGAATTTAAAATTTTTGACCTCAACTCCCTAGGTTCACTCAAGGGGGTTGAAAAAGTTAAATTACTTAGAAAAGTACATTTATTATCCAATAAGTTACACCTAAAATCTGGTGTCTCTATCTTTACCAATACTAAGACTTTTCGGACACCCTGTATGTTTTTTAATCCAAAACCTAAAAACGTCCCATATAAACCTATTTTATCAGCACTAAATTAATTTTACGGTATTAATAAAGCATAATAAATTATATGAACTTTCTAGAGTCTCTATTGACCTAACAAAACTAATAAAACGGTTATAAATAAATAAACAAAATTATTCACCTCCTTATCTTCCTCCATTGGCCCGACGACATCATTTTCTTTCTTCACGATTCTACTCCAAGGTTCGAACAAAGGGATGTCGACGTACCCTGGCAAATCGGTTGCCTAAGCCCTTTCCAGACATCCGATGGTCTTCAAAGGCTAACTCTATCACGCTTCTAAACTTCGACGATGTTTAGGCAATCCCTTAAAGAGCAGAATCTTCACTGACCACCCACGATCCGTATTTCACTTCTGTTTGCACGTTTTTGATGGATATGGCAAGAATGGTACTAACAGACAACTGTACGCACCATCTACAGATTCTTGAGCCTTTAGCTTGAAAATATCAAGCATTCGCATACTCAATTTTCCCAAACCCTAGAATCAAGAGTTCTATAGGTGCTACGCATAATAGTCCACTAGCAATGGAAGATAATTTAATTTTACAGACAGTTATACGCACCATCTACAGGCTCTTGAATCTACAACTTGAAAATATCAAGCATTTGCATACTCAATTTTCCCAAGCCCTAGAGTCAAGAGTTCTGTAGGTGCTACGCGTAATAGTCAAATGGCAATGAAATATGAAAGAGAATCTAATTTTAGAGATAATTATACGCATCATCTACAGGCTTTTGAATTTACAACTTGAAAATATCAAGCATTGGCACACTCAATATTCACAAGCCCTAGAGTCAAGAGCACCGCAGGTGCTCCGTATAGCGATCTGCTAGCAACTTAATTTTAAAATAAATTATGATTTTTTTATAACGTATTATATCCATGCTCATCCTATCACCAAAATAACCCGGCGTGAGGCAATCTGAAACAAAAAGAAATAGAACTATAAACACTGTCGTATCTGAGGTTGACAATTTTTTTCATTAAAAATATCTAACCAAATTTTATTCTTAAGGTGTTAGTCTAGGTGGCTACTGAAGAACATGGACCCTTATCTGTAGTCTAAACGTATAGTTTTAATAACAATAAATAATGAAATAACGACTTATAATTCAATTTAATAAATAATTAAAAGAATGCAAAATATGGATATTAATATTTTTCCCCGAAACTTATGGGACATACGTTAATTATGTGTAAAAAATATCTTGTTAAGTCCTTTTCAATCACAACTAACAATTATCCTTTGGTGGCGTTAGGGGGTTTTAACTTATTTAATGAAAAATTTTTACATATAAAATCCTGGACAACTATGTTAAAAAACAAAAATAGTAGGGATGAATCTCGATTACTCCTCTTAAAAATGGTTTCCTTTTTCATTATCTTATTACGATACAGAAATTACAAAGATCAGTTCCGAAAATATATGTAAGAAATAATGGAATTTATTCTGTCTTGGTTATAAGCTTTTTAATATTAGCGCTAATCTGCTTCGACTAGCTAACTAGTTATATTTTATTGTTTGATTCATTATTATTATTCACATAGTTTTAGATTGATTTCCCTTTTTACAGATTCTATTCTGTTGTTATGAGAGAACTTGCTGCTGGCCCGATTGATCAGCAGAGGAACAAGGAACCTTCGTTGTTTCATATATATTGTATATATTGTATATATATATATATGTATATATATATATATATATATATATATATATATATATATATATATATATATATATATGTATATATATATATACATTTAAATCAGACTTACCGTATAATTATTTAGGTGTTGGCCTTTCCAGCGATGAGGTTGCTCTGCTCCCATGTTCTCGTCAGCCCATAACGAAATGATTAAAATATGAGAACATGAAAATTTGGACAGCCCGAGTCTCCTCCAAGCGCACTGAATTAGAGCCCGTCTCCAAAGTTGATCCTGCAAGGGGCGGATTATGGCTGGAAATTCTCAACAGACACTTCAGTGCTACTCCTGCCTTGTGACCACCAGGGCAGGTATTAAACCGTCCGTGGACGATTTAATACCTGCGGTGGGTGGACAAGTCCACCCACCTTTAGTTGTTCCTAACCCCGGTTTGCTGCATGGTCCAAAGGCATCCCAACCAAGACATCAGTCAGCGCAAAAATGCCCGTTGTGTGAACCTGAAGAAGTCCGCGTCCGCCGATTTCACTGTACGTATTGCGTTCGCCTGTAAAAAGAAAAAAAAGTGAAACTTTCTTTTACAGGCTTTATATGGTACAAAATAAAAAAAAGGAAGGAAGAGGAGATGGGGCAGAGTGCGGAATAAATAATATAAAATTTACATGCAAGTCAAATGCAAAAAGAACGTTTAAAATTAAGTTTCATTAGCATTGGAGTACCTTAAGATACAAAGAGATTTATAAGAATCAGGCTAAAAAATTCAATATTTTACATTTTTAGTTTAATGACAGACTCTTTACTAGGTGGGATGGCCTCCTTCACCTTATTAGGACATTAAGCAAAAATAGTGAGCACAATGTCAGGTACCTACTGATTATATATTAAAAAAAATTCAATTGATCACTCGTTCGCAAAAATTAATAATATTTTCTGAAATAAAACAGATTTTGAAAATTATTAGATTATAGGACACTTTACTGAAAAAAAAAATCAAAAAGATGTAAGGCGCTAAGGTGTGAATTCAGATAACTCCTCTCGAATTATTTTAAAGAAAATTTCGCACCCACTTTTTCTAACCAATCCTTAACCAATATATTGTAGTTATGACTTTGCTATTCAAAGAAACGACCGTCAGCTATCGCACCCGCGGGCCGCGGTGGAGCTAACTTGGGTGGTGCCTTAAAAGTCCATTAAAAATTTAAAAATGTGAAAGAACTGTTTCACGGTTATATAAAAGTAAAAGAAGCAGTTCTTCTACTACCAAAGCTGAAACTTTTTATTTAGTTTCTTGCAATTGTGAAATATTAAAAAATCATAGTCAGCTATATAAATTCCGGGGGAATATACGTCAGCTGCTCATAAAAGGAGCGTAAGTTTAGGCTTAAAGTCAAATGATATAGAAGCTAAAAAAATGAGTCAAAAGATATCGAAAAATTTTCTAAAGAAAAATTGTTCAGAATGCACCGAGGATCCCATGTACCAATTTTTAGAAAAAAATATAAATGTATGACCGTACCCTAGGGCTTGCAATCCCGGGATCCCGGTAAAAATTCAGTCCCGGAAAATGTCGCGATTAGTCACTTAAATCCCGGAATAAATAAGTTATAAAATATGTCCAAAAAAACCTAAGTAAATTAACGCTTTAAGCTAGCATAATTTGCAGTATTTTTCCTAAAAACAATGTTTAGCGCGTGATATGGCCAATCCTGGAAGGTTCATTTAAGTACTTATGTATAAGAATTCAAATTATTTTTACTTCTTATACCTTTATAATATGTCCTCTGCATAAATTTTGTTTTGTTTTCATTTTAAAATTTTAATATTATAAATAAAAATTATTTCTTTTTATTAATATTACAATTTTTGGGAATCAATCTCGGGATTCCGGAATTTTGTTTCTTCGATCCCAAAAATCCCGAGATCCAAATATACGTCCGGGATTGCAAGCCCTAGACCATCGCTATGCAAAATCATAAATTATTTCTTTACTAACAAATACTAAATTTAATTATGAAAAATACTGTACTATTAGGTTTGAATGGTAATTCTTAGATCGTCTAAATTTTACTGGCGGTCCGAAATTTTGGAAAAGCTCATGTGCACAATATACAAGGCAAGACTACAGATAGCGACACGACCAGACCGTATTTTTTAAATTTATTTCCCGCAAAGTGTCTATTTCACAAATATTTGATTAGTTCTGAGACAAACCTATGTAATTTAGTTGAATTAAGTTATTTTCAAGTAAAAAAATAATTTATGATTTTTTCTAGCGATGCCACGGGTAAAAATTTGGATTGTTTAGTTTTTTCTCAATATGGTTCATGGTACCTATATGAGACTATCGGTAAATTCTGAACAATTTTTCTTAACAAAAATTTTCGATATCATCTCAATTTGACCCATTTTTCGATACACCGTCAAGTTTCTTTTAAATTCCCGCCAAACCAGTGATCCCATGACATGTGTTAAAATAAATTTTTTGGTGGTCGGACATGCAGAAACAAACCCCCAATAGAGTTTTTTAAAAATATCAATAATAAAAATGTTTCCCTGCCAACTTAATGGCGGACACTATACAGGGTGTTATAAAAAGATAAGAAATTTGAACGGCAGATTCTACATTCAAAAATATGAAAATAAGTATATATAAACATGGCTCCACAAACGCTTCTTTTTCGAGATACACGGTGTTTAATATTTTAATTTTTAAATGATTCTTTTTAATTTCTCGAAAATGCGATAAGATATTGACGTGAATTTTAGTACACGCCAGTATGGAATCAAAGGGTACCTTTATGTGCAAAAAATTATTTTCTAATGTACTTGCATCAGTGGCGTGCCTGCTGGTAAGTCTTCATTTTTAGCGAAAACAATTGCCCGCCTCTGATTTTTTGCAAAATTGATATAGTTCTCTTAAAGCCCAATTAGTTCTGCGTGAAAAGTGTATCTTGAGATTTTTCGTTTTGACGCACCATTTTCGAGATAAAAATTAATTTAATTCTTACAATTACAAAAAAATTAAAATTAATTTTTTTAAACATATGTTTTGTTCAGGAAACAGTGCTTATTGATTTAAGTTTATAGTAGATGCCGATTCACATATTTCTCCTATCTCTTCGGAATACTCGAGGTCTGAAAATATTAAACACCCTGTATCTCGAAAAAGAAGCGTTTGAGGACCCATGTTTATATAAACTTAATTTCATATTTTTAGATGTAGAATCTGCCCTTAAAATTTCTTAGCATATTTTTGTAACACCCTGTATATTAGACTAATGCATAGTTGAATTTCAGTTTTAGTACTATTATACAAATACAAAGATTGAGTAATTATTAGGTATGATTTATCCTTCACTAGAAACAATAAAATCTGTAAATTTGCTTGTATTTTTTTCTTATTTTTAGCAAAACCAAATTTGAACGCCAACTGACGTTAAATCCTACCTAACAATTACTCAATTCTTGTATTTGTATAATAGTACCAAAGCTGAAATTCAATTATGCATTAGTCTAATATATGTATATACTCTATAAAAATAATAGTTAGCTTAATGTATCCCGAGGGAATAACCTTCAGCTGATGTAATGCTATAGACCGCAGCCCTCGAGTATATAGGTTCTCAGCAAGCTCGCTACTCATATCAGCTGACGGTCTTTCTCCCACTATACAGTTAGCTGACTATTGTTTTCGTGTAATATTATTAATAAACTATCATATAGTTTAATTTTAGCTTCGGTAATATCGTTTCCGTTTAAGCCTGAACTTACGTTCCTTTTATGAGCAGCTGACGTATATTTCCCCGGAATTTAAATAGCTGACTATGATTTTTTAATATTTCACGGTTTTCAAAAAACGAAATCTAAAGATTCAGCTTTGGTCCTTTCACTTTTTTTTGTATTTTTAATAGACATTTAAGACAACACCCAGTTTTTCGGAATCATATTACTATATATTATTTTTTGTATATTAACAATTAGAATCAAAAAAAATTTGTACCAACAGAAACTTAAAATTCTTGCTTTTTCCTATAATTACAGTAAAAATTGATTTGATGATTAATTTTTTTTTACATTAGTTGCTTAGCTACCTATTTTATATTTAAAGAAATAATTAAATATATTTTGACACTTCACCATTTGGTTTCAACCAGAGCCATTAATCCAAAAAACAACAACAACAACATTTTGACACCCTGTATATCAGGCGCGCCCCGTGAAATTTCAAAGTTGTATATCTCTGTGGCTACTTATGGGACCCATGCCAAAATCAGGTTTTTTAATAGTGAGCCTACTAAGAATTTTTTGGTAAAGAAAAAAACTATTTTTCAATTTGCGAAAAAAGCTGAATTTTTTTTATTATTATTTATTATTTTTTCTAAACAAATTTTACATCATTTTGTCGACAATTCTTAAATTTTAAGAGAAAAAAATGTGTTAGTAGAAAGTTATAACCATTTCAATTTTTTGTTAAATTATATTTTAGCTTTAAGAAAATTCAAATGACTATAACTTTCTACTAACACATTTTTTTCTCTTAAAATTTAAGAATTGTCGAAAAAGTGATGTAAAATTTGTTTAGAAAAAATAATAAATAAAATATCTAAGCGTCTTAATTTTTTACCCAGGTGGGTCAATTCAAAAATTCAACTATTTTTCACAAATTACAAAATATTTTTTCTTCGCCAAAACATTCCTAGTAGGGCCATTATTAAAAAACCTGAACTTGGCATGGGTCCCATAAGTAGCAACAGAGATATACAACGTTAAAATTTCACGGGCCGCGCCTGCTGTATATCGAAAACGTCGGAGTTATGAACCACTTTTATTTAATAAGTTTTTTGTTGTGTTTCTGAGCGGAACCTCTTCCCGAAGTCTTTTATCACAACACTTACACCCTACACCTACCTACACTTCTACTCCCCAGTATGTCCTAAACCCTATACTCAAAACTTTTAAACAGGTTTGTTAATTACCTCTTTTCCTTTATTCATTTTTTAGTATGGCATAAATGTCAAATGAATATAATTTTAAGATTCTAAAATTCACCTGTATCAAGTTTTATATCTATACTTCTAAAAAAACAGGACCTAACATGGGATTAAAAATTTCACATGTAAAACCATAGAGTTTTACTCTATCCTTTGGTCCGCTTTAAAAAAAATGCACTATATTAATCACAACCACGTCCCAAAAATGCTGTTTTTTGGTAAAAACTGTATTTGCGCTATATGTTTCTAGATAAAATCTAACTTTTCCTATTTATGCCTACACAACTTAAAGTATGAGTCCTTTAGTTGTATAAGTAAACTTTTGCAAAAAAATTTTTTTTTTGTGAACTTTTCCGATTTTTGGAAGTCGCTTTTAATTTTCTTTTTAAACTCGCAAATTCCTATGCAAACCAAAAAATTTCAGCGTAAGTAGTTCAGTAGTTCTGGCAGTATAAGAACGATGAACAGACAAAATAATCATATGGTTTATAGAACTTTTATTTATGTAGATGTAAACTTTTTTTGTACGCGTTGTGCGTCAGCAATTCAAAAATTCAGGTTTTAATATTTGACAAACTGTGCAATTCTCTGATACTACTAACAACAGAGTTAAGCATATTATAAAACTGGAGGCCCCTATTACGGAGCGTATTTTTATTTTTATCTTAAAAAATGAAGGGCCAAAAAATCCTTAAAAAAAATTTCAAAAAATTTTCTCCGGAATTTAAATTTGAAATAAATTTAAAAAAGGAGCGCTTGTTATTTTTTCTATGTCTCAAAATTATATTTAAGCGACATGTATATACGTAAAAAAACCATAATATGCACTATAAAGCAAGTTTTATTCATGTTTGGAACTAAACATTTATTAAAGAAATTTTATTTAGTAAGGATATATGCGCTGCGTGATTATCATCCATTTTAAAAATTTATTTTATTTTACTAAAAGGCAAAGTTTATTAAAAAAAAATTTATGTGGTTACAAATTCTTTACCCGTATGCTGTTCCCATTTAAAATGGATGATTTAAAAAATAGTAAAAATGCACCACCTACCAAATTTAAGTTTAAAAAGTTTAACAAAAATTTTTAGTTCCTAAGGATTTTTTTTAAAGGTGCTAATATATTTAGTTTTTCCTATAATATATCTTTATCTATACAGTCATATTAAAAGTTTTTAAATATTATAAAATATCCCAATCTTGGGGAAAGTAGTTCCCCTTTTATTCTATATCAGGGGCAAATTTAGAATTTCGTCAAGAGGAGGCGCAAGTTCCCGTTCGACATTTTTTTATTGTTTGGGGTTCTAAGAAATGAACACTATTTCATACTGAACGAAAAATCTAAACCTGTTCTTGCGAAAACAGAACGGTTGGTCATCTTAACTTACAAATATTCTAGCATTTTTTTATTTGTGCATTCTATCCATTTGGCCTGATATACAAACATTTTTTGAAAACGCAATTTTTAAAAGCACGTTTTTTCGAAAATATATTTTTTCGACAACAGAACTTTTTCGATAACACAGTTTTTTTTTGAAATCAACTTTTCAAATTGTTATACTATTCGAAACTACATTTTTTTAAAACATATTTCTTGAAAGTACATTTTTTTATTGTTTCGAAAAAGACCTTGAATATTCATATCTTAAAAAAAAAACGCTTTTTTAAAAAAGTAATTTACTACAGAGGAACAGCAGACACAAGAAAACAAACCTGACCGAAAACCAAAATGGTTCGTTGATGTTAGTTCAGGACCTTTTTCTGTCTTTTTTTATTGACATTTTCTACGCTAGTAGAGTTCATAATTTAATTTTTGGAAAACTATATTTTCGGAAATTGTAGTTTTGAAATTCTTTTTGAAAAAAATATTTTCGAAAAAATTTTGTAGATCCGTTTCCCCAATAAGCATATTTTGATAAAGTTGTTTTTCGATAAAATTTACTTAATTTAACACCGAAAGAATGTTTAAAAAAACAGTACACGCGACAGGACCAACTGTTAATGTTAACTGATTAATATGAAAATGTAAATATTCTAGCATTTTTTTATTTATGCCTTCTGTTCATTTGAAGGGATATACTTAAGTACAATTTTTCGAAAGCCAACTTTTCAAATTTTTTCAAGCACTTATCAAAAATACATTTTTTTAGAGAATATCTTTTTCGAGATTAATTTTTTTCAAAAAACACTTCGAATATTATTTATTCAAGCAACGGCTTTTGAAAAAATATATTTACGAGAAAGCAATGTACCAAATCTAAGGAAACTTGATTAAACTCAAAAAAGGTTCGTTTAGGTTTATTCAGGATCGTTTTTCGTCTTTTTTTATTTAACAATTTCCAAGGCAGTAGAGTAGTAGAGTTCATAGCCTAATACAGTTTTCGAAAAAATACATTTTCGAAAATTGTACCTATTTCAAAAAACATTTTTAAAAACATTTTGAAAAAATGTACTTTCGAAATATGTATTTTGGAGAATTTCATAAATCCGTTTATAAAAGAGGATCTTATGAAAAAGCAGTTAAGATATTTTTAAAAAATTTACTTTCGAAATAGGTTTTCCAGAAAATATTATCAAAATGTTTCGTAAATCCGTTTTCGAAAAAGCTGTTTTTCCAAAATAATTGTTCTCAAAAAAGATGTTTTCCGAAAAAAGACCTATTTGATGATTTGTTTTCTTTAGTAAGGAATGTTTTCAGAAACCATCGATGCGAATCAAAAAAGTCGAAAAAGGCTTGTATTTTTTATATAACATTCGTATTATAGATCTGTTATTCATATTTTTGTAGTATAATTTATATATTATAGAACTTACATAAACGGCAAATTTTTGTTTATAATATTTTCTAGAATATGTACGAATGGTTAATATTTATGTTACAACATTTTTTATTTATAAAATTCTCTATTGAAATCCTTTTTGCACAAGGGTCTATGGGGGCACGCGCCCCTTGCATTCCCTCCCCCCCTAAATCCGCGCCTGACCTATATGGGGAAAATTTAAAGATAAAAGTTTTTAGATAGAGAGAATTCCCTTTCTTAATGCATTTTTATAAACTTTTTGCCAATACTTTAAATAAATTTAAAAAATAAAATAAGAAAAACCTTCTTTTAAAAATTAAGTAAGACAAAAGTTGACACTATGACACTATGCCTGTATTGTCCTTTTAAAAACAAAAAAAACTTTAAAAACTAAAAATACATCACGAGTCGTGAGAGGGAACTTTTAACTTCAAATTGTTTGAATAGAAACTTAAAAAAAAATGTATTTTGGAAAAACTAGTGTGTTTTTACACCAGACAAAATACACACACCACAATTTTGGACTTTAGATTTCCCCTCTCAAAATTTGATGTTTCATTGCACGACACAAGTAGCATCTGTATCTGCAAGAGGGCACCATTATCGCTCATGTGCGATCCCTTCTTTTACATAATCCCTGAGCAAACCCTTTTTTTTCTGCACGTAACCCCAAATTTCGTAATCATATAGGTACCGTTAGGCGGCAATAAAATTACGTAATTCTATGGTCGAGCTATGTTTTATGATACATGTAACATACATAAAATACATATAAAAATCAAAAGCGATAAAAGGTACTTACGGTATCTGGGAGCAGAGCAAAACTTTATATTAGGACGAACGAAACGCGAGCCCCCCTGCGATTCTATTAATTATGTAGCCGTCTACACATTCGCTACAACTGACAGAGTCTATTCATAAAACCGCCAGTTTTGAAAGCTTTTAGCCGAACTCCAAAATTATTAGGACAGGGAAGACTATCGCGGACTATTCTATTCCAGTGGGGAGCCCTTGATGACGACGTAAGCTGTCTCGGGACAATTTCCACCAGGAACGCGCGCGAAAGCTCCTCGCCCGCCGACCACAGGAAACAGAATGATTTGTGATCGTAACTTGTTTTTCCAATCGATACAAATTTTGACAAAAAAAATTGTTCTCGAGTCTATGCAAAAAAACTATATTGATGCCGAGCTTGGGTAAAAAAAGTTGATAAAACATACGCAACACTCCTTGTGCCTTACATTTCGACGGGATTTTGGATTTTTGACCAGAGACGTGCGGATTTTTACATCGACGATGAATAATAATTGAAAAATTTTAATTACTATTTTTATTATTTATTATTACCCGTTTAACATGTCGGAATGGCGTAAAAACACATTTTAGTGAAAATGACGATTCTCGCATGCATTATCTTATTATGAAAATTTCACACCTGTCATTCTAAGCCAATCTCACACTTTCATTTCGACAGTTACCAATGACAACCTTCAAATTTTTCGGAAATTTTTCTCCTCCTGCCAAGCTAGGCGAACAAAATTAATAAGTGGAAATTTTTTCTTGACAGCTATAATATGATCCGAAAATCAGTATTCAGGATCAAATTTTGGTATTTAATGTTTTTATTCATTTTATAATACTAAATAAATACAAATGTTTATTTACCAAATATTTCTTTAATTAAGGCTAAATATTTTTGGAATTCTGGTTGGAACTCTTCTTTTCGTAATGGAGAATAACAAGGATAATGGTTATCTTCCCTTTCCACTTCTAACAGATGTCTATGTTTAATATAATAGATGTAATATTTGGATGCAATTTTGTTCTGCTGAATTCTGGTTTTTCTTAAAAAGGATGGGATATCTTCCTCCAAAATCTTCTGGATAGCTGAGAAAAGGTTTTCTTGATGGGGATTTAATTCAGTTTTTTCCATTAAACATTGCAAATACTTTAAATTTTTATGAGACATATTAATGTCCCCTATTTCAGAGCAAGATTTACAAACACCGTAGGGCTTAAAATTAGTTTCTTGATTGTTTACTGCCATGATTTAATTATTGTGAACTAAAGAGGCACGTTTAAGAAATAACTGTCGACGTGACGTATAGCAGAGACGATTTTGACATCACAAGCCTAAGCCTACTTGACTGTGGTATCTACTATCTACCTAGATTTTAAAAATTGTTTTATCTGGCATAACTAGCCTAAACTAGACTATACTATGCTTGCCCTTGGTTTTAGTAAATGAAATGTAGTAAAAATAAATAAAAAGGATAATTTTCACTTATATTTTTTGCATTTCGTTTAACTAAACGGTGAGGAAACTTATGCCAAAGTCATTATAGATGAGGCTGGATCTTCAACATTGTAAAATCTTTCATTGCAAAAAACCAGAAACTGCCTCCATACGCTCAATTTTGACCTCTTTGTATTTTGAGGAGTTAAATTTGCCACTTCTATCTTTATGTTTTCAGAATTTTCACTACCAAAACGAACCATATTTTTGATTGAAAAGAAAAACACGTCAATTCATAAAATTATGTCACGTTTAACAAAAACATGCGTCACCGCATAAACGTCAAAATGTAAGAATCAGCCAACTTTATTGTTGCAAAAGTAAGTTTCAAAATGAAACATGTCAGATTTTTTAATTTTTTTTCAAATAAATTTTAGGTGTGAAATTTTCTTACCGAATGCCCCGCGTCCTTGAATTGATATCCGGAAATTCTTCCTCACTCACGCATTTTTCTAGAAAATTTTCCCTCGTCTGCGACTCGGGAAAATTTTCAAAAAATGCGTTCCTTCGGAAAAATTTCCGGAAATAATTCGAGCACTAGGGAGATTATAAGTGAAAATATGTTTGCTTTTCAGTCAATCCTACTCAATGGGCTTTAAGGGTTTTAGACAAAGGTTTATTTGGACACAATTCATATTAGGGGGTAGGATATAGGCTACAGGCTAAAGCTAGAGAGGTAACACAAAGATGGACCATTGTCTAAAATCTAAGATGTTACCCAGAATCACTATAGTACACAAAATAAAGATAGCTATTTATGTAACCAGTTGGTGATGTATTTCCTATTATTGGAAAGCCGCCGATTATTCGGTTTTTTACATTATAATAATCTCATCTTAGGTTTTTAGGTCTTCTTCATTTTCTACTGGTGTTTTATAAACCAGTGACTTTAAGCGTCCCCAGAAATAAAAATCAAGAGGATTTAAGTCTGGGAATCTTGGTGATCATGACTGATTGATTAGGTTCTTTAGTCACCTATCGATCCACCGATTTCGACAAATTTCACTTAGGAACACCCTCCACATCGTTTTTGTGGCCTAACCCAACAAAAATTATTTACTCTTAAACTATCCCCGTATGAAAAAATACCAGAATAGCTGCTTATATATCCGGTTAGGAAATGCGTTACTTTGTTTAACGAGTGTAATGTTTGCGGGACGAGCAAAGCGAGATCCCCCAAAATTATACGAGTTAAACAAAATTATTAATTTTAATTATTGTATCAAGAAATCTAAGTAGGCATCAGAAACATAGGGTAAAAACTTAATACCAATTGTTCAAAAAAGGCAATAAAAATCAATTTTAATATTTGTCCAAAAAATATTATATTTTTAATTTCAATCTTACCAAAGATTTTTAGACCATTACTAGAGTTGAATCCTGCGTTATTATACCGGACGTTTATTTCTACTATTCTCTATTATATCTATGTTTGCGTAAAAGCTGTAGATACATAGAAAGACAACACTAACCTTTAAAGCTCGTTTCAAGCTCTTTCGTGGACCTATTGCCAGCAATAAACTATTAGCGACACCAGCTGTAATAAACCCGGCTAATTTGCAAGAACTGTAAATCGTTCCTTTATCTATCTCGATAAAACATGGTTTGATACACATGACACTCCAGCAAAAGGTTGGGTAGATCCATCAGGAAAATGCCAAACCAAAGCCTCATCGAGCAAGGGAAAAGAATTACATGCTTGGGTTTGATATACAGATTGGTGTACAGATAAATCGAGTGACAGAAACCAATAAACAATGTTTTAATCATTCCTAATTTAACAAGGTTTTATTTTTTCAAAAATTATTCCGAATTTAAACCACTCCGACTCCGGCTCCTCTTAAGAATCTTGAAATTTTTATATTTACTTACCATTTTGTCAAAGGCAACGAAAGAGCTTGAAACGAGCGTTACGATTTTTGTTTCTTATAGGTAAGCAACATTTTTTGTATGGATATTTTAACTTTTTTTAGACTGCATAATTTAGACTCTTGTCCTTATAATGGAGAACGGAGGGACAACTGCCAGTGTGATCAGATTGGTCACGAAAGATCGGGTGTAACGAATTTTTGGAAGGTCAGATTAAACATAACTTCATTACGAATAATAGGTAAGTTAGGTCTGTGGTATTGGCAAATAATATGCCTATAATATTTGTAAAAAATTGTTAGACATAGGTACTTCCTTTTGCCGTTCGCTGTTGTCTGGAATGATAATACTTAAAATATCTATAAATTTAATGGCTTTCAGTAAAATTGATAACGAATTTGTAGGTGATGATTTTACGTTTTCAAATCAAGTCAAAGGAACTAAAATACCATATGGCACCTCTGGAGACTGCTACAGTAGGGTTATAGGATGCGCACAGGGCCGGTTTTCAGTCGATCTTACTGATACTTCTTTCAAAAAATTGTCTCAGTATGTTCGATGGAACAAAATTGGCTCATATTCGTCGTTAGATAGTAGAAGATCGGTAAGTATTTTATAGTTCACACAACAAAATTGTAACAATACTCTACCCCTAATTAAACCCCTATCTTAAATGATAATTTAAGGCATTATTTCTTTATTTTTATTGCCTATCTTCAATATGTATTTGTATGCGATGTATTGAATTTGTAAAGATTGTCTGAGACTCACGTAATTGGACAACTTATTTTTTTAGCCTACTGTAGCCCAAGGAAAATGCGGAGGTTACTGTGGAAACTGCATTCCAGATCCAATGTACGGTCTTCTGGTAGAAGTAACTTAATTGTAGGGGCGCTGATTTTGGGAGTTAGAAGATTGTTAGGATCTAAGAGATAAACCGAGATAAAGCAGAATACCGAAGATTGTTGAGTTAGGAAAAAAGTATTGCACTTGATTCGAGTATTATGTGTAAAGGAAAGGCCGACCATCTGTTCTGTAAAGGACAAACTCACTAATATATAATTTACAAATATCGAAACTAAGATACATAAGCGGTGTCATAAAATCACATTGTGATCTTTTATGGAAACAGATGGCGGTTTTGTGCGTTGATGTAAAAGGGCATTTTAGTGATTCTTATACACCATTAGCATTCTGTCAACTGCCAAGTAATTTGACCTCATTTTTAGAACATTTTATATTGCTTTTAATAGGCCTTATTTAGGTAACAACAACATAATCCAACTAAATTTAAATTAAAATGTTAACTAAATTGGTGACGACTGAAACTGTTTAGCTGTTAGCGGTGACTATAGTCAAAGCTGCCAGAATTTACCCAATCATACATAACAGAGCAAGAATGTGGATTTTTGTCGCCCATTGTACGTACTGAGCAAGCTGTTTGCTCAGGTTAACAAACCTGAGCAAACAGTTTGCTCAGTACAAACCTGAGCAAACTGTTTTCTGTTACTATAAAGGTACTCATTAGTTCCTAAGTACCTTTCATACTTATGTGTGTGAAGTTTGCCTCGCAGTAGTTACAAGCATGAAGTCAAAACAAGTATTTTCTGAAGCTAAAAAAAATTCACTTGCACGTCTCAAGTTACCACATTCTGTAGTAAAAAGATTAGAAAAAAATCAATGAGAACAAAATACGCTACAGGGTCTTCTCTAAAACCAAAATATATTTTGGAGTGATTTAGATGATTGACATATTTAAAAAAAAAAAAAAAAATATATATATATATATATATGTATATATATATATATATATATATATATATATATATATATATATATATATATATATATATATATATATATATATGTATATATATATATATATATATATATATATATATATATATATATATATATATATATATGTTTAAAGGGAGTCGCATTAACAAAAATCGATAAAATTGTACTTTAACCCAAAACCAAAAAGTTATTCGCAGCTTTCTTGCACATGAAAGAAGGGAACCAGATGCAGATTTTTTGTCTGTAATGATTAAATGGGGTCGCATTGACAAAAATCCGGTAAAAATGAGCTGTTTCGCAGATTTCTCAGATACCTACACATGAAAGAAGGGAACCTGTCGCGGGACTTGACAGTTTTAATCTTTTTAAAAACAATTTAAAGCGGATCACATAGGCAAAAAGTCGATTAAAGCCTTGTTTTGAGGAACCCTTTCTCGATTTTTACCTATGTGGCGCCCTTTAAATAAGTTTCTAAAAATAAAAAAGGTCAAGTTATGCATCCTTGGTGTTCGAGCGGCCTAAGGTTCCTGTATAGCTTAATACGGAACTGAATGCAAAATTGTGAAACCCAGTGGGTTAGCTGTTATTTGGTAGGACAAGTCAAGATTCCGTCTTATTATTTTTGATCAGATTCAAGTATCACCCCAATAAGGTCTATTATTTTTGGACAAATAAGATATTTTTGACGTGCCTTGCACTTTTTGTTACCAAAATTATAAAAGTAATTAATTTATTAGACTTATTAGGAATACTCTTTTAATGCCACTTAAATGGCTGTTATTATGTCTGTCTAAATGTAGCTTAACTGTGCCTTCTATCTTCGCTTTTTATTATTTTAAAATATACAGTGTTAGTGTTACTGAACCAAAAAATTACACTAAACTTTAATATTTTATGTGTACAGCCATTGGCAACTCAAACTTTCAGATATGCATTGCGTTTCTATAAACATCTGAAATGATTGTCGATGGCTGTACATCAAAGATAAGTTATCAGCTGTTATGGACAGGTTTCAGAAACTTTTCATTTTAAATCGAATTAAAAAATTGTTTAATTAGCTTGGATGCGCACATATTTTGTTGGTTGATTCGGAACAACTTAGAGAAAAAGTTTAGTCGTTAGTCGAGCCGTCCTTAAATTTATAAAATCGTACTCATAATCCCATAATATCTAATAATAAAGTTAATTATTGTAAGATTCAATTTACAAAGTTGCTCATTAGAACAAAAGGCACATTGATTATTGCAGCTGCTTTTAAGTGGAAAGCGAAAAGCTTAGGACGGACCGACTATACTCTGAATAATTTACAGATAATAGGACTAAAATTTTTTCTCATTAAGCATAAACCCGTTATTACAACAGTAAATGTACGTTTCTTTGCCAAAAAATTAAAATGTATTTTGAAATGATGTGTTTAGACCAATCGAATATTATAAAATATTCACGCGATACGAATGCAGTTTCTTGGGACCATTTTAAAACTTGTTCATAACAGTGAGACATTTCTGGTTTACTTTATATTTACCGGTTTCCATTTGGGTGAGATTTTACAATATTTACATACTTCAAATCCTTTTCAATTACGGATAAAAGTGGTTCGAGGGTTAAAAAGTCAGGCTACATTGGAAATACCAGTTATTACATTTTTCACTCTGAATAAGCACATTCAGTGTTTTGATTTCGCAAAGTGAATCTCTGAAGATGCCTCGTGCAATCGAAAGCGAAACGTCGGAAAGTTATTCCACTTTATGTCTTGACTATGATTTTCTAAAGAATGTTGTTGCTTAATTCTTTGCTATAATATTAAGAACCAATTACTAAAGTGTAAAAATATAAAACAGACGTTAGTTCATGAAAAAAATTAAAATTTAATCGTATACTTTTCCTTTTAAACTGCGCCAAGCAAAAATTCGGGACGTCTGTCAAATTTTGACGGCACAGTTTTAAAGGAAACATATAAAATAAATTTTTTATTTCATTTATCTCTATATATAAAAGAAGAAACTGGCTGATTGACTGACTGACTGACTGATTGATTGACTGACTTATCAACGCACAGTCCACACCGCTGGGTAAGAATCCACTGAGGAAGAGTTTCAAAATTTAACCCCTAAGGGGGTGAAATAGGGGTACGGAGAAAAAATATTAGATGATCCTATTAAGTCGAAACTTTATAGAAGTATTCCAAAAATAAATGGTTAAACACGTATTTTACAGCTTTTAATAAATCAACCACTAAGGGGGTGAAATGGGGGTTCAAAGTGTGTAATGGAGTAGAATTGTTATATCGCCAACGAAGTCGCAGGCGAAAGCCAGTGAATTACGTAAATATACTTTAGGCATTGGTTCTTTATATTATAGCAAATAACTATAATAATATTATAAAAAGAAAAATGCTACCCTCGATCTGTTGTGTGTGTAATATGATTTTTGACTTTTCTTGAGGCTGGTATCTATGTGCTATCTCTTTTAGACCAGGGATTATGAGCTATAGGGGGTTTTTCCGAATTTAGCAGTACAAAAATGATATTTTTTAAAAATATTTATTGATAACTATAAAATCAATACAAAAAGTAGAAAAATTACTTGAAAAAGTGGCCATAAGTATATTTTTTTAAATGTAACTTACTGTAACACTCTGTATATTATTACTGATTTAAAAGGCTACTTAAATCTGCTCTTTATTTTTGTCTATTGTACCTATACCTAGTAGTACAGGATCCGAAGTAAGCTCGTCCTTCACCGATCTGCTTACCGGATGAAAAGTATTTTTTATCAATGATAATATGTTAACAAATATATCGCAAATGGGTTGCCTAATAAAATATGGTCAAGGCTATCATTAATCATCAATACCGTAATTCATTTTTTTTAATATTTCACTCACTTGCTTACCAAACGAACTTAATACTAATCGAAAGTATAAAGCATAAGGAACATGCAAAAGTCAGGTTGCCTACCTTTTTCGTGTCCTATTTCAGGGTTTCCAGGTATAAACAGGTGAGTCAATACGAGTAATTTGTACAGGGTGGTCCACATAAGATAACCCACTATCTGATCTCAGAATCTGTAAGAGCTACAAAAAAAAGTTAAAGACAAAAGTTTCTTGCCTTGACTTTAATTTTTTAGGTATTTAGTTTTTACGTATACAGGGCGTTTAATTTTTTCAGGCCAAGTACCAACTTTCTTATTTTAAATGGAACACCCTATATATTTTTACATATTCGGATTTTACGGTTGATTCTGCGTAAATTTTAGTATAGCATGTTTATTGGAATTTTCAGTAGTTTTCGAGATATTTTAATTTTTAAAATTTTTACAGCGAAATCAGTCATTTGAAAAATATCATGCATTTATGTTTAATATTGCTCAATTTCTAAAATAATTTAAGATTAACTTCCCTATTAGATACTCAGTTCTTTTTTTCTGAACTAAACCAAAAGCAGCATACAGGGTGTTAAATATATTAGTCCAAATTTGTCAATTTTTAAACTTCAATATCTCAACTTTTTTAAATGAAACACCCTATATATAAATGTTTTATATAAAGCAGCATTTAATTCCCTATAATTTGACTATAATATATCCTATACCTAAAATAAACTGTTTTGCAGATATTGGTATATTTCTTAAAGCATGTAGCTTATTTTATTAAAATTATCAAGTGTTGTCAAAAGTTCGACTAAAATTAATAATATTTATTTGTATTCGCCTATGATATATTTACCAAGAAATAATAAATATATATTACCCTTATAGTAATACCATTGGTACTAGTTTTTTTCAATTTTGTGAAATTTAAACCTATATTTTAGTTATTAGGTATCCCTATCACCGACATAATTTTTTGTGTGCGCGTTTCGATTGACTGATTGTGCAATAATATAAACATATTTTTTGAAAACGCGAAATGACTAAACGAGCCCATTAAAAACTTATAATTTCCAACTGTAGGATTATTTTTGCCATTTTAGCGAGTGATATTAAAAAAGCTATAACGTTAAGAAATTTATTTACCTCTACAAAATTATTGATTTTAGATATAGGAATCATTATAATCGTTTAATAGAAATCCATTTTAAAAATTTATGATTTGTTGATAAAAATTTAACAAAGTTAGCCTAATATATCTTATTTTCGGTATATAGAAGTATTTTTGCAAACATTATAGAAATGGCATTTGTGTGACGATAATTTCATAATGGATACATTTTGTTTTTAACATTTTTAAAGAATCGAATAATGCAGAATTTTGCATTGTTTCAACGTGATAGACAAACTACTACCAATGGTGTAAGGGTAATATATATTTATTATTACTTGGTAAATATATCATAAGCGAATACAAATAAATATTATTAATTTTAGTCGAACTTTGGGCAACACTTGATAATTTTAATCAAATAAGCTAAGAAATATACCAATATGTCCAAAACAGTTGGTTTTAGGAATAGGATATGTTATAGTCAAATGATAGGGAATTAAATGCTGCTTTATATAAAACATTTACGTATAGGGTGGTCGATTTAAAAAAGTTGAGATATTGAAATTTAAAAATTGACAAATTTGGACTAATATATTTAACACCCTGTATGCAGCTTTTGGTTTAGTTTAGAAAAAAAGAACTGAATATATAATAGGGAAGCTAATCTTAAATTATTTTAGAAATTGATCAATATTAAACATAAATACATGATATTTTTCAAATGACTGATTTCGCTGTAAAAATTTTAAAAATTAAAATATCTCGAAAACTACCGAAAATTTTAATAAACATGTTATACTAAAATTTACTTAGAATCAACCGTAAAATCCGAATATGTAAAAATATATAGGGTGTTCCATTTAAAATAAGAAAGTTGGTACTTGGCCAGAAAAAACTAAACACCCTGTATATGTAAAAACTAAATAACTGAAAAACTAAAGTCAAGGCAAGAAACTTTTGTCTTTAACTTTTTTTTGTAGCTCTTACAGATTCTGAGATCAGATAGTGGGTCATCTTATGTGGACCACCCTGTACAAATTACTCGCATCGACTCACCTGTTTATACCTGGCAACCCTGTAATAGGACACGAAAAAGGTAGGCAACCTGACTTTTGCATGTTCCTTATGATTTATACTTTCGATTAGCATTAAGTTCGTTTGGTAAGCAAGTGAGTGAAATATTAAAAGAAATGAACTACAATGTTGATGATTAATGATAGCCTTGACCATATTTCATTAGGCAACCCATTTGCGATATATTTGTTAACATATTACCATTGATAAAAAATAGTTTTCATCCGGTAAGCAGATCGGTGAAGGACGAGCTTACTTCGGATCTTAGACTATAGGTAACTAGTCAAGTTTCTAACTTATAAGCCATTATTTGTAACATTTTCTCAACAATTTAATTTCCATACGGATTTTAGTAAGTATGCCATAACAAACAATTGTTTGATATGAAAGTCATGTCACTTTCGTTACCGTTTTAATATTTTATTAAGTATTACTGATACAAGTGATAAATACCGTTAAAAATCATGGAATATAACTATTCAAATGCAGTTCTTACGAATTTATTTATTTTATTTCGACAAAGTAATAAAATTATCGCCAGAACAGGTATAAAGTTTAATGCCCTGAAGTTTTTCAAATCAGTAATAATTTAAAAAAATATACTTATGGTCACTTTGTCAAATAACCAAAATAACTGTATTTTAAAACCACCCTGTATACTGCAACTAAGATTTGGGCATAGGGCAAAACGTCCCCCGGTATAATTTAACGTTTCATCAAATTTCAGGGTCTTAATTTAATATTTTAGAGTTCAAAAATATCAGTATTTTTTAAGCTAACTTTTTCCGCCAAAAAAATTGGAAATTAATTATTATTTTAGAAACGGTAAGAGATAAGTATAAAACAATATTAAAGGAAGTTGTTAAGAAATTAATAGGGGTTTTGAAAATGAAATAATATACAGGGTGTTCGATTTAAAATATCAAAATTGCTACTACTTTTTAGTAGAAGCGGCAACACTGCATTGTAAAAAATATTTTAGACAGGTAGAGCATGTTCGTTTATGTAAACGACCAAATTTTCAGAGAGATTTCTTAACTGGTTCGCCAGATATGTCTAACGTACCCTGTATATATACTTAGTTAATATTAATGTTAATATTATTTTCTCAGAAAACAGAACTTTTATAAGGAGTAACTTTTTTCGAAAAATTAATAATAAAAACATTTTCCATTCTACCACATTTAAGAGACTCTGTAATTAAGGTCTTAACTTTATGCTTATATATTTTATTAAATAAATATTTACCCATCCAAGTGCTTGCATCAGTGTTGATGTTAGCCTCATGTGACAATGGTGTTAACACACTATTGAACATATGTATGTAGATCAGATTTTCACTCAACTTCGAGATCAGGACTCTCAAGGTGTTGTTTTTATGATAGAACAGGAAATCCCCTGAATTTTTGAGACATCTAAAAAGAATAGAGGAGTTAATAGACAATCGTTAAAACCCCAAATTAACAGTTCAAGGATGCAATGTCCTCATTTTAATAATATCAGCCATCAACTGTATTAATTTTTTATAAGCGTTCTTTCTGTATAATTAAAATTACAGTAAGATATTCAGAAACCCTTATACTCAAAAACAAATAGTAATTGAGAGTAGTGCCTAAATTCACCAATAGGGACGTATTCTACATCTTGAAAGACTGCTCCCCGACGTTGATAAGGTAGGACAGCCATGATTGGCTGCAGTCTAGCAACACTCTCTCGAAAAGCATTCCCTCGAGATGTAGAACACATTGGACGTCTTTCTCATAAAACATAAAATTTAACTTAGCCATATTTTGTATTGAACCCTTCAAGTACTTTGGTATATTTAGTTTGGTACACAGACACAGGTTCCACGTGGGCAAAATCAAAATTAAATTACACTGATGATATGAAGGTGTAAGTGCCCTTTTAGAAATGCGTCGATTGATCAAGGTTCACCTTAGTGGATCCTGTGCAAAAACATCGTAAGAAAATAATTTTACAATACCTTTTGTAGTATTCCTCCAAGGCGTCGGCAACTGTTTCGGCCTTCCTTGACCATCATCAGTGTTGTATGGTCCCGAGCAGGGACAACAACAGACAGCCGCTTACTAGTTAACATTTTTACGTACCCAGACCTGAAAAGTAAACAGCTGCCAAGAAAACACCTGGGACATTTTTTTAAATATTACGAGAAGTAGAAAAGCCAAAGCCAAAACAATAATTGTTATCGATATTTAATTAATAAAAAATCCCCCAACGTGTGTTCTTAGTTTAAAAAAAAAGTATCTTCTTTTCCTAAAAACCAAAAAATAATTAGTAAACTACAAATGACAGTTTTTGTATAACATTTTGGCGTTATATTTAAGTGTTTCTTTTTAGGAAATGATTAAAAGACGAAAACCCTAAAGTAGTAGGGATAAAGGGGCGGGTGATTACTTTTTTGAAACAAGAAATGCATGCACACGCGCAAAGTTTACCTTGTAACTGTTGCGCAGACAATGACAAGGTAAAGAATGCATGTGCAAGACTAAAACCAAACTTATCGCTAAAAATTAAAAATGTATCGCTTATATTTAATACCAAATTATTTTGCATAGGTACCTAAAAAAGAGTTAATACCTAAAAATGAAAAATAAGTTATAATATTAACACCTGAAGAGAAAAAAGTAAATTATACCTAAAAATAAAAAAATTGTAAATAGATACAGGGGGTTATGAATGTATTATATTTAATACCAAATTATTTTGCATACCTAAAAAAAGAGTTAATACCTAAAAATGAACAATTAGTTATAATATTAACACCTGAAGAGAAGAAAGTAAATTATACCTAAAAATAAAAAATTAGTAAATAGATACAGAGTGGTTATGGATGTATTCCATTAATGTTCAGACAATTTAAATACTTATTCCAGGGAACAAACATCAATCTTTTTTTCTTTCTTCTATCTTTTCTATCTAGCTATCTTTTCTTTATAAATTCAATTGATTCTCATATATGGTAATTTTATTATTATGGATACTAGTTATTTTTCCATTATAAAAAATATTTATCTTCAATTAATCTTAGAAAGCCTAAAAATAAAAGAAAATATCAAGATAAAATGGTTAGACAATTTTTGGTGCAAAGACACTTAAGGTGAAAAGAGACCGAGTATTTTCTATTACTGAACAAAATTGAAAATTGAAAAGCACCCTCTTTTGATACAAGCTTTTGTTTAAAATATTTTCATGAAATTTTGGTGAGTTGACATTGAGATAGGGATAAACCTTAAACATATTTTTGACATTTACCCCCTCTCTATATTTTGGAAGGTGGGGGGTGTTTTTGTAATTTTAAATGGGATGATGTACTTTTGTTTATAAAATTCGAATCTACATAAAAGCTACGTTCGTAGGGGTACAATTGTTTTTATTTACTCTTTTGGTTACTGAATTATGGTTATCTAAATTTTGATTGAATTTAAAAAATAAATAAATTTTACCAATAAATCAAGTTCACTTATTTCAGAATTATTAATTGTTTCCATGGAAATGCGTTATTTCTACTCAAGTCAGTTGCGAACTTTGAAGTTTTAACGATTATTTCTCTAGGCCCCCCGTTTTAACCCCCTTGACTTTTTCCTGTGGGGTTTTATAAAAGACAAAATGACGGTGACTTTACCTACAACCGTAGATGATATAAAGACCGAATCCGCCTGCTGATTAGTGACACTTGAAATGTTACAGCGGGTACGAAATTCATTTAGAAAAAGACTGAGAAAGTGTTTGGAAGTTGAAGGGGGACATTTCGAACAACTTCTCAAGCATGACAGACTAATAATCATGATTCCCTAAAAAAAGAGCAAATCAAAAAAAATTGTACACGTACCTACGTAGTTTATTACGTAGATTCTAATTTTATAAACAAAAGTACTTCGTCACGTTTAAAATTACAAAGTTCCCACCCACTCCTCAAAATAGAGAGACGGAGTAAATACCAAAAATATGATTAAATATGCCCCCCCGTCACCAGATTTCATGAAATAAAATTAAACCGTTTTCGAGATATCGCTTCGTAACAATTTAGAAAAAAACTCGCCTTGTACATCATTGGCAAACAAGCAAGACACACCAAGATAAAAATGTAGTTTGGAGAAAATTGGATCTCAATCTTTACATTTAATTATGTCAAGAAAGCCAACTTTCAAAAGTAATTTGTTTTAATTTCCAAAATATCATATTCTCTGTCTGTGGGCATAAACAATGGATACTGCATCCACAATTCACCTTATTTTTTTTTAAAATGTTACTAAATAAGTCAAAATCGAAAAAAAAGACTCGGCCTTTTGCTCAAAACTTTTATTCCCATTTGCACCGCAGTGTTTAAATTTGGTTTAACCCAAAACATGTCTAGAATGATTACTTTGCTGCAAGACGAAGGCACCAAGGAAACATTCTAAACGTGGATTAAGCTAAACCTGGTTTAAATATTACGCTGCAAATGGGAGTAATAAATCAAGTAATAATTTTAATTGACATTGACATTAAGAGGCACAGATACATTAACATAAGGGCTGTCACATTAAGTGTCCAATTAGTTTAATTCTTGATTAAACTGTTTGTGCAACTGGACGTAAGTGTGCTTTACTTGTAAACCGACAATATACTTGCTGTACCAGCCAAATAAAATCTTCTGTTATACCTTTTAATAGTTATCTATTGGATAAGTAATGATAATGATGCTCTGCACCATCGAAGCTCTTCATCATCAAGGCTCTAAACAGTCTAAACCATCAAAGGCTTCACCATCAAGTCTCTTCATCTTTAAGGCTTCTAACCACCATAGACAAAAGACTATGGGGGTATTGTTCACTACCTTAAGGGCGTATCCTGAGTCACTTCATATCACAGATATTCCACGCACACGCGATGAGATGTTTAAAAATGATTGGAAAAGGAACGCATGGAACCACTTACCTGAAACAACAGAGAAAAAACATTTAGAATACAATTTTAACATCATTAAAAGATGATGAAATGATCATATGATCAGTTGTGCAAAATTTCAAGTTTCTAGACCCAGCGGTGTGGGCTGTGCGTTGATATGTCAGTCAGTCAGTCAGTCAGTCAGTCAGTCAATCTCTTCTTTTAGGAGTGTTCTTAAATTCAGGAACTTTCTTCATCGGAAATAAGATGTTGTAATATGTTGAAAAGAAACAAAACACAGCAATGACATAATTCGCTGGATTTAAAAACTTAAAACAGATGTAGAAATAGACCATCTATAAGCATCAAATATCTTACCTTTACAAATTCAGCAGGTTGCTCTAATCCTCTAGGCTTGTGTCCCGTACATTTAGAATTCTGGTTTTAAGCTTTCATGGTCGCACCCTCCTGAGCTTCTAATGGCATTTTCAAAAAACAATTGTCGTTTGAAACAATTAACCTTTAAAAGCGTCAGTCGGACAGTACGCAAACCAACCTTAAGGTATTTTCTTTAAAATGTAATCAGAATTAAATATATTAGGTAAAAGATAATTTCAATCAATTTCAGCCCTTTTGTACGTTAGACTAAAAGAGATCAAATCGACTGAAGGTCATCAATTTTATCCTTTCTGTACGTTAGACTAAAAAGAATGAAATTGATAAGACCTAGAAATACAAATAGTATTCTACAAACCAATTAAAAATTTTAAAAGATACCAATCTATTTCATCCATCTTGTACGTTAGACTAAAGGGGATCAAACAGATTGGATGTCATCAGTTTCAACCTTTCTGTACGTTAGACTAAAAAGGAACAAACCGAGAGGACGTAATCTTTTAAAACATTGTGTGTATTTAGGTCAAAGGAAATCAAACTTCCAAAGTATACTACAAATAAATAAAAAATTCTAAAAGATTTATAATCAATCTACTTTATTCTTTCTGTACGTTAGACTAAAAAGAATCAAATGGATTGAATGTCCTCGACTTCATCATTTTTGTACGTTAGACTAAAAATGATCAAACATAGAACGTTTGCCTTTTAAGATATCGTGTTAAAAAGGTTGGTTTTTGTATCCTATGCCACCCTGAAAGAATTTCGCGCCTCGTTTACACATTGTTTTAATAGGTTCCTGAAACAAAGGAAAAATTATTTAGATACAAGTATTACAATCGGTAATTATTTCATTAAGAGTAGTAAGTCTCATCGTAAAAGAAAATTCGGGAGCAGAGTAAGAGAGACTATAAACCTCAGAAGAAATATTACCCTGTATATTATTTGGGAAGTTTTTAATACTATTTTATCAAAAAGTGCTCAAATTAAGCCATGTACAAATGTTATAACAATTATCTCAAAAATAGTTGGAGATATAATGTAAAAGGCTAGAACAAAATTAAAACTTTGACACCCTGTATCTAGGAAATCAACCATTGTTTGCCAAAATGAACTCTTTTACATTAAATCTGGCCAAAAATCATATCCGACTGTAAAGAACTTTTTTTAGGATATAGGTTCATTCTTTAGGAAAGTAAGTATACCATTATCATTTGAAAACAATCAGTCTTTGCCCTTTGTAGGGGCTTAATAATAATGTTGCTTTTTCCCTAAAGTTTGTAGTGCCCTGTAGATTACACATGTACAACTTTGTTTTTTAATCCACTCTAATCTCTCAATTATTGAAGGAGATACAGGATTTCTTAAAGTGTTTGAAAAATAACAAAAAATTGCTTTTACGGCGTGGGTTTGGTGGGGCTTGCAAGAAGTCCGGACTTAAATCCAGTTTAACACTTATGGGACATCCCTGGTAGGTGCCTAAGAACTTCGAAAATTCCACCAAACAATTTGGACACTTAGGACAGAGGCGTGTTGAAATCTGGAATGGATTCGATCAAAATGGAATAAGATTAGGCATGTGTAGGCGTTAAGCTGTTACTATGTTTTAATCTTTAAGCTATGTTCTTCAATGTGTTGCTTTAAATTTTATTGGTTTATAATAAGTGCTGTATTTTCTTAATAAAATAATTCGGTAATTTTTATTTGTTGTTATTTTTTAAAGTACATTAAGTAAAAAATATCACCCTTTTAAAGAATCCTGTATCTCCTTCAATATTTGAGAGATCAGAATGAATTAAAAAAATGTTAAGAGTAGATGAGGCTACAGTCTAGTTGTAAATGCAGTTATGACTGATCTAATCTATAGGGCGCTACAACTTAAGGGAAAAATAACATTTTTGTTAGACCCCTGTATTCTGTACAAAATTGATTTTTTCAAACAATACTGGTATACTTACTTTCTTAAAGAATGAACCTACAACCTAAAAAGAAAGTTTTTACAGTCGGATTAAGGGGTCAAAAGAAAATTGCTACCAAAATTATGATAAATTCGTTGTGGTGCGTTAATTAACTGGAGTAGTGTATGTACTACCTTGTATAAAAAATGAAATGCTTGTGGAACAATATCTATTTTATCCCTTTGTGTTTTTATTTTAAAATTAATTTTAAGAATATTTTCATTCAGAGTAGGTATTTACAATTAGCCGGTGTTTTATTATATCGTGTACTCAAGACTACTTTTGACTTGTATAAAATAAGTATAGATATATGTACCTACTTAGGCACTCAGAATAAAAATACAAAAAAAATGTATTTAGTCTCTTTCCTTATTTCAGATCCAAATAATGAAGTAGATCATATTTTTCTAACACCCTCATTGAAAATTTACTTTTCCTCCCTAATTTTGGGTTTAAAAGGGGCACTTTTCCTCCCTACATAGGAAAAGTAAAAATTAAATAAATGTTCACGTACAGATAATTTATTTATTTTAAATTTATATTATTGCCTTCCGGTATATCTGTAGGTATAAAATCTTCATCAAAATCTCCCATTTTTGGATAAAAATTTATTAAAAACGGTGAAAAATTTGAAACAAAAGCGGTCTTAAAATATGTTTGATGTTTATTAATTCGTTACTACGTTAATATGTACCTAGATTCGAATCGATATGTTTCGAACCAACTAGATAATTGAATTTTTTTAAAATGTTCTTTCTTTTAATTAAAGATTTTAGCTTTGTTAGTGGGCATTTCAAATGAAATTATTTGTTGTATTTATTGAAAAATATAAAATAGGCTAACTAAGCATTTTTAAATAAAAATAGACTTAGTATGGGCAAATATCTTTGCTATTAGTAAAGATAGAGACACCAAATTTTAAGTGTATTTTATTGGATAATAAATCAATTTTTTTATGTGATATAACTTTTTTCACCCCCTTAAGGGGTGACGATAGGGAGCTGAGGTAAATTTTTTTAAATTCAACCCTATGCCGTGTGGTACTTTATTTTAAAGGTCTTCAAAAAAGAAACCTTTTACAGCAAACCTAAGGTCCGTATCATAATTCGTTTTTAAATTCTTAAATTTAAAAAAAATAAATACCGTTATTTCTCTTATTACCTTAAAAGCTATTCAAAATGACCCCCATCTTGGCAGTAATAAAATCAATTTTGGAATTTACTTCTCACATTTTCGAGAATGGCAGGTGTTACTTCTTGGCAGAGTTCCAAAATCGACTTTATTACTGCCAAGAAGTTCATGGTGGTCAGTTTGAACAACTTTTAAAGTAATAAGAAAAATAAAGGTACTTAAATTTTAGTTCCTTTCGCGATTTTTAATTTTTATAGGCTTGGTATTTAAAAATGAATTAAGATACGGACCTCGACTATTTTTTAAGACCTTTAAAATGAGGCACAACACGGCATAGGGTTGAATTTAAAATTTTTGACCTCAACTCCCTAGGTTCACTCAAGGGGGTTGAAAAAGTTAAATTACTTAGAAAAGTACATTTATTATCCAATAAGTTACACCTAAAATCTGGTGTCTCTATCTTTACCAATACTAAGACTTTTCGGACACCCTGTATGTTTTTTAATCCAAAACCTAAAAACGTCCCATATAAACCTATTTTATCAGCACTAAATTAATTTTACGGTATTAATAAAGCATAATAAATTATATGAACTTTCTAGAGTCTCTATTGACCTAACAAAACTAATAAAACGGTTATAAATAAATAAACAAAATTATTCACCTCCTTATCTTCCTCCATTGGCCCGACGACATCATTTTCTTTCTTCACGATTCTACTCCAAGGTTCGAACAAAGGGATGTCGACGTACCCTGGCAAATCGGTTGCCTAAGCCCTTTCCAGACATCCGATGGTCTTCAAAGGCTAACTCTATCACGCTTCTAAACTTCGACGATGTTTAGGCAATCCCTTAAAGAGCAGAATCTTCACTGACCACCCACGATCCGTATTTCACTTCTGTTTGCACGTTTTTGATGGATATGGCAAGAATGGTACTAACAGACAACTGTACGCACCATCTACAGATTCTTGAGCCTTTAGCTTGAAAATATCAAGCATTCGCATACTCAATTTTCCCAAACCCTAGAATCAAGAGTTCTATAGGTGCTACGCATAATAGTCCACTAGCAATGGAAGATAATTTAATTTTACAGACAGTTATACGCACCATCTACAGGCTCTTGAATCTACAACTTGAAAATATCAAGCATTTGCATACTCAATTTTCCCAAGCCCTAGAGTCAAGAGTTCTGTAGGTGCTACGCGTAATAGTCAAATGGCAATGAAATATGAAAGAGAATCTAATTTTAGAGATAATTATACGCATCATCTACAGGCTTTTGAATTTACAACTTGAAAATATCAAGCATTGGCACACTCAATATTCACAAGCCCTAGAGTCAAGAGCACCGCAGGTGCTCCGTATAGCGATCTGCTAGCAACTTAATTTTAAAATAAATTATGATTTTTTTATAACGTATTATATCCATGCTCATCCTATCACCAAAATAACCCGGCGTGAGGCAATCTGAAACAAAAAGAAATAGAACTATAAACACTGTCGTATCTGAGGTTGACAATTTTTTTCATTAAAAATATCTAACCAAATTTTATTCTTAAGGTGTTAGTCTAGGTGGCTACTGAAGAACATGGACCCTTATCTGTAGTCTAAACGTATAGTTTTAATAACAATAAATAATGAAATAACGACTTATAATTCAATTTAATAAATAATTAAAAGAATGCAAAATATGGATATTAATATTTTTCCCCGAAACTTATGGGACATACGTTAATTATGTGTAAAAAATATCTTGTTAAGTCCTTTTCAATCACAACTAACAATTATCCTTTGGTGGCGTTAGGGGGTTTTAACTTATTTAATGAAAAATTTTTACATATAAAATCCTGGACAACTATGTTAAAAAACAAAAATAGTAGGGATGAATCTCGATTACTCCTCTTAAAAATGGTTTCCTTTTTCATTATCTTATTACGATACAGAAATTACAAAGATCAGTTCCGAAAATATATGTAAGAAATAATGGAATTTATTCTGTCTTGGTTATAAGCTTTTTAATATTAGCGCTAATCTGCTTCGACTAGCTAACTAGTTATATTTTATTGTTTGATTCATTATTATTATTCACATAGTTTTAGATTGATTTCCCTTGTTACAGATTCTATTCTGTTGTTATGAGAGAACTTGCTGCTGGCCCGATTGATCAGCAGAGGAACAAGGAACCTTCGTTGTTTCATATATATATATATATATATATATATATATATATATATATATATATATATATATATATATATATATATATATATATATATAAATGTAAATGCGAAGATTTACTTCTTCGCTAGTGCAGCGAAAAGGCCGTGAATGAAAAATAAAAATAATGAGGACTATCTTTGATTCTGGTCTGGGTGACCTCCTGCTATCGATTTCTGGGCCCTTACCCATCAGCGGGCAGGCTTACACCCAGGGTGGCTGAAAAACAGACCACGATTTGATCAGAATCAAAGAGAGTCCTTATATCCAAAATGTTCGGAAAGGATGGGTAAGATGTAGTGGCTCGCGCCAACTAGTTCACCCAGTGTTGCTCCAAAAATGTTTGGCTGCTAACACAATAATACTCGAAAGTATGTCGAATGTCGATTTTCTCGACGTCGACGGTACAAATGCACCATTGTACAACAATAGTAGAAAAATGGAAGATTTCTTGGCCTATAGGTAATATAATAAATGTAAATGCGAAGATTTACTTCTTCGCTAGTGCAGCGAAAAGGCCGTGAATGAAAAATAAAAATAATGAGGACTATCTTTGATTCTGGTCTGGGTGACCTCCTGCTATCGATTTCTGGGCCCTTACCCATCAGCGGGCAGGCTTACACCCAGGGTGGCTGAAGAACAGACCACGATTTGATCAGAATCAAAGAGAGTCCTCATATCCAACATTTTGGATACACCCAGGGTGGCTGAAGAACAGACCACGATTTGATCAGAATCAAAGAGAGTCCTCATATCCAACATTTTGGATATAAGGACTCTCTTTGATTCTGATCAAATCGTGGTCTGTTCTTCAGCCACCCTGGGTGTAAGCCTGCCCGCTGATGGGTAAGGGCCCAGAAATCGGTAGCAGGAGGTCACCCAGACCAGAATCAAAGATAGTCCTCATTATTTTTATTTTTCATTCACGGCCTTTTCGCTGCACTAGCGAAGAAGTAAATCTTCGCATTTACATTTATTATATTACCTATAGGCCAAGAAATCTTCCATTTTTCTACTATTGTTGTACAATGGTGCATTTGTACCGTCGACGTCGAGAAAATCGACATTCGACATACTTTCGAGTATTATTGTGTTAGCAGCCAAACATTTTTGGAGCAACACTGGGTGAACTAGTTGGCGCGAGCCACTACATCTTACCCATCCTTTCCGAACATTTTGGATATAAGGACTCTCTTTGATTCTGATCAAATCGTGGTCTGTTCTTCAGCCACCCTGGGTGTAAGCCTGCCCGCTGATGGGTAAGGGCCCAGAAATCGATAGCAGGAGGTCACCCAGACCAGAATCAAAGATAGTCCTCATTATTTTTATTTTTCATTCACGGCCTTTTCGCTGCACTAGCGAAGAAGTAAATTTTCGCATTTACATTTATTATATTACCTATAGGCCAAGAAATCTTCCATTTTTCTACTATATATATATATATATATATATATATATATATATATATATATATATATATATATATATATATATATATATATATATATATATGTATATATATATATATATATATATATATATATATATATATATATATATATATATATATATATATATATATATGTATATATATACATATATATATATATATATATATATATATATATATATATAT
Organism: Philopedon plagiatum; assembly: GCA_963971165.1. NCBI lineage: Eukaryota > Metazoa > Arthropoda > Insecta > Coleoptera > Curculionidae > Philopedon > Philopedon plagiatum. Next base: position 68,960,423 of record OZ020195.1, on the reverse strand, counting down.
ATATATATATATATATATATATATATATATATATATATATATATATATATATATATATACATTTAAATCAGACTTACCATATAATTATTTAGGTGTTGGCCTTTCCAGCGATGAGGTTGCTCTGCTCCCATGTTCTCGTCAGCCCATAACGAAATGATTAAAATATGAGAACATGAAAATTTGGACAGCCCGAGTCTCCTCCAAGCGCACTGAATTAGAGCCCGTCTCCAAAGTTGATCCTGCAAGGGGCGGATTATGGCTGGAAATTCTCAACAGACACTTCAGTGCTACTCCTGCCTTGTGACCACCAGGGCAGGTATTAAACCGTCCGTGGACGATTTAATACCTGCGGTGGGTGGACAAGTCCACCCACCTTTAGTTGTTCCTAACCCCGGTTTGCTGCATGGTCCAAAGGCATCCCAACCAAGACATCAGTCAGCGCAAAAATGCCCGTTGTGTGAACCTGAAGAAGTCCGCGTCCGCCGATTTCAGTGTACGTATTGCGTTCGCCTGTAAAAAGAAAAAAAAGTGAAACTTTCTTTTACAGGCTTTATATGGTACAAAATAAAAAAAAGGAAGGAAGAGGAGATGGGGCAGAGTGCGGAATAAATAACATAAAATTTACATGCAAGTCAAATGCAAAAAGAACGTTTAAAATTAAGTTTCATTAGCATTGGAGTACCTTAAGATACAAAGAGATTTATAAGAATCAGGCTAAAAAATTCAATATTTTACATTTTTAGTTTAATGACAGACTCTTTACTAGGTGGGATGGCCTCCTTCACCTTATTAGGACATTAAGTCCTAATAAGGTGAAGGAGTAAATAGTGAGCACAATATCAGGTACCTACTGATTATATATTAAAAAAAATTCAATTGATCACTCGTTCGCAAAAATTAATAATATTTTCTGAAATAAAACAGATTTTGAAAATTATTAGATTATAGGACACTTTACTGAAAAAAAAAATCAAAAAGATGTAAGGCGCTAAGGTGTGAATTCAGATAACTCCTCTCGAATTATTTTAAAGAAAATTTCGCACCCACTTTTTCTAACCAATCCTTAACCAATATATTGTAGTTATGACTTTGCTATTCAAAGAAACGACCGTCAGCTATCGCACCCGCGGGCCGCGGTGGAGCTAACTTGGGTGGTGCCTTAAAAGTCCATTAAAAATTTAAAAATGTGAAAGAACTGTTTCACGGTTATATAAAAGTAAAAGAAGCAGTTCTTCTACTACCAAAGCTGAAACTTTTTATTTAGTTTCTTGCAATTGTGAAATATTAAAAAATCATAGTCAGCTATATAAATTCCGGGGGAATATACATCAGCTGCTCATAAAAGGAGCGTAAGTTTAGGCTTAAAGTCAAATGATATAGAAGCTAAAAAAATGAGTCAAAAGATATCGAAAAATTTTCTAAAGAAAAATTGTTCAGAATGCACCGAGGATCCCATGTACCAATTTTTAGAAAAAAATATAAATGTATGACCGTACCCTAGGGCTTGCAATCCCGGGATCCCGGTAAAAATTCAGTCCCGGAAAATCTCGCGATTAGTCACTTAAATCCCGGAATAAATAAGTTATAAAATATGTCCAAAAAAACCTAAGTAAATTAACGCTTTAAGCTAGCATAATTTGCAGTATTTTTCCTAAAAACAATGTTTAGCGCGTGATATGGCCAATCCTGGAAGATTCATTTAAATACTTATGTATAAGAATTCAAATTATTTTTACTTCTTATACCTTTATAATATGTCCTCTGCATAAATTTTGTTTTGTTTTCATTTTAAAATTTTAATATTATAAATAAAAATAATTTCTTTTTATTAATATTACAATTTTTGGGGATCAATCTCGGGATTCCGGAATTTTGTTTCTTCGATCCCAAAAATCCCGAGATCCAAATATACGTCCGGGATTGCAAGCCCTAGACCATCGCTATGCAAAATCATAAATTATTTCTTTACTAACAAATACTAAATTTAATTATGAAAAATACTGTACTATTAGGTTTGAATGGTAATTCTTAGATCGTCTAAATTTTACTGGCGGTCCGAAATTTTGGAAAAGCTCATGTGCACAATATACAAGGCAAGACTACAGATAGCGACACGACCAGACCGTATTTTTTAAATTTATTTCCCGCAAAGTGTCTATTTCACAAATATTTGATTAGTTCTGAGACAAACCTATGTAATTTAGTTGAATTAAGTTATTTTCAAGTAAAAAAATAATTTATGATTTTTCCTAGCGATGCCACGGGTAAAAATTTGGATTGTTTAGTTTTTTCTCAATATGGTTCATGGTACCTATATGAGACTATCGGTAAATTCTGAACAATTTTTCTTAACAAAAATTTTCGATATCATCTCAATTTGACCCATTTTTCGATACACCGTCAAGTTTCTTTTAAATTCCCGCCAAACCAGTGATCACATGACATGTGTTAAAATAAATTTTTTGGTGGTCGGACATGCAGAAACAAACCCCCAATAGAGTTTTTTAAAAATATCAATAATAAAAATGTTTCCCTTCCAACTTAATGGCGGACACTATACAGGGTGTTATAAAAAGATAAGAAATTTGAACGGCAGATTCTATATTCAAAAATATGAAAATAAGTATATATAAACATGGCTCCACAAACGCTTCTTTTTCGAGATACACGGTGTTTAATATTTTAATTTTTAAATGATTCTTTTTAATTTCTGGAAAATGCGATAAGATATTGACGTGAATTTTAGTACACGCCAGTATGGAATCAAAGGGTACCTTTATGTGCAAAAATTTATTTTCTAATGTACTTGCATCAGTGGCGTGCCTGCTGGTAAGTCTTCATTTTTAGCGAAAACAATGCCTCTGATTTTTTGCAAAATTGATATAGTTCTCTTAAAGCCCAATTAGTTCTGCGTGAAAAGTGTATATTGAGATTTTTCGTTTTGACGCACCATTTTCGAGATAAAAATTAATTTAATTCTTACAATTACAAAAAAATTAAAATTAATTTTTTTAAACATATGTTTTGTTCAGGAAACAGTGCTTATTGATTTAAGTTTATAGTAGATGCCGATTCATATATTTCTCCTATCTCTTCGGAATACTCGAGGTCTGAAAATATTAAACACCCTGTATCTCGAAAAAGAAGCGTTTGAGGACCCATGTTTATATAAACTTAATTTCATATTTTTAGATGTAGAATCTGCCCTTAAAATTTCTTAGCATATTTTTGTAACACCCTGTATATTAGACTAATGCATAGTTGAATTTCAGTTTTGGTACTATTATACAAATACAAAGATTGAGTAATTATTAGGTATGATTTATCCTTCACTAGAAACAATAAAATCTGTAAATTTGCTTGTATTTTTTTCTTATTTTTAGCAAAACGAAATTTGAACGCCAACTGATGTTAAATCCTACCTAACAATTACTCAATTTTTGTATTTGTATAATAGTACCAAAGCTGAAATTCAATTATGCATTAGTCTAATATATGTATATACTCTATAAAAATAATAGTTAGCTTAATGTATCCCGAGGAAATAACCTTCAGCTGATGTAATACTATAGACCGCAGCCCTCGAGTATATAGGTTCTCAGCAAGCTCGCTACTCATATCAGCTGACGGTCTTTCTCCCACTATACAGTTAGCTGACTATTGTTTTCGTGTAATATTATTAATAAACTATCATATAGTTTAATTTTAGCTTCGGTAATATCGTTTCCGTTTAAGCCTGAACTTACGTTCCTTTTCTGAGCAGCTGACGTATATTTCCCCGGAATTTAAATAGCTGACTATGATTTTTTAATATTTCACGGTTTTCAAAAAACGAAATCTAAAGATTCAGCTTTGGTCCTTTCACTTTTTTTTGTGTTTTTAATAGACATTTAAGACAACACCCAGTTTTTCGGAATCATATTACTATATATTATTTTTTGTATACTAACAATTAGAATGAAAAAAAATTTGTACCAACAGAAACTTAAAATTCTTGCTTTTTCCTATAATTACAGTAAAAATTGATTTGATGATTAATTTTTTTTTACATTAGTTGCTTAGCTACCTATTTTATATTTAAAGAAATAATTAAATATATTTTGACACTTGACCATTTGGTTTCAACCAGAGCCATTAATCCAAAAAACAACAACAACAATATTTTGACACCCTGTCTATCAGGCGCGCCCCGTGAAATTTAAAAGTTGTATATCTCTGTTGCTACTTATGGGACCCATGCCAAATTCAGGTTTTTTAATAGTGAGCCTACTAAGAATTTTTTGGTAAAGAAAAAAACTATTTTTCAATTTGCGAAAAAAGCTGAATTTTTTTTATTATTATTTATTATTTTTTCTAAACAAGTTTTACATCATTTTGTCGACAATTCTTAAATTTTAAGAGAAAAAAATGTGTTAGTAGAAAGTTATAACCATTTGAATTTTTTGTTAAATTATATTTTAGCTTTAAGAAAATTCAAATGACTATAACTTTCTACTAACACATTTTTTTCTCTTAAAATTTAAGAATTGTCGAAAAAGTGATGTAAAATTTGTTTAGAAAAAATAATAAATAAAATATCTAAGCGTCTTAATTTTTTACCCAGGTGGGTCAATTCAAAAATTCAACTATTTTTCACAAATTACAAAATATTTTTTCTTCGCCAAAACATTCCTAGTAGGGCCATTATTAAAAAACCTGAACTTGGCATGGGTCCCATAAGTAGCAACAGAGATATACAACGTTAAAATTTCACGGGCCGCGCCTGCTGTATATCGAAAACGTCGGAGTTATGAACCACTTTTATTTAATAAGTTTTTTGTTGTGTTTCTGAGCGGAACCTCTTCCCGAAGTCTTTTATCACAACACTTACACCCTACACCTACCTACACTTCTACTCCCCAGTACGTCCTAAACCCTATACTCAAAACTTTTAAACAGGTTTGTTAATTACCTCTTTTCCTTTATTCATTTTTTAGTATGGCATAAATGTCAAATGAATATAATTTTAAGATTCTAAAATTCACCTGTATCAAGTTTTATATCTATACTTCTAAAAAAACAGGACCTAACATGGGATTAAAAATTTCACATGTAAAACCATAGAGTTTTACTCTATCCTTTGGTCCGCTTTTAAAAAAATGCACTATATTAATCACAACCACGTCCCAAAAATGCTGTTTTTTGGTAAAAACTGTATTTGCGCTATATGTTTCTAGATAAAATCGAACTTTTCCTATGTATGCCTACACAACTGAAAGTATGAGTCCTTTAGTTGTATAAGTAAACTTTTGCAAAAAAATATTTTTTTGTGAACTTTTCCGATTTTTGGAAGTCGCTTTTAATTTTCTTTTTAAACTCGCAACTTCCTATGCAAACCAAAAAATTTCAGCGTAAGTAGTTCAGTAGTTCTGGCAGTATAAGAACGATGAACAGACAAAATAATCATATGGTTTATAGAACTTTTATTTATGTAGATGTAAACTTTTTTTGTACGCGTTGTGCGTCAGCAATTCAAAAATTCAGGTTTTAATATTTGACAAACTGTGCAATTCTCTGATACTACTAACAACAAAGTTAAGCATATTATAACACTGGAGGCCCCTATTACGGAGCGTATTTTTATTTTTATCTTAAAAAATGAAGGGCCAAAAAATCCTTAAAAAAAATTTCAAAACATTTTCTCCGGAATTTAAATTTGAAATAAATTTAAAGAAGGAGCGCTTGTTATTTTTTCTATGTCTCAAAATTATATTTAAGCGACATGTATATACGTAAAAAAACCATAATATGCACTATAAAGCAAGTTTTATTCATGTTTGGAACTAAACATTTATTAAAGAAATTTTATTTAGTAAGGATATATGCGCTGCGTGATTATCATCCATTTTAAAAATTTATTTTATTTTACTAAAAGGCAAAGTTTATGAAAAAAAATTGTATGTGGTTACAAATTCTTTACCCGTATGCTGTTCCCATTTAAAATGAATGATTTAAAAAATAATAAAAATGCACCACCTACCAAATTTAAGTTTAAAAAGTTTAACAAAAATTTTTAGTTCCTAAGGATTTTTTTTAAAGGTGCTAATATATTTAGTTTTTCCTATAATATATCTTTATCTATACAGTCATATTAAAAGTTTTTAAATATTATAAAATATCCCAATCTTGGGGAAAGTAGTTCCCCTTTTATTCTATATCAGGGGCAAATTTAGAATTTCGTCAAGAGGAGGCGCAAGTTCCCGTTCGACATTTTTTTATTGTTTGGGGTTCTAAGAAATGAACACTATTTCATACTGAACGAAAAATCTAAACCTGTTCTTGCGAAAACAGAACGGTTGGTCATCTTAACTTACAAATATTCTAGCATTTTTTTATTTGTGCATTCTATCCATTTGGACTGATATACAAACATTTTTCGAAAACGCAATTTTTAAAAGCACGTTTTTTCGAAAATATATTTTTTCGACAACAGAGCTTTTTCGATAACACAGTTTTTTTTTGAAATCAACTTTTCAAATTGTTATACTATTCGAAACTACATTTTTTTAAAACATATTTCTTGAAAGTACATTTTTTATTGTTTCGAAAAAGACCTTGAATATTCATATCTTAAAAAAAAAACGCTTTTTTAAAAAAGTAATTTACTACAGAGGAACAGCAGACACAAGAAAACAAACCTGACCGAGAACCAAAATGGTTCGTTGATGTTAGTTCAGGACCTTTTTCTGTCTTTTTTTATTGACATTTTCTACGCTAGTAGAGTTCATAATTTAATTTTTGGAAAACTATATTTTCGGAAATTGTAGTTTTGAAATTCTTTTTGAAAAAAATATTTTCGAAAAAATTTTGTAGATCCGTTTCCCCAATAAGCATATTTTGATAAAGTTGTTTTTCGATAAAATTTACTTAATTTAACACCGAAAGAATGTTTAAAAAAACAGTACACGCGACAGGACCAACTGTTCATGTTAACTGATTAATATGAAAATGTAAATATTCTAGCATTTTTTTATTTATGCCTTCTGTTCATTTGAAGGGATATACTTAAGTACAATGTTTCGAAAGCCAACTTTTCAAATTTTTTCATGCACTTATCAAAAATACATTTTTTTAGAGAATATCTTTTTCGAGATTAATTTTTTTCAAAAAACACTTCGAATATTATTTATTCAAGCAACGGCTTTTGAAAAAATATATTTACGAGAAAGCAATGTACCAAATCTAAGGAAACTTGATTAAACTCAAAAAAGGTTCGTTTAGGTTTATTCAGGATCGTTTTTCGTCTTTTTTTATTTAACAATTTCCAAGGCAGTAGAGTAGTAGAGTTCATAGCCTAATACAGTTTTCGAAAAAATACATTTTCGAAAATTGTACCTATTTCAAAAAACATTTTTAAAAACATTTTGAAAAAATGTACTTTCGAAATATGTATTTTGGAGAATTTCATAAATCCGTTTATAAAAGAGGATCTTATGAAAAAGCAGTTAAGATATTTTTAAAAAATTTACTTTCGAAATAGGTTTTCCAGAAAATATTATCAAAATGTTTCGTAAATCCGTTTTCGAAAAAGCTGTTTTTCCAAAATAATTGTTCTCAAAAAAGATGTTTTCCGAAAAAAGACCTATTTGATGATTTGTTTTCTTTAGTAAGGAATGTTTTCAGAAACCATCGATGCGAATCAAAAAAGCAAACCTAAAGTCGAAAAAGGCTTGTATTTTTTATATAACATTCGTATTATAGATCTGTTATTCATATTTTTGTAGTATAATTTATATATTATAGAACTTACATAAACGGCAAATTTTTGTTTATAATATTTTCTAGAATATGTACGAATGGTTAATATTTATGTTACAACATTTTTTATTTATAAAATTCTCTATTGAAATCCTTTTTGCACAAGGGTCTAGGGGGCACGCGTCCCTTGCATACCCTCCCCCCCCCCTAAATCCGCGCCTGACCTATATGGGGAAAATTTACGGATAAAAGTTTTAGATAGAGAGAATTCCCTTTCTTAATGCATTTTTATAAACTTTTTGCCAATACTTTAAATAAATTTCAAAAATAAAATAAGAAAAACCTTCTTTTAAAAATGAAGTAAGACAAAAGTTGACACTATGACACTATGCCTGTATTGTCTTTTTAAAAACAAAAAAAAACCTTTAAAAACTAAAAATACATCATGAGTCGTGAGAGGGAACTTTTAACTTCAAATTGTTTGGATAGAAACTTAAAAAAAATGTATTTTGGAAAAACTAGTGTGTTTTTACACCAGACAAAATACACACACCACAATTTTGGACTTTAGATTTCCCCTGTCAAAATTTGATGTTTCATTGCACGACACAAGTAGCATCTGTATCTGCAAGAGGGCACCATTAGCGCTCATGTGCGATCCCTTCTTTTACATAATCCCTGAGCAAACCCTTTTTTTTTCTGCGCATAACCCCAAATTTCGTAATCATATAGGTACCGTTAGCCGGCAATAAAATTACATAATTCTATGGTCGAGCTATGTTTTATGATACATGTAACATACATAAAAATACATATAAAAATCAAAAGCGATAAAAAGGTACTTACGGTATCTGGGAGCAGAGCAAAACTTTATATTAGGACGAACGAAACGCGAGCCCCCCTGCGATTCTATTAATTATGTAGCCGTCTACACATTCGCTACAACTGACAGAGTCTATTCATAAAACCGCCAGTTTTGAAAGCTTTTAGCCGAACTCCAAAATTATTAGGACAGGGAAGACTATCGCGGACTATTCTATTCCAGTGGGGAGCCCTTGATGACGACGTAAGCTGTCTCGGGACAATTTCCACCAGGAACGCGCGCGAAAGCTCCTCGCCCGCCGACCACAGGAAACAGAATGATTTGTGATCGTAACTTGTTTTCCAATCGATACAAATTTTGACAAAAAAATTGTTCTCGAGTCTATGCAAAAAAAACTATATTGATGCCGAGCTTGGGTAAAAAAAGTTGATAAAACATACGCAACACTCCTTGTGCCTTACATTTCGACGGGATTTTGGATTTTTGACCAGAGACGTGCGGATTTTTACACCGATGATGAATAATAATTGAAAAGTTTTAATTACTATTTTTATTATTTATTATTACCCGTTTAACATGTCGGAATGGCGTTAAAACACATTTTAGTGAAAATGACGATTCTCGCATGCATTATCTTATTATGAAAATATGTTTGCTTTTCACTCAAACCTACTAAATGGGCTTTAAGGGTTTTAGACAAAGGTTTATTTGGACACAATTCATATTAGGGGGTAGGATATAGGCTACAGGCTAAAGCTAGAGAGGTAACACAAAGATGGACCATTGTCTAAAATCTAAGATGTTACCGAGAATCACTATAGCACACAAAATAAAGATAGATATTTATGTAACCAGTTGGTGATGTATTTCCTATTGTTGGAAAGCCGCCGATTATTCGGTTTTTTACATTATAATAATTTCATCTTAGGTTTTTTTAGGTCTTCTTCATTTTCTACTGGTGTTTTATAAACCAGTGACTTTAAGCGTCCCCAGAAATAAAAATCAAGAGGATTTAAGTCTGGGAATCTTGGTGATCATGACTGACTGATTAGGTTCTTTAGTCACCTATCGATCCACCGATTTCGACAAATTTCACTTAGGAACGCCCTCCACATCGTTTTTGTGGCCTAACCCAACAAAAATTATTTACTCTTAAACTATCCCCGTATGAAAAAAATATCAGAATAGCAGCTTATATAACCGGTTAGGAAATGCGTTACTTTGTTTAACGAGTGTAATGTTTGCGGGACGAGCGAAGCGAGATCCCCCAAAATTATACGAGTTAAACAAAATTATTAATTTTAATTATTGTATCAAGAAATCTAAGTAGGCATCAGAAACATAGGGTAAAAACTTAATACCAATTGTTCAAAAAAGGCAATAAAAATCAATTTTAATATTTGTCCAAAAAATATTATATTTTTAATTTCAATCTTACCAAAGATTTTTAGACCATTACTAGAGTTGAATCCTGCGTTATTATACCGGACGTTTATTTCTACTATTCTCTATTATATCTATGTTTGCGTAAAAGCTGTAGATACATAGAAAGACAACACTAACCTTTAAAGCTCGTTTCAAGCTCTTTCGTGGACCTATTGCCAGCAATAAACTATTAGCGACACCAGCTGTAATAAACCCGGCAAATTTGCAAGAACTGTAAATCGTTCCTTTATCTATCTCGATGAAACATGGTTTGATACACATGACACTCCAGCAAAAGGTTGGGTAGATCCATGGGGAAAATGCCAAACCAAAGCCTCATCGAGCAAGGGAAAAGAATTACATGCTTGGGTTTGATATACAGATTGGTGTACAGATAAATCGAATGACAGAAACCAATAAACAATGTTTTAATCATTCCTAATTTGACAAGGTTTTATTTTTTCAAAAATTATTCCGAATTTAAACCACTCCGACTCCGGCTCCTCCTAAGAATCTTGAAATTTTTATATTTACTTACCATTTTGTCAAAGGCAACGAAAGAGCTTGAAACGAGCGTTACGATTTTTGTTTCTTATAGGTAAGCAACATTTTTTTTATGGATATTTTAACTTTTTTTAGACTGCATAATTTAGACTCTTGTCCTTATAATGGAGAACGGAGGGACAACTGCCAGTGTGATCAGATTGGTCACGAAAGATCGGGTGTAACGAATTTTTGGAAGGTCAGATTAAACATAACTTCATTACGAATATTAGGTAAGTTAGGTCTGTGGTATTGGCAAATAATATGCCTATAATATTTGTAAAAAATTGTTAGACATAGGTACTTCCTTTTGCCGTTCGCTGTTGTCTGGAATGATAATACTTAAAATATCTATAAATTTAATGGCTTTCAGTAAAATTGATAACAAATTTGTAGGTGATGATTTTACGTTTTCAAATCAAGTCAAAGGAACTAAAATACCATATGGCACCTCTGGAGACTGCTACAGTAGGGTTATAGGATGCGCACAGGGCCGGTTTTCAGTCGATCTTACTCATACTTCTTTCAAATTGTCTCAGTATGTTCGATGGAACAAAATTGGCTCATATTCGTCGTTAGATAGTAGAAGATCGGTAAGTATTTTATAGTTCACACAACAAAATTGTAAGAATACCCTACCCCTAATTAAACCCCTATCTTAAATGATAATTTAAGGCGTTATTTCTTTATTTTTATTGCCTATCTTCAATATGTATTTGTATGCGATGTATTGAATTTGTAAAGATTGTCTGAGACTCACGTAATTGGACAACTTATTTTTTTAGCCTACTGTAGCCCAAGGAAAATGCGGAGGTTACTGTGGAAACTGCATTCCAGATCCAATGTACGGTCTTCTGGTAGAAGAAACTTAATTGTAGGTGCGCTGATTTTGGGAGTTAGAAGATTGTTAGGATCTAAGAGATCAACCGAGATAAAGCAGAATACCGAAGATTGTTGAGTAAGGAAAAAAGTATGGCACTTGATTCGAGTATTATGTGTAAAGGAAAGGCCGACCATCTGTTCTGTAAAGGACAAACTCACTAATATATAATTTACAAATATCGAAACTAAGATACATAAGCGGTGTCATAAAATCACATTGTGATCTTTTATGGAAACAGATGGCGGTTTTGTGCGTTGATGTAAAAGGGCATTTTAGTGATTCTTATACACCATTAGCATTCTGTCAACTGCCAAGTAATTTGACCTCATTTTTAGAACATTTTATATTGCTTTTAATAGGCCTTATTTAGGTAACAACAACATAATCCAACTAAATTTAAATTAAAATGTTAACTAAATTGGTGACGACTGAAACTGTTTAGCTGTTAGCGGTGACTATAGTCAAAGCTGCCAGAATTTACCCAATCATACATAACAGAGCAAAAATGTGGATTTTTGTCGCCCATTGTACGTACTGAGCAAGCTGTTTGCTCAGGTTAACAAACCTGAGCAAACAGTTTGCTCAGTACAAACCTGAGCAAACTGTTTTCTGTTACTATAAAGGTACTCATTAGTTCCTAAGTACCTTTCATACTTATGTGTGTGAAGTTTGCCTCGCAGTAGTTACAAGCATGAAGTCAAAACAAGTATTTTCTGAAGCTAAAAAAAATTCACTTGCACGTCTCAAGTTACCACATTCTGTAGTAAAAAGATTAGGAAAAAATCAATGAAAACAAAATACGCTACAGGGTCTTCTCTAAAACCAAAATATATTTTGCAGTGATTTAGATGATTGACATATTTAAAAAAAAAAATATATATATATATATATATATATATATATATATATATATATATATATATATATATATATATATATATATATATATATATTTTTAAATATGTCAATCATCTAAATCACTGCAAAATATATTTTGGTTTTAGAGAAGACCCTGTAGCGTATCTTGTTTTCATTGATTTTTTCCTAATCTTTTTACTACAGAATGTGGTAACTTGAGACGTGCAAGTGAATTTTTTTAGCTTCAGAAAATACTTGTTTTGACTTCATGCTTGTAACTACTGCGAGGCAAACTTCACACACATAAGTATGAAAGGTACTTAGGAACTAATGAGTATCTTTATAGTAACAGAAAACAGTTTGCTCAGGTTTGTACTGAGCAAACTGTTTGCTCAGGTTTGTTAACCTGAGCAAACAGCTTGCTCAGTACGTACAATGGGCGACAAAAATCCACATTTTTGCTCTGTTATGTATGATTGGGTAAATTCTGGCAGCTTTGACTATAGTCACCGCTAACAGCTAAACAGTTTCAGTCGTCACCAATTTAGTTAACATTTTAATTTAAATTTAGTTGGATTATGTTGTTGTTACCTAAATAAGGCCTATTAAAAGCAATATAAAATGTTCTAAAAATGAGGTCAAATTACTTGGCAGTTGACAGAATGCTAATGGTGTATAAGAATCACTAAAATGCCCTTTTACATCAACGCACAAAACCGCCATCTGTTTCCATAAAAGATCACAATGTGATTTTATGACACCGCTTATGTATCTTAGTTTCGATATTTGTAAATTATATATTAGTGAGTTTGTCCTTTACAGAACAGATGGTCGGCCTTTCCTTTACACATAATACTCGAATCAAGTGCCATACTTTTTTCCTTACTCAACAATCTTCGGTATTCTGCTTTATCTCGGTTGATCTCTTAGATCCTAACAATCTTCTAACTCCCAAAATCAGCGCACCTACAATTAAGTTTCTTCTACCAGAAGACCGTACATTGGATCTGGAATGCAGTTTCCACAGTAACCTCCGCATTTTCCTTGGGCTACAGTAGGCTAAAAAAATAAGTTGTCCAATTACGTGAGTCTCAGACAATCTTTACAAATTCAATACATCGCATACAAATACATATTGAAGATAGGCAATAAAAATAAAGAAATAACGCCTTAAATTATCATTTAAGATAGGGGTTTAATTAGGGGTAGGGTATTATTACAATTTTGTTGTGTGAACTATAAAATACTTACCGATCTTCTACTATCTAACGACGAATATGAGCCAATTTTGTTCCATCGAACATACTGAGACAATTTGAAAGAAGTATGAGTAAGATCGACTGAAAACCGGCCCTGTGCGCATCCTATAACCCTACTGTAGCAGTCTCCAGAGGTGCCATATGGTATTTTAGTTCCTTTGACTTGATTTGAAAACGTAAAATCATCACCTACAAATTCGTTATCAATTTTAGTGAAAGCCATTAAATTTATAGATATTTTAAGTATTATCATTCCAGACAACAGCGAACGGCAAAAGGAAGTACCTATGTCTAACAATTTTTTACAAATATTATAGGCATATTATTTGCCAATACCACAGACCTAACTTACCTAATATTCGTAATGAAGTTATGTTTAATCTGACCTTCCAAAAATTCGTTACACCCGATCTTTCGTGACCAATCTGATCACACTGGCAGTTGTCCCTCCGTTCTCCATTATAAGGACAAGAGTCTAAATTATGCAGTCTAAAAAAAGTTAAAATATCCATAAAAAAAATGTTGCTTACCTATAAGAAACAAAAATCGTAACGCTCGTTTCAAGCTCTTTCGTTGCCTTTGACAAAATGGTAAGTAAATATAAAAATTTCAAGATTCTTAGGAGGAGCCGGAGTCGGAGTGGTTTAAATTCGGAATAATTTTTGAAAAAATAAAACCTTGTCAAATTAGGAATGATTAAAACATTGTTTATTGGTTTCTGTCATTCGATTTATCTGTACACCAATCTGTATATCAAACCCAAGCATGTAATTCTTTTCCCTTGCTCGATGAGGCTTTGGTTTGGCATTTTCCTTATGGATCTACCCAACCTTTTGCTGGAGTGTCATGTGTATCAAACCATGTTTCATCGAGATAGATAAAGGAACGATTTACAGTTCTTGCAAATTTGCCGGGTTTATTACAGCTGGTGTCGCTAATAGTTTATTGCTGGCAATAGGTCCACGAAAGAGCTTGAAACGAGCTTTAAAGGTTAGTGTTGTCTTTCTATGTATCTACAGCTTTTACGCAAACATAGATATAATAGAGAATAGTAGAAATAAACGTCCGGTATAATAACGCAGGATTCAACTCTAGTAATGGTCTAAAAATCTTTGGTAAGATTGAAATTAAAAATATAATATTTTTTGGACAAATATTAAAATTGATTTTTATTGCCTTTTTTGAACAATTGGTATTAAGTTTTTACCCTATGTTTCTGATGCCTACTTAGATTTCTTGATACAATAATTAAAATTAATAATTTTGTTTAACTCGTATAATTTTGGGGGATCTCGCTTCGCTCGTCCCGCAAACATTACACTCGTTAAACAAAGTAACGCATTTCCTAACCGGTTATATAAGCAGCTATTCTGGTATTTTTTTCATACGGGGATAGTTTAAGAGTAAATAATTTTTGTTGGGTTAGGCCACAAAAACGATGTGGAGGGCGTTCCTAAGTGAAATTTGTCGAAATCGGTGGATCGATAGGTGACTAAAGAACCTAATCAGTCAGTCATAATCACCAAGATTCCCATATATATATATATATATATATATATATATATATATATATATATATATATATATATATATATATATATATATATATATATATATATACCTATATATATATATATATATATATATATATATATATATATATATATATATATATATATATATATATATATATATATATATACCCAACCCAACCCAACCCAACCCAACCACAAAGTTATTCGCAGCTTTCTTGCACATGAAAGAAGGGAACCAGATGCAGATTTTTTGTCTGTAATGATTAAATGGGTCGCATTGACAAAAATCCGGTAAAAATGAGCTGTTTCGCAGATTTCTCAGATACCTACACATGAAAGAAGGGAACCTGTCGCGGGACTTGACAGTTTTAATCTTTTTAAAAACAATTTAAAGCGGATCACATAGGCAAAAAGTCGATTAAAGCCTTGTTTTGAGGAACCCTTTCTCGATTTTTACCTATGTGGCGCCCTTTAAATAAGTTTCTAAAAATAAAAAAGGTCAAGTTATGCATCCTTGGTGTTCGAGCGGCCTAAGGTTCCTGTATAGCTTAATACGGAACTGAATGCAAAATTGTGAAACCCAGTGGGTTAGCTGTTATTTGGTAGGACAAGTCAAGATTCCGTCTATATTCTTTTTGATCAGATTCAAGTATCACCTCAATAAGGTCTATTATTTTTGGGCAAATAAGATATTTTTTACGTGCCTTGCACTTTTTGTTACCAAAATTATAAAAGTAATTAATTTATTAGACTTATTAGGAACACTCTTTTAATGCCACTTAATTAGCTGTTATTATGTCTGTCTAAATGTAGCTTAACTGTGCCTTCTATCTTCGCTTTTTATTATTTTAAAATATACAGTGTTAGTGTTACTGAACCAAAAAATTACACTAAACTTTAATATTTTATGTGTACAGCCATTGGCAACTCAAACTTTCAGATATGCACTGTACATCAAAGTTAAGTTATCAGCTGTTATGGGCAGGTTTCAGAAACTTTTCATTTTAAATCGAATTAAAAAATTATTTAATTAGCTTGGATGCGCACATATTTTGTTGGTTGATTCGGCACAACTTAGAGAAAAAGTTTAGTCGTTAGTCGAGCCGTCCTTAAATTTATAAAATCGTACTCATAATCCCATAATATCTAATAATAAAGTTAATTATTGTAAGATTCAATTTACAAAGTTGCTCATTAGAACAAAAGGCACATTGATTATTGCAGCTGCTTTTAAGTGGAAAGCGAAAAGCTTAGGACGGACCGACTATACTCTGAATAATTTACAGATAATAGGACTAAAATTTTTTCTCATTAAGCATAAACCCGTTATTACAACAGTAAATGTACGTTTCTTTGCTAAAAAATTAAAATGTATTTTGAAATGATGTGTTTAGACCAATCGAATATTATAAAATATTCACGCGATACGAATGCAGTTTCTTGGGACCATTTTAAAACTTGTTCATAACAGTGAGACATTTCTGGTTTACTTTTTATTTACCGGTTTCCATTTGGGTGAGATTTTACAATATTTACATACTTCAAATCCTTTTCAATTACGGATAAAAGTGGTTCGAGGGTTAAAAAGTCAGGCTACATTGGAAATACCAGTTATTACATTTTTCACTCTGAATAAGCACATTCAGTGTTTTGATTTCGCAAAGTGAATCTCTGAAGACGCCTCGTGCAATCGAAAGCGAAACGTCGGAAAGTTATTCCACTTTATGTCTTGACTATGATTTTCTAAAGAATGTTGTTGCTTAATTCTTTGCTATAATATTAAGAACCAATTACTAAAGTGTAAAAATGTAAAACAGACGTTAGTTCATGAAAAAAATTAAAATTTAATCGTATACTTTTCCTTTTAAACTGCGCCAAGCAAAAATTCGGGACGTCTGTCAAATTTTGACGGCACAGTTTTAAAGGAAATATATAAAATAAAATTTTTATTTCATTTATCTCTATATATAAAAGAAGAAACTGGCTGATTGACTGACCGATTGATTGACTGACTTATCAACGCACAGTCCACACTGCTGGGTCTAGAAACTGAAAATTTTGCGGAGAGGTTTCTTATATAACGTAATAATCCACTGAGGAAGAGTTTCAAAATTTAACCCCTAAGGGGATGAAATAGGGGTACGGAGAAAAAATAATAGATGATCCTATTAAGTCAAGAAGTAAGTTAAGAAACTTTATAGAAGTATTCCAAAAATAAATGTTTAAACACGTATTTTACAGCTTTTAATAAATCATCCACTAAGGGGGTGAAATGGGGGTTCAAAGTGTGTAATGGAGTAGAATTGTTATATCGCGAACGAAATCGCAGGCGAAAGCCAGTGAATTACGTAAATATACTTTAGGCATTGGTTCTTTATATTATAGCAAATAACTATAATAATATTATAAAAAGAAAAATGCTACCCTCGATCTGTTGTGTGTGTAATGTGATTTTTGACTTTTCTTGAGGCTGGTATCTATGTGCTATCTCTTTTAGACCAGGGATTATGAGCTATAGGGGGTTTTTCAGAATTTAGCAGTACAAAAATGATATTTTTTAAAAATATTTATTGATAACTATAAAATCAATACAAAAAGTAGAAAAATTAAAAATGAGACGGTGTCACGCCGTCTTTTCTGAAAACTTCTTTTCACCAAATCTCTAGGGTAGGCACACTCCATCGTCCTCGATAACGCCACTCCATTGCTTATGTCTTGTTGGAAGCGTTCACCTTGCTCGTTACCTGCAGAAAGATTTGAAGTAATTTAAAGGTGAACAAAGAAAATGCACTTTTAAATTATTGTACCCAAAAAACCTTTCCCAATATTTTCTGAAAAATCTGGGCGCAACAGGATAGATTAGACATTATTTTCGTTATCAGAGCAGTAGAATTAGAATCAAAATCACTGGAGATCCGTGTAATTGGATTTGAAGTAAATAACTACCAAAATTGTTCTAGTATATTTACTGAACCAGTGCCTTTCTTCGTTCTCTTCTGTGATTAAGATAACCTTTTTTATATGACTAACCCCGGTTCAAAGTGGTATTATTGTTTAAACTGCCAAAACAATAAATGTACAAATTGTTTTACCCTTGCATATTGAGGTGCCGTTATATTAGCTTTTAATTTTAACATAGCAAAGTATTTTTGGCGTATATTTTTTAAATATTACACAGGGTGGTTTTAATTAATATGACAATTAAACCAATTGCGATGGTTTATACTTAATTTTCATTAAAACTAAAATTTTACCCTGGTATTCACTATCGGTAAGACCGGTTTGATTTGACAACCAAGGGTTTAAATTGGTAAGCGTAAGGGTGTAAGACAACTAAGGGTTGTTCTGTTAATTTATTTCTGCGTGTTTTTGCAAATTTATAAAGCAAAAGGCAATTTAAGTATGCATTCCACTAATAGGACTAAATTCTTTTTAGCAAGTTGCAAGATAAAAATCATTTGGAAACAAATTAAATCGCCAAAATGTTAGAGTAACTTACAAGTTTTTATTGATGACTTCTTAACAACGACAGGACAAACACCTGTCTAAACTAACTGATCAATCTTAATTTAAACCAGTACTAAATATTAAACCTTTTTAGTGAATTCCAGTGTTTAATTTTGTATTTCAGGTTTGTTGGAATGATTAACTATTTGACATTTGGAAATAAAGTCACGTGAATTTACATGACAAGTGATTAAGTATATCACATGATCTTCTTTACGAATGTCTAAAATGGCATGGCTAAAAGATTATCTTTCTAATTTTGACATATACAGAGTGATTCATAAATAAGTGCCGAAACTACATTTATGATCATACTTCGTCGTCGCCCACTACATTACCTGTTTTTATTATTATTTTTAATATCCTGGTTTATTTACTAAAACTATTACTATTAAGATTTTTTCATACGAGGTATCGTTTCGAGATTTATTCGAATTAAAGCGTTGAAGTAGTTTAAAGCGAGTTTTCCTGATTTTGGTCCTTTAATTGGATATACTGCATTAATCTGGTTGTCAAAATTCAAATAGATACCTGGTTACTAGCAAATATTACATAATAAAATGTTCTTTGTGTCACACATCTGTATATTCTAAACAGTGAGATTTAGATGAAAATTTCATTTAGCTTTTTTTCATATTCCCCCTAAATCTGTCTTTAAATTTTCGGTACTTATTTCTGAATCACCGTGTATATAAAGCTACACCATTCAAAACCGATGACAGTTCTGAAACTTTTTACTTTTCGTAACTAGTTACCAAAAGTAAAATATTTCCTAACTATAGTAATGAAATATTAATTTCATATCTAGTTAGGAAAAAATTAAACACAAAAAAACATATTTAGTATTTCTCTATCGACTTCTCCGTTACAACGGAAGATAACGCATTTTGAGCTGCCTCTTCAGTATGACTTGGGGGCTCCTAATCGGACAGTTTCAGTTAAAAGAAAAAATTTAATTTGTGACGCGACACTTCTTTACAAATAACTTCAAAACGACATCATGAGAACCCAGACAACTATCTACTAGGTACCTAATAGATGAAATAAAAATATCTTCGTCTCAGCCTACTTAGATGATTTGATACAATAATTAAAATTAATAATTTTATCCAAATATTTTTGTCAGACTTAGAAAAAATCTTGCAAGAAACACGTTAGGAAATGCAATTTTCTTTAACTCGTATAATTTTGAGGGATCTCGCTTCGCTCATCCCTCAAACATTACACTCTTTAAACAAAGCCAGGCATTTCCTAACTGGTTACATAAATAGCTATTAAACTCAGCACTCTATAAAGCTTATTTCATTTTTTGTTAAATAAAATATTAATATCTATCTAAATTAAAAATTTTTGAACTATAATAAAAGAGAGATTTAAT
Organism: Philopedon plagiatum; assembly: GCA_963971165.1. Lineage (NCBI taxonomy): Eukaryota > Metazoa > Arthropoda > Insecta > Coleoptera > Curculionidae > Philopedon > Philopedon plagiatum. The sequence goes on along the minus strand of OZ020195.1, from coordinate 68,940,475 downwards.
GAAAGTGTGACTAGACTAAAAATCAAAAACTGCACCGTAATTTTAAACACCCTGTATTTCGTAAAGAAAACATGTTCTTCCTACCATGACAATTTGTCTCGAATATAGTTAATTATTATTATTATTCGTTGCCATAAAATATTTATAGTACAGTATCTATTCTTTGTTAAAAATGTTTTTTTATGTAAATATATTCCTAGGGAATGACCATTTACTATTTACTCCAGTCAAATTAGCAAAAATAGCGGAAAAAATTGGGTCAAAGCTGAATTTTGTACAGGTGACTTTCGACCTTCGGGAGTGTCAGAAACTGCAGAGTCCCCCTCCGGAGAGCGCTTGCTTTCTCCGCCATCTTGGTTTGAAGATGGCGGATACGCAAATAATAAAATACGTTATATCTCAAAAAGTTATAGGCCCATTTCAATAATTTTTTTTTAAATTGAAGCCTGAATGATACTTTTCAACATAGAATATATAGTATGTTCCCTTTTTTCCGAATTCCTATTGATTTTGCTAAATATTGTACAGAAATCTAAAACACAAATTTTTATTTGCTACTTAGGGTATTTTATTATATTTGTGTAATAAAATGAACATAAAATCTGAAATTTTACCTTACATCCGAGTTCAGATCCTAACAGCTAAAAATTATCCAGAAGGACATCTTCGTCAGTCCTCGGCACCGTGTTGTGACAGGCTAGCCTCCTACAGATCTTACACATACCACTGCATTGAAATATTGCACATGGGCAATTTTTTGCATACGAGTCTCTACACTTGCAGAAAAATTTTGTCAGAAGATGTTCTGGCGCTGGTATCTTGTTTGTAGGCGTGGGATAATATTCTCCGTTTCGTAAAAACCAACCCCATTGAAAAGGATCAATATCTTCGTTGTCATTCCATAGTTGTACTTGTAAAAACTATATATATGCTGCATTGCTGCGTCCTTAGTTGGTGGTAAGTTTGACAAATCAAAGTTTGCATTTAAGTTATGTTTAGCCGCCAACCTTTTGTAACAAATATATCTTTCTTCATTCAAATTTGTATTATTGTCATCGGTGAAGAATTTCAAAAACAGTTTTTCTCCAACTGATTCAAGTTTATTTTTATCCACATTTGGATTATTGAACAAAGATATCTCCACCATCAAATTTTCATCGTTCTGCAATATTTTGAAATTTTTTTTATTTCCAATTTTATAAGGATAGGAAGTAGTGTGACAACCTGTGAACGCATGCATGTATGAATATAAGGTTCTCTTTTACATTTGGAGGGAGAGTTGCCTGTATTTCAAATATATCACAGTATTTGTCTTCCTTCGACGACGAATGCATATAAACTTTGTATAGACTTTCCTTTGCATATTTCAACAACAAAATAAAGATGTCGGTGTCTATAGCTTCAAAAACTACATCTGAGGTTTCCATCTTTCGTAAAGCTGTCTTGACAATTGTTAAATCTGCATCATTTTGAGCTTGCATAACTGCGATTTCCCTGTTTTTCAAATAATCAATTAAGTTACCGATGAACTTTTTTTTATTGTCAATATTCATTAAAAAATCAGATTGTGAGCTGGTTATCGGCGTGTTTAGTAGGGATGTAACGGGTAGCCCTTTTTAGGATCCGGCCAAACCGGGTACCCGGTCAATTAAGACCCGGCAAAACCGGGTACCCGGTCAATTAAGACCCGGCAAAACCGGATACCCGGCTGGGTACCCGGTTTTGGCCGGGTACCCGTTACATCCCTAGAAATAAATTCATATTTGGCGTTGCCGATATATAATTGATAGACAATCAATCCCATTTTCGTGGTGGAAAATAAATTCAGAGAGATTTCCTAATCTAGCAAAGCTTGGTAAAAAGTTTCTTTCAGCACCTGCCTCAACAATATTTAGTGAATGGTTGTTTTCAGAAGCGGGTAATATTTATGAAGAAACCCGAAACAGACTATCCTCTGAGAATGGTGAAATGTTAGTTTATCTTCATCTCACTTTGCCATGAATTGATTTTAGTTATTAAATTTTTAACAAAGTTTATTGTTATAACCTTTTAAAATCTGTTTTTATGTATTTTTGATCATCACAAAAATACACCGTTTCAGTTCTTTTATGCTTAATTTTACCAAAAACAGAAAACAAAATAAAAAAACCGGGTACCCGGCCGGGTAACCTGATACCCGGCAAAACCGGGTATGCGGCCTACGCGGCCGGGTACCCGGTTTTGGCCGGGTAGACCGGGTACCCGTTACATCCCTAGTGTTTAGGTTGAAATCAATCTTCGGGGTGATTTTTTTCAAACGTCTTCGATGTTCTTCATCTTTGATGGAGTTGGATTCATAACCATCAAATATTACAACAATATCACCCTTGTAATGGGAGAAAATAAACTTTAGGTAGTGTTCAAATAGTTGTCCAAATGTAACAGATTTTGGCCAAATCACATTATACAGAAGACTGCCACCATCGATAACAAAACTCATACTCTTTGCTGATTGTACTTCAGATTTAGTTATATCCTTGCTTAAGTAGGGCATAAGTCATGCTTTGTTTCCTTTTCTCAATTGTCCTTTTTCATTGAACAACGACATCGGATGACCGCTCAGTTCATACCTACTAGAGTGGGGATGGTAATGCATGGTACGCGCTGAAAAGTAATGCTGTAGTCGAGCGTCTTGGAAGATGCACGCCGATAATTAAATAGGATTATATCGAAAAGTACTACGTACAGAAATATGTAATAAAAAGGGTTGCAATCTATATATTTTAGGGTACGTTTTCTAGTACATTGGATATTAATTCAATACTTTTAATATATTTTATTACAGTCTAAAAGTAAAAGCGTTTATGGTTTTAATAAAAAAATTCAATTTTATTTAAAACTGAGGATAGCTGTAAAATTAATACATATCTGGAAATGTTTGTATTTTCACCCGCTTCAATTCAAAAAAAAATTCGACACCAGGACCAACGGTTCTCAAGTTATACGCATTTAAGTCAAAAGATGATCCGCCATCTTTGTTTCAATATGGCGGAGAAAGCAAGCCACCTAGAGTGGGGGACTCGACGGATTTTAGCATATCTTAATGTGTTCTACCAACCCTGAAAAATTCAGCTTTTACCCAATTTTTTCCGCTAAACGCTATTATTTGTGTTAATATGACTGCACTAATTGTTTTATACGAACAAATTAGTCTTTACTGTCCGTGTAGTATGTATTATGGTAGTCTTTGTTTAGAGTATTCGACTCCCATTGCTACTATTTTGTTTTTTAAGCATTTCTATTGCTCGAGTTATTCGCTACGAACGTTTTAGTATAAATCCATAAAAATGACATACTTACAATTCTTTAAGAAATCAAAATTTTATTTTGTAATTTTCCCTTAAAACCGCTCCCGGTAAAAATCCGATAAGTCTGTCGAATTTTTGTGGGCGAGGTTTTAATAGAAAAGCACAAAATAACCTTTTTATTTCTCTAATAAATTAAATGTTTTCTATGTGTCTCCACTAGAAAATCATTGGTTCTTATAGGAAATAACTGAGCAACAACATTTGGGGGGAGTATTTTCAAAATTAACTGGTAAGCAAACCATCCGTGTTGTCAAAAAAGAATTGCATCAAATGCGATGATTTTATGGTTGCAGAAACAACCAGGAAACTTTCGTTAACATTTCCTAAACCATAGTACATACATACATACAGACATACTTGAATTCGTTGATATAGCATATTACAGTAATGTTATTTATAATATTTTCAAAAAGTGTTAGATTAACTTTTAGAATCTAAAGGCCTGTCCACACTTAGTAACATGTTATAGAAACCTGTTACGGAAACATGTTTTTATAACTCGTTGACAACTTTTAGACGTCCTCATTAAGTGTTCGGATTGCAACAGTCCATTTGATGTTCGTCTCTTGTCTAGATAAAACAACGGAGACAAACTTCCATGCTATTAAATACAAAAACGTTAATGTAGACGCAGCCGCAACATGTTACCAAAACACTGTTGCCAACATTCTTCAAGGTTTACCGCTCACCAACCGGTAACAAAAAACTTGCTTTTTATCGAAATATCAACAATTCGACAACATGTTGAATAACTTTGTTGGTAACAATGTTGAGTAGCAAGTGAGGACAGGCCTTAAGAGCATTTAATGTTTTACATTGATAATGTTATTCAACATTATTCCAATAAGAATAATAATATCGTGTAAAAGTTTTAAGAAAAAAAGTTTAAATAAACAAGGAAAAATGATTTACTCTCCAATGAAAAATTGGCACAAGTTCGGATAACAATATCTTGGCTTTAATATTAAAAGTTAAAACTCTTCTATGGTAAATGGTCATCCCTAATGTATACTAATAATTTTAAATTTATTTTGATTCAGCCCAACTGCCATTGTATATATTAGTGTAATATTTATTTTAGTTTTAAAATATTCTACAGTTGCCGGTGTTCCCGAGCAGGCAGTTTGACTTCTTTTATTTGTATTTTTTTTTACTGTTTTAAAGACTGTTAAACTAATAAAAGTGCTAATATGAATCATAATCTTGTGGTTTTATTTATTCAGTTATGTTCGCCTGAGGGCCAACAAAAAGCTATCTGAGCAACCCTAAGCAATAAGCCTGAGCTAAAACTATGGAGAGAAAGCAGTGGAACTTTCTAGGACTTATACAATGAATTAGGATTATTATGAAATAAGCTAATGGGATGGTTGACTGTCAAATTATTCCAGCGTGGCGTCACTGCCGCATGTGTCAGCCAGTGTGGTTATATTACTGCTTACAGCTAGGGGAAGCATCACTTTTAACTGAACAACATGAATTTAACAGTAAAAGTCAAACAAATTGGCAGAAACATAACCTTTAACGTACAATTGACGTTTGAGTGAGGCACATGCAGCAGTAGCGACCTCTGCGCTTAGCAGTTTAGACAGTTTTGGATGTTTTCCGTTTAGTTGCCACTCTGTATATGATATCTCTAAGTTGAATACGTTAATAAATATTTTCTCAGAAAGCAGAACTTTTATGAGTAACTTTTTTTCGTGAAATAAATAATAAAAAAGTTTTCCACATTAGAGTGCATTTTAGACGCACTGTAATTAAGGTTAACTTTATGCTAATGTATTTTTAAAAATAAATATTTACCTAGGTGCTTGCAATAGTGTTGATGTTAGCTTCAGGTGAAAATGGTGTCAGCACATTATTAGATATGTAGATCAGATTTTCATTCAACTTTGAGATCAGCACTCTCAATGTGTTGTTTTTGTGATAGAACAGAAAATGCTCTGAATTTTTGAAATAGCTAAAAATAAAAGAGGTCTTAGTAGGCAACCGTTAAAACCCCAAATTAACAACTGAAGGGTCCGAACGAAGGGTCTGAAACGTCCTCATTTTAATAATAGCAGCCATCTGTTGTAATTTTTAAAAAGCTTTCTTTCTGTATAATTAAAATTGCCGTAACATATTCAGAAGCCCATATACTCGAAAAAAAAAATAGTCATTGCTAGAAGTGCCTAAATTCGCAACTAAGACAGTATTCTACATATTGAGATACTGCTCCCCGACAGAACGTTGTCAAGGTAGGACAGTCATGTTAGGCTGAAGTCTCTTCTCTCGGAAAGCGTCCCCTCAAGATATAAAATACATTGCACGTCTTTCTCATAAAACATAAAATGTAACAGGCACATTTTGTATTAGATCATTCAATTTTTTTACTTACTTATTATGTTAATATTCTTTTCTCAGAAAACAGAACTTCGAGATTAGGACTCCTAAGGTGCAGCAAGCCTGAAAAAACAAATTTTAACATTATTACAAGATAATTAAACTATCATATGATTGATTATTATAATAATTAAGAGCAGTAGGAAACGTTTTTTGTTAATACTTCGCCTCGAGTCTAAACTTACAACATAATTTTTAATTCTAAATAACATTTACTTATTATATTTTGCTCAAAAATAAACCTTTAAGCTCCTCTCTTGGGACAGTTTTGGATTGTTTCCCGTTTAGTAGTCACTCTGTATACAGGGTGATTCGCGGTACGTTAGACGTATCTGGCCAACCAGTCAACGAATCATTCTGAAAATTTGGTCGTGTACATAATCGAATATGCTCTACCTGCCTAAAATATTTTAACAATGCAGTGTTGCCGCTTCTACCAAAAAGTAGTAACAACTTTGATATTTTAAATAGAACACCCTGTATATGACTTCATTTTCAAAACCACTATTAATTTCTTAACAACTTCCCTTAACATTGTTTTATACTTATCTCTTACAGTTTCTGAAATAATAATTCATTTTCAATGTCTTTGGCGGAAAACGTTGCCTTCAAAAATTGCTGATATTTTTAAACTTTAAAATATTAGGACCCTAAAATTTTGTGGAGAGTTAAATAATAACGAGGAGCTTTTTACCCTATGCCCAAATCTTAGTTACAGTATGCAGGGTGGTCTAAAAATACAGTTATTTTGGTTACTTGAAAAAGTGGCCATAAGTATATTTTTTTAAATGTAACTTACTGTAACACTCTGTATATTATTACTGATTTAAAAAGCTACTTAAATTTGCTCTTTATTTTTGTCTATTGTACCTATACCTAGTAGTACAGGATCCGAAGTAAGCTCGTCCTTCACCGATCTGCTTACCGGATGAAAAGTATTTTTTATCAATGATAATATGTTAACAAATATATCGCAAATGGGTTGCCTAATAAAATATGGTCAAGGCTATCATTAATCATCAATACCGTAATTCACTTTTTTTAATATTTCACTCACTTGCTTACCAAAAGAACTTAATACTAATCGAAAGTATAAAGCATAAGGAACATGCAAAAGTCAGGTTGCCTACCTTTTTCGTGTCCTATTACAGGGTTTCCAGGTATAAACAGGTGAGTCGATACGAGTAATTTGTACAGGGTGGTCCACAAAGATGACCCACTATCTGATCTCAGAATCTGACAAAAGTTTCTTGCCTTGACTTTAATTTTTTAGGTATTTAGTTTTTACGTATACAGGGTGTTTAATTTTTTCAGGCCAAGTACCAACTTTCTTATTTTAAATGGAACACCCTATATATTTTTACATATTCGGATTTTACGGTTGATTCTACGTAAATTTTAGTATAGCATGTTTATTGGAATTTTCAGTAGTTTTCGAGATATTTTAATTTTTAAAATTTTTACAGCGAAATCAGTCATTTGAAAAATATCATGCATTTATGTTTAATATTGCTCAATTTCTAAAATAATTTAAGATTAACTTCCCTATTAGATACTCAGTTCTTTTTTTCTGAACTAAACCAAAAGCAGCATACAGGGTGTTAAATATATTAGTCCAAATTTGTCAATTTTTAAACTTCAATATCTCAACTTTTTTAAATGGAACACCCTATATATAAATGTTTTATATAAAGCAGCATTTAATTCCCTATAATTTGACTATAATATATCCTATACCTAAAATAAACTGTTTTGCAGATATTGGTATATTTCTTAAAGCCTGTAGCTTATTTTATTAAAATTATCAAGTGTTGTCAAAAGTTCGACTAAAATTAATAATATTTATTTGTATTCGCCTATGATATATTTACCAAGAAATAATAAATATATATTACCCTTATAGTAATACCATTGGTACTAGTTTTTTTCAATTTTATTAAATTTAAACCTATATTTTAGTTATTATTAGGTATCCCTATCACCGACATAATTTTTTGTGTGCGTGTTTCGATTGACTGATTGTACAATAATATAAACATATTTTTTGAAAACGCGAAATGACTAAACGAGCCCATTAAAAACTTATAATTTCCAACTGTAGGATTATTTTTGCCATTTTAGCGAGTGATATTAAAAAAGCTATAACTTTAAGAAATTTATTTACCTCTACAAAATTATTGATTTTAGATATAGGAATCATTATAATCGTTTAATAGAAATCCATTTTAAAAATTTATGATTTGTTGATAAAAATTTAACAAAGTTAGCCTAATATATCTTATTTTCGGTATATACAAGTATTTTTGCAAACATTATAGAAATGGCACTTGTGTGACGATAATTTCATAATGGATACATTTTGTTTTTACCATTTTTAAAGAATCGAATAATGCAGAATTTTGAATTGTTTCAACGTGATAGACAAACTACTACCAATGGTGTAAGGGTAATATATATTTATTATTACTTGGTAAATATATCATAAGCGAATACAAATAAATATTATTAATTTTAGTCGAACTTTGGCCAACACTTGATAATTTTAATCAAATAAGCTAAGAAATATACCAATATCTCCAAAACAGTTGGTTTTAGGAATAGGATATGTTATAGTCAAATGATAGGGAATTAAATGCTGCTTTATATAAAACATTTACATATAGGGTGGTCGATTTAAAAAAGTTGAGATATTGAAGTTTAAAAATTGACAAATTTGGACTAATATATTTAACACCCTGTATGCAGCTTTTGGTTTAGTTTAGAAAAAAAGAACTGAATATATAATAGGGAAGCCAATCTTAAATTATTTTAGAAATTGATCAATATTAAACATAAATACATGATATTTTTCAAATGACTGATTTCGCTGTAAAAATTTTAAAAATTAAAATATCTCGAGAACTTCTGAAAATTTTAATAAACATATTATACTAAAATTTACTTAGAATCAACCGTAAAATCCGAATATGTAAAAATATATAGGGTGTTCCATTTAAAATAAGAAAGTTGGTAGTTGGCCAGAAAAAACTAAACACCCTGTATACGTAAAAACTAAATAACTGAAAAACTAAAGTCAAGGCAAGAAACTTTTGTCTTTAACTTTTTTTTGTAGCTCTTACAGATTCTGAGATCAGATAGTGGGTCATCTTTGTGGACCACCCTGTACAAATTACTCGTATCGACTCACCTGTTTATACCTGGCAACCCTGTAATAGGACACGAAAAAGGTAGGCAACCTGACTTTTGCATGTTCCTTATGATTTATACTTTCGATTAGCATTAAGTTCGTTTGGTAAGCAAAAATGAATTACAGTGTTGATGATTAATGATAGCCTTGACCATATTTCATTAGGCAACCCATTTGCGATATATTTGTTAACATATTACCATTGATAAAAAATAGTTTTCATCCTGTAAGCAGATCGGTGAAGGACGAGCTTACTTCGGATCTTAGACTATATGTAACTTGGTAACTAGTCAAGTTTCTGACTTATAAGCCATTATTTGTAAAATTTTCTCAACAATTTAATTTCCATACGTATTTTAGTAAGTATGCCATAACAAACAATTGTTTGCTATGAAAGTCATGTCACTTTCGTTACCGTTTTAATATTTTATTAAGTATTACTGATACAAGTGATAAATACCGTTAAAAATCATGGAATATAACTATTCAAATGCAGTTCTTATGAATTTATTTATTTTATTTGGACAAAGTGATAAAATTATCGCCAGAACATGTATAAAGTTTAATGCCCTGAAGTTTTTCAAATCAGTAATAATATACAAGGTGTTACATTTAAAAAAATATACTTATGGTCACATTGTCAAATAACCAAAATAACTGTATTTTAAAACCACCCTGTATACTGCAACTAAGATTTGGGCATAGGGCAAAAAGTCCCCCGGTATAATTTAACGCTTCATCAAATTTCAGGGTCTTAATTTAATATTTTAGAGTTCAAAAATATCACTATTTTTTAAGCTAACTTTTTCCGCCAAAAAAATTGGAAATTAATTATTATTTCAGAAACGGTAAGAGATAAGTACTTATAAAACAATATTAAAGGAAGTTGTTAAGTAATTAATAGGGGTTTTGAAAATGAAATAATATACAGGGTGTTCGATTTAAAATATCAAAATTGCTACTACTTTTTAGTAGAAGCGGCAACACTGCATTGTAAAAAATATTTTAGACAGGTGGAGCATGTTCGTTTATGTAAACGACCAAATTTTCAGAGAGATTTCTTAACTGGTTCGCCAGATATGTCTAACGTACCCTGTATATATACTTAGTTAATATTAATGTTAATATTATTTTCTCAGAAAACAGAACTTTTATAAGGAGTAACTTTTTTCGAAAAATTAATAATAAAAAAATGTTCCATTCTACCACATTTAAGAGACTCTGTAATTGAGGTCTTAACTTTATGCTTATATATTTTATTAAATAAATATTTACCCATGCAAGTGCTTGCATCAGTGTTGATGTTAGCCTCATGTGACAATGGTGTTAACACACTATTGAACATATGTATGTAGATCAGATTTTCACTCAACTTCTAGATCAGGACTCTCAAGGTGTTGTTTTTATGATAGAACAGGAAATCCCCTGAATTTTTGAGACATCTAAAAAGAATAGAGGAGTTAATAGACAATCGTTAAATCCCCAAATTAACAGTTGAAGGATGCAATGTCCTCATTTTAATAATATCAGCCATCAACTGTATTAATTTTTTATAAGCGTTCTTTCTGTATAATTAAAATTACAATAAGATATTCACAAACCCTTATACTCAAAAACAAATAGTAATTGAGAGTAGTGCCTAAATTCACCACTAGGGACGTATTCTACATCTTGAAAGACTGCTCCCCGACGTTGATAAGGTAGGACAGCCATGATTGGCTGCAGTCTAACAACACTCTCTCGAAAAGCATTCCCTCGAGATGTAGAACACATTGGACGTCTTTCTCATAAAACATAAAATTTAACTTAGGCATATTTTGTATTGAACCCTTCAAGTACTTTGGTATATTTAGTTTGGTACACAGACACAGGTTCCACGTGGGCAAAATCAAAATTAAATTACACTGATGATATGTAGGTGTAAGTGCCCTTTTAGAAATGCGTCGATTGATCAAGGTTCACCTTAGTGGATCCTGTGCAAAAACATCGTAAGAAAATAATTTTACAATACCTTTTTTAGTATTCCTCCAAGGCGTCGGCAACTGTTTCGGCCTTCCTTGACCATCATCAGTGTTGTATGGTCCCGAGCAGGGACAACAACAGACAGCCGCTTACTAGTTAACATTTTTACGTACCCAGACCTGAAAAGTAAACAGCTGCCAAGAAAACACCTGGGACATTTTTTTAAATATTACGAGAAGTAGAAAAGCCAAAGCCAAAACAATAATTGTTATCGATATTTAATTAATAAAAAATCCCCCAACGTGTGTTCTTAGTTTAAAAAAAAAGTATCTTCTTTTCCTAAAAACCAAAAAATAATTAGTAAACTACAAATGACAGTTTTTGTATAACATTTTGGCGTTATATTTAAGTGTTTCTTTTTAGGAAATGATTAAAAGACGAAAACCCTAAAGTAGTAGGGATAAAGGGGCGGGTGATTACTTTTTTGAAACAAGAAATGCATGCACACGCGCAAAGTTTACCTTGTAACTGTTGCGCAGACAATGTCAAGGTAAAGAATGCATGTGCAAGACTAAAACCAAACTTATCGCTAAAAATTAAAAATGTATCGCTTATATTTAATACCAAATTATTTTGCATAGGTACCTAAAAAAGAGTTAATACCTAAAAATGAAAAATAAGTTATAATATTAACACCTGAAGAGAAAAAAGTAAATTATACCTAAAAATAAAAAAATTGTAAATAGATACAGGGGGTTATGAATGTAATGTAAATGTAATACCAAATTATTTTGCATACCTAAAAAAAGAGTTAATACCTAAAAATGAACAATTAGTTATAATATTAACACCTGAAGAGAAAAAAGTAAATTATACCTAAAAATAAAAAATTAGTAAATAGATACAGAGTGGTTATGGATGTATTCCATTAATGTTCAGTTCATTTAAATACTTATTCCAGGGAACAAACATCAATCTTTTTTTCTTTCTTCTATCTTTTCTATCTAGCTATCTTTTCTTTATAAATTCAATTGATTCTCATGGATACTAGTTATTTTTCCATTATAAAAAATATTTATCTTCAATTAATCTTAGAAAGCCTAAAAATAAAAGAAAATATCAAGATAAAATGGTTAAACAATTTTTGGTGCAAAGACACTTAAGGTGAAAAGAGACGGAGTATTTTCTATTACTGAACAAAATTGAAAATTGAAAAGCACCCTCTTTTGATACAAGCTTTTGTTTAAAATATTTTCATGAAATTTTGGTGAGTTGACATTGAGATAGGGATAAACCTTAAACATATTTTTGACATTTACCCCCTCTCTATATTTTGGAAGGTGGGGGTGTTTTTGTAATTTTAAATGGGATGATGTACTTTTGTTTATAAAATTCGAATCTACGTAAAAAGCTACGTTCGTAGGGGTACAATTTTTTTTATTTACTCTTTTGGTTACTGAATTATGGTTATCTAAATTTTGATTGAATTTAAAAAATAAATAAATTTTACCAATAAACCAAGTTCACTTATTTCAGAATTATTAATTGTTTCCATGGAAATGCGTTATTTCTACTCAAGTCAGTTGCGAACTTTGAAGTTTTAACGATTATTTCTCTAGGCCCCCCGTTTTAATCCCCTTGACTTTTTCCGGTGGGGTTTTATAAAAGACAAAATGACGGTGACTTTACCTACAACCGTAGATGATATAAAGACCGAATCCGCCTGCTGATTAGTGACACTTGAAATGTTACAGCGGGTACGAAATTCATTTAGAAAAAGACTGAGAAAGTGTTTGGAAGTTGAAGGGGGACATTTCGAACAACTTCTCAAGCATGACAGACTAATAATCATGATTCCCTAAAAAAAGAGCAAATCAAAAAAAATTGTACACGTACCTACGTAGCTTATTACGTAGATTCTAATTTTATAAACAAAAGTACTTCGTCACGTTTAAAATTACAAAGTTCCCACCCACTCCTCAAAATAGAGAGACGGAGTAAATACCAAAAATATGATTAAATATGCCCCCCCGTCACCGTATTATCTCACCAGATTTCATGAAATAAAATTAAACCGTTTTCGAGATATCGCTTCGTAACAATTTAGAAAAAAACTCGCCTTGTACATCATTGGCAAACAAGCAAGACACACCAAGATAAAAATGTAGTTTTGAGAAAATTGGATCTCAATCTTTACATTTCATTATGTCAAGAAAGCCAACTTTCAAAAGTAATTTGTTTTAATTTCCAAAATATCATATTCTCTCTCTGTGGGCATAAACAATGGATACTGCATCCACAATTCACCTTATTTTTTTTTTAAATGTTACTAAATAAGTCAAAATCGAAAGAAAAAGACTCGGCCTTTTGCTCAAAACTTTTATTCCCATTTGCACCGCAGTGTTTAAATTTGGTTTAACCCAAAGCATGTCTAGAATGATTACTTTGCTGCAAGACGAAGGCACCAAGGAAACATTCTAAACGTGGATTAAGCTAAACCTGGTTTACATATTACGCTGCAAATGGGAGTAATAAATCAAGTAATAATTTTAATTGACATTGACATTAAGAGTCACAGAGACATTAACATAAGGGCTGTCACACTAACAGCGGGTTGCACAAAACTTTTAATCAAGTAGTAAATTTAATTGACGTTTAGAGTCATATTTGGCAATGACGTTAGCATAAGTGCTGTCACATTACAAGTGTCTTGTTAGTTTAATTCGTGATTAAATTGTTTGTGCAACCCGACGTAAGTGTCCAATTAGTTTAATTCTTGATTAAACTGTTTGTGCAACTGGACGTAAGTGTGCTTTACTTGTAAACCGACAATATACTTGCTGTACCAGCCAAATAAAATCTTCTGTTATACCTTTTAATAGTTATCTATTGGATAAGTAATGATAATGATGCTCTGCACCATCGAAGCTCTTCATCATCAAGGCTCTAAACAGTCTAAACCATCAAAGGCTTCACCATCAAGTCTCTTCATCTTTAAGGCTTCTAACCACCATAGACAAAAGACTATGGGGGTATTGTTCACTACCTTAAGGGCGTATCCTGAGTCACTTCATATCACAGATATTCCACGCACACGCGATGAGATGTTTAAAAATGATTGGAAAAGGAACGCATGGAACCACTTACCTGAAACAACAGAGAAAAAACATTTAGAATACAATTTTAACATCATTAAAAGATGATGAAATGATCATATGATCAGTTGTGCAAAATTTCAAGTTTCTAGACCCAGCGGTGTGGGCTGTGCGTTGATATGTCAGTCAGTCAGTCAGTCAGTCAGTCAGTCAATCTCTTCTTTTAGGAGTGTTCTTAAATTCAGGAACTTTCTTCATCGGAAATAAGATGTTGTAATATGTTGAAAAGAAACAAAACACAGCAATGACAATTCGCTGGATTTAAAAACTTAAAACAGATGTAGAAATAGACCATCTATAAGCATCAAATATCTTACCTTTACAAATTCAGCAGGTTGCTCTAATCCTCTAGGCTTGTGTCCCGTACATTTAGAATTCTGGTTTTAAGCTTTCATGGTCGCACCCTCCTGAGCTTCAAATGGCATTTTCAAAAAACAATTGTCGTTTGAAACAATTAACCTTCAAAAGCGTCAGTCGGACAGTACGCAAACCAACCTTAAGGTATTTTCTTTAAAATGTAATCAGAATTAAATATATTAGGTAAAAGATAATTTCAATCAATTTCAGCCCTTTTGTACGTTAGACTAAAAGAGATCAAATCGACTGAAGGTCATCAATTTTATCCTTTCTGTACGTTAGACTAAAAAGAATGAAATTGATAAGACCTAGAAATACAAATAGTATTCTACAAACCAATTAAAAATTTTAAAAGATACCAATCTATTTCATCCATCTTGTACGTTAGACTAAAGGGGATCAAACGGATTGGATGTCATCAGTTTCAACCTTTCTGTACGTTAGACTAAAAAGGAACAAACCGAGAGGACGTAATCTTTTAAAACATTGTGTGTATTTAGGTCAAAGGAAATCAAACTTCCAAAGTATACTACAAATAAATAAAAAATTCTAAAAGATTTATAATCAATCTACTTTATTCTTTCTGTACGTTAGACTAAAAAGAATCAAATGGATTGAATGTCCTCGACTTCATCATTTTTGTACGTTAGACTAAAAATGATCAAACATAGAACGTTTGCCTTTTAAAATATCGTGTTAAAAAGGTTGGTTTTTGTATCCTATGCCACCCTGAAAGAATTTCGCGCCTCGTTTACACATTGTTTTAATAGGTTCCTGAAACAAAGGAAAAATTATTTAGATACCTACAAGTATTACAATCGGTAATTATTTCATTAAGAGTAGTAAGTCTCATCGTAAAAGAAAATTCGGGAGCAGTGTAAAAGAGACTATAAACCTCAGAAGAAATATTACCCTGTATATTATTTGGGAAGTTTTTAATACTATTTTATCAAAAAGTGCTCAAATTAAGCCATGTACAAATGTTATAACAATTATCTCAAAAATAGTTGGAGATATAATGTAAAAGGCTGGAACAAAATTAAAACTTTGACACCCTGTATCTAGGAAATCAACCATTGTATGCCAAAATGAACTCTTTTACATTAAATCTGGCCAAAAATCATATCCGACTGTAAAGAACTTTTTTTAGGATATAGGTTCATTCTTTAGGAAAGTAAGTATACCATTATCATTTGAAAACAATCAGTCTTTGCCCTTTGTAGGGGCTTAATAATAATGTTGCTTTTTCCCTAAAGTTTGTAGTGCCCTGTAGATTACACATTTACAACTTTGTTTTTTAATCCACTCTAATCTCTCAATTATTGAAGGAGATACAGGATTTCTTAAAGTGTTTGAAAAATAACAAAAAATTGCTTTTACGACGTGGGTTTGGTGGGGCTTGCAAGAAGTCCGGACTTAAATCCAGTTTAACACCTATGGGACATCCCTGGTAGGTGCCTAAGAACTTCGAAAATTTCACCAAACAATTTGGACACTTAGGACAGAGGCGTGTTGAAATCTGGAATGGATTCGATCAAAATGGAATAAGATTAGGCATGTGTAGGCGTTAAGCTGTTACTATGTTTTAATCTTTAAGTTATGTTCTTCAATGTGTTGCTTTAAATTTTATTGGTTTATAATAATTGCTGTATTTTCTTAATAAAATAATTCGGTAATTTTTATTTGTTGTTATTTTTTAAAGTACATTAAGTAAAAAATATCACCCTTTTAAAGAATCCTGTATCTCCTTCAATATTTGAGAGATCA
Organism: Philopedon plagiatum; assembly: GCA_963971165.1. Lineage (NCBI taxonomy): Eukaryota > Metazoa > Arthropoda > Insecta > Coleoptera > Curculionidae > Philopedon > Philopedon plagiatum. Next base: position 68,924,321 of record OZ020195.1, on the reverse strand, counting down.
GAATGAATTAAAAAAATGTTAAGAGTAGATGAGGCTACAGTCTAGTTGTAAATGCAGTTATGACTGATCTAATCTATAGGGCGCTACAACTTAAGGGAAAAATAACATTTTTGTTAGACCCCTGTATTCTGTACAAAATTGATTTTTTCAAACAATACTGGTATACTTACTTTCTTAAAGAATGAACCTACAACCTAAAAAGAAAGTTTTTACAGTCGGATTAAGGGGTCAAAAGAAAATTGCTACCAAAATTATGATAAATTCGTTGTGGTGCGTTAATTAACTGGACTAGTGTATGTACTACCTTGTATAAAAAATGAAATGCTTGTGGAACAATATCTATTTTATCCCTTTGTGTTTTTATTTTAAAATTAATTTTAAGAATATTTTCATTCAGAGTAGGTATTTACAATTAGCCGGTGTTTTATTATATCGTGTACTCAAGACTACTTTTGACTTGTATAAAATAAGTATAGATATATGTACCTACTTAGGCCCTCAGAATAAAAATACAAAAAAAATGTATTTAGTCTCTTTCCTTATTTCAGATCCAAATAATGAAGTAGATCATATTTTTCTAACACCCTCATTGAAAATTTACTTTTCCTCCCTAATTTTGGGTTTAAAAGGGGCACTTTTCCTCCCTACGTAGGAAAAGTAAAAATTAAATAAATGTTCACGTACAGATAATTTATTTATTTTAAATTTATATTATTGCCTTCCGGTATATCTGTAGGTATAAAATCTTCATCAAAATCTCCCATTTTTGGATAAAAATTTATTAAAAACGGTGAAAAATTTGAAACAAAAGCGGTCTTAAAATTTGTTTGATGTTTATTAATTCGTTACTACGTTAATATGTACCTAGATTCGAATCGAGATGTTTCGAACCAACTAGATAATTGAATTTTTTTAAAATGTTCTTTCTTTTAATTAAAGATTTTAGCTTTGTTAGTGGGCATTTCAAATGAAATTATTTGTTGTATTTATTGAAAAATATAAAATAGGCTAACTAAGCATTTTTAAATAAAAATAGACTTAGTATGGGCAAATATCTTTGCTATTAATAAAGATAGAGACACCAAATTTTAAGTGTATTTTATTGGATAATAAATCACTTTAACCCTTAAGGGGTGACGATAGGGAGCTGAGGTAAATTTTTTTAAATTCAACCCTATGCCGTGTGGTACTTTATTTTAAAGGTCTTCAAAAAAGAAACCTTTTACAGCAAACCTAAGGTCCGTATCATAATTCGTTTTTAAATTCTTAAATTAAAAAAAAAATAAATACCGTTATTTCTCTTATTACCTTAAAAGCTATTCAAAATGACCACCATCTTGGCAGTAATAAAATCAATTTTGGAATTTACTTCTCACATTTTCGAGAATGGCAGGTGTTACTTCTTGGCAGAGTTCCAAAATCGACTTTATTACTGCCAAGAAGTTCATGGTGGTCAGTTTGAACAACTTTTAAAGTAATAAGAAAAATAAAGGTACTTAAATTTTAGTTTCTTTCGCGATTTTTAATTTTTATAGGCTTGGTATTTAAAAATGAATTAAGATACGGACCTCGACTATTTTTTAAGACCTTTAAAATGAGGCACAACACGGCATAGGGTTGAATTTAAAATTTTTGACCTCAACTCCCTAGGTTCACTCAAGGGGGTTGAAAAAGTTAAATTACTTAGAAAAGTACATTTATTATCCAATAAGTTACACCTAAAATCTGGTGTCTCTATCTTTACCAATACTAAGACTTTTCGGACACCCTGTATGTTTTTTAATCCAAAACCTAAAAACGTCCCATATAAACCTATTTTATCAGCACTAAATTAATTTTACGGTATTAATAAAGCATAATAAATTATATGAACTTTCTAGAGTCTCTATTGACCTAACAAAAATAATAAAACGGTTATAAATAAATAAACAAAATTATTCACCTCCTTATCTTCCTCCATTGGCCCGACGACATCATTTTCTTTCTTCACGATTCTACTCCAAGGTTCGAACAAAGGGATGTCGACGTACCCTGGCAAATCGGTTGCCTAAGCCCTTTCCAGACATCCGATGGTCTTCAAAGGCTAACTCTATCACGCTTCTAAACTTCGACGATGTTTAGGCAATCCCTTAAAGAGCAGAATCTTCACTGACCACCCACGATCCGTATTTCACTTCTGTTTGCACGTTTTTGATGGATATGGCAAGAATGGTACTAACAGACAACTGTACGCACCATACAGATTCTTGAGCCTTTAGCTTGAAAATATCAAGCATTCGCATACTCAATTTTCCCAAACCCTAGAATCAAGAGTTCTATAGGTGCTACGCATAATAGTCCACTAGCAATGGAAGATAATTTAATTTTACAGACAGTTATACCCACAGGCTCTTGAATCTACAACTTGAAAATATCAAGCATTTGCATACTCAATTTTCCCAAGCCCTAGAGGCAAGAGTTCTGTAGGTGCTACGCGTAATAGTCAAATGGCAATGAAATATGAAAGAGAATCTAATTTTAGAGATAATTATACGCATCATCTACAGGCTTTTGAATTTACAACTTGAAAATATCAAGCATTGGCACACTCAATATTCACAAGCCCTAGAGTCAAGAGCACCGCAGGTGCTCCGTATAGCGATCTGCTAGCAACTTAATTTTAAAATAAATTATGATTTTTTTATAACGTATTATATCCATGCTCATCCTATCACCAAAATAGCACGGCGTGAGGCAATCTGAAACAAAAAGAAATAGAACTATAAACACTGTCGTATCTGAGGTTGACAATTTTTTTCATTAAAAATATCTAACCAAATTTTATTCTTAAGGTGTTAGTCTAGGTGGCTACTGAAGAACATGGACCCTTATTATCTGTAGTTTAAACGTATAGTTTTAATAACAATAAATAATGAAATAACGACTTATAATTCAATTTAATAAATAATTAAAAGAATGCAAAATAGGGATATTAATATTTTTCCCCGAAACTTATGGGACATACGTTAATTATGTGTAAAAAATATCTTGTTAAGTCCTTTTCAATCACAACTAACAATTATCCTTTGGTGGCGTTAGGGGGTTTTAACTTATTTAATGAAAAATTTTTACATATAAAATCCTGGACAACTATGTTAAAAAACAAAAATAGTAGGGATGAATCTCGATTACTCCTCTTAAAAATGGTTTCCTCTTTCATTATCTTATTACGATACAGAAATTACAAAGATCAGTTCCGAAAATATATGTAAGAAATAATGGAATTTATTCTGTCTTGGTTATAAGCTTTTTAATATTAGCGCTAATCTGCTTCGACTAGCTAACTAGTTATATTTTATTGTTTGATTCATTATTATTCACATAGTTTTAGATTGATTTCCCTTTTTACAGATTCTATTCTGTTGTTATGAGAGAACTTGCTGCTGGCCCGATTGATCAGCAGAGGAACAAGGAACCTTCGTTGTTTCATATATATTGTATATATTGTGTGTATATATATATATATATATATATATATATATATATATATATATATATATATATATATATACATATATACATTTAAATCAGACTTACCATATAATTATTTAGGTGTTGGCCTTTCCAGCGATGAGGTTGCTCTGCTCCCATGTTCTCGTCAGCCCATAACGAAATGATTAAAATATGAGAACATGAAAATTTGGACAGCCCGAGTCTCCTCCAAGCGCACTGAATTAGAGCCCGTCTCCAAAGTTGATCCTGCAAGGGGCGGATTATGGCTGGAAATTCTCAACAGACACTTCAGTGCTACTCCTGCCTTGTGACCACCAGGGCAGGTATTAAACCGTCCTTTTACGATTTAATACCTGCGGTGGGTGGACAAGTCCACCCACCTTTAGTTGTTCCTAACCCCGGTTTGCTGCATGGTCCAAAGGCATCCCAACCAAGACATCAGTCAGCGCAAAAATGCCCGTTGTGTGAACCTGAAGAAGTCCGCGTCCGCCGATTTCAGTGTACGTATTGCGTTCGCCTGTAAAAAGAAAAAAAAGTGAAATTTTCTTTTACAGGCTTTATATGGTACAAAATAAAAAAAAGGAAGGAAGAGGAGATGGGGCAGAGTGCGGAATAAATAATATAAAATTTACATGCAAGTCAAATGCAAAAAGAACGTTTAAAATTAAGTTTCATTAGCATTGGAGTACCTTAAGATACAAAGAGATTTATAAGAATCAGGCTAAAAAATTCAATATTTTACATTTTTAGTTTAATGACAGACTCTTTACTAGGTGGGATGGCCTCCTTCACCTTATTAGGACATTAAGCAAAAATAGTGAGCACAATGTCAGGTACCTACTGATTATATATTAAAAAAAATTCAATTGATCACTCGTTCGCAAAAATTAATAATATTTTCTGAAATAAAACAGATTTTGAAAATTATTAGATTATAGGACACTTTACTGAAAAAAAAAATCAAAAAGATGTAAGGCGCTAAGGTGTGAATTCAGATAACTCCTCTCGAATTATTTTAAAGAAAATTTCGCACCCACTTTTTCTAACCAATCCTTAACCAATATATTGTAGTTATGACTTTGCTATTCAAAGAAACGACCGTCAGCTATCGCACCCGCGGGCCGCGGTGGAGCTAACTTGGGTGGTGCCTTAAAAGTCCATTAAAAATTTAAAAAAGTGAAAGAACTGTTTCACGGTTATATAAAAGTAAAAGAAGCAGTTCTTCTACTACCAAAGCTGAAACTTTTTATTTAGTTTCTTGCAATTGTGAAATATTAAAAAATCATAGTCAGCTATATAAATTCCGGGGGAATATACGTCAGCTGCTCATAAAAGGAGCGTAAGTTTAGGCTTAAAGTCAAATGATTAGAAGCTAAAAAAATGAGTCAAAAGATATCGAAAAATTTTCTAAAGAAAAATTGTTCAGAATGCACCGAGGATCCCATGTACCAATTTTTAGAAAAAAATATAAATGTGTGACCGTACCCTAGGGCTTGCAATCCCGGGATCCCGGTAAAAATTCAGTCCCGGAAAATCTCGCGATTAGTCACTTAAATCCCGGAATAAATAAGTTATAAAATATGTCCAAAAAAACCTAAGTAAATTAACGCTTTAAGCTAGCATAATTTGCAGTATTTTTCCTAAAAACAATGTTTAGCGCGTGATATGTCCAATCCTGGAAGATTCATTTAAGTACTTATGTATAAGAATTCAAATTATTTTTACTTCTTATACCTTTATAATATGTCCTCTGCATAAATTTTGTTTTGTTTTCATTTTAAAATTTTAATATTATAAATAAAAATAATTTCTTTTTATTAATATTACAATTTTTGGGGATCAATCTCGGGATTCCGGAATTTTGTTTTTTCGATCCCAAAAATCCCGAGATCCAAATATACGTCCGGGATTGCAAGCCCTAGACCATCGCTATGCAAAATCATAAATTATTTCTTTACTAACAAATACTAAATTTAATTATGAAAAATACTGTACTATTAGGTTTGAATGGTAATTCTTAGATCGTCTAAATTTTACTGGCGGTCCGAAATTTTGGAAAAGCTCATGTGCACAATATACAAGGCAAGACTACAGATAGCGACACGACCAAACCGTATTTTTTAAATTTATTTCCCGCAAAGTGTCTATTTCACAAATATTTGATTAGTTCTGAGACAAACCTATGTAATTTAGTTGAATTAAGTTATTTTCAAGTAAAAAAATAATTTATGATTTTTCCTAGCGATGCCACGGGTAAAAATTTGGATTGTTTAGTTTTTTCTCAATATGGTTCATGGTACCTATATGAGACTATCGGTAAATTCTGAACAATTTTTCTTAACAAAAATTTTCGATATCATCTCAATTTGACCCATTTTTCGATACACCGTCAAGTTTCTTTTAAATTCCCGCCAAACCAGTGATCACATGACATGTGTTAAACTAAATTTTTTGGTGGTCGGACATGCAGAAACAAACCCCCAATAGAGTTTTTTAAAAATATCAATAATAAAAATGTTTCCCTGCCAACTTAATGGCGGACACTATACAGGGTGTTATAAAAAGATAAGAAATTTGAACGGCAGATTCTACATTCAAAAATATGAAAATAAGTATATATAAACATGGCTCCACAAACGCTTCTTTTTCGAGATACACGGTGTTTAATATTTTAATTTTTAAATGATTCTTTTTAATTTCTCGAAAATGCGATAAGATATTGACATGAATTTTAGTACACGCCAGTATGGAATCAAAGGGTACCTTTATGTGCAAAAATTTATTTTCTAATGTACTTGTTTTGTCTTCATTTTTAGCGAAAACAATTGCCCGCCTCTGATTTTTTGCAAAATTGATATAGTTCTCTTAAAGCCCAATTAGTTCTGCGTGAAAAGTGTATATTGAGATTTTTCGTTTTGACGCACCATTTTCGAGATAAAAATTAATTTAATTCTTACAATTACAAAAAAATTAAAATTAATTTTTTTAAACATATGTTTTGTTCAGGAAACAGTGCTTATTGATTTAAGTTTATAGTAGATGCCGATTCACATATTTCTCCTATCTCTTCGGAATACTCGAGGTCTGAAAATATTAAACACCCTGTATCTCGAAAAAGAAGCGTTTGAGGACCCATGTTTATATAAACTTAATTTCATATTTTTAGATGTAGAATCTGCCCTTAAAATTTCTTAGCATATTTTTGTAACACCCTGTATATTAGACTAATGCATAGTTGAATTTCAGTTTTAGTACTATTATACAAATACAAAGATTGAGTAATTATTAGGTATGATTTATCCTTCACTAGAAACAATAAAATCTGTAAATTTGCTTGTATTTTTTTCTTATTTTTAGCAAAACGAAATTTGAACGCCAACTGACGTTAAATCCTACCTAACAATTACTCAATTTTTGTATTTGTATAATAGTACCAAAGCTGAAATTCAATTATGCATTAGTCTAATATATGTATATACTCTATAAAAATAATAGTTAGCTTAATGTATCCCGAGGAAATAACCTTCAGCTGATGTAATACTATAGACCGCAGCCCTCGAGTATATAGGTTCTCAGCAAGCTCGCTACTCATATCAGCTGACGGTCTTTCTCCCACTATACAGTTAGCTGACTATTGTTTTCGTGTAATATTATTAATAAACTATCATATAGTTTAATTTTAGCTTCGGTAATATCGTTTCCGTTTAAGCCTGAACTTACGTTCCTTTTATGAGCAGCTGACGTATATTTCCCCGGAATTTAAATAGCTGACTATGATTTTTTAATATTTCACGGTTTTCAAAAAACGAAATCTAAAGATTCAGCTTTGGTCCTTTCACTTTTTTTTGTATTTTTAATAGACATTTAAGACAACACCCAGTTTTTCGGAATCATATTACTATATATTATTTTTTGTATATTAACAATTAGAATCAAAAAAAATTTGTACCAACAGAAACTTAAAATTCTTGCTTTTTCCTATAATTATAGTAAAAATTGATTTGATGATTAATTTTTTTTTAAATTAGTTGCTTAGCTACCTATTTTATATTTAAAGAAATAATTAAATATATTTTGACACTTGACCATTTGGTTTCAACCAGAGCCATTAATCCAAAAAACAACAACAACAATATTTTGACACCCTGTATATCAGGCGCGCCCCGTGAAATTTCAAAGTTGTATATCTCTGTTGCTACTTATGGGACCCATGCCAAATTCAGGTTTTTTAATAGTGAGCCTACTAAGAATTTTTTGGTAAAGAAAAAAACTATTTTTCAATTTGCGAAAAAAGCTGAATTTTTTTTATTATTATTTATTATTTTTTCTAAACAAATTTTACATCATTTTGTCGACAATTCTTAAATTTTAAGAGAAAAAAATGTGTTAGTAGAAAGTTATAACCATTTGATTATTTGTTAAATTATATTTTAGCTTTAAGAAAATTCAAATGACTATAACTTTCTACTAACACATTTTTTTCTCTTAAAATTTAAGAATTGTCGAAAAAGTGATGTAAAATTTGTTTAGAAAAAATAATAAATAAAATATCTAAGGGTCTTAATTTTTTACCCAGGTGGGTCAATTCAAAAATTCAACTATTTTTCACAAATTACAAAATATTTTTTCTTCGCCAAAACATTCCTAGTAGGGCCATTATTAAAAAACCTGAACTTGGCATGGGTCCCATAAGTAGCAACAGAGATATACAACGTTAAAATTTCACGGGCCGCGCCTGCTGTATATCGAAAACGTCGGAGTTATGAACCACTTTTATTTAATAAGTTTTTTGTTGTGTTTCTGAGCGGAACCTCTTCCCGAAGTCTTTTATCACAACACTTACACCCTACACCTACCTACACTTCTACTCCCCAGTACGTCCTAAACCCTATACTCAAAACTTTTAAACAGGTTTGTTAATTACCTCTTTTCCTTTATTCATTTTTTAGTATGGCATAAATGTCAAATGAATATAATTTTAAGATTCTAAAATTCACCTGTATCAAGTTTTATATCTATACTTCTAAAAAAACAGGACCTAACATGGGATTAAAAATTTCACATGTAAAACCATAGTTTTACTCTATTCTTTGGTCCGCTTTAAAAAAAATGCACTATATTAATCACAACCACGTCCCAAAAATGCTGTTTTTTGGTAAAAACTGTATTTGCGCTATATGTTTCTAGATAAAATCGAACTTTTCCTATTTATGCCTACACAACTTAAAGTATGAGTCCTTTAGTTGTATAAGTAAACTTATGCAAAAAAAATTTTTTTTTGTGAACTTTTCCGATTTTTGGAAGTCGCTTTTAATTTTCTTTTTAAACTCGCAACTTCCTATGCAAACCAAAAAATTTCAGCGTAAGTAGTTCAGTAGTTCTGGCAGTATAAGAACGATGAACACACAAAATAATCATATGGTTTATAGAACTTTTATTTATGTAGATGTAAACTTTTTTTGTACGCGTTGTGCGTCAGCAATTCAAAAATTCAGGTTTTAATATTTGACAAACTGTGCAATTCTCTGATACTACTAACAACAGAGTTAAGCATATTATAAAACTGGAGGCCCCTATTACGGAGCGTATTTTTATTTTTATCTTAAAAAATGAAGGGCCAAAAAATCCTTAAAAAAAATTTCAAAAAATTTTCTCCGGAATTTAAATTTGAAATAAATTTAAAAAAGGAGCGCTTGTTATTTTTTCTATGTCTCAAAATTATATTTAAGCGACATGTATATACGTAAAAAAACCATAATATGCACTATAAAGCAAGTTTTATTCATGTTTGGAACTAAACATTTATTAAAGAAATTTTATTTAGTAAGGATATATGCGCTGCGTGATTATCATCCATTTTAAAAATTTATTTTATTTTACTAAAAGGCAAAGTTTATTAAAAAAAAAATTATGTGGTTACAAATTCTTTACCCGTATGGTGTTCCCATTTAAAATGGATGATTTAAAAAATAATAAAAATGCACCACCTACCAAATTTAAGTTTAAAAAGTTTAACAAAAATTTTTAGTTCCTAAGGATTTTTTTTTAAAGGTGCTAATATATTTAGTTTTCCTATAATATATCTTTATCTATACAGTCATATTAAAAGTTTTTAAATATTATAAAATATCCCAATCTTGGGGAAAGTAGTTCCCCTTTTATTCTATATCAGGGGCAAATTTAGAATTTCGTCAAGAGGAGGCGCAAGTTCCCGTTCGACATTTTTTTATTGTTTGGGGTTCTAAGAAATGAACACTATTTCATACTGAACGAAAAATCTAAACCTGTTCTTGCGAAAACAGAACGGTTGGTCATCTTAACTTACAAATATTCTAGCATTTTTTTATTTGTGCATTCTATCCATTTGGACTGATATACAAACATTTTTCGAAAACGCAATTTTTAAAAGCACGTTTTTTCGAAAATATATTTTTTCGACAACAGAACTTTTTCGATAACACAGTTTTTTTTTTGAAATCAACTTTTCAAATTGTTATACTATTCGAAACTACATTTTTTTAAAACATATTTCTTGAAAGTACATTTTTTTATTGTTTCGAAAAAGACCTTGAATATTCATATCTTAAAAAAAAAACGCTTTTTTAAAAAAGTAATTTACTACAGAGGAACAGCAGACACAAGAAAACAAACCTGACCGAAAACCAAAATGGTTCGTTGATGTTAGTTCAGGACCTTTTTCTGTCTTTTTTTATTGACATTTTCTACGCTAGTAGAGTTCATAATTTAATTTTTGGAAAACTATATTTTCGGAAATTGTAGTTTTGAAATTCTTTTTGAAAAAACTATTTTCGAAAAAATTTTGTAGATCCGTTTCCCCAATAAGCATATTTTGATAAAGTTGTTTTTCGATAAAATTTACTTAATTTAACACCGAAAGAATGTTTAAAAAAACAGTACACGCGACAGGACCAACTGTTAATGTTAACTGATTAATATGAAAATGTAAATATTCTAGCATTTTTTTATTTATGCCTTCTGTTCATTTGAAGGGATATACTTAAGTACAATTTTTCGAAAGCCAACTTTTCAAATTTTTTCAAGCACTTATCAAAAATACATTTTTTTAGAGAATATCTTTTTCGAGATTAATTTTTTTCAAAAAACACTTCGAATATTATTTATTCAAGCAACGGCTTTTGAAAAAATATATTTACGAGAAAGCAATGTACCAAATCTAAGGAAACTTGATTAAACTCAAAAAAGGTTCGTTTAGGTTTATTCAGGATCGTTTTTCGTCTTTTTTTATTTAACAATTTCCAAGGCAGTAGAGTAGTAGAGTTCATAGCCTAATACAGTTTTCGAAAAAATACATTTTCGAAAATTGTACCTATTTAAAAAAACATTTTTAAAAACATTTTGAAAAAATGTACTTTCGAAATATGTATTTTGGAGAATTTCATAAATCCGTTTATAAAAGAGGATCTTATGAAAAAGCAGTTAAGATATTTTTAAAAAATTTACTTTCGAAATAGGTTTTCCAGAAAATATTATCAAAATGTTTCGTAAATCCGTTTTCGAAAAAGCTGTTTTTCCAAAATAATTGTTCTCAAAAAAGATGTTTTCCGAAAAAAGACCTATTTGATGATTTGTTTTCTTTAGTAAGGAATGTTTTCAGAAACCATCGATGCGAATCAAAAAAGTCGAAAAAGGCTTGTATTTTTTATATAACATTCGTATAATATTTTCTAGAATATGTACGAATGGTTAATATTTATGTTACAACATTTTTTATTTATAAAATTCTCTATTGAAATCCTTTTTGCACAAGGGTCTATGGGGGCACGCGCCCCTTGCATTCCCTCCCCCCCCTAAATCCGCGCCTGACCTATATGGGGAAAATTTAAGGATAAAAGTTTTTAGATAGAGAGAATTCCCTTTCTTAATGCATTTTTATAAACTTTTTGCCAATACTTTAAATAAATTTAAAAAATAAAATAAGAAAAACCTTCTTTTAAAAATTAAGTAAGACAAAAGTTGACACTATGACACTATGCCTGTATTGTCCTTTTAAAAACAAAAAAAAACCTTTAAAAACTAAAAATACATCATGAGTCGTGAGAGGGAACTTTTAACTTCAAATTGTTTGAATAGAAACTTAAAAAAAAATGTATTTTGGAAAAACTAGTGTGTTTTTACACCAGAGAAAATACACACACCACAATTTTGGACTTTAGATTTCCCCTCTCAAAATTTGATGTTTCATTGCACGACACAAGTAGCATCTGTATCTGCAAGAGGGCACCATTAGCGCTCATGTGCGATCCCTTCTTTTACATAATCCCTGAGCAAACCCTTTTTTTTCTGCGCATAACCCCAAATTTCGTAATCATATAGGTACCGTTAGCCGGCAATAAAATTACGTAATTCTATGGTCGAGCTATGTTTTATGATACATGTAACATACATAAAAATACATATAAAAATCAAAAGCGATAAAAAGGTACTTACGGTATCTGGGAGCAGAGCAAAACTTTATATTAGGACGAACGAAACGCGAGCCCCCCTGCGATTCTATTAATTATGTAGCCGTCTACACATTCGCTACAACTGACAGAGTCTATTCATAAAACCGCCAGTTTTGAAAGCTTTTAGCCGAACTCCAAAATTATTAGGACAGGGAAGACTATCGCGGACTATTCTATTCCAGTGGGGAGCCCTTGATGACGACGTAAGCTGTCTCGGGACAATTTCCACCAGGAACGCGCGCGAAAGCTCCTCGCCCGCCGACCACAGGAAACAGAATGATTTGTGATCGTAACTTGTTTTCCAATCGATACAAATTTTGACAAAAAAATTGTTCTCGAGTCTATGCAAAAAAAACTATATTGATGCCGAGCTTGGGTAAAAAAAGTTGATAAAACATACGCAACACTCCTTGTGCCTTACATTTCGACGGGATTTTGGATTTTTGACCAGAGACGTGCGGATTTTTACACCGATGATGAATAATAATTGAAAAGTTTTAATTACTATTTTTATTATTTATTATTACCCGTTTAACATGTCGGAATGGCGTTAAAACACATTTTAGTGAAAATGACGATTCTCGCATGCATTATCTTATTATGAAAATATGTTTGCTTTTCACTCAAACCTACTAAATGGGCTTTAAGGGTTTTAGACAAAGGTTTATTTGGACACAATTCATATTAGGGGGTAGGATATAGGCTACAGGCTAAAGCTAGAGAGGTAACACAACGATGGACCATTGTCTAAAATCTAAGATGTTACCGAGAATCACTATAGCACACAAAATAAAGATAGCTATTTATGTAACCAGTTGGTGATGTATTTCCTATTTTTGGAAAGCCGCCGATTATTCGGTTTTTTACATTATAATAATTTCATCTTAGGTTTTTTAGGTCTTCTTCATTTTCTACTGGTGTTTTATAAACCAGTGACTTTAAGCGTCCCCAGAAATAAAAATCAAGAGGACTTAAGTCTGGGAATCTTGGTGATCATGACTGATTGATTAGGTTCTTTAGTCACCTATCGATCCACCGATTTCGACAAATTTCACTTAGGAACACCCTCCACATCGTTTTTGTGGCCTAACCCAACAAAAATTATTTACTCTTAAACTATCCCCGTATGAAAAAAATACCAGAATAGCTGCTTATATAACCGGTTAGGAAATGCGTTACTTTGTTTAACGAGTGTAATGTTTGCGGGACGAGCGAAGCGAGATCCCCCAAAATTATACGAGTTAAACAAAATTATTAATTTTAATTATTGTATCAAGAAATCTAAGTAGGCATCAGAAACATAGGGTAAAAACTTAATACCAATTGTTCAAAAAAGGCAATAAAAATCAATTTTAATATTTGTCCAAAAAATATTATATTTTTAATTTCAATCTTACCAAAGATTTTTAGACCATTACTAGAGTTGAATCCTGCGTTATTATAGCGGACGTTTATTTCTACTATTCTCTATTATATCTATGTTTGCGTAAAATCTGTAGATACATAGAAAGACAACACTAACCTTTAAAGCTCGTTTCAAGCTCTTTCGTAGACCTATTGCCAGCAATAAACTATTAGCGACACCAGCTGTAATAAACCCGGCAAATTTGCAAGAACTGTAAATCGTTCCTTTATCTATCTCGATGAAACATGGTTTGATACACATGACACTCCAACAAAAGGTTGGGTAGATCCATCAGGAAAATGCCAAACTAAAGCCTCATCGAGCAAGGGAAAAGAATTACATGCTTGGGTTTGATATACAGATTGGTGTACAGATAAATCGAATGACAGAAACCAATAAACAATGTTTTAATCATTCCTAATTTAACAAGGTTTTATTTTTTCAAAAATTATTCCGAATTTAAACCACTCCGACTCCGGCTCCTCTTAAGAATCTTGAAATTTTTATATTTACATTTATTGATGTACTTACCATTTTGTCAAAGGCAACGAAAGAGCTTGAAACGAGCGTTACGATTTTTGTTTCTTATAGGTAAGCAACATTTTTTTTATGGATGTTTTAACTTTTTTTAGACTGCATAATTTAGACTCTTGTCCCTATAATGGAGAACGGAGGGACAACTGCCAGTGTGATCAGATTGGTCACGAAAGATCGGGTGTAACGAATTTTTGGAGGGTCAGATTAAACATAACTTCATTACGAATAATAGGTAAGTTAGGTCTGTGGTATTGGCAAATAATATGCCTATAATATTTGTAAAAAATTGTTAGACATAGGTACTTCCTTTTGCCGTTCGCTGTTGTCTGGAATGATAATACTTAAAATATCTATAAATTTAATGGCTTTCAGTAAAATTGATAACGAATTTGTAGGTGATGATTTTACGTTTTCAAATCAAGTCAAAGGAACTAAAATATCATATGGCACCTCTGGAGACTGCTACAGTAGGGTTATAGGATGCGCACAGGGCCGGTTTTCAGTCGATCTTACTCATACTTCTTTCAAATTGTCTCAGTATGTTCGATGGAACAAAATTGGCTCATATTCGTCGTTAGATATTAGAGGATCGGTAAGTATTTTATAGTTCACACAACAAAATTGTAACAATACCCTACCCCTAATTAAACCCCTATCTTAAATGATAATTTAAGCCTTTATTTCTTTATTTTTATTGCCTATCTTCAATATGTATTTGTATGCGATGTATTGAATTTGTAAAGATTGTCTGAGACTCACGTAATTGGACAACTTATTTTTTTAGCCTACTGTAGCCCAAGGAAAATGCGGAGGTTACTGTGGAAACTGCATTCCAGATCCAATGTACGGTCTTCTGGTAGAAGTAACTTAATTGTAGGGGCGCTGATTTTGGGAGTTAGAAGATTGTTAGGATCTAAGAGATCAACCGAGATAAAGCAGAATACCGAAGATTGTTGAGTAAGGAAAAAAGTATTGCACTTGATTCGAGTATTATGTGTAAAGGAAAGGCCGGCCATCTGTTCTGTAAAGGACAAACTCACTAATATATAATTTACAAATATCGAAACTATACATAAGCGGTGTCATAAAATCACATTGTGATCTTTTATGGAAACAGATGGCGGTTTTGTGCGCTGATGTAAAAGGGCATTTTACTGATTCTTATACACCATTAGCATTCTGTCAACTGCCAAGTAATTTGACCTCATTTTTAGAACATTTTATATTGCTTTTAATAGGCCTTATTTAGGTAACAACAACATAATCCAACTAAATTTAAATTAAAATGTTAACTAAATTGGTGACGACTGAAACTGTTTAGCTGTTAGCGGTGACTATAGTCAAAGCTGCCAGAATTTACCCAATCATACATAACAGAGCAAAAATGTGGATTTTTGTCGCCCATTGTACGTACTGAGCAAGCTGTTTGCTCAGGTTAACAAACCTGAGCAAACAGTTTGCTCAGTACAAACCTGAGCAAACTGTTTTCTGTTACTATAAAGGTACTCATTAGTTCCTAAGTACCTTTCATACTTATGTGTGTGAAGCTTGCCTCACAGTAGTTACAAGCATGAAGTCAAAACAGGTATTTTCTGAAGCTAAAAAAAATTCACTTGCACGTCTCAAGTTACCACATTCTGTAGTAAAAAGATTAGAAAAAAATCAATGACAACAAAATACGCTACAGGGTCTTCTCTAAATCCAAAATATATTTTGCAATGATTTAGATGATTGACATATTTAAAAAATATATATGTTTAACGGGAGTCGCATTAACAAAAATCGATAAAATTGTACTTTAACCCAAAACCAAAAATTTATTCGCAGCTTTCTTGCACATGAAAGAAGGGAACCAGATGCAGATTTTTTGCCTGTAATGATTAAATGGGGTCGCATTGACAAAAATCGGGTAAAAATGAGCTGTTTCGCAGATTTCTCAGATACCTACACATGAAAGAAGGGAACCTGTCGCGGGACTTGACAGTTTTAATCTTTTTAAAAACAATTTAAAGCGGATCACATAGGCAAAAAGTCGCTTAAAACCTTGTTTTGAGGAACCCTTTCTCGATTTTTACCTATGTGGCGCCCTTTAAATAAGTTTCTAAAAATAAAAAAGGTCAAGTTATGCATCCTTGGTGTTCGAGCGGCCTAAGGGTCCTGTATAGCCTAATACGGAACTGAATGCAAAATTGTGAAACCCAGTGGGTTAGCTGTTAGTTGGTAGGACAAGTCAAGATTCCTTCTATATTATTTTTGATCAGATTCAAGTATCACCTCAATAAGGTCTATTATTTTAGGGCAAATAAGATATTTTTTACGTGCCTTGCACTTTTTGTTACCAAAATTATAAAAGTAATTAATTTATTAGACTTATTAGGAATACTCTTTTAATGCCACTTAATTAGCTGTTATTATGTCTGTCTAAATGTAGCTTAACTGTGCCTTCTATCTTCGCTTTTTATTATTTTAAAATATACAATGTTACTGAACCAAAAAATTACACTAAACTTTAATATTTTATGTGTACAGCCATTGGCAACTCAAACTTTCAGATATGCATTGCGTTTCTATAAACATCTGAGATGATTGGCGATGGCTGTACATCAAAGTTAAGTTATCAGCTGTTATGGACAGGTTTCAGAAACTTTTCGTAATTTTAAATCGAATTAAAAAATTATTTAATTAGCTTGGATGCGCACATATTTTGTTGGTTGATTCGGAACAACTTAGAGAAAAAGTTTAGTCGTTAGTCGAGCCGTCCTTAAATTTATAAAATCGTACTCATAATCCCATAATATCTAATAATAAAGTTAATTATTGTAAGATTCAATTTACAAAGTTGCTTATTAGAATAAAAGGCACATTGATTATTGCAGCTGCTTTTAAGTGGAAAGCGAAAAGCTTAGGACGGACCGACTATACTCTGAATAATTTACAGATAATAGGACTAAAATTTTTTCTCATTAAGCATAAACCCGTTATTACAACAGTAAATGTACGTTTCTTTGCCAAAAAATTAAAATATATTTTGAAATGATGTGTTTAGACCAATCGAATATTATAAAATATTCACGCGATACGAATGCAGTTTCTTGGGACCATTTTAAAACTTGTTCATAACAGTGAGACATTTCTGGTTTACTTTATATTTACCGGTTTCCATTTGGGTGAGATTTTACAATATTTACTTCAAATCCTTTTCAATTACGGATAAAAGTGGTTCGAGGGTTACAAAGTCAGGCTACATTGGAAATACCAGTTATTACATTTTTCACTCTGAATAAGCACATTCAGTGTTTTGATTTCGCAAAGTGAATCTCTGAAGATGCCTCGTGCAATCGAAAGCGAAACGTCGGAAAGTTATTCCACTTTATGTCTTGACTATGATTTTCTAAAGAATGTTGTTGCTTAATTCTTTGCTATAATATTAAGAACCAATTACTAAAGTGTAAAAATATAAAACAGACGTTAGTTCATGAAAAAAATTAAAATTTAATCGTATACTTTTCCTTTTAAACTGCGCCAAGCAAAAATTCGGGACGTCTGTCAAATTTTGGCGGCACAGTTTTAAAGGAAACATATAAAATAAAATTTTTATTTCATTTATCTCTATAATATAAAAGAAGAAACTGGCTGATTGACTGACTGACTGACTGATTGATTGACTGACTTATCAACGCACAGTCCACACCGCTGGGTCTAGAAACTTAAAATTTTGCGGAGAGGTTTCTTATATAACGTAAGAATCCACTGAGGAAGAGTTTTTCAAAATTTAACCCCTAAGGGGGTGAAATAGGGGTACGGAGAAAAAATATTAGATGATCCTATTAAGTCGAAACTTTATAGAAGTATTCCAAAAATAAATGTTTAAACACGTGTTTTACAGCTTTTAATAAATCAACCACTAAGGGGGTGAAATGGGGGTTCAAAGTGTGTAATGGAGTAGAATTGTTATATCGAGAACGAAGTCGCAGGCGAAAGCCAGTGAATTAAGTAAATATACTTTAGGCATTGGTTCTTTATATTATAGCAAATAACTATAATAATATTATAAAAAGAAAAATGCTACCCTCGATCTGTTGTGTGTGTAATGTGATTTTTGACTTTTCTTGAGGCTGGTATCTATGTGCTATCTCTTTTAGACCAGGGATTATGAGCTATAGGGGGTTTTTCAGAATTTAGCAGTACAAAAATGATATTTTTTAAAAATATTTATTGATAACTATAAAATCAATACAAAAAGTAGAAAAATTAAAAATGAGACGGTGTCACGCCGTCTTGTCTGAAAACTTCTTTTCACCAAATCTCTAGGGTAGGCACACTCCATCGTCCTCGATAACGCCACTCCATTGCTTATGTCTTGTTGGAAGCGTTCACCTTGCTCGTTACCTGCAGAAAGATTTGAAGTAATTTAAAGGTCAAAATTCAAATAGATACCTGGTTACTAGCAAATATTACATAATAAAATGTTCTTTGTGTCACACATCTGTATATTCTAAACAGTGAGATTTAGATGAAAATTTCATTTAGCGTTTTTTCATATTCCCCCTAAATCTGTCTTTAAATTTTCGGTACTTATTTCTGAATCACCGTGTATATAAAGCTACACCTTTCAAAACCGATGACAGTTCTGAAACTTTTTACTTTTCGTAACTAGTTACCAAAAGTAAAATATTTCCTAACTATAGTAATGAAATATTAATTTCATATCTAGTTAGGAAAAAATTAAACACAAAAAAACATATTTAGTATTTCTCTATCGACTTCTCCGTTACAACGGAAGATAACGCATTTTGAGCTGCCTCTTCAGTATGACTTGGGGTCTCCTAATCGGACAGTTTCAGTTAAAAGAAAAAATTTAATTTGTGACGCGACACTTCTTTACAAATAACTTCAAAACGACATCATGAGAACCCAGACAACTATCTACTAGGTACCTACTAGATGAAATAAAAATATCTTCGTCTCAGCCTACTTAGATGATTTGATACAATAATTAAAATTAATAATTTTATCCAAATATTTTTGTTAGAATTAGAAAAAATCTTGCATGAAACACGTTAGGAAATGCAATTTTCTTTAACTCCTATAATTTTGAGGGATCTCGCTTCGCTCATCCCTCAAACATTACACTCTTTAAACAAAGCCAAGCATTTCCTAACTGGTTACATAAATAGCTATTAAACTCAGCACTCTATAAAGCTTATTTCATTTTTTGTTAAATAAAATATTAATATCTATCTAAATTAAAAATTTTTGAACTATAATAAAAGAGAGATTTAATGAAAGTGTGACTAGACTAAAAATCAAAAACTGCACCGTAATTTTAAACACCCTGTATTTCGTAAAGAAAACATGTTCTTCCTGCCATGACAATTTGTCTCGAATATAGTTAATTATTATTATTATTCGTTGCCATAAAATATTTATAGTACAGTATCTATTCTTTGTTAAAAATGTTATTTTATGTAAATATATTCCTAGGGAATGACCATTTACTATTGTTTTATACGAACAAATTAGTCTTTACTGTCCGTGTAGTATGTATTATGGTAGTCTTTGTTAAGAGTATTCGACTCCCATTGCTACTATTTTGTTTTTTTAAGCATTTCTATTGCTCGAGTTATTCGCTACGAACGTTTTAGTATAAATCCATAAAAATGACATACTTACAATTCTTTAAAAAATCAAAATTTCATTTTGTAATTTTCCCTTAAAACCGCTCCCGGTAAAAATCCGATAAGTCTGTCGAATTTTTGTGGGCGAGGTTTTAATAGAAAAGCACAAAATAACCTTTTTATTTCTCTAATAAATTAAATGTTTTCTATGTGTCTCCACTAGAAAATCATTGGTTCTTATAGGAAATAACTGAGCAACAACATTTGGGGGGAGTATTTTCAAAATTAACTGGTAAGCAAACCATCCGTGTTGTCAAAAAAGAATTGCATCAAATGCGATGCTTTTATGGTTGCAGAAACAACCAGGAAACTTGCGTTAACATTTCCTAAACCATAGTACATACATACATACAGACATACTTGAATTCGTTGATATAGCATATTACAGTATTATTATTTATAATATTTTTAAAAAGTGTTAGATTAACTTTTAGAATCTAAAGGCCTGTCCACACTTAGTAACATGTTATAGAAACCTGTTACGGAAACATGTTTTTATAACTTATTGACAACTTTTAGGCGTCCTCATTAAGTATTCGGATTGCAACAGTCCATTCCAACATGTCCAATGAAAATGATGTTCGTCTCTTGTCTAGATAAAACAACGGAGACAAACTTCCATGCTATTAAATACAAAAACGTTAATGTAGACGCAGCCGCAACATGTTACCAAAACACTGTTGCCAACATTCTTCGAGGTTTACCGCTCACCAACCGGTAACAAAAAACTTGCTTTTTATCGAAATATCGACAATTCGACAACATGTTGAATAACTTTGTTGGTAACAATGTTGAGTAGCAAGTGAGGACAGGCCTTAAGAGCATTTAATGTTTTACATTGATAATGTTGTTCAACATTATTCCAATAAGAATAATAATATCGTGTAAAAGTTTTAAGAAAAAAAGTTTAAATAAACAAGGAAAAATGATTTACTCTCCAATGAAAAATTGGCACAAGTTCGGATAACAATATCTTGGCTTTAATATTAAAAGTTAAAACTCTTCTATGGTAAATGGTCATCCCTAATGTATACTAATAATTTTAAATTTATTTTGATTCAGCCCAACTGCCATTGTATATATTAGTGTAATATTTATTTTAGTTTTAAAATATTCTACAGTTGCCGGTGTTCCCGAGCAGGCAGCTTGACTTCTTTTATTTGTATTTTTTTTTACTGTTTTAAAGACTGTTAAACTAATAAAAGTGCTAATATGAATCATAATCTTGTGGTTTTATTTATTCAGTTATGTTCGCCTGAGGGCCAACAAAAAGCTATCTGAGCAACCCTAAGCAATAAGCCTGAGCTAAAACTATGGAGAGAAAGCAGTGAAACTTTCTAGGACTTATACAATGAATTAGAATTATTATGAAATAAGCTAATGGGATGGTTGACTGTCAAATTATTCCAGCGTGGCGTCACTGCTGCATGTGTCAGCCAGTGTGGTTATATTACTGCTTACAGCTAGGGGAAGCATCACTTTTAACTGAACAACATGAATTTAACAGTAAAAGTCAAGCAAATTGGCAGAAACATAACCTTTAACGTACAATTGACGTTTGAGTGAGGCACATGCAGCAGTAGCGACCTCTGCGCTTAGCAGTTTAGACAGTTTTGGATGTTTTCCGTTTAGTTGCCACTCTGTATATGATATCTCTAAGTTGAATACGTTAATAAATATTTTCTCAGAAAGCAGAACTTTTATGAGTAACTATTTTTCGTGAAATAAATAATAAAAAAGTTTTCCACATTAGAGTGCATTTTAGACGCACTGTAATTAAGGTTAACTTTATGCTAATGTATTTTTAAAAATAAATATTTACCTAGGTGCTTGCAATAGTGCTGATGTTAGCTTCAGGTGAAAATGGTGTCAGCACATTATTAGATATGTAGATCAGATTTTCATTCAACTTTGAGATCAGCACTCTCAATGTGTTGTTTTTGTGATAGAACAGAAAATGCTCTGAATTTTTGAGATAGCTAAAAATAAAAGAGGTCTTAGTAGGCAACCGTTAAAACCCCAAATTAACAACTGAAGGGTCCGAACGAAGGGTCTGAAACGTCCTCATTTTAATAATAGCAGCCATCTGTTGTAATTTTTAAAAAACTTTCTTTCTGTATAATTAAAATTGCCGTAACATATTCAGAAGCCCATATACTCGAAAAAAAAATAGTCATTGCTAGAAGTGCCTAAATTCACCACTAAGACCGTATTCTACATATTGAGATACTGCTCCCCGGCAGGACGTTGTCAAGGTAGGACAGTCATGTTAGGCTGCAGTCTCTTCTCTCGGAAAGCGTCCCCTCAAGATATAAAATACATTGCACGTCTTTCTCATAAAACATAAAATGTAACAGGCACATTTTGTATTAGATCATTCAATTTTTTTACTTACTTATTATGTTAATATTCTTTTCTCAGAAAACAGAACTTCGAGATTAGGACTCCTAAGGTGCAGCAAACCTGAAAAAACAAATTTTAACATTATTACAAGATAATGAAACTATCATATGATTGATTATTATAATAATTAAGAGCACTAGGAAACGTTTTTTGTTAATACTTCGCCTCGAGTCTAAACTTACAACATAGTTTTTAATTCTAAATAACATTTACTTATTATATTTTGCTCAAAAATAAACCTTTAAGCTCCTCTCTTGGGACAGTTTTGGATTTTTTCCCGTTTAGTAGTCACTCTGTATACAGGGTGATTCACGGTACGTTAGACGTATCTGACCAACCAGTCAACGAATCATTCTGAAAATTTGGTGGTGTACATAATCGAATATGCTCTACCTGCCTAAAATATTTTAACAATGCAGTGTTGCCGCTTCTACCAAAAAGTAGTAACAACTTTGATATTTTAAATAGAACACCCTGTATATGACTTCATTTTCAAAACCACTATTAATTTCTTAACAACTTCCCTTAACATTGTTTTATACTTATCTCTTACAGTTTCTGAAATAATAATTAATTTTCAATGTCTTTGGCGGAAAACGTTGCCTTCAAAAATTGCTGATATTTTTAAACTTTAAAATATTAGGACCCTAAAATTTTGTGGAGAGTTAAATAATAACGAGGAGCTTTTTACCCTATGCCCAAATCTTAGTTACAGTATGCAGGGTGGTTTAAAAATACAGTTATTTTGGTTACTTGAAAAAGTGGCCATAAGTATATTTTTTTAAATGTAACTTACTGTAACACTCTGTATATTATTACTGATTTAAAAAGCTACTTAAATTTGCTCTTTATTTTTGTGTATTGTACCTATACCTAGTACTTTCTGGCATGAGAGTTCCCTCAGAGCGGCCTAACTGTCCGAACAGATATATAGGTAGATCCGCTTATCTTTCAACAGTTGCTTCTGCCTTTTATAAAATGCTCGATATTACATTCGAGGTTAAGCAGATTTCTTTCTAAACATCCTCCTATGTGGGTGGAATATCAGCAATTGTCCTAAAAATGAGCTTCGAAGCTTTTACCAACTTCTTTACCATCTTTTTCCAATTTCCTGTAACTTAAGTGTCTATATGTAGTTATAAGACTGCCCAACCCATCCCCTAGAAAGGTTCTAAATCCCTGCCTTATAGGTCTGTCTCTCTTCTCTCAGTTGCATAAAAGGTTTGTTTCAAGCTAACTTAAAAATCTTAAAATGTTAATAACTACACACTCTTATTTACGACAGACAGCACATAATTTGTGTAAAGAGGTCCTTCTTACGATCTTATTTTTAGAATGGAGTAACAAAAATCTTATCTTGTTAAGCGCTTTTTAAATCTAGCAGTTCTCTTATGTAAAACTATTACATGAAATTGGCTCTTTATACTGCGCTAAGCTTTATCTCACCATTATTTTCCAAATAACTTTAAACATTACATTTAACTTGTACCATTATAAAAAGATAACCGGTAATAAGAAAGAAAAGTATAGTAACGCATTATCAGATACGTGTTAGCAGCTTAC
Organism: Philopedon plagiatum; assembly: GCA_963971165.1. NCBI lineage: Eukaryota > Metazoa > Arthropoda > Insecta > Coleoptera > Curculionidae > Philopedon > Philopedon plagiatum. The sequence continues at coordinate 68,900,757 of OZ020195.1, read as the reverse complement.
AGCGGGTTGCACGAGTCTTTTAATCAAGTAGTAAATTTAATTGACTTTTAGAGTCATCTTCGGCAATGGCGTTAACAAAAGTGCTATCACATTACAAGTCTCTAATTAGTTTAATTCGTGATTAAATTCTTTGTGCGGCCGGACGTTAGTATTGTGAAATCAGGTAAAATAATGAATAGTGAGAAAGCGATCGAACTAAGACAGTATATTGCTTTGTTGAATATCCGCAAAATAAGTCCTCAAAGTATGCCGTGGAATCAATCAGGCATGATTTGAATTGTTACTCTTGAAAGGTAACATAGGTAAAAGGTATGAAAAATAGAACCGTCAAGTTCTGAAGTTTTCATTTTTAAGAAAACTTTTTTCCAGGAGGCTATTGAAATGCTGGAACAGCGATGAAACAAGTCTATTAGTGTTGGGGGAGATTATGTTGAAAAATAAAGAAAGAGTTTGTAGCTTTAGTGGAAGGAGGTCAGGGGTGAAGCATAGGAATCAACCCTCATATAAAAAAATTAAATAAAATCTAATATCACTAAACTATTTTATTTTATGTATTAGTGTTAAGGGAGATTATGTTAAAAAAATGTTTGTAGCTTTATTGGAAGGGGGTCAGGGATGGAGCATAGGAATCAACCCTCGTATAAACAAAAATTAAAGAAAATTATCTAATAACACTAAAATTTTATTTTCCGATATCCTCTAAAAAATCCCATTTAACCTTATCGGGGTTCTCTCCTAAATTTTCAATTGCAATATCCTTTTGAACAAATGGCTTGCTTTAAAATTACCTTTTTATTCTACCAGTTTCCTTCAAATATCACTTTTTTGTTAATGGCTTAATGGGGCGAGAAATCCTGTAGTTTTTATCCTCCGGAGCTTAGATGGGTAATTATGTTGATATGCATTTCCCCCCTTTGTTACTTGACTACTTAGGGAGGAGGTTATTGTTTTTAGGGGACATGTTCGTTTGTTCCTTTGTTTGATATTTTGTACCCTTGTGCCTCCACAAAGGCTGAGCCAATTTTTGGAAAGAAGGGTTGCAAAATTTGTGTCTTAGTTCCACAAGTAACATAGGCTATCTATATTAAATTTTAATAAAGTGAGATGGCGGACATCAGGCATTGTTTAATTCGAAATACTAAAGTCCAGTTGCACAAACAATTTAATCACGAATTAAACTAATTAGACACTTATAATGTGACAGCACTTATGTTAACGTCATTGCTAAAGCTGACTCTAAATGTCAATTAAATTTACTACTTGATTAAAAGTTTTGTGCAACCCGCTGTAAGAGTTGTTAAAATTTCTTCGTGAGATACAACAATAAGAAAGTTCTCATCAAACCCAAATAAACTTGGAGAAATCCTTTATTACGGATACGGTTTTTATTTTTTTCTTGATTTATTATTAACGCTCCAGGAAAACGAAGAACACATTTTCATTGCAATTTTTAATTTGTGTTTTCTTTTTTTTTTAATTCGATTTTTCCTCATATCTTACAAAAATTAAATAAATAATCTTAAGGCTCTGAAATTTACCGATGTCAAGATTCATCTCTACACTTCTAATCTAAATGGGATTAAATAGTTAACATGTAACAATGCAAAATAGATACAACCTAACAAATGTTGCACTTGAAATATGGCCATTCTACTGTTGCACACGGAAAAATTAGTATTTTAAAAATAATAAAAGTCACTTCTTAATGACTATAAATGATTTTCTAATTTTTTTGTAAATATCAACAGAATCTGACTACCATACTACAATAAGACAGGAAGTTACTAAAAATAATTTTAACATTGAATAAATAGGCAGTTACATATTTTTGTCCTACATTATAGTCATGTTCTTGCGTTACCTGAACAGTTGTCATTTTGACTAATGTGAAGCTTGTCGTGGCAGAAAAGCAAAAATTGTTATCAAGAGAAATATTTCTGAAAAATACCGAATAGTTCAGTCAGAAATTTCATATATCCTTTTTTAATTATTTTTGTACTTTTTAATTTAGTTACATAGTTCGAATTTATTAGATTCTGTGATAACGAGACTAGAGATTAGGTCTGAAAACGTAAGAAAAAAACTGTTTTGATCAGATTAGGTTTTAGACAGAAATATATACTACATTAGTGATAGATTAGGGTTCGGCATAATTAAAAATCATATACGTATTACTATACTATATTGTTAGCATCCAATCTACCCGTTGTTAAAATTTGAAGCAAAGATAAATCTTTTGTTTTGTACCACGTGATGTCTCAGCACTTTTGAAGTTTTGACGGAACTGTCACTGTTAGTTCTGACAGCAGTTTAAAATGTCTACCTTTCAAAAGTAAAAATGAATGTGTTTTTATTTGCGAAAAGTGGATTAAAAGTTAATTATTATCCTATTTACGATAATGTCGTAGCTAATGTACCGATAATGCCAGTTTTAAGCAGCAAGAAGTGAAGAAATTACTTCTAGTTTTAGCGGCGGATATTCTTCACAAGAATGTAAACTGAAGAGTGAATATATCATTTTTAATTTTTAATTTGAGATTTTGGGGCAAAACGGGTGGGAACATTATATTTAGAATCAAAATCTTCTTAAATAATTAATTACCTACCTATGCAAAATCACTTTATCTTTCTCAACTGACCGTCGACATGCAAAACAAGATCTCATTTTCTATCTAAAATATTATTAACTCTGTTTCGATATTGTACTTTAAAGTATATAATAATTTATACTTACTGGTTTTTCTGATATTTCATTATAAATTAAAATAAATATTCACAAAATAACGCTACGGCGAAATCGAAGGCTTGTCAGATTCAAATTGGAACTTTTGAATATGACAGGCGCGAGCGGCCATGTTGTCGTATTTGGTGTTTTGATTAGCGGACGGTACGTAGAATTGAGTTCACTGGTTGGGCAAATCACGTGGTGATTTATGAGGAATGTTCAGGACGTCACGTGACTGGTTAGCAATTGTTTCCAAAGGCTACGTCTTTGCTTCAACATTTTTTCGTCGTTCGCTATATAGTAGTAATACGTATATGTTAAAAGTCTTTGACAGTGCACAAAAAATTTCTTTTCAGGATTTGTTTCATTTGTGTATTTTCAAGCGCAGTGACATAATATTTTTAAAATATTAATTTTTCCTTAACAGTAGAGTGACGTAACATCCAACTAATAGAGCTTTTCAGTAGAGGAGAAGGTCCAATATTGGGCTACCATTTACTTTTGATATTATACCTTCTTAATCATTGGAGAAAATGTTGCCAATTCGTCAATTTACATACACTGAATATGTTTGCTTTACGAATTAATTGTTTAAATAACTTTACAAACTTCACTTTTTTTGTTTTGGACATGTAAAGAAAAAATTGCATTTCCGTTACTTTTGAAGATGGGGTCTAAATTTGGGCTACTATTGAAAATCTGAGAAAAATCACTTAAAACACTAGACGACAAAAATATTTTTGTTGTTAAGTACCCACGAACTCAGAAAGACAGTATGTATATATTTAAAAACAAAGTTACAAAAAAACAAAACATAATCCATACTCTATTTACAAAAGTCTCAGATATAATCTTGATGCTCGGCACCGGCGCATTCATTATAAGCCCACATGGAACACATAAAGCACATAATCCACAACTCTCCCTTTGTGTCACTGGAGAATTTTCCGTCACAAAATAAACAGTTGGCATACTCATCTCCCGCTATCCTTTGACCAGGAGTTACTTCCAGATCACTCTCATCGTCATCAAGAGGAGGATCATTATAAGATTCCTCTGTTTCAGAGCTATGCCTCACCGGTTTTATTGGTCTTTTTTCTTTTTTTATTTCCTTTGCTTTCTCGAGTCCTTGATTAATAATTTTCTTGCCTTTTTTTTCTTTTCCAGTGTCGTCGACGTTATCAAAAGTAACTTTTCTTTTACCCTGGTTTTTCTTCAGTCTCAATCACTTCACTTTTGTATGGGCTTGCGGATATAGGTAATGCAAGTACTACTTGATATCCTTAAACAGAACATGGTCCAAATTTGGGCTACCGGCCCAATTTTAGACCATGCATGGTAGCCCGAATTTAGACCATTTATAAAATGGCATTTAAAGGATGTAATAGGTATAACATGCCTTTTATTTAGCATTATTAATTTAGGTTACTTAGAAGCCCTAACTATCAAGAATGTGCTACTCATAGAAGCATTGCTTAAATTTTATCTAATTTAATTTTATTAAGTATACCTACCCGATAAAATTTAGTTCGGCGAAAAAACAGAAATTTCACAAGTGTCAGCTGACCTCTTCGCACTCCGAGTTGAAACTGAACTAGGAATCGTTATATGCATTAACACATTAGTTAACACTCGTTCCGCTAAATGGCAGCAGCTCATAATGCGTAAAATCTCGGTAGCCCGATTTTAGACCCTAGCCCAATATTGGACCATCTCCTCTATGAATCCGCCACAATGGTGACATTGTTTAAATATGGTCATCTTAAAATATACTTTGACCAAACTTACAACAAAATAAATATCTTCTTTCCAAACTGACAATGCATTACGGCTTCCGTTCTTTGTGCTGATACTTATCCGAATAATTTAGTACGACATTCTGCAAGAAAAATGGCATTTGGCACCTACAGAAATATAAAAGTCAACGAAATAAAACATAAGGCACAAGATATTTTATCTGTTTTAGCAGCGTTTATAACCCACATAGATTAAACGTCTTAGATGGACGGCTGTTACGTGCCTCATTCGCTTCGATATAAAAAGATACCGTAACAGATAAAAGTAAACACATTTCTTTGCCTTATCTCTTTTTTACAGACAATAACGTGCGCTGTTAACTGATTTATAATGAATGGGGCAACTATAGAGTTAATATTTTTAAATGTAAATTATTTTGTATGATCTTAAGGGTCATACTCGATCAATATTATAAAGCGAAATTATTTTGTCTTTTTAATTGATGTAAGCTAAAAATTTTAAAATTAAGATAGTCTATTCTGCCGCTTGAGTGATAAAACGCCCATGAAAACTACAGGCAAAGACCCACACATCAACCCAGCAAATGCCCACCTGCCACCAGGCGCCGGCAGTGAATGCATCCATGTACTACTGGCCAAACATTATTTCGAAAGCCTAGAACAGATCACTTTTCTCGCTCATTCATACCTATGGTCTCCAGATTATAGAACAAATTGCCTGCAGGTGTTTTTCCTTCCTGTTCCAACCTCCAGTCCTTCAAATCCCTTGTCAATAGGCTACATGTCCCCTCTCTTCAGACACCCACGGTACCTGAGTCTTAGGCTTGAAGTCTAGGTGGGATGTCTTAGATAAAAAAAGCTCCGGAGATGTTTGTATGTACAGAAAACAATTAATATTAAATTCGTATTTTTACTGGGTGTTCATTGTCTACTTTCCTACATTTAAGTTTATTTACGGATAATAAGTCTAGTATAATTATTTCCTTAATTCTTTTTTGTAACTAAGGAATTTCTTTTAGTGTTCATTGTATATTTGCCTTATCTTAAGTGCTGTCAACTAAATAGGCAGTTATCAAGCTAACCGAATAGTTTTTATGGCGTGATATAAGACCATTTTCGGAGTTATATAGGGAATTTAGTCGATGATATTCGGCAATAATACGCAGCAGTCGCCTAAATGTGCCGAATAAGCCCTATATTACTAAAATTATATGATCATATTATGTTAGATATTCCGGTTGTTCCATTCCCCACTGAATATTAATATTAAATGGGGTGTTTTAAAAAATGTTCTTATCTAAACCTCCAAAAGTTTTTGTATAATTTAACATTTTAATAGAAATAAGCTCCAATTTTTAGAAATATTAGTATAAATTGATTTACTACACCTAAAATCGTATCAGATCATGGATTTATTAAGAAAGGATTCGATGTCCGTATACTGTGAGCGTATCGAACGTGAAGCCTTATATTTGTTGTTTGTTATGAAAACATTTCTCCTAGGGGTAGAGTTTACGAACTACGAATTACTAGGTAATTGAATCAAGAATGGTTGTAGAAAGAGATAAAATAGCATTGGAGTGTTGGAGCTCAGAAGTGTTGCTGTCTGTGCGGGTTGCTTAGGAAAACGGCTGAACCTCGGTCTGAACACTCGGTTACACGTACGTCTTTGTCTAAGGAACTAGAAAAGAAAAAGTGCAACCTATAGATTTATAAATGACTCGGAGCGACTTTAAATAAACACCTTTAGAAATAACATAACCTATAAATAATAAAACCTTTTTAACTTAAATTTATTATTATTTAGCAGAAAATAAAATATTTTAGGGCTTTTATTACTTTTAGTAAATCTTGTGATGCTTCTAACGTATTTTTTGTACAAAAATACAAGGTAAAATAAGATATGGCTTTACAAATTGTGTTTACAGTGTCGTTTAGAATGGTTTGTTTTGGCTTCAAAGAATGTTAAATCATCCCGTATCCATTCTTAATAAATCCATGGGTCGCGTACAGTTTTTAAACTGAACTAATAAAACTGCGTCACATTGCACTGTGTGGTTAAAACTTACTCTTTGTTAAAACATTATTATTATTTGAATAATACATATTTTCTTACAGCAAAAATTACCAAATTTAAAAATTGCCAATTTAAGAAAGCAACGACAACATACATAACGACCTACATAGTGTAAAAAAAAATTGTTTACATTTTTGTCTTACGAATTTTTCTCAAGCTATGTAACATCCAATATGTTGTTAAATTGCTAAATGTTTGATCAGGACAAAAAAAGCTTTAAAAATAAATGATAAAAAGTAGATGTCCGTGTTTAAAAAAATTGAACTTATGATGATCTTTTAGAGACAAAACGTCTAATTGAAGTTTCAAAAATGAATGATAGAGCATTAAAAGTTTATTTATTTTTCGATAGGTATTTCCCTAAATGGGATCATAAAAAAAATAAATTGGCTATTCGACCAATTATATCTCAAAAACGAGTAGAGATCAAATTTGGGTAAAAAACAAAAATATCTTAGAATTTAACGAACTTTTAAAATATGATATTTTTAAGGTACGTGCTATCGATTGATATATTTCCGGCGTGCGTCGCGTCGCCACGCCTGGGTTACCATCCTTCTTATCCAAGTAGTAATGAAAAATTATTAATTTTGAAAACAAAATGTATTAAAAGCTCCTTTTCTCAAAAGGCGCTCAGCCTATCATTTTAATTTCGTCGAGAAAATAACCTAGAAATATTATAAACTCAAAACCTGAAAGTAACTTTCGAGTGCAAAAAACTTTGATTTAACATCACTTAAAGCTCACCGTGTATTGTGTTTTTTCTTTGCTTTGAAAAAGAATAATTTTGAAATACCCAGTATAGGAACTTAGTTGTGTTATTCTTACCTTTGTCAGTTTAAAGCTTGTGATTGTCATATTAGCTCAGTCTACAGCGACAGTGCATCTGGCCGAATTATATTTGTTACATTTCAAATATTCCTTTATATTTTCACACTCACAAAACAGGGTAGCAATTGTAGTGCACCTTTCTCGCAACCTTCAATTCTTCCTTTATTTACTGTTTCTTTTCCTTCCTTCCGCTGTGCCGTTGAAAGCACTCTCAGGAGGAAACCCTATATTTTCCAACAGAAAACCGAATATGGAAATTCCGGTCCGGGTCCAGGCAAATGCAGGCCGAAAGAATTTATTACTGTTTCAGACAATCCCTTTTATATCCTATCGTCTAGATACTCCTCCAGGTGTTATTATGCGACTTTTTAAACGCCGAGAGGGTTTAAACACATAGGCGGAGATATATTTCTAGCGATAAGAATACCTGGATTATTTTTAGGTCGCAGAACCGCAATGCTGTTTTACTAATATATGAGATACATCATTTATATAGTAATGGTTTTAAAATTATTGATATACGTTCTGAATAAATTTGGTTGATTTGTGTTGTATATTTTTAGTAACACTGTTACGCTATGCTGCACATAACACTTATACCTTAAGCATCGATTTATCTAGTTTTTTCATTTTTTGACGGCGATATCAAAGGGATAAACCGAAAAATAACAAATAAGTTTTGTGGTGAAACTTATAATAACGCCACCTGTGGTGGCTGGCTTCGGAATGTAGGGTAAGTGTGGGACAGTTGCCACGCTTTTACAAATAAAATCGCAAAATCATTAGTTTCATATTATATTTCTTACAAAAATAACAAAGTGGCATTTAAAGCATCTGTATAACAAATAGAAATATAAAGATCCAAAAAAGAAGTGACTTCAGGGTTACAAAAAAATTATTTAAGAAACTGGCTTCTCAGGCGTCTCTCCCAGGGACGAGGGAAAGATGCCATGAGTTATAGGGAGATGTCTTTTTGATTAATATTATTTTTTTTTTCATTTCTTTTCGTTCCATAATATGTTGCATATGTTGGGGTGTATGGTACAGATCTCATGTAGCAATTTTGCACTTCTGACACAACAATTCCAATTATTCTGTCCAGTTTCATTTTAGTTTGGCACTGGTCTTACGCTGATATTTTCTGGACATTATAAATCTACAAATTTTTTTTTTTTTTTTTAGTTTGCATGTACAGGGTCTTCCAACGAGGACTGAACAGGGGCTCATTTTTGAGCTTCCTTGTATTTAAAGAAAAATCTAAAATAGCCAATCGATGTACTTTTTCCTGCAGAATTCAAAAATCAAACCAAAAATTTATTTGAACCAGAAACAAAAGAGTTACGCTATGGATAATGTGTTTTTAAATGGAACATAGCTTTTTTTATACGATTTTCGGAACGAGTGATTTTTTTTATGTCCGTTCTGATTAAAATATTTAATATTGTGACAGCTATTTTTATTAAATTTTAATGTTTTATCCAGTATAATTTAACTTCAACCTGTTTGAAACATACACGAGGTAATAAAGGTAAAATCACCTTGAAATCCTTCAAAGTCAAAAAATTTGACAAATTTACTATAATATTGCCGAAATGAAATATTCATTTTCTTGGCATTTGTAGAACAAGATAACAATCTGCAATCTCTCATCTAATGAATATTTCATTTCGGCAATATTATAGTAAATTTGTCAAATTTTTTGACTTTGAAGGATTTCAAGGTGATTTTACCTTTATTACCTCGTGTATGTTTCAAACAGGTTGAACTTAAATTATACTGGATAAAACATTAAAATTTAATAAAAATAGCTGTCACAATATTAAATATTTTAATCAGAACGGACATAAAAAAAATCACTCGTTCCGAAAATCGTATAAAAAAAGCTATGTTCCATTTAAAAAACACCTTATCCATAGCGTAACTCTTTTGTTTCTGGTTCAAATAAATTTTTGGTTTCATTTTTGAATTCTGCAGGAAAAAGTACATCGATTGGCTATTTTAGATTTTTCTTTAAATACAAGGAAGCTCAAAAATGAGCCCCTGTTCAGTCCTCGTTGGAAGACCCTGTACCAAAAGCCTGGTTATAAGCTACCATTTTTATCCAAACATAAAAATACAATGTGTGGCAACTCTCCCACCGAAAATCTGTGGCATCAATCCTTTTCGGTAGCGAGAGATGCCGCATCACTTTACAAAGAAACAAAATAAAAACAACCTAAAATATGCATATTAATCTATAAAATAGCCTATCTAACTCGAATATTACAAATAAATCCCGATTTTCCTTAAAATTTAATGTGCCACTAAAGTTTGAAAAGTACCATAAAATTTTAGGCATCTCTAGATGGAACATTCTCGAAAATTTATTTTTAGGAAATATTCTCCGAGAGCAATGAGAATTCATCGGAAATTTTGGAGAATTTATTTTATATGTTGGAGAATTTTATGTTTTGACTGCATAAATTGAAAGAACATATTTTTTTACCAAAAGTAGTTTTTACAATAATTTTATCTGAGAAAATAAACACATGTACAGATGGAACATTCTCCAGAATATATTTTTGGGAAATATTCTCCGAGATGAATGAGAATTTATTTTATATGTTGGAGAATTTTATGTTTTCTGTGACTGCATGAATTGGAAGAACATATATTTTTGCCGAAAGTAGGTTTTTACAATAATTTTATTTGAAAAAATAGAGATATATTGCACTATAGCACAATACGGACAATACCTAATTTAGAAAATATTTAAATTGTCAATTGGCGTGATTTACAAATCTTATAGTCAAAGTAAAGACACAATAAATTTTTATTTCCGCTATTTTCGAGTTACTTTATTTAAAAATCACAACTTAGAAATGCATTGTATAAAATAACATGTCTAAACAAGTTGTTTAAATCAATTCAGAAAAGAAATAAAGATAAAGAGGATCCAAGCTCCATCTATGATACCATAGCGGAATTAAAATAAATTACCTTAAATTTCCGTAAATTCTCCGAGAATATGAATTTTCCCGAGAACATTCTCATTCTCGGAAATATTCTCGGTAATTTTCCAGTAACTTAAATTTTTTCTAAAATCATAAATTCTCGAGAATTTGTGTTGGGAAATATTCTCCGTAATTTACCGTTCTCCAGAAATATTCACTTGAGAACATTCTCACTGCACATCTCTAGAGCCTAACACTTAGGATAAAGCCAAAAAAGTGTTGGAGAAAGTCATTCAAAGGTCCTGGTTTAAAGATTGTCTGATCTATGTAAAAGTTACGGCGTGAACTTGCAGACGAAGTAGAGACTTTGGATTAAAATAATACCAGAGAAAAATAAGACAGAGAGAATAATATCTCTTATTCCCGCCAGCTCGACCACGCTATGGCCTTCAAACGGCAGCATCCCGAGATTGGCGCGTAGAATTCTCACAAGACAACCCGACATTAGCAGTGCGGTAGCAACACGGTAAGAAGAGAGAGTTTTCTGCGGCGCGTCTCAATACTCACTCTCACTGTGCTTTATAATAACCCAAAATCTGCAGTTGCAGCTTATTTCGACGTCGGTTTGGAGGTCATAGAAAGCAAATCGTATTTATGAATGAACTCCGTACGAGATATTATTCTCTCTATCTTATTTTTCTCTGATAATACGCTACAACCCGAGCACGAAGGATTCTGCGCTGATTTGACCGTTATCTCTAACCATTGCTTGGAAAAGATTCTATAGATCTTTTGCAATAAAACGGAAATCGGCTGCAGAGAAAATTAGCAAATTTCACTTGTTACAATAGTTAGTCTGATTCTGTTTAAGCATTTATTTTAGTGCGTGGCGAAGGTAGATTAGAATTTTGTTAATTCAATAATTTAGTAAGTATTTGTAATTGTATTAAGTAAAATGGTTTAAGTCTAGACCGAGTCGATATTAACAGTTGTAAATTTAAAAATTTTGACACTCAGCAAACGCGAAATGAGAAAGTTAGGGCTTCATCTACCTATGGCCCCCATCTGTTGCTAACTTAAATCTTACTATTGTTTCATCTTTATTTTGTACACTTATTTATAAATATACAGGGTGTCCGAAAAGTCTTAGTATGGGCAAATATCTTTGCTATTACTAAAGATAGAGACACCAAATTTTAGGTGTATCTTACTGTTAACTTTTTATGTAATTTAACTTTTTCAACTCCCTTGAGAGGTGACGCTAGGGAGTTGAGGTCAAATATTTTAAATGCAACCCTATGCCATGTGGTACCCCTCTTTAAAGCTCTTCAAAAAAGAAACATTTCACCGCAAACCCAAGCTCCGTATCTTAATTCCTTTATCAATGGCAATTCTATAAAAATTAAAAATCGTGAAAAATAAATTAAAATTTAAGTACCTCTATTTCTCTTATTACTTTAAAAGTTGTTCAAATGGACCATCATAAACCTCTTGGCGTTAATAAAGTCGATTTTGGAACTCTGCCAAGAAGTAACACCTACCTTTATCGAAAATGTGACAAGTGAGTTCCAAAATCGAATTTATTACTGCCAAGAAGTTCATGGTGGTCATTTTGAACAACTTTTAAAGTAATAAGAGAAATAAAGGTACTTAAATTTTTAATTTGTATTTCACGATTTTTAATTTTTAAAAGGCTTTTAATCCTACCTTCCACGCAGACTATACATAATGCTTTCGATACGCGCTTGACAAGGGCATCATTTAAAGTTTTTGATTATTATAACTTTTACTAAAGGAGAATCAAAAACTACACGAATTTTGATTTTCATTCAGCAAACGCAACAACAAAGTTCTGTATTGCCTTAACTACAGATTATAAACGTCGCCCCTTCGAGATAAGAGATAAGATTCTCTGGATTTTCGGCAATTCAGTGGAGACCCATTACGGAGAAAATTTCTAAGTCTCGTAGCAATCGTTAGCGTGTGTCTATTTGACTACTGAGAGAAGAAAGGTAATAGGTTCGTTAATTCAATATGCATTGGACTTTGTTTACGGAAATATATTACACAGAAAAAATTGCTATGCTATTTTTAATAATAGTACCTACTGTTTTTGACCACTGTCACATTAGTTACATTAAAGTTAATAATGTCTCAACAAAACGTCAGGGAAATAATGAAAAACAAACGCTTTAAAGATAGACTTATTATTGGACTTCAAAAGTATACCTACTTCTTTGAAAACTGTATTACCATTATTTCAATGACCAAAATACTATCGGAATTCAATAAATTTCTAATATTCCTTGGAGTGTAGAATTGTTAGAGCCAAAATATTAAACTATTTGATTGGAATGCTTAAATATAATTGGGCGAAAAATAGCTATTTGTAGGCGGTGTGATTCAAATTACATTGTTTGGCTGAAATATTATTTCTGTTGCTCGCGGACATCCTTGGAGAGGTTAGAATTTTTCTTTGTTCGTTGAATAGTCGTGCGCCAAAAATAATAGATCTTTTGCAAGACCGGAGACAGGAGCGACTTATTTCGGTTTTTTATGGTAAGTAAAACAAATCTAAAATGCTTTGCTGTAATAAGTGTTTTTTATTTGTAAATCTCTCTTGGTTAGTCTATTTTATATGACTGATTTATTTAGCCGATAGGTATTGTTAAAAAACTATTAACATTAAATATGCTCGCAAATTTATTGTAGACTTTGTATTTTTTAGACATGGTGTCCACCAAACCTAGCTGTAAATTTAGGAGATTCGAATGCAGTGTCAAATTTGCTCCATCTAGCATCTAGTACCCATAGAAGCCAAAGGCGACCGTTTTACAAAGAAGCAGATGCTACATTTGGAGTGAAATAAATATAAAAAGTTTACGGTGTTCGCGTCAGTGTGGTGTAATAAAATGTGTTTTTTTTTATTTAAATGTTTACAGAATGTCTAAACAATGTATGTTTAAAAATACTAAATAATAATTGTTTTAAAATAATAAAGCGTGTTTCCCTTGTTTGAAATATAAGTATAATTGATGTAATAGAAATTCTTCATTATATTAAATAAGAGTAATTGTTCTTCAAAACACGAATATGATTGAATTTAAACAAAAATGCTTTCTTTCTGTTGGAAGTTACATTAAATTAATTACTGTTGTAATTGAAACAATAATAGCTATTTTGCATCAAATGAGGTGCATGTTCTTACAAATAAACTTCTAGTGAAACCAGTGATAGTTTGCATTGAATTTAGAACAGGGTATTACTGGCATCAAATAATTGTTATATTTGAACCATCGATTAAAAACCAATGAAACCTTATATTTCAAGCAATCTTATAACCTATAGGTTAACAATGATAATCTAATCATTGAAATAAACCGAATTTGAATTGTGCAATACGGAATAGAGTGTGTCATTGAATGAATGGGTATCCAATTCAATATACGGTAGTGTTTTTTCTGTGTACCTACTTTAACAAAAGAAGCATTCCCTGACTCTACAAGGACTTAAGACTTTTAACTTTTAACTTTATACCAACCATAAAACTTGGAATGATTATACCCTTTCAATGGAAACAAAAACTCTTTTTTGGTTTCATCTCTGTCGCTCACACACGATCCCGGTAAGATGTCTGTCTTTTCATTTGCGCCGACTAGTAAACGACAGTGTTGTCAGAGAACAATCGAGGGGTTTCGGCTTTATTCGGCGAGTGGGGCTTCACGCGTGAATAGACGACGACGAAGGTTTTAAGACAATAAATATAACATAATATATTATATCTGGTTCAGTGATAAATTTGATACTACTTTTATTAGGATCCACCCACGCGAACTACGTCCACTTATAAATAGCATTTAGCATTGCCAGAATGAAAAAACTATCCTTATTTTATCGTTTTAGTACATCTAAACAATAAAAGCTTGTTCTTAAAAAGTATTTTTACAAAAGAAATTCTTTTGTATTGGCTATTTTTAAAAATCCCTCCTAGGAAAGGTACGCTATGTTTGCTGTCAGCTGTTAGGTAGCCTGGTAACTTTATTGTCATTTTCATTTATTATATATGATTTCTCAAAAACAACAATTGAGTAATCTGTCAGTCTTCTCACAAATTGCTACGAAGAGATTTCGTTTGTGTTTGATTGTTCAACTCACTCCTTACAGTAGGCAGTTTTGGCATGGGTCCAAGATTGACGAGATCATAATTGAGAATACAAAGAATTGCAGTAAATCTGTAGATAACTAACCCCTTTTATTAACTTTCCTTCCTGACGTTCTCCAGTTTTTCTTTACTTTCATTTTCGTTTTCCCGCAGCAATGCAATTTCTGAGGTTTACAACATCTTTAGTATCGTAAAGTTAAAATATATTTTAACATGAATTATATTTCTGATATAATGCCCCACTGTGTCAGCATAACTGACACTGGCCTAGGCCATCATTTCAAAAATGCACGTTGTCGTCTTATACAACAATACACTTCTTAATTTAAATCCTTGATAGTCAAATTATGCTTGCTGTGAATCTGAGATTTTCACGATTTGTTAACTAGGGTTGTCGACCTACAGATCTAAAGATATGGTCTAAGGTCCTCCCACCCCGGAATCCTCATCCAGGGAACCTATTTTAAAACGCTTTATGTTTCATTTTTTGGGGTTCTTTTCGTGTATTTTTCTTCTTTCTACCCAATCCTAAGTCTCAACAACTAAGCCTTTTGAAAAAGTTCATTGTACCGTCTATAAATTATGTACGTTAAATAAAAAAAATTATATATTTCTTGTCCTTCATATTCTAAGCTATGGTGGGTGACATGTTCGGAATTAGATATCTCTAATATGCAAACAAATGATTCATTGTGAAATATTTCCAACTGACTCGTATTGAAATACGATATACGCCCAATTTGAAGCCCTCAAATCCCTTATTTCCATAGAGATATTATAGAACTGACGACCATTATGTGCTTCAAACAGTGCATCATTATATTCTTTCAGGTTATTTATTTTCTTTTTCAACTCGTTAAACAAATATCGTAAACCTGATGGGGTATAGAGCGTGAAGACATGGGGTTAACCTTATTGGGTTCTGAATATTTTTGGAACAATGTGTATTTATAATAACAAGGACGTGTTGTGTTAGGTATTACTAATAATTAATAAGTCGCGCCAGCTCGGTTGCATTCCATGGGGGTCGATTTTATAAACAACCAACTGCAATCTTTTACTGGCAATTAATTACGGTGATGACGGTTCAAGTGAATTCGTTTCTATTATATTAGCAACGGAGTTGTTTCTAGAATCCTGGAAGATTCATTTAAGTACTTATGTAAAAGAATTCAAATTATTTTTACTTCTTATACTTTTATGTGCTCTCTGCATACATTTTATTTTGTTTTTATTTCCAAATTACAATAATAAAAAAATTTACGTTTATTAATGTTACAATTTTTTGGTATCAATCCCGGGAATTTGGTTTGTTCGATCCCGAAAATCCCGGGATTCAAATCTATGTACGTACGGGATTGCAAGCCCTAGGTATTACGTAACGATGTATTTATTTTTTGTGGTAATATTTACACTGACGCCGAATGTATATTAATGTATACGCCAAGTCTGAAAAATCACATTGTAAAATTTTCAGTTTTCGTTAACAATTTCACCTCATCTTGGACATTTTTAAAAGTGTATTGAAAATAAACAAGACTTAATTGAAAAGCGCATCATTTTACTATTCAGTTGCTAAGACAACTAGACTAAAGTCTAGAAATCAAAATTTGTTTCCTTTGTTTATAAGTTACAAATTAATTTTCGAACGTCAGAAGCACTGATATTGTCGATAATAACAGATATTGCCTACGGGAGATTTCATTATAATTTGTGGAAAGTTAAAAAGTTAATATAATTTTTTTTTGTTTGTAATTTATTCTCGGGACTCAAAGTAAATATTTGCCGTATCTTTTACGTAGTTTTTCTTGCCTGATTATACAAAGAAGCTTATAGAACTTTCAAAGAATGAACTTAGACTGGTTATAGTTGAACGTATTATAAATTTGTCTCTTTTCACAATTCCGCTCCAAGAATTACTATTCTATTACCGTAAGATCGGCTCCTATCACTAAAAGGTTTAAGATTTATTACTAGTTTAAATTAAGATCTAGTTGATCAGTAAGGTTTTGACAGGTTTTTGTATTATCATTGTTAATAAATCATCATTAAAAACTTATGAAACATTCTAATTATTTCAACGATTTACTTGGTTTCCAAATGATTTTCGCCTTGGAACGTATTGCTAGAATTCCAGAGGTCAGAATAAGAAAAAATATATCATTTTTTCCAATATACATCGAACAGATAAAAATTCGTTGTTAAAATATCATTTTTTACTGTATTCAAGTCCGATCAAAGTCGCATGAATTGTGTACAAGACACATCAATGGAACCGACATAGCTTTTGCCTCTTATGAATGAATTATTCTCTGGTAGTGGTAGGTTTACTCAAATGCAACATAGCTTACTGAACATCCTTTGTAACGTACTACCGAAACAAGCTTAATAATTTAAATTTATTAGGACCTCGGTTTAATACACCTATCGACATTAAATTTAGCAAGCTAATTCAAAGAACGGTAGGTAGGCAATTTATTGAATGGGCGCTACTACACGTTAGCTTAACTAAATGGATTCCCCAGAATTACTGAAGGTGTTGTGCCTTATTGATAACCCAATTTATGACATAACGCAGACAAAAGGACGCCCCTTAATGATAATGTAGGCAGAAAAGTCTATATTTATTAATATGTATTGCCGATTTATCTTTATTAATATCATTATAATTGATTTGTTTATAGAATTAAACCTACTTCACATACTTGGCAAGTTTTCATTGCTGGTAATTTTATATTGAGACCCATCTACGAATCCCGAAGAACTTCCCAATAGAGAATATCCATATAACCCAAAATAAACCTGACATTTTTTTATATTCTCTACATAAATTAAATATTTATGGCGGCTGTTATCCATTTATTTTAATCTTTATTAACAAAAAAAAGGTTTTCTGCTGCAAATTTTCGCGCGAATCTCGGAACTTGCAGAACGTGATCCCATTGACTGTCATCAAAAGTGAATTTATGACTCAAAATAAATACGTGGCGAATTCCAGTGTTGTAGGGTCGGCGAAAAATCAATAAAAATGGCATTTAATGCGTAAATTATCCAATGAAATATCCCATATCCCTGCACTTAAAGAAGAAGGTTCCTAAAATCTTATTCATGTACATTACAAGCCGAGATCGGTCCAGGAACCTCTCAATTTTGCAGCAAAAACTGACATTTTTGCGAAATTTTTACACATCATATCTTAATAATTTCGAGTAAATAAACTGCATTCTTTGTTCTTGTCCCCGATGCAAATAAACCTATTTATTTATAACTTTAACGAACAAATAAGCGATTTAAATTAGTGGGAGGTATTCTTAGATAATTAACGGATAAAATAAACTCAAGAAGAATCACTAAATAAGGAAAATAGAGTGGAATAATGTCGGTTAAAAATAGGATTCGTCGGAAAAAATCAAGAAAATTCGGTTTTCCCCTTAAATACGCTCCTAAATGAGCCATTCTGTATTCATTTTAAAGTGTGATTATCCCTTTATAAGATAGTATTGAAAAATTGGAAAAAAATTAGATAGGAACAAATACAGAGGGATTCAAATGTACCGATGTCGAGGGCAAAAAAAGTACGAAAATCAAAATTTAATCGGTGATTGCTCCCTTCCTATAAAGAAAGAAGAAACTAAAAAATAGATATTACGTATTTCGATGAGCTCTTTCCGATGATGTATATGGGATTTTAATTTGAACCATTTGGACCCCACAAAAAATTAAAAACCGTGAAATATTTGGGTCAAAAATCGAAATTTCCAGTTTACCCCAAATATATCCATTTTCTAGTGATTTTAGGTTTAGGTAAATGTATTGCAAAAAGAAAGTATCTGGGATTTTAAATTTTACTTATAAATCCGTTTTTCAATCCGACGTTTTGTTTTCGAGTTATTAGGTACCAAAGAGAGGTCTGCAAATGGCATTTTTCGACCTAAAAAAATTCAAAAGAATTACATGCCATTTTCCGATCCTCACCAGTTTTAACAGAGTTCTGAAGCCCCGGGTCCTCTACAACCTCCGCAAAATATCTATTTAATTCCCTTTTGCGACCTGTACCCGATATCAAGGAAAATCGCGGAAATTTCGAATTTGATGGTTAATACCTCCGAAACGAAGCATCCTGTATAACTGAACCTAGCTGAACTATTCCTTAGTAAGTTTTTCGGCGAATGGCCTTATACAGAGTGTCCGAAAATTCTTAGTATGGGCAAATATCTTTGCTATTAGTAAAGGTAGATACGCCAAATTTTAGGTAGTTGGTTAATAAATATACTTTTTTATATAATTTAACTTTTTTAACCCCCTTGAGGGGTGACGCTAGGGAGTTGAAGTCAAAAATTTTAAATGGAAGCCTACTTGTGGTACCCCATTTTAAAGGTTTTCAAATAGGAAACATTTTACCCCAGAACCGAGATCCGTATATTAATTCGTTTTTAAATGGCAAGCCTATAAAAATTTAAAATCGTTAAAAAAATTTAAGTAGGTACCTTTATTTCTCTTATTAGGTACTTTAAAAGTTGTTCAAAATGACCACCATGAACATTTTGCTTTAATTCTTGTATGAGTCATAAACGTATAATATTTTGTAAGTAAAATCTATAAAGAAAAATTTCTGCGTCTGTAAAAATTGAAACTGTTATTGTAGTAGTTTAATTTTATATCTAGGGCATTACATTACCTTTTAGGGCTTTATACGAGAATAGTATCAGAGTGAAATTTTTCATCTCAAAACATTTTACTGATCTCTGCATGTCATGCGTATTCTGTGTTTATATATATAAACCACTATTTTAATAAACGTAAAAAATGCTACAGAGAAAAAATTAGTTTTGACATTTAGACGGTTTATAGGTTTATATAATACGCAGTAAAATTAAAACACCTCTAGTTTTATAGACGTAAAGCATGCTGAAACACAAAAAATTTCAGCAGTAAATTTTTATGATATTACACCCCAAAATTATTTTCCCAGTGAGGGTAGTTTTTGTACCACCCCTCTATTTTATTACATCAGCAAAATGTTGATGCAATAAAACGAAATTAAGACATCAAATTGGGCTCCGACAATGCGATATAAAACAATAAACATGAAATTAGGTTCTTATATGCATTTACTATCACAGAAAATGATCTTTGGCGTAATGAATAAAACAGGTTACTGTGAGTGTATTTTGTAGCCATTGTTTGTGGTATCAGATACTTACAGTGTTTGGGGTAATGGGGTATACTTCTATATGAACTTTTCATCTTAAAATACGCTCAGGAATCAGATCTTGGATTTTATTTATGTACTTAAGGATCACCCTGTATAAAATCCTTGTAACTCACTCACTCATTCAGCAGGACCCCCAAACCGCATGACTTAGAAAGCTGAATTTTGGCATACAGGTTGGGTTGGGTTTGCTTAGGTTTGCCCAGGTTTTAACAAGCATATAACTTTTTAGAAATCAACCCCTAATGGTGTGATATGCGGGTTCGAAGTTTGTTATTTACTAAAACTACACTATTATCACCTATATCACGCGGACGAAGTCGCGGGCGAAAGCTAGTTAAATATATTGCTTTAACCATTAGGTATGATAAAATTTAGTTAAGAAAATACAAATAATTGGAGACAGTTGTAACATTTCAGAATTTATGTTCACATAAAAAGTACTAAATAATAAAGTGTATGCGTAGCAAGGTGATTGCCACTTCCGTTTGATCTTTCACCCTTTGCTTTACATCATTTATAGCGATTCTTTAATCTTATACTAGTCCCTGCATTTCTTCTTAACAAACCTTTCATTGAGCCCATAAGCCGCATTCCGTTTTTGGTATTACGCGGTAAAAGGTAAAACTGGCAATTACTATTTTTTTTCTACTACTACTAATATAAATAAAAGCGTAACAAACACAATGAAAAAAATTATAACTGGCCAACTTTTGACTATTTTAAAATTCGGGCAACAAACGTTTAGATTAGTGTTTCTAATGGCCTGATAAATATCAGAATCTACCATAATTTTGCCTTTCATCAGATAATCGGTACAGAGCCACTCTCAGAAATCTAATCTACCATAATTTATAAGGCCCAGTTTTTTTTCGGCCTTTACTTTCAAAATTATTTTTATTTTTTGTAATTCACATTTTAATTTTGTAAAAGGAGGAAGCTGCTTACGGTGTTTTTTTATAGACGTGGTAATACTTTAATGAATGTTCCACCTTTTTGTATTTTGGTGAAAACGCAAGGTAAAGTGAATTAAAATTTTTAGAAAAAAATTAGATAGATGAGAAGTTACAACATAAAAAGAATTGTAGGCTTATTCTTAAAAAAACACAGTCACAAAGGAAAATCTGATTACTCCTCGTCAAATCTGATAATTTTTTCATTTTCTTCTGATATGTTTACGCCTGCCCATTGGCAACACTGGTTCAGATTCACTAAGAAGGTTTAAGATTTAGTACTGGTTTAAATTAAGACCTTCTAGTTAATTAGTTATATTTTGACATGTTTTTGTCCTGCCATTGTTAATAAGTCGTCATTAAAAATTTAAGAATTATTCTAATACTTCAGCGATTTGCTTGGTTTCCAAATGATTTTCATCTTGGAACGGGTTGCTAGAATGAATTTAGTTCTATTATTGTCGAAAGTACGTACTGACATTGCCATTTTCTTTATAAATTTCTGGAAAAACTAAGAAATAAATTCATAGTAGAAAGCTTAGTTGTCTTATTCTTACACTTGTCAGTTTAAAACTTTTGGTTGTCAAATTAAACCATTAGGAATATGATTTAAATCACTGATATAGTTTTAAAAAATCCCTTGATTTAAATCGTGATTTAAATTATTTGATTTAAATCAAGCAAACCCTGCTTTTCAGTGAATCTGAATGTTATTTTTTACGGCATCTTTGATTCATTCAATAATAGATGAATCTAGCTTTAACAACATACCGACACATCAGTTTGTTTTTCATTTGGAGTACATAACTTTTGCAATAGTAGCTTTCTCATGCATGTAAAATGTCCCTAAGGGAATTCGTGTAGATATAGGTGCAGCAAAACGATCTGTTAAGTAAAATACCGCACCAGAATAAACAAAATTGCCACAACTGACAGAAAGATCAACTTGAAAATAAAATTAAACTGGATAGTAAACACGCCTTGACGGCTTAAGATACTATGTTGTCTTTTTTAAACCACATTATTATCTTATTTACTTATTATAGTGATTAGTCTCCGCGCTGTACCAAGCTGAATCTCGCTGGTATATAATTTTATGCAGTATTAAAAATGTAATAAGGGCTTCACGAGCCAGGGTTTCATTTAATACAGTTCTAGTTCATAGAACACTGCATGTTCAATGTTCATATTACCATCTTATACTGTTAGTCTAACGCTTTTTTTTTATTCAGCAGCAACATGGTTATGGGCTAATTTAAAAGCCGGTAATTTTATAATGAAATACGGTTATTGTTTTCTAAATCAAATAATTTTTGGTAGCGTATTTGAAACACACCCAGAAAAGAACACTCACAACTGAAAAAAACATTTTTTGTGTTTGTAATTATAACAAATAAATTTCGGCAGTCTGAACAAATTACATTTTATCTTATAGCGGACTCCTCTTTCGATGTTTTTGTAAAATATCTCCCCTATTAGTAGAATACTGAAGTTTTCGTGGCACTGTGCTAATTTTGCAAGCAAGGAGAAGTACAATAAACAAAATTCTTATAGCTGTTTGATTTTAACAAACACCAGGGTTTATGCTTAAATTGTAACATTTTTTTATCTTCTGCCAGCCCACGGGGACCGAGGCCTAAGTACCATGTGCCGTGGGTGCCCTTGGGAAGCCCGACTCACACATACAGAGAGAAACATCAGCAGGGATTTCACCAGCCAAATCTGTCATTTTTTAAATCACATTTTCTCGACAAACGGACCAAGTTTTGCAAGATATGTAAAAATGTCACTCCTAATAAAAGTTTTTGCTTGTAAAATAAGATCCACGTTATGTAAAATTAATTTCTTTTACAGGGGGCATAAAAATACGAAAATGTTATTTTGCGTAAGAGTGAACATACCTTGTTTATCATTTTCTACCAAAAGAACAAATATGAAATATGTTTTAAATTAAACCCTAAGCCGAAGTACAAGATTTCATTAAAAAATTTAAATATTAAAAGTAACGACTTTTACCACATTATTTTTTTAACGTCCCAACTATTTTCTGTCACATCTTTAACCAGAGTACTAGTTTCTACATATTAAACAAAAATGACACCTATGGCCCTATTTATCAATGTCTTTATTAAATGAAGCAATTATTTAATTCAAAATACTTCTTATTCAAGTGAAATTTTAAAAAATTACAAACATTTAATTAAACTCAAAAGAATATGATATAAACTAAGCAACAATGCAATAAACATATCAAAATTTAAAAAGTCCACCCACATATTTTTCTAATAACTGCTTCCTAAGATATCCGAAGGAATTTCTGATTTCTTCCTGGGATATTGAAGGAATATCTTGGGTAATTCTGCCTTTTCTCACGTCAATATTATTTGGTATTTGGGTGGCATAAACAACTTGTTTTAAATGTCCCCATAGAAATATATCAGCCAACGTTTAGTCGGGGCTACTAATTGAAACGAAATATGAGATAATCTACAATTGCTGATTTTTCGCATCATTCATAATCAATTATTCGAGTGATCATTCGATTATTTAAAACGATTATTTCGATTCATTCAATTACTAAAATATATCGATTATGCCCAACACTAACTGATAATATTCGGTAAACTTTGACGTAAACTTCTTCTTTACAAAGCTTTATCGCGATCCGTCCCTCCGTTGAGGCGTAATTGAGTAATAAACAACAATGAGATTGTCGCATTTTTGATGTAGGTTATAGCATTTAAAGATGAATAATAAAGTACTAGCAACAAAGGCATATTAAGACAAAATTTATTTTACCACGCCTTCATTTCTATACATATGTGCCATGCCGTATACAACTTAGGTAGAATGCCGCCTTAATTTTATTTACTGGTATTTAATTACTTGAACTTTTATTTGGTCGAATTTATTCCTAAATAAAGGAAAATATAAAAAATATACTCGTGCAAAAATAACGACGTAAACTGATATCTATATCTCTATCCCAAGGGATCCGCTAATAGGCAAAAAATCTTATAATCCCACATTGGTCGCGTAATCTCGATATGCACACCCCCAAAATCGTTCATTAAGTCACCCTCTTTTTGTTAGTTTCGTAATGACCTACTACAGGACAAAAAACGCAGGGTTGCGTTTGAGTCGAATACTCTTGGGTGCAACATTTTCTTTAGTGGATTTGCTGTATAGCATTATTAAAAGTTCGGTCTTTTAATAAGGGCGGTAATTTCTCTTTGTGGTTTAGTTGTTACAGCTCATTACATTTAATAAAACTTCAAGAGTAGAGAGCTTTTTCATATTAAATTATTAACTGTAATTAAATAGGAATTTGATATTCATTTATACAATGCGTAGTTATTCAGCAAAGTTCAGATGTACAGCTGTATGTTTGTTCGTGGTATCACCAACAATACCTCACAGTCTCTACACAAAGTGGATTAATAACTGCATTGCCAAAATGTGAAAAATTTAATCATCATGTGGTGTAAACTACGCAATTTGTGGTTTTACTGAAGTTTTTTGTATTTATATATAATATTATTTGGTTATATAACTATATAATAGATATGGTTTATTTCTCCTTATAAAGCCCAGTTGTATAGGTTCGAGTTAATCTTAGAGTAGGAGTTAATCCAGGAGTTAACATAAAAGCGCATCGTATGGGTAGAGGTTATCTTCAACTTGGGGATTAACCTTCGAGTTAACCTACAATCTTAAGGTAAAAAGGACAAGAATGGCGTATCTTTCACATGTTTTTGAAACTGCTAACAGCTCGGTCGTTTATTGTTGCCATAAAAAAAATCAAAATGTTTATGATTGCTTTCGGAATTGTCGATGACCTCTTAAGGTGGGTCCAGACGTGACGAAGGAGCACTGGAAAAGTAAACGACGAACAACAGTTTGGGCGGCGAGACGAGCACTGACGAGCGCCCAAATACGAATACGTTTCCACGGCCTGTCTGCAGATATTATTCTAGTGATTAGAAATTAAAAGGGTTGCCTCCTGATACTTCGGTACGACGAGGTGAAGAGATAAGGGGGTTGATATCTGTAGCCATGTTTTCTGGCTTTTTATACATTTAAGAGAAGTGTATTTTTAGAACGCTAAAGCAATAAAAAGTAGGTGGGGGACCATATAGTAGGCCAGGTTAAGAGTACCCCTAGAATCTCGAGTTGATCTAAGAAGTAAATAATGATATCTTCTCCTTATTTCTAAATCTATGGTCAGAATAGTCTGTACTATAATACCTTTAAAGAAGCACTTTTGTAATAATTCATACGTGGAGGGCAAACTACATTTAAAAAGTGGCAATTATTGCTATAATTTTGATGCTGGAGATATTTTTGATGTAATTTTATATTTAGGTGGTGCAGAGTTACACTGCACTGCAGCGAAACCCACAAAAGATAAGATATTTGCTAAGGAAACTAGGCCTTTGAAGTTTCACCGACATAGGTGCCATTTTAGAAGAACTAAATTAAAGGATAGATTTTCTGTAGATATTTTATCCGATATGGGTTTTGTGTTTAACCGATAACTGCGTATTTTAATGCAAGTTAAATAAACAAGAGATACGAGTTTCAGTTTTGTTATTTGAAAGGGAATTTATACCTGCTTGGTTATGGAAATAAAAATAGAAATATAGAAATTAAACAGCATGTAATCAATTCCACAAAGGAAGCAGCAATTAAGGGATATTTAAGGAATAGGGGAGTGTTATGGAAATATATATTAATTCTGTTAAATTAAAAAAAAAACTGTTGCAACCTATTCAACTGGGCCTTAGCAGACGAGTTGGAATATCAACTCTCGTGAAATGAATTAGGGTTTATCGAATAAATAAGGCGGATTCGACCAAAATCGAGGAATGGAATTACACTGCAGCTGTCAGTCAAATTTAAATTATTTTAAATTTTTCTTCTGGAAAAACGTTTACTTAATTATAACTATCCTAGCTAATATTAAACTACTTCTTACTAATTGACCCGACACGCACCCCAATGCTATTTTCTTCATGACAAATCCAAACATTAAGATAACAAAAATTTATCGACATACGTCAGATACAAGTCACAGTACGAAAAGTAAATGTTCATTGCATCTGGCACGCTCCTCAATTAGAAACGGACCAGATACATCTAATAGCTTTAATCCACTGTTTGGGGGTGTTTTTGTTCTCATTCGTTCTCATATTCTGCCCCCTTTCTAACATGTAACGATAATTTCCTAATGCCATGTCCCCTAATATTGTCCTAAGGGATAAAAATACTTTCCCATGAACATAGAGTGTCAACTAAATAGAAATATTTCTTTTGGGGAAAAGCTAGTTATATAATTGGAAAATGCATATCTTATTCTCATATTATCGAAGTTATTACTCGGATCAAATAGACAATAATATAATAAAAGGCAGATCCATAAACAATTGGGAGGTAATTAATAATGAATCTTAACTTAAGAGTGAGGGAAGTATTCGTATAAGCTTTACTACTTATACATGAAGTTCTGTCTTTGTTAAACATTTTTTTTTTGTTCTTGCTTACAATTTATTATTTGCAAACGGTCGGAGGTACGTGATAACCAAAACGAAACACTTTACTAACCTTCATATAAAATTTGTACATTGTTGAGAATTAATTTGTATCACCTTAAATTTTAAATACCATTACCGGACCTCCTGCCGCGAAAAAAAGTATAATAAATAAAATAAAAGCATAAATGATTAATGATGTTCTTGAAAAGGGGATTCAGTAGTGGACGCCATAATGCATAAAGGGTGTTTTGTGACTGTAAAAAGCCTTTAAAATTAATAATTTAAATTAATGAGTTTACAACACAAAAATAATACGTTGTCGTCCTTTATTTACATCAGGGTAAAAAGTGGGGTTTCGCTGCAGTGCAGTGTAATTCTACACCACCTAAATATAAAATTACATCAAAAATATCTCCAGTATCAAAATTATAACAATAATTGCCACTTTTTAAATGTTGTTTGCCCTCAACGTATGAATTATTACAAAAGTGCTTCGTTAAAGGTATAAGCTAAGACAACACAAGACAAAGATAAACAAATATAAAATAAAAATATATCTAAACAGTGAACGAATAGAGAAAGAAAAGACATAGATATCAGAAGGACATAAAAATTAGGATAGCTAGGGCCAGAACAACCTTCATAAAAATGAAACGACTATTATGTAGCAGCGATCTGGAATTAAATAAACTGAGGAGATGCTACACACAGAGAACCAATTTGTATAAATAAGAGTAAAACACTCTATATACTTAACTATATAATAATATATCGAAAACTTGTACATCCGCAAGATATGTTAAACTGGGGACCTAAGCAAACCTTAGCAAAACGTATAATCTGACGAAGTGTCAAATGATATTCCTCTTATGGGTTTGTTCCGTCATTTCTTGTTGTCAATAAATATGAGTCGATCGAAACATACACAAAAAAAATACGTCAATTGGACGGATAATAACAAAAATATTAAGGTTTAAACTTCGACCAAATTCAAAAAGTACAGTTTCCAGCCTGACGTCACTCTACAAAACTAATCCAGTGCGTACGGATTCGTCGGAAAATTTTTGCAGCGGTTGCTTCTTAAATTTGGGTCCCCCATCGTGGGACATCATCAGAGGCAGTGTCAGATTAGCCAATAAGCAAAGTAAGCAACTGCTTAGGGCATCACGTCTCGGGGGGCACCAAAATCACAGACCAGAAACGCATGATGGTATCGAACTGTACAGCTGAACGATCTTCTAAATTAAAGATATTAAAAAATTAAAAACGAACCCCGATGCGACAAGAGAGGCTCGGCGCTTGGAGCGGATTTAGAATTTTTTCTATGTGTCGTCACCTCGCGCTACACAAATGCAGATTTAAAAAAAGGCAAGTTCGCGTGCGACACAGTAGCGGATCCAGGTTTTTGCTGAGGGGGACGGGCACGTTTTTTCCTAAATATATTTTCTCGAAAACAGAACCTTTTCGGTAATACAGTTATTCGAAAACTGGAGGTGTTTTCAGATTTTTTTTTTGGAGACCGACTTTCCAAAAAAAATTTTAAAAAGTACTTTTCGAAACTACATTTTTTTTAGAAAATATGTTTTTTAAAGTACATTTTTTCATTGTTTCGAAAAAGACTTCGAATATTCATATTAAAAAAAAGAAAATACTTTTTTGAAAGCAATTTACTACAGAAACGTAAACCTGACCGAATACAAAAACGGTTCGTTTACGTTAGTTCAGGATCTTTTTGTCATTTTTTCATTGACATTTTCTAAGCCAGTAGAGTTCATAACTTAACTTTAGAAGAACTATGTTTTCGAAAAATGTAATTTTGAAAGATTCTTTTTTGAAAACAAATTTTTCAATTTTTTTTAAAGCACTTTTCAAAAATACATTTTTTGAGAGAACATCTTTTTTGAAAAACACTTTTCGAAAATTAATTATTTCAAGTAAAGGCTTTTGGAAAAAGTAATTTACGAGACAGTAACGTTCCAGACCTAAGGAAACCTGATGAAACTCAAAAAACGTTCGTTTAGGTTTGTTCAGGATCGTTTTTCGTCTTTTTTTATTTAACATTTTCCAAGCTAGTAGAGTTCATATCCTAATCCTGTTTTCAAGAAAATACATTTTCGGAAATTGTATACCTACCCATTTGTGAAAAATATTTTTTTAAAGACATTTTTGAAAAAATGTACTTTCGAAATAAGTGTTTTGGAGAATTTCATAAATCCGTTTTCAAAAGAGCATTTTTGAAAACGCTGTTAAGATATTTTTTAAAAAAAGGTTCTTTCGAAGTAGGGGTTTGAGTAAATGTTTTCGAAAGTAAATCCGTTTTCAAAAAAGGTGTTTTTCCAAAAAAAAATTGCTCTCAAAAAAGATCTTTTTCGAAAAAAAAACCCTGTTTGTTATTTGTTTCATTTGGTAAAGAATTTTTTTAGAAACCATCTAAGAGCATGCAAGTCAAAAATGTCGAAAACGACATGCATTTTTTATATAACATATTCGTATTTTACGAGTATATCTGTTATTCATATTTTTGTGGTATAATTTATATATTATACAGCAAATGTTTGTTTTTGTTTATAACATTTTGTAGAACATGGTTAATATTTATATTACAATATATATTTTTATATAATTCGCTATTAAAATCCTTTTTGTATAAAGATCTAGGGGGGGGGGGGGCGACCCCTGCGCCACCCTAAATCCGGGCGTGCTCGACGCTCTGCCAATATTGTACACAGAGTCAGATCTGCTGCGAAGCCTTAACTTTGACACCGTTAATCGTGAATTTGCTGTACTAAAAAGTCGCAAGTCGAATTTTATTAATGTATAAATAATGTTACGCGTTGGTTTTTGTTATACTTAATACCTTCTTTCCTTTTTTCTTATATTCCAATTACATAATGATCTTTTTGTAATAAATATGCGGTAAAAACGTGACAGGAGACATATACTCGAATTTTCTTAGACGTGTATTGGAAGTTGGGGGCCCATAGGCGAGGAATGCTTATAAGGCATGAGCCATGATAATGAGCGATGTTTAATCGCTATTTTGAGAGTGAATTTAATCAGAAAAAATGTTGATTTTTTGGGTTAAACCTTTACGAATGAAGTACTTTTATATCATGAAACAGAAAGAAAATTCTGGATAAGCCTATTGCAACAACTATGCGCGAACTGTTTTGCAACATAGGACGTCTTGCAGCTTATAGATCTGATCGTAATGAATAACAATTTCTTTAGGGCCTACTGCAGACACGGTGTCAAAAGCTAATATGTGCTCTAAGTAATGAGGGTAAATGCCTGACTATCTCCTATAAAAACAAAAAGAAAATCACAACTGAATTTCCTATTAATCAATAAGCCCAGTGTTTAAGAAGTTTGTGCATTAAACTTTAAACTTTAAATTAAAGTCTTTTAATACGGCCCCCATTATTTTAAAATACCGTTCTTTGTAACTTCAATCAACGACTAAAAACTTCCATTACTCGATGAGTTTCCCTGAAAGGCCCTTAAAACCAATTTGCTTAGGAAAAAATAAAGCTATAAAAATAATCTGTCTTCGTTCTTTAGCCCCCAAAAGAAAATCAATTTAATTGGGATAAAAGAAATTAACATAAAAGCTGAATGAATAAAATTCTTAATTTACAGCAATTAAAAAATGGCTGTATTTTAAAAATGAGATTTTCTTGAGTGTATTAACTGAATAACGAGTTACTATGTTACCATTACTTTGATTCTGGTTTAAAAGCAGAGGCTTCGATCTAACATGGAGTAAAAATTTAACTTATGAAACCTTATGGAAGCGCTGAAACTTAGATTTGCTACTTCGGCGTTCTATTCAATTACAAATAAGGAAAAGTGTGGGTATTTGAAGATACACAAAAAAATATTATTTTTACTAATAATAGTTTTATTATCCGTATCGAACTGCGCATGTGCAGAGTCGATACGCGCGTCGAGCTACGTTACGAGCTCCGCATCGTTACGGCTCCCGCATCTTAACTCTATCCTTATCGTATCCCGGCCAAAACGGTTAAACTGTCACGGTTTCAGTGAACATAACATAAAAGAACTGATTTTACTATTTGTTTTGTTTAAATTTGACAATGTCCTCCATTTTAGCGCAAATAAATTGGTGTTGGTAAAATGGTGTCGTGATGGTTTCTGGAGGTTTCGTCTTATTCGTTTCAGTCGTTATTGGGCAAATGCTTATATCCACTTGATATTTCAACATCTCTCGATGCTACTATAACCGACATTTTGAGAAAATTAAGCATTAAAGCACTGTAGCTTGTCTTGTCTTAAACCTAGCATTTTAGTGAAAAGCAGTAGTGTGTAAGTGTACATTATTTTGCTCCAACTCAAACCTGCCATTGCAAACCAATGGTGTTTTGATATGTGTTCTTATTCTTATTGCTAAAACAAGAATAGGTTAAGCATTACATTAAATACATATAGTAGTCATAAAGAAATAGCAAACATAGTCTACTAAGTCTACCATTGATTTAATTATTGTCTCTTTGATACTACATTAGTGTTTTTTGGGTGTATAGATGGTGAAAATTTTTTCTAGAAGACTGATAAGTTTTGTAATCTTGTACGGACAGAAGACAATTATAGGTTATTGGTGCACCAGCACGTGAAATCGGTTTCAAGAACTAATATCTGGTACATGCTAACAAAAGTGCTTAATCGTACCTACTTCTAGCCTAATTTTGCACCATGCGGTTCTGGGTTGTTTCTGTCGTACATCTTAAGTGGTGTACTATTACGTTACAGGTTATTTATTTTTACTTAAACAAGCTTTGTTGTCCAAGAACAAAATTCTTATTGACAAAGCAACAAACTAAGCATAATTAAAACTTTAAATCACACACTGTATATGCATCATTACAAAAAAAACAACATACACTTTCTTAAGTTATTAAAAACACATGCTCATGTATCGCATTTCGAGCAACCAAACCATCACACATTTACTTGTCACCACAAAAGTAACACTTCCACAATACATTCATTGTACAATCAACAAGAAACACAGAATTATAATATGTAAGAAGACAAACATAGCAGATCATCAAAATCTGTGGCCAACGAATGATTGCACAGAGTAGAAAGCCTGTTCAAGAAAAACAACTTGACATCCACTTCTGAACTTTTGAAGGTCAGTAATTGACCGAATTTCAACAGGCATGTGATTGTACATTTTAATTCGATTATAAATAAAAGGATCTCTGACAAGCATAAAGTGTGGAATTGGCAATCCCAGGTTATTAATTTGTCGAGTTTGGTAAGAGCCATTCCCTGTCAGAAAACGCGAGAGATGTTTATGGATGAGACACACTGTTTCTAAGATAAAAAGACAGGGAAAGGTGAGTAATTTGTTTGAAATAAACAGAGGTCTGCAATGATATCCAGGGTGGACCTCATGAAAAAACCTAATAGCCCTCTTTTGCATTACGAACACTGATTTAAACAGGTATTGGCTACAGGAACCCCAGAATGGTAAACAGTATCGTAAATGAGATTCCATCAATGCAAAATAAGTCGTTCTTGCCACTGCTTTGCCTAGTTCGGAGGCAACAACCCTTAAGCTGTAGCATCCAGATGCTAATTTTTTGTTCAATGATAGGACGTGATTTTCAAATTTTAGCTTAAGATCAACATGGAGATCAAGAAATTTAGATGCGGGCACTGAATCAAGGATGTGGTGCGAGAGAGATATTCGGAAGATTAAGATTTTTAAATGTTATGAGATGAGTTTTAGAAAGATTAAGTGAGAGAGAGTTGGCATCGCACCATTTCTTGATACTGACCAGATCGGAAGAGATTTGGTTGTGAAGAACTGCAGGATCATGGTGGCTCCAAGTGACCGTGTCATCATCTGCGAAAACCGTGAATGAACCAGATATATCAGGGGTTATAAGGTCATTGATATAGATGTGGAATAAAAGTGGTCCCAAGACAGAACCCTGAGAGACATTTCCACCAAGGGATACCTCTTGATAACGATCATCCAGGTAGGATTGAAATAATTTCAATTCAGTACCCCGGAAACCGTAAATATTCATTTTTTTAACAACACAGACACAGACACATGCCTTTGACATATCGCAGAACACTGCAGCTGTAGATTTACGGTTGTTAATGGCTTTAAGAAGGTATTCCATAAAGTTAAATACAGCATCGGTTGTACTTTTATCCATTTGAAAGCCAAATTGATTTTTATTTAGATGTTGTTTTCAGAAAGGAAATTCACTACTTGTTTTTTGACTACAGACTCCGTGAGTTTGGATAGTGTTGATAATAGGGATATTGGACGAAAGTTAGAAGGGATTTTTTCACCACCTTTGTGGATCGGGCCAACAGTGGCAGACTTCAAACTAAGGGAAAGTGACCAGACGAAAGAGTGCCGTTGATGGCATCTGTCAGTGCTAGAAGAGCTTTCTTAGGGAGTTCCTTAAGGATTTTAATTGAGTTCCCATCACTACTAGTTGCATCTTTATTTTTTACGTCGTTTATTGCTTTCACTGTCTCATCACATGTGATTTGTCTGAAATGGAAGGTATTTACAACGTTAGTGTTAGCAAGGTAGCCTATTGGGTCGACATTTGATGTTATTGTGTTAGCTGTGTTTTCGGCCACAGAGCAGTAGTAATTAAGATCATTAGGATCCAAGGAATTATTAGGATTTTGATGATCACTGCTACGCCCAGTGATTTCATTGACAATATTCTATGTCATACGACTTTTACTCGTTGATTTATTAATTTTGCAAGAGTAATGTAATTGCTTTGCTCTAGAGATGACTTCCCTATATATTCTTTTATAAGTAGAGAAGTAGGTTTTTCTGAAGGTACTAGCAGGGTAAAATTTTTTAAGTTGGTTTAGAGACCTTAAATTAGAAGATGTACGAATACCATGTGTTAACCAAGATTTAGATTTATTTTTAGGTTTGACATTTCGAAGGGGGAAAGATTTGTCAATAATTCTGCAAAGCATATAATGAAAATCACTTAGACTGTCTGACTTAGACCGTACAGAGTTCCATTCAACCATGTGACATTCTTGTCTGAATGTATCATAGTTCTTGCTGCTCATAATTCTTTTTCTTACCCTTCGGCTCTTAGGTTTAGAGACCATCTTAATAGCGAATTTGGCATAGATAGCATTATGATATGATATATGGTTATTAAAGCGTTTACGTTGGTAATTTTTTAAAGTAAATTTAATATAAGTTAGTGTAACTAAAACCATAGTTAGTCCTTATACCCTACACGATTTCTTAAAAAACCTTCGTACGCAAATACACTTTTAATCAAGCAACCACGTTCTAAATCCCTCAATATAAATTAATTATCACCTTGTGAATGAGCCCATACGCTCTGCCAGCTGACAGTATAATAGAGCACGCTTTATCTTAACTCAATCGATATCCACTTACGCCACATAAATCGGCTGGCTAATACCAAATCGGGCGCCATCGCCATTGCCACTCCAAATTTCATTCCGCAGTATAAATTGGCGTGAACTAGGCTTAATGGCTTTGTGTCAGTTTAAAACGGCAGAGCTAATTTGTTTATGTGACCGTCGTGGTTAAAAGCCATTTGCTTTATTTATTTCGGTTCTATTTTACAGAATTATTGAATTATTTGTTGTGGCATTCTGTCGAAGTTACAAATAGGAAATAAAAAGGGTGCCCGCTATAAGCTGGTGGTAAAACAATTTAAAGAAACTACCGTTTTTGAATGTTTGGTGGGCCTCAAGTTACACGCATAAAAATTTATCTACTTATAATAAAATTATCACAAATCCCGACTTTACGTACATCTGCAGAAATTAAAGAATTAAGCGCCTCAAGGTTTTTGTTTAAGGTTCTTATATTAACTATTATTTGGTAACAAACTCATATAAGTTTTTTCTTTTTATTTACCTTATGCTATACTTTGACAGAAGGGGCGGATTAAGACATTTTTCGCTCCTGGGCGATCAAAACCATTTCGCCCCCTCCCGGGCCGTCCCTTCAATTTTTTAATATGAAGATACTTGAGAAAAAAAAACAAATACTGAGGCTTTTTATTAGGAAATACAAGACTATATTTGTGACAATAGGTGCTGAAACAAGACTATAGACTAGAACTAAGTAAAAGTGAACATTCGGAAAAATGCTCATGCAACTTAACACTTTTTTCTTTGTTTCAATGATACAGATCTATTTATAATTTCATCTTCAGAAATATAATTCTAACTTTCATGAGAAACGTTGATTAATGCCAGGTCACTTGTCTTTTCATCTGAAAGTGTGTTTCTGAGATAATCTTTAGTCCTTCTTAATGTGGAAAAAGACCTTTCTCCAGAGGCGTTGGTCGATGGAAGGCAGAGATAAATTTTCAATACTACCTCGATATTGGGAAACGTCGAGATCAGTTTATCAGATTTTAAACTTTGTAGAAGTTCCTCCAAATTTAGGCTGCCATCGTGACCACTACGAATCAAAAAATATTTATACTGAACAGTCCTGAGGAAAATAATCGGCCAGATCGTTTTTATATGTCTTCAATATGCTGCCTTCGTTCTTATTTCCTCGTCAGATGATAAGACAATTTTTTTCAAAAACCCGAACAGGTCCAAAATTTTGTCATATGCTATTTTTCTTTTTGTTAGCTCTGTAACAAGTGTGTCTATATGTAATGAAAACATTTATCGCATATCCTCCATTCCATCAAATTGTGTCTCATTTACTCTAGTTTCGTCGTCTTGAAGCTGTCTTTTCTTGGCCTTTTTGTTATTGATTTGATAATCCAGACACCCAGCAATTTTTTTCCATATTTTCAAAATCATTGAAATTATTTCTCAGACTTTTTATAAATCCTAGTGATGATGCATATAATTTCACAACCAAAAAGACGTCTGTATTTATGTTTTGTAGCGTTTTACTGGTCTTATCAAAATGTATAAGAATGTGGTTTCAAAAAACTAGTAGAACTCCAGTTTCTAAAGTTTCCATCGTTTTTATCATGCCACTTGTTTCAGCTTTGACATAAGGTGGTTATGGGGAGTCATCGTTACATTATTTTTTGACTTTTTCTTTTCGCCCCCTTTGACTCTTCGCCCCTGGCGATCGCCCAATGCCGCCTTATGGTTAATGCGCCCCTGTTTGTCAGTGACAAATCTTAACCTCACCATGTGTGTTTAATCTTCCGATAGGATTTATTATACCATATAGATAAATGTATAGCAAAATATGCTTACTTGAATTTGGCGCTACTAACATTTAATGACATTTATGTAAAACTTTTAATTAATTTTTTACTACTTTCTTCTGATTTTGTGAGAGTTTGTTCATGCAGGGTACTTGCAGTAATACAATAATCACGAAGTAGTTTTTGAAAAATTTAATTGTTTGATAACAAGAATTAGGCAAGGGCGTAGCCAAGGGAGGGCAGGGGGGGCACGTGCCCCCCCCTGGCACGAGCAAAAAGCCAAGATTTACCAATGTGCCATTCAAATTTCCCGTACGTCTTATTCCTAAATCAGCAGTCAGCTGCGGTGCCTGCCGGTCAGTGCTGTCGCAGCTGATTTTCAAAGCGTACTGAATGTAGGGCAGAAGATTTAAAAATCGAAACGTTTAAGAATTTAAAACATTTAAAATAGCTTTCTCTGCAGTTTAAAATCATTGAGGGTGGTTAAATAAAACACTGTTTTTTTTTCAAAAATAAAAAATAGTATTAAATTATTAACATTATATAAAAAGTTTTAATTTATACCAATAGACAGGTACAATCGGTACTTGTATACTAGTTAATTACAAATTTTAAAAAATCAGTAGTTTTATGTATTACCATGAGTTTATTTCCTCAGATTTTTTTTTCAATCGATCAATTCATCGGCAGCCTCCAATGAAAAACAAGTATTGTTTTTTAATATTTGTTTACAGTACTCCATCGTATTTATATTCAGGCAATTTATATTTTCTTTAACGACATAAAGTACAAGAAAGAGTAGTACTCATATCACACTAATTTCATCAATCGAAAAGCCACTAAACTTAATTCATAATATATTTTCAGTCACAATAATTTTTCAAATTTTTTTGTGCTTATTTGGATTTAGTTTCGTTTTGAAAGTTCGTACTAAAATTAGTGGTTTTTCCAAGATCAGTACTGACGTACTGAATTTGGCCACTTTGTACTGAATTCAGTACAATTGTACCGAAATGGCAGCACTGCTGCATGTGGCCCAAACGTGTGAAGTGGTAAGAAAGCTTTTGCTGTTAATTAATAATAATAATAATAATAAATTCATTTATTTGTGCCAAAGAAAAATAAAAGTACAATAATAAAGAATTGTAATAACAAGTACAATAGCAATAACTGTAATAGCCAAAGGAATTAAAAATTACGAGAACATACTAGTTGGCACAAATGGGTAGAAATTTTGATTAAAATTAATCATTCTTCCAATCCTACCCACGCAAATATTTTTTAAGTTTACATTTAAAATTTATATAACTTAATTAAAGGTGGCTGCCGTGCGCTGTTCCTGTTCACTCTGTTTGTGTTCACGCAGATCTCAGATATAAAATAATTATCAAATTGTAATATAATTTTTCTTACAAAATTGGCCTAACAATATCCTATACTATACCTGCACCATAATCGACAATTTTAGCATAATTTCAAATTTTTTAAATTTATTTCAATTTATTTTAAATAAAACCGCAAACTTTTACCGGCTTATTATGAAAACAATTTATTGTTTTTTTTTGCAAAATAATTTGTTTTCATAAAATGTTTCGCAAAAATAAAATGTAGATAAATTTTATACATTCTTTTTGTTAAGCGATGTTCTGTTTTAGCAGGTATTCATTATTTTCTTTTTTAACTGATTCGAGTTTCTAATTTGCAATAATAATACGTATGTACTATATACTATACATTATCTATGAATAATATTTTTTTAAATGTTTTTTTTTTATATTTCTTTGCAAAAAAACTAAAAAAACTAGACTACGTACTACTACGTTGCGTCCTTGGGGTCCAGAAAATCTGTCCTCCCGGTCACCTAATTCTGCCCCCCCCCTGCTCAAAATCCTGGCTACGCCCTTGGAATTAGGTATTCGCAAATTACACTATAACAATTATGAAACCCAATCAAACTCTACGCAAACAAATATGTACATTAATTTACATTATGAATAAACGATTCCGGTTAGGTATGGTGAATATAGGCAACTTAATACTCTCGATGATAAGTTCCTAAATTCACGATTTTTGCTCCTAATTTTTAAAAAGGACGTATTACACACGTCGTGTGTAATTGTTGTAAGCAATAGGATCGATCACGTACCTGTCAAATATTCCGAGTTAAAAGATTGAATCTAAAAACTTAGCATAAAACAACGACGCATAGTTTAGATACCGTCTGACTTTAATTCACAGCGCGCGAACATGGCGGCTTTTTAAATTGGAATAAATTATACCTAAAAGTAAAAAAATACATAATATAACAAGTGCATTGAAAACTATTGGCAGTTTTTGGGCAAATCCGCGTGAATGCGGTTTAAGCCAGAAAAATCATTAGTGCACGAATGCGTTTGCTTGCTCTAAACCGCATGAATGCAGATTTGTCCAAAAATTGCCCATAATTTTTTTCAATACACGCGTTATTATAGTCGTGCAACATTTCGTGAACCAAATTGCTTCAAAAAAGAAACACTATTTTATATTAACTACAATAACTGTATGTTTAATTGCCAGAGCTTCAGTAAAATTTCCTTATATTATCGTACAGTGGTGCGCTTGTACTGTCGAAGAAATTCGACGTTATTTTACTTATTATGTCAGCAACCAAAAGTTTTGGAGCAACATACGTGAAGGTAGTTTGGCGCGAGCCACTACATCTTACCC
This sequence comes from Philopedon plagiatum, assembly GCA_963971165.1. Lineage (NCBI taxonomy): Eukaryota > Metazoa > Arthropoda > Insecta > Coleoptera > Curculionidae > Philopedon > Philopedon plagiatum. The sequence goes on along the minus strand of OZ020195.1, from coordinate 68,862,673 downwards.
ATCCATTTCGAACGTTTTGGATATAAGGTCTCCTGTTGATTCTGGTCAAAGTGTGGTCTGTTCGTAAACCACTGTGGTTGTGAGCCTGCCTGATGAAGGGTAAGGGCCCAGAAATCGCGATAGCAGGACACCCAGACCAGAATCAAAAAGAATAGTACGACTTTATTTTGTCATTTTACGGTGTTGTCTCTTGCACTAGCGAAAGAATGAGAGCTTTTGCATTTACCTATATATGTATATATATATATATATATATATATATATATATATATATATATATATATATATATATATATATATATATATATATATATGTATATAGAATCTGATTTCAGTATTTTTCGACTGTACTAAATTATGAAATTTTTGTTAATTTTGGGTGTGCAGTCTGTATAAATAAAAAGCAAATTTTTCTGCTTAATCCTCAATATATTTCATCATAATTTTATGACTTCTATTTTAACTATCATTCTCCTGAAGAAGTCATAAAATTATGATGAAATATATTGAGGATTAAGCAGAAAAAAATTTGCTTTTTATTTAAACAGACTGCACACCCAAAATTAACAAAAATTTCAAAATTTCATATATATATGAGCCGGTCAGAGGAAAGTGGACTAACTGCATGGCGGTTTGCTTGTGCGTTACATCACTTTTCCTCTGAACGGCTCATATATATATATATATATATATATATATATATATATATATATATATATATATATATATTTGTTGTACAAATAACGGCCGTGTAATAAATTAAATGAAATAAAGATTACGGGGATTCGGCCAGAAAGTCTTTATTATATTTTTCTTATAATGTGCCTAGCTTCCGAAATGTTTCATTTCTTCCTCAGGGCACTAAAAAATTAAATTAATTTATAATTTATTATTTAAAATTATAGGAAATTAGTAAAACTTACATTATATTTAAATATAAAGACAGCTAATTTTCGAAATTTTATGAAAAAATTGGTTGAAAAATATTCTACTTGGAATTTTGACAATATTTTTTGAAGTTGACAGTAAATAAAAAATTGGAAAAAAATATGTTAACTTGATACAAGAGGTAGAAATCAGACATTTGACAAAAAAATATATGGGAAGGTATTCATGATTTTCTAACATCTGTCAAAAATGTGACGTTATTCATGAAATTAAAAATTTTTTTTTTAATTTTCTAAAAATATTTATGGTAAATTTTGGTTTATATTATTTATATTATTGTCTATATGTAAAATAAAGGAATATATGGAACTTAAATTTTGTAAGTCAGTTTTTTTATTCATAGGACAACTTTCTTTATTAATTTCAACCATTTCTAGAAAAAGTCTTTTATTTAGATTATTTTCAATGTGTAAAATTCTTGTGTCGTTAAAGTTACAGGTATGTCCAGTGTCAATTAAATGTTCGGAGAGTGCAGTTGATTTTTTGTTTAATCTTGAGTCACTTTTATGTAAACTAATTCTTTTAGAGATTTTCTGTGAAGTCTGTCCTATATATTTTTTGTTACAGTTAGAGCAAGGAATACTATAAACGCAGTTAGATTTATTAAAAATAGGATCTTTATCCTTTAAATTGCTATAAAGTTGATTAATGGATTTTATATTACGTTGTGAAATTTTAATATTTTCATTTTTAAATACTTGAATTATTTTAGGACTTAAATTTCTTATATATGGGATAGAACCATAAAATTGTGAATTGTTTGTAATAATATTATTATGTTGGGGAGTGTTAATGTTGTCATTTCTAGTATTATATAATATACGTCTGATAAGTTGTATTGGATATGAGTTTTCTAAAAGAATATTTTCCAAAATTTTAAAGTTTTTTTGTTTAAGTGTAGGGTGAACAAGTTTTTCTATTCTGCTTTTTAAAGCTAAAATTAAATTAATTTTCATTTTGTTACTGTGATAAGACATGTCTTATCACAGTAACAAAATGAAAATTAATTTAATTTTAGCTTTAAAAAGCAGAATAGAAAAACTTGTTCACCCTACACTTAAACAAAAAAACTTTAAAATTTTGGAAAATATTCTTTTAGAAAACTCATATCCAATACAACTTATCGGACGTATATTATATAATACTAGAAATGACAACATTAACACTCCCCAACATAATAATATTATTACAAACAATTCACAATTTTATGGTTCTATCCCATATATAAGAAATTTAAGTCCTAAAATAATTCAAGTATTTAAAAATGAAAATATTAAAATTTCACAACGTAATATAAAATCCATTAATCAACTTTATAGCAATTTAAAGGATAAAGATCCTATTTTTAATAAATCTAACTGCGTTTATAGTATTCCTTGCTCTAACTGTAACAAAAAATATATAGGACAGACTTCACAGAAAATCTCTAAAAGAATTAGTTTACATAAAAGTGACTCAAGATTAAACAAAAAATCAACTGCACTCTCCGAACATTTAATTGACACTGGACATACCTGTAACTTTAACGACACAAGAATTTTACACATTGAAAATAATCTAAATAAAAGACTTTTTCTAGAAATGGTTGAAATTAATAAAGAAAGTTGTCCTATGAATAAAAAAACTGACTTACAAAATTTAAGTTCCATATATTCCTTTATTTTACATATAGACAATAATATAAATAATATAAACCAAAATTTACCATAAATATTTTTAGAAAATTAAAAAAAATTTTTTAATTTCATGAATAACGTCACATTTTTGACAGATGTTAGAAAATCATGAATACCTTCCCATATATTTTTTTGTCAAATGTCTGATTTCTACCTCTTGTATCAAGTTAACATATTTTTTTCCAATTTTTTATTTACTGTCAACTTCAAAAAATATTGTCAAAATTCCAAGTAGAATATTTTTCAACCAATTTTTTCATAAAATTTCGAAAATTAGCTGTCTTTATATTTAAATATAATGTAAGTTTTACTAATTTCCTATAATTTTAAATAATAAATTATAAATTAATTTAATTTTTTAGTGCCCTGAGGAAGAAATGAAACATTTCGAAAGCTAGGCACATTATAAGAAAAATATAATAAAGACTTTCTGGCCGAATCCCCGTAATCTTTATTTCATTTATATATATATATATATATATATATATATATATATATATATATATATATATATATATATATATATATATATATATATATATATATATATATATATATATATATACAGTGCAACCTTAATATAACGTACCTCAATATAACGACTTCCTCGATTTAACAAATTCTTCGTAATCCCCTTGAATTGTCCAAAGAGTCAATGTAAAATAATACCTTTACATTGCGAACATTTTTTGCGAACAACCTCGTTATAACGAATTTTCGACTATCAAGAAAAAGTATAAATACCTCTAATTAACGAATTTTGTCAACCCAAAACCTTTATATAAAGTTCCCACCAATGCAATGTATGACTCTTAATCTCATAGTATGTGATTCATGTCGCTTTGGATGTGATAACTCTTACCGGTGGTAAACAGACAACTATTTATGACTTTTTTTCTAATCAAGATGAACAAAATTGAGATTAAGCTACTATAACCACATTGTTGATTCTTTACCTTTAATTCGTGAGTTTTGTTGTGCGAATCTTTGAAATTAACATTAAATTACCTACATAATGTATGTACCCACCAAGATATGTACTTACTTTTTTTTTACTGCATTTAATTTTGATTATTAATGTAAGAAAAAATTTTGTTACCTACCTAATTGTTCTTAAATAGAAAATACATACACTAATTTGATAAAAATGTATTATCATTTATTAGTAGAAGTTTTTCGCTATAACAAGATGAGTACGTAATGTTGAGGTGAATAAAACTATTTTTATACCTCTTTATAACGAATTTTAGACCAACCTAACCTCAACATAACAAACCTCAGTTCAACGAATTACTTGATATAACGAATATTTACTTGTTCCCTTCCGATTTGTTATATCGAGGTTGCAGTGTATATATATATACATATATATATATATATATATATATATATATATATATATATATATATATATATATATATATATATATGTATATATATATATATATATATATATATATATATATATGTATATATATATGTATACATATATATGTATATATATATATGTATATATATATATATATATATATATATATATATATATATATATATATATATATATATATATATATATATATATATATATATATATAAAAAAAGAGAGGAGAATTATTGTGGGCATGTCCGCTAGCAATGAACAGTAAAATGAAAAGTTAGAATGGTAACCCGTACGACACGTGTTTCTGCTCATTGGCTTCATCAGGCCCACGTATGTGACTGTGCCTCTCAACATAAGTCGAGATGCACAACGTCACATACGCAGTTACGGGTGTAACCTTAAGAAAAGGGGAAAAAAAATATATATATTTAACGAGGACCACAAACAGGAGCCAGTGCACCAATTTGTGGCTTCAGCCAAAAGACCCCTTTTTTGGGGGCAACAATTAGCGTCGCCGACGGAGGCAACTATAGCCAACTGTCGTGGTATCCTATAAGCCCAAGAGAAGAAAAACAAATGCTAGAAACTAGCGCGGATCGATACATAAAAAAAGAGAGGAGAATTATTGTGGGCATGTCCGCTAGCAATGAACAGTAAAATGAAAAGTTAGAATGGTAACCCGTACGACACGTGTTTCTGCTCATTGGCTTCATCAGGCCCACGTATGTGACTGTGCCTCTCAACATAAGTCGAGATGCACAACGTCACATACGCAGTTACGGGTGTAACCTTAAGAAAAGGGGAAAAAAAATATATATATTTAACGAGGACCACAAACAGGAGCCAGTGCACCAATTTGTGGCTTCAGCCAAAAGACCCCTTTTTTGGGGGCAACAATTAGCGTCGCCGACGGAGGCAACTATAGCCAACTGTCGTGGTATCCTATAAGCCCAAGAGAAGAAAAACAAATGCTAGAAACTAGCGCGGATCGATACATAAAAAAAGAGAGGAGAATTATTGTGGGCATGTCCGCTAGCAATGAACAGTAAAATGAAAAGTTAGAATGGTAACCCGTACGACACGTGTTTCTGCTCATTGGCTTCATCAGGCCCACGTATGTGACTGTGCCTCTCAACATAAGTCGAGATGCACAACGTCACATACGCAGTTACGGGTGTAACCTTAAGAAAAGGGGAAAAAAAATATATATATTTTCTAGCATTTGTTTTTCTTCTCTTGGGCTTATAGGATACCACGACAGTTGGCTATAGTTGCCTCCGTCGGCGACGCTAATTGTTGCCCCCAAAAAAAGGGGTCTTTTGGCTGAAGCCACAAATTGGTGCACTGGCTCCTGTTTGTGGTCCTCGTTAAATATATATATTTTTTTTCCCCTTTTCTTAAGGTTACACCCGTAACTGCGTATGTGACGTTGTGCATCTCGACTTATGTTGAGAGGCACAGTCACATACGTGGGCCTGATGAAGCCAATGAGCAGAAACACGTGTCGTACGGGTTACCATTCTAACTTTTCATTTTACTGTTCATTGCTAGCGGACATGCCCACAATAATTCTCCTCTCTTTTTTTATGTATCGATCCGCGCTAGTTTCTAGCATTTGTTTTTCTTCTCTTGGGCTTATAGGATACCACGACAGTTGGCTATAGTTGCCTCCGTCGGCGACGCTAATTGTTGCCCCCAAAAAAGGGGTCTTTTGGCTGAAGCCACAAATTGGTGCACTGGCTCCTGTTTGTGGTCCTCGTTAAATATATATATTTTTTTTCCCCTTTTCTTAAGGTTACACCCGTAACTGCGTATGTGACGTTGTGCATCTCGACTTATGTTGAGAGGCACAGTCACATACGTGGGCCTGATGAAGCCAATGAGCAGAAACACGTGTCGTACGGGTTACCATTCTAACTTTTCATTTTACTGTTCATTGCTAGCGGACATGCCCACAATAATTCTCCTCTCTTTTTTTATGTATCGATCCGCGCTAGTTTCTAGCATTTATATATATATATATATATATATATATATATATATATATATATATATATATATATATATATATATATATATATATATATATTCTCATTATTTTAATCTTGACGAAGTTTCCGACTGGCGACTTCCGATGTTAAAAAAGAATAATATTATGGTACCTATAATACTTTGTTATCTATAATAAATATAATTATGGTTTTTATTATTATTTTATACCTATATAAATCCATATCGCTCGACATTATTGCGAAAAATAATTTTCAGTAACTTATTTGCTATAGTTTTGTTTGCAAGTTTGGCAACATACTATTTTTTTTCTGCATTCTTTTGGTGCTCGAGTTTCGTGTGTCGAACTATGCCGTATCCTCAATTTAATTCGCCACATTGCCCTCTACGTTTAGTTGTTTTTCGTAGGTTGACGTCAGACAGGAAACTGAATTTTTTGAATCTAGTCGAATTTTAAACCTTAATATTTTTGTTATTATCCGTCCAACCGACGTAATTTTTTGTGTGCATATCTCGATTGACTGATTATGCAATAATATTATCATATTTATTGAAAACGCGAAATGAGTGAATAAGCCTATTACAATATACCCGTAAACTGAAAAAAAATAAAGTCATTAATGAAAATATTAATTAAAACCGCCCTAATATGTAATATAGTACAATTGTTTAATAATATTCTCTTTTATTTCAGGTAAGACCATATCAAAAAACGGTGCAAGGGATTGCAAAACTTCACTTTTAAGGTGAGTTATGATTAGGTATCTTATGTTATACCTTTTCATCATTATGCTACATAAAAAAAAACAACACCAACACTGCCGAAAAAACATTTTAGATCCATTAATGTTTTGCTGGCCCCGGGCTTACACGTTAATTTCTTTGGCGTAAGCTAGGCAAGGATCCAATGTCAAGCTTATAAGCGGACAAGAGAAATAGGATGACAGTTAATCTAGTTAGGGCTAAGCTATGTGTTGGGTCAGATCGCTGGATGACTTGGCAGAAATTTCAAGAACGAACAAACCAAAAACTTACCGGATATAGACTTGAGGTCGAAATTATCAAGCCCATAAAGCTTGTTCAGGTGTATAATAGGGTATTGTTTCTCTTAAATTTGGAATATTTCCCTTGCTTTGAAAGGACTAAGAGTTAAAATTAAAAGCCACTGCGTTTCAATATGAAAGAAACAAATAAAAAGGAGCGAAAATTGGGTATTTCTCTACTAACTGGGCAACTCAGTGTCTCGCATGATTTTTATTACGAAACTTTTCAAAACCATGTCAATTTTAATCTTAGATATAAATGTATAATGAATTATATGCGTGCATGTTATAAAATTTAAGAAAATATTTTTCTAATCATTATTTATTCATTTTCTAAATACCGAAAAAACAGTCTCCTGGTTGGTCACCAATTCAAAAAACATGTTTCAGTCCATTATTTTAAATGCATGTAATTGTAAGTAAATTATTCAGTAATATTTTTTCATACAGTTGTAGTTCATGTATATAAAAACTTCATTTCTCAATCATAATATTGATTTTGAATTGTATAAAACTGAGCTACAATTTGTCCACAAATTTTGAGCACCGTCCCCTGGTTTAATTATAAAATGCTACCATTATAATCTCTTTACTCCACCGCGCGATGATTTGAGTGAAATGGAACGTTACCGGTGTGAAGTTGGCTCCCTTAACGTTTGAGGACGCCATCTCCGTTTTGTTTAGTGTAGCGCGAACTTTTCGAGCGGACACCCACATAAAAACTAGTTCGAGCAACAGTCCTCTGGCGAGTCCCTTTTTGTATTTTATTTTTGCTGTTGAATTTATTACTTTTTGATTTTATTTCTTTAATGAACACTGAACTCTAGGAATACCAATGAAGTCCAATACTTCAGTAATATTTACGATACCATGTGATTTCATTAGTTTTAACAGTCCCCTGGCTTTAAACAAATACAGGGGAATGTTTGCACTACCAGAGGACTGACTCTTATATTTTATATTACAGTTTCATAGGCGTTTTAGGTGGGGGCTTGGGGGGGCTGAGCCCCCCCAAATCTCCAATAAGCCCCCCCAAATTCAACTGAAAAGCCTAACCGCCTCTTGATGAACCGGGGCTTAAGCCCCCCCCCCCCCAATAGAGGTCTAGAACCACCTATGTACAGTTTACAGATACAAAATGGCCCCTCGAAAAAAGTGGACGCTCTTGCGGATTTAAACGTTGCAACACCACAGAGTAATGAATAGATTGCGAGAACTTTGAAAGGGTATTACATAATAAGTGGTATGTTTGTTCGTTGGTACTCTTGGAACTTCACAAAGGTTGGATCAGTTTTTAAAAATGAGGCAGTACAATTTTCGGCTCAGTTTCGCATGTAGCACAGTCTATATTAAATTTAAATAAAAGTAAAATGACGGATACCAGGTGCCAGATGGGGCCGATGTTATGTAATTTTACCTGTATCATATATTAAAAATAATTTTAGTGACGTAATGTTAGGCCGATAGATCGCCGCAGGTTCCAGCGTTCGCATAATATAGACTAAAAATAAATGTAATATACCTCTGCCATATATTATTTTCGATTATGACAAATTGTACAGGGTCATGCCTCATATATTGGCACTCCTTTTACTGTCAATATTTGAGGAGTAATCAAAAACTTTAAATTTTTGTCTAAATTTTTATACAAATACCATTATTTGTTGAAATCCTTATTGTATAAGGAATTTTCAGGTGGTTAGAGAATTTATTCTCAATTTTTGCATATTTATATGTACCCCTGACAAGTAGACTTTCATTCATACGTTTGAAAATTTTACCTTACGGTAAACTCTACTCTGAATGCTCGAAACTGCAAATGGATGGCGCTGCCTGTGTCTCACTCCTTATGCAGTACGACAGTTGTAGCTTTAAGGGATTACTTTTTCGGAAGGTTGGTATGTTCGTCTATCCTGTACTGATGAGAACCAACGAGTTCGAAACCGGTCTGCAGGTGACGACATCCTAACTAAAGAAAAAGCATCCTTCTTCCTGGTAGTTTCTTGCATTCAAAACAAGTATTTTATTATCTAACTGTGTTAGAAGAAAATACGGCAAATTTTGGTATGTAATTCAGCGCTCGGAGGGGCATATAGCCCGGAGAATAGCTGTTTTACCATTATTTGTTGAAATCCTTATTGTATAAGGAATTTTCAGGTGGTTAGAGAATTTATTCTCAATTTTTGCATAAATAGAAAATACATTTTAAAAGCTAAAACGCGACTTCGCATAACAACAACTGACAAGTTAGACACAAGTTACGTTTCAGCAAATAGGATTTATATTCATAGTTGTATCAGAAATTTTTATATACGACAAAATAGCTGTCACACCCATTCATAAGAATTCACACCTATTCAGAAGATATTTACAGAACTGGCGTTGTCGCACGTTGTCAAATTCCTAAGTGCAGATATAAAATAACATACTTTAGATAATTGCTATAGGTACCTAAGATTTTTCCATTTTTATTTGTACATTTAAAATTAACCTAAGTAGGTTCATTTAATAATGCTATTAGATATATTTCATTAACGATGACGTAGGACAACGCCTCTTTTGTGAAACATCTTCTTTCTTATGAAGAGGTATGACTAGAGATGGAACATTCTCCAGAATTTATTTTTGGGAAATATTCTCCGAGAACAATGAGAATTTATCGGAAATTTTGGAGAATTTATTTTATATGATGGAGAATTTTGTTCTGACTGCATAAACTGAAAGAACATATTTTTTTTACCAAGTGTAGATTTTACAATAATTTTATCTGAAAAAATAAAGAGATGTAGAGATGGAACATTCTCGAGAATTTTTATTGGGAAATATTCTCTGAGAAAAATGAGAATTTATCGGAAAATTTGGAGAATTTATTTTATATGTTGGAGAATTTTATGTTTTGTTTAACTGCATAAATTGCAAGAACATATTTTTTTACCAAAAGTAGTTTTTACAATAATTTTATCTGAAAAAATAAAGAGATAATACCCAATTTAGAAAATATTTAAATTGTAAATTAACGTGATTACGCATCTTAGTCAAAATAAAGACACATTGAATTTTTATATCCATTATTTTCGAGTAGTAACTTTATGTATAAATAAAATACAACTTAGAAACGCATTGTATAAAATAACATGTCTAAACAAGTTGTTTAAAACAACACAGAAAATAAATAAAGATAAATAGTCTCCAAGCTCCATCTATGATACAATAGCGGCATTAAAATAAGTTACCTTCAATTTCTGTAAATTCTCATAAATTCTCCAAGAATATGAATTTTCCCGAGAACATTCTCGTTCGCGGAAATATTCTCGGTAATTTTCCAGTAATTTATATTTTTTTGTAAAATCATAAATTCTCGAGAATTTATGCTGGGAAATATTCTCGGTAATTTACCGTTCTCCGGAAATATTCCCTTAATAACATAACTTTGAAATTGAAAATGGGATTTCTAAAATTCGAATCTTTGAACATTTTTTTTTTGATTTGCTCTTTCGGTTACGGAATTATGGTTAAATAAATCGTGATTGAATTTAAAAAATAAATAATTCTGTCAATAAATCAAGTTCACTTATTTCGAAATTATTATTCATTTCCATGGAAATGCCTTATTTTTACTTAAGCCAGTTGAGAGTTTTACCCAAGTATTAAACCAAAACATGAATCCTGACATGTGGTTTCAACAGGACAGGCTCCACCCCATTATGCAATACATGCCTCTAATCATTTGAATGAAATATTTGAAAACCGGTGGATTGGACGAGCTGGTCCGGTCAACTGGCCTGCTAGGTCCCCGGATTTGACCCCCCTGAACTTTTTCTTGTGGGGTTTATAAAGGACAAAGTGATGAAGACTGTATCTACAACTTTATAGATGATATGAAAGTCCAAATCCGCTTGGCCTACTTATTAGTGTCACCTGAATGTTACAGCGGGTACGAAATTCATTTAGAAAAAGAGTGAGAAAGTGTTTGGACCTTGAAGGTACGCCACTGATTTTTTCATACTTTTGTATCTAAATCAAATAGTATGTTATATTCTTAACAAAACATACCTCCTAATATTTTTCCATTTTTTTGTTCTTTTAAGTGATAAATGGAATTTTATTAAGCACCTTACTGGCTTAGTTTTCCCAAACAGATAATTGCATATCGGTTTTATCAAGTAAAGAGCATTTAAAAAATTTAACACCCTGTATCTTCGAAACAAAGCATCTGCGGACCCATGTTCATAATATCAAGTTTTTGTCTTAGTTTCTGTCAAAGAATCTGCTTGTAAGCGATGGCACATGTTTCTGAAACACCCTGTATATCCCATTTGCTTTCGGATGCCCTGTACAATGACAGAATCAAAAGATGCTGACCGTGTTAACGATTAAAATCTAGGAAGGCGTTATTTAGGCCGGATTACAACCGACCAGTTAAGACGTATTATGTGTACAAGCTCCGAGATTTTCCGGTAAATTTCCCGAGCGACCGTTTTGATCTTAATTAAAATCTAGACCATGAGAGGAAAGTAATTGCTGCCGCTGACAAAAGGTATTTTCTTTCCTTAACTCTGGCTAGAAAATACAAAGCATGAGTTAATAGTGGGGTAGGCAAGGGTGAGCATTAATCCCTTAGAACTAGTTTGGTGTGAAATAAAGAAAAGTTAAAAGTTCCTAGTGTGAAATCATATTATTTTACAGGTAACGTATATCGCACACCGAGAAAACTGCTATGCTATTTTCAATAATAGTATTATTCCTGACCACTCTCACTTTGGTTATATGAAAGTTAATATTGTCTCAACAAAACATCATTGAAATAACCAAAAAAAAACACTGCTTTAATATAGACTTACTATTAGAGTTCAAAAGTAGTCTTACTTCTTTGAAAACTATATTACCATTTTTTCAGTTACAAAAATTCTATTGGAAACCAATAAATTACTATTATTCGTTAGAGTATAGAATTGTTTAAGCTAAAATATTAAATCATTTGGGATCATAATTGGGTGAAAACGAGCTGTTTGTGGGCGGTGTGATTCAAATGAAAATATATTTTATTAAACGAACAAGAACTACAGTTTAAATAATAAAATCTAAAAATTAATCCTTATGTCATTTCAGTTTAAATAAACACTGTTACAAAATATATAAGGTATTAGAGAAATAATAAAAATATTAATTCAATGGGTTCTATTGTTGGCTGAAATATTAGGTCTATTACTCGCGGAGGGAGGGGTTAAAATTGTGCTGTCGGTATTTCTTCGTTCAATCGCCGTTTAATCTTGCAGCCTGTTTGTTTATTGCGTTATACGCCAAAAATAATAGATCTTTGGGTCTGGGCGACTCTTTTCATTGTTTAATGATAAGTACAACAAATATAAACGGCTTGCAAGAATAAGTTTGTTTTTTTTTATTTGCAAATCTCTCTTGGCTGGTCTGTTAACTCAGCCGATGCGTATTGTTAAAAAACTATTAATATTAAATATGATCGCAAGTTTATTGTCGAATTTGTATTTTTTAGACATGGTTTCCACCAAATCTAGCTGTAAATTTAGGAGACTCGAATGCAGTGTTAGGCGTCAGATTTGTTCCATCTTGCATCCTGTACCTATACAAGCCAAAAGTATACAGTTTTGCAAAAAAGCAAATCCTGTATTTGGAGTGAAATAAATATAAAAAGTTTACGGTGTTTGCGTTAGTGTGTTATTAATAAAATGTGTTTTTTATATTTAAATGTTTACAGAATGTCTAAACAATGTATGTTTATTAATAGTAAATAAAAATTATTTTAAAATAATAAAGCGTGTTTCATTTGTTTCAAATAATATAAGTATAATTGATGTAATAGAAATTCTTCATTATATTAAAAATAAGAGTAATTGTTCTTCAAAACACATATATGATTGAATTTAAACCGAAATGTTTTCTTTCTATTAGAAGTTACATTAAATTAATTACTGTTGTAATTGAAACAATAATAGGTTGAACTTCTAGTGAAACCAATGATAGTTTGTATTGAATTTAGAATAGGGTATTACTGGCATCAAATAATTGTTATATTTGAACGATCCATTACAAACCAATGAAACCTTATATTTCAAACAATCTTATAACCTATTGGTTAACAAATATTTTCTATTTACATCACAGGTGCCCGCTTTGGGTTAGGTGTGGTGAGTGTAAGCTACTGAATATATACTCTTGGCCGTTCTTAAATTGTTATTTCCTTATTTTTTGACAAGCACGTGACTAATTGTTATAAACAGTCTACTGATTACATGGCTGTTAAAACTTCCAAGTAAAAAGATGAAAAGGATTAAGTGTAATAACCTAGCACGAAACATCGACGCGTGCTTTGGACCAATATCTGACGTCACTGGTAGGCAAATGGCGGCTTTCTAAATTGTAATAAATCATACCAAAAAGTAATAAAAAAATTGTTTGTTAAATTACCCTAGTAATTGTCTTCATAATAACATTTTTGCGTTTGTAATGACTTGCTTGAACAATATATGCAATAGGAAAATACATGCATATTTCCTGTTTTTGTGAATTTGATGAAGAGTTTTCTTAGTGTAGCAATTAATTAAGAATCCAAAATATGCGATTTAGTACCTATACAATCTCACCTTTTATTAAAATTTACAAAATATTAGCATTAGCTTTCCAAAATAAATAAAAATTAAAAATATTGCAAAAGTAAGTACTACGTGTTTAAGTACGTTTCGCTTTTTTGTATTCTACATAATACGTACATTTTTCTGTAGGTTTTATTGACAGTTCCAATTTTAGTAACGATCAACTATTTAAATATGCATACAGTTTGGTGATTTATCAATACCGCTTTTCCAAACTTTTTTAATTTTGAGTTAAAAAGTTGTTACAAGCATTTTAAATTTAAATATCAGATAAGATGTAAATTTATAAGCTGGTAAAAACTTCCAGGCCTGAAAATTTTCATCCCCAACAGTATCTATCTCTTCTCACATTTTCGTACGGCTCATACATAATAAAGTAGGAAACAAAAAACAACTTCGTGCAAACTTTCCTCCAGAGCATACTTAATGCTGAATTTTTTAATTCGTTTTAAATAGAATCGGAACACACAAATAAGAAGGGTTGGTAAAAATCAGAATTTTTAAAGAAGAATCAAAACATCAGATTTATTTTATTTGAATCAGATTTTTATTAGGTACGTGAGTTGGGTTTTTAATTTTTGTAATTGCTTAATATACACAAATTTATTAAAAGACACAATATGTAATTCAACACCACGACCAATATTTATTTAATATGCTTAAGTAGCAACAAAGCGACATGTTATTTAAAAACAATATAAACAGTAGTTTTTACAACATATTAATTTTAACATATACATAGCTTACAAATTTAACACACAAAATGCAAAATGTAACAGCATTGAAAAAAATTCATAAATTATTATTAATCCAAAACATGTATCTTGTATTAATAAATTGTCACAAGTGGAAAAACCAATAATATTTCATAAATCAATATTTGGAAGTTCAATAAGTAAACTATAATTCTATTTTACTTATTCATAAGTTATTGCCCTCTACATTGGCAGGATGTAGCTTATTTATTGAATATGTATTAAAATAGCAACTATGAAATATTATAGTTCCTTTATAAAATCAAACAATTACTTGAAATAATTTATTTAAACGACGCTATTATCAAGTCAGCAAAATTGCGGTTTCTGACCTAAAGTCAACGCTCCCCAAACGGAGGGGAAAACTGCTGACTGGGTGATAGGGCAATCGGAAAGACGAGAGTTAGAAAAGACACTAGTGCACGATCCCCGGTCCGATGCGTTTGTGATTGTGATAAACTGTAGAAGAAATGATCTTCAAAACTGTAATAGTAAGTAATAATAATAGTAAGTTGTCTTTCGAGAGTAAATTATATAAAATCTGTCTTCTGTTTATGTCATTGAATGTTCCTATTTTTTGTAAATAAACGATTTAAGTTTGTTTTTAACTCACATTTCTGATCTAGTTAAGGTTCCGTTACCTCTACGTCCCTAGTCACCCTAAAACAAGGGCGTGACATTATCAATAAAACCAAGCAACAACTAAATAAAAGTACTGACATTGGAAAAGATAGTATAAATTAGGATATTTTCATAATTAGTGATTTTATGACAAAAACAAATTTTGATATCTTTTTATTTGCCAGTCTGATCATTATGTCACAAGTTGTATGATGATTATGTTCTTTCTTGACGTGCAGAGGACCCAGTTGCAGTTAAAATGTTCTTAATTAGTTTAAAATCTTCTCCTATAAAACCATTTCAGTTTTGAATATATTGCTTTAACCATTAATCAAATTTAATTTTAAAAAAATGCAGTAATTGCAGACAAACGATAACATTTTTTCCAAATTTATTTTAATATAAAATTGCTGAAAAAGGAAGTGTATACCTATCAAACTGATTGCCAGGTCTGTACGATCTTTCGCCTTTTGCTTTACACTCTTTCTAGTGTTACTTTAATATTGCTACTACTCCCTGCATTTCTTTCTGACACACCTTACATCGCGCCCGAATGCCGCTTTGTGTTTTTGATATTAGACGGTAAAACTGCCAAATACGATCTTCTTTCTTTTAGACAGTATAAATAAAAAAATATCAAACACAATGCGAAAAATTTGAACAGGCGAACTGCTGGCGGCCTTTCCAGGTTATTTACGCACTGTTGTTGGGCTTGATTGGACGAGATTACTGTCAAAACAAGACGAGAAAAATCTTAAAAATAGTTGATTCTTTCACTTTAATATAAATATACAAGACAGTTTTCAATAAATCGTATTTAGTACATGTCTAACTTAGTAGTTTAATGTATAGTACAGTTTATTACAGCTACTAATATTAATTCCTGACGTTGAAGCAGTACAAAAATCGATATTTTGATTGGGGGGGAGTTACTTCAGTTAGCTGTACTTGAGGTTTAGTCGGTAGATCCTTCGAAGTAGATGGAGTTGATAAACAATTTTTTTTTTGTAATTTTAATTTTATTTTCAATTGAATCTTCAATATAGGATTCAGCAACTGTAGAAGACTTCCATCCTCCATGGCGCTTTAAAACAGTAAGATCAGCTCCAGCATCAGCTAGAAGGGTGACTGATGTGGGCCGAAAACAGTGGCAAAAGTCTTGGGATGATAACTTCAAATATTTGGCGATTATGCTTGGCATTTTCCCAATGTTGTTAACACCGGCAGCTTGAACGCATTTCCCGTTTTTATATCTTAAATAGAAGCGGTTAGTTTCAAGACCAGCTGGCCGCAAAGAAGCCATATTTTTTGTAAATATTAATAGCCCTGTTCGCACAAGAGTCACAAACCAGTCAGAGCCAATGAAATTACTGGAAACCAGTCGGCAAACTGTCACGTTACCAAATACCTAAAATTTGATTGGCGCTGATCGGTTTGTGATTCCTCTACGAACAGGGCTAATATATTCCAAATTGGTAATGGCAAAAGTTCGTTCAGTGTAGGTTTTTGTGTCGGGAATCTATATAGTTAGAACATCATTTCTGTCAGCAATATTATTAACAGTCATTTTAGTTAATTCTCCTGGTCGGCATTCTCCCAATATTCCAAAAATAATCACTACCTGAAATAAAACATTATATTTAAATGAATAAATATATGCATCGATTAAATTATAATTTAATATAAATAAAATATTAAAATATTTATTTAAAATCGTAGGTTTGTAAATTGCATAGAGTACAGAGCGGTATGTACTTGCTCCAGTATCAAGAGCTAACTGAGAAAAAGTACCACATACAAGATTTTATGGAACTGCGTCGTCTCACCCGGTGGACCATCTCTCCCGAAATTGTTATTGTTATATGTCATACATTGAAAACATGAAATAGTTACTAAACTAAATCAGCCAATGGTTTTGCCAATGGAAAAAATTATAACGCTAATATAATAAATGAACAAAATTCCCTTTATAAAAAATAAACAAACTGGATATTCCCTATAATATAACGCACAGAGTTTAAATGATAAAATACTACTTTTGTTTTTATGACCGATATACGTTTTACCAATGTCAATGTTTCTTAGTCAGAGAGGTCTCTAAAAAAGTCCAGAATGCCATTAAATGGAAATATGACAGTAGTTTGGAGTGCGAAAAATACTATAAATTTACGTTTAGTTGAGGGTCGATATCTCTGCTAAAAGACTTTTGATGTTCTATATAGCTATTAGTTGTCGAGATTGTGGCGCTAAAATAAATTGTATAATGTATTACCTGGTTTTGAAACTGTCCCCGACCCTCAAAGTAAAGGAGAGCATAAATGTGAAGAGTATTCTGAAATAAGTATACAACAAAGTTGAAAAGGCGTAAATTAAAAATGCTAAAACAAACTTTAGCTTTTCCCTTTTTACTTGAGTATTATTATATGCCACACTTGCGTCCAATGTGATTCTTAACGTCATGCTTAATGCGTAATTTAAGATAAAACATATAAGTGTAGTCACGAATTAACGCACTTATTTTATAAGGGCGTTGTTAATGACATTATACAAGTAGAGATTTATTGGCAGCAATACCTATTCATTTTTCCAGACAAGTTTCGAATCAAGAGTTGGATAATAGACGCAGATCTATGTACCTATCCCTTTCCCAAGATCTCCAATTAATCTTAGACTGGGGTGCCAAGAACCTTGTTCAGTTCAACGCCTCCAAAACCCAGTCTTGCTCCCTGTCACGCAAAAAATCTGGCAACGCTTACCCCATCCACGTGAATGGCCAGGCCCTACACAACAATGAAACATTCGATCTCGTTGGCGTCGCTTTTGAACATGATCTCAGCTGGCACAAACACATTACTTCAGTAGCCAGGTCGGCAGCTAAAAAGCTTGGTTTTCTCTTTCGAGCCAGAAAATACTTCTCCCCTTCCAACTTATACACTCTCTAGGTTTCCCAAATAAGACCTAACCTGGAGTACTGCTCCCACATCTGGGGAGCGGCATCACCTTCGACACTTAACATCCTTGATTCTATTCAAAAGAGAACCATTCGACTTATCAATGACCCAGCCCTCACGAGAAAACTCCCTTCTCTCGCTCATCGCCGCGCTGTTGGGGATTTATCCCTTTTCTACCGCTACTTCCATGGATTTTGCTCTGAAGAACTAGCCGGTATTATTCCCCCCTTGACTGGTCCTAACAGAACAACAAGAGGCGCGTTGCGTATGCATCCCTTTACTGTCCAGCTACAAAAGCCTAGAACAGACCACTTCTCTCGCTCATTCATACCTAGGATCTCCAGATTATGGAACAAATTGCCTGCAGATGTTTTCCCTTCCCGTCCGAACCTTCAGTCCTTCAAATCCCGTGTCAATAGACTCAATTTCCCTTTTCTTCAGACGCCCACGGTACGTTAGTACTTAGGCTTGAAGTCTACGTGGGATGTCTTAGATAGAAAAACAAATTGTATCAAATATAATCGTTAGAGAAAAATCGTTTAGATAAATCATACTTAATATACTAACAAGCAGTTTTATTTAAGCAAATTGTTGTAGAAAATTTATCTGACTGTCTATTGGGAATATTTTTCTGTAATCGATGATTACAGGATAAGAAGCTATACTTAATATACATTGTTATTGTTAAAAATTTTAAAGACGAAAAACCATGTCAAAATGAAATTAAGTTGGCCAACATGGACGCCACGTGGAAAATGCCACCTTAACACGTTTTATATGTGTATATCGGCCAATAATTCGTTGATTACGAGACGTTAAATTGCTGCGTGTATGTCGTAACCGGATTAATCTGGACCAATTTATCTGTAGCAATTTATGTTTCGATCTTTCAAATTTAAGAAGAAGCACTAACCTGCAGATTTATCTTTACAATTTGGAAAACTTACAAAATAATGGTTCAGATTGCCCGATAAATCTTTACGTGTTTATGCAATTATAACACGTCAAAATATCGTGCGATATCTCAGATCGCATTGTTCCCTTTTTCAAAATAGAGTTTGTAGCTAGATTTGGTTCCGATGCAAAATATTATATCGATCCAAAAAAAATCATGCAGGCCTGTGTTTATTGTTTAGAAATTATGGCCCTTTAGTTCGCCATTACGAATTTCCTGGGGGTACTAGAGGGAAATAAAATTAATGTCAGAAATCGAGAGAACAACCATTTCTACCGTTGGGAACCACTTTCAAGTACGCAGCTTGTAAAACTTGGTAACGGTAAGCACATGCCTGTTGATGATGGGTCCAGCGGAAACGGGATACATAAATATGTATATTAGTACACAAGTCTTACTCTACGCATTTTGTTGAAAACTTCGGCTCAAAAATGTTTGCATTAATTGTATTTGGAACTAGGAGGATTACCTTTCAATTTGAGCCGTAGTCGTAGACCTCTCTATCACGTTCCATGCGAAAGTTATAAGGGACCAAAAAGGACGAAAGGCGCTGTTTTTCGCCTATTCTTCTTAATTTTTCTCAAAAACTTGACGTGACACGAAGATTTTAGCAGGGAAAGTACAGTCAAGGATTGTGGACCGCATAAAAATTAAACACGGGCAGCATGCGGCCCGCAGGCTGCGTTTTGGACAGCCCTGTTTAAAGTGTTCATTTTTGCATAATTCCCTACCGAAGTGATGAAGATTTTGGTGGTGGTGGCGCCTTCCCTATGGTCCCATTCCCCGAATAGAGCTCATTCCGTTCCAGTGTTCCCTGTGTGGTTTGCTTAGTCAGCCAATTGTCAAGTTGTACAGACTTAAATATTACATGGCATTGCTTCTAAATTTTATGTTCCTCGGATATTCTAAATAATCTCATCTGGTTGCATGTTCTCATACTACTTTTTAGCGATTCTTTGTAATTTTCATATTTTCTCGGGAATATGCTAGTAATTTCCATACAGGATTCCAATTTAAGCTGAACTGGTCTAGTAATTTGTGAGTTAGACAAAAGAGCTTTGCTACAAAGCTTTCCGTTTTGATAAAATGCTAAAAACAGAAAATAAAGTTGTACTTTGCCCTTAAAAGCATTTTACATACGTAACTCTGCGACTCTGCAGCTACTTTTACCAGCCTTAACTCCATTTTATAAGTCCTTTGAAGTATTATTTGTAACATTTACGCTTAAATATCGTTGCATCGTATAACCAGCCTGGTTCTGAAACATGAGGGTGAGCAGAGCAATATACATTTTAATTACAAAGATTAAACCATTTGCTGGAATTTAAAACGCATAAATTTTGTCCCTTGCAGTAATTTTAACGTTGGTTATACCGGGAAACACAAATAAGGGTTAAAACCAACAAAACCTAAGCTAACATAATAAGTTTGTAAGTTTTAATCAATAGCTACGCACCGAATAGGAAATATGCTTAAATTTTTTATTCCATAAATTATTCAAGCACGTCATTACAAACCCAAAAATTTTGTTTTGAAGAAAATTGCTGGGAGAATTTCGTAATCATGCACTAGTTACGATTACCCGATAATCGCACAAGTGCACGATTATCAGCCTTTTTATAAAAAGTAGTATTGGTAGAAATTAACTTTAAGTAGCTTCTGCTTTATTTTTTGCTTTTTTGAATTGGAAAATATACGTATTAAACTCGACATTTCTGGGTTTTTTTAATTTTACCAAACCAGTACAAAAATATTCCTTTATACCAAACTTATCTTTTTAATGTATTTTTATCACCAATTGTTGTTCTAAATACTGTTTTTTATTATAAAAATAGGAAACGCCAGCAAAAACTATGTCAAAGTTGATGCAAAGTTGACATAATTTGTACAAATAACTGAACATTTGACTTTATTTCGGTTTTTTACTAAGATGTTAGATGCATAAAACCGAATTAAAAAACAATTCCAACGAAAAATCTTTAATTTACCTTTTACTGCACTTTTTTAAAAATAAAACCTTATCTTAATAATAACGAATAATTACAACGCAAAAGGAACTAAGAGCAGGCCCACTCTAACCATTGGACCAATAGAGGCTGCAGCCCTAGGGCGCCGGACGCCCTGCGCCCTAGGGCTGCAGCCCCTATTGGTCCAATGGTTAGAGTGGGCCTGCTCTTAGTTCCTTTTGCGTTGTAATTATTCGTTATTATTAAGACAAGGTTTTATTGTTTGAAAAGTGCAGTAAAAGGTAAATTAAAGATTTTTCGTTGGAATTGTTTTTTAATTCGGTTTTATGCATCTAACATCTTAGTAAAAAACCGAAATAAAGTCAAATGTTCAGTTATTTGTACAAATTATGTCAACTTTGCATCAACTTTGACATAGTTTTTGCTGGCGTTTCCTATTTTTATAATAAAAAACAGTATTTAGAACAACAATTGGTGATAAAAATACATTAAAAAGATAAGTTTGGTATAAAGGAATATTTTTGTACAGGTTTGGTAAAATTTGAAAAACCCAGAAATGTCGAGTTTAAAAAAAAATTGGAAAAAAATGAAATTTGTACTAGAAAGTTGAAAATTGGGACTGGGGTAGAAAATTAAAAAACAAACAACTTTTTCCTTTAACATTTTTCGAAATTTTAAGAAATAACCGCCTTTTTGGACATTTTTTGAAAAAAATGTCAAATTTGACAGTTAAACAAAGTCACGTGACTGCTCATGTGCATGCCATTGGGCGTCATTTTTAAAGCAGAAACTAATAGTAAAATCAGAATTTCCTTTAACCTGTAAGGAAAAAAATTTCCCATATGATGCGGACTTTATGTGTGACACTGTATATATATATATATATATATATATATATATATATATATATATATATATATATATATATATATATATATATATATATATATATATATATATATATATATATATATATATATATACAGTGTCACACATAAAGTCCGCATCATATGGGAAATTTTTTTCCTTACAGGTTAAAGGAAATTCTGATTTTACTATTAGTTTCTGCTTTAAAAATGACGCCCAATGGCATGCACATGAGCAGTCACGTGACTTTGTTTAACTGTCAAATTTGACATTTTTTTCAAAAAATGTCCAAAAAGGCGGTTATATATATATATATATATATATATATATATATATATATATATATATATATATATATATATATATATATATATATATAGCGCTGGCGTTACAAACTAGAGAAAGTTTGTTAACAAAACCAAAATAAATAGATATAACCGACCACCAGAAATAGGTATATAATTAATAGCAATTAAATTTAATCAATTAATGTAAATTGTAATTTGCAATTCCCGTTAGTTGCAAAATTCCAATTAGAAGTTATTGAAGTAATGTTTTCATGAGTTAATTAGATAATTAAAATTGTAGTTAATGCTCATCACTGCTTACTGCGGAGCTTTATCGGTTTTCGAAATTTCAAACTTTTTTTTGGAGCTGTTTCTGCGCAGTCGATTGCATTTGAATCTACTCGCCCAATCACATTCTTTGGATCTTGCTTTCCTAACTGACTGCGGAGTTGTATCGGTTTGTTAAAACTTTTAAGTTATTCTCGGTACTATTTCTGCGCATTAATATGCGTAAGAATCTACTCATCAAGCAGCTCTAACTGATCCCCTTACTTACTGCGCATCTTCTTAACTTTCAGCGCAGCAACATATACTACATTTGCAATTTGTTTTATAACATCTACGTTAAAGTAAAAATTAAGTGTACTCCTCTTTTATCTCCAATTTTGGATTTATCTGTTTTTGGCCGCTTTGAATTTTTAATATTTTCTCAGAAAGCAGAACTTTTTATCAAGTGTAACATTCTTTTTGTAAAATTAATAATACATATTTATTTCTTTTGTAGAGATTTTCCGACATAAAGGAAATTTCTAAAATTAATTTTCTAACCAGGGCTTGTATTTCTTGCGATGTGAGCGAACACAGAGATTAAATGCTGTCTGCTGGATTTTATTTTATATCAAACAAAGGATCCTCCAAAACTGTACACCTCGATTTTCCTATTTTACTTAAAACATAACACGAGCACTTTTCGGGTGTCTAAAGAGATACAACGCCAACTATTCCGACGAAGGAAGCAGCTTGGCTTCGACGTAAATTACGACCGTCTTGGTATTAGGTGAATTTTATGCGGCCATTTCAGACTCGCAATAATTTCCAGCCACTGCTTCGTTACAAGGTATTTTGGGAACACTTAAAGACCCGACACTAAACGACCTTTACAGGAAGCCAGCTTGTATTGGTATAATTTTCCAGCTTACTGAAATTCACGGTAATTATAATTACAGTTTTCGAATCCAAAGTGTATTTAATTTCTTCCTTTCCAGAAATCGTGACTGTTTTGTACTGCCAGAAGATATTTTCTTCATAAAAATCATTCATGGCAAGAATTTATTTTTCCAAGTGCATTTTCAGTCTTATAAGTCAAAAAAGAACTGCCTAGCTTGTTCCCTCCTATTATTTTATTCATTTGAGCTTAAAGTGGATTGTTTTTCATTTTCAAACCAGTTTTCGTAATTCTTCTGTTAAAATTTTGATAATTATGTATGATAAAGTGGTAGAGGCATTGTTGCTTGGCCGAGGAGGGGCCGAAAACACGTGGGGCTAGTTTCCGTGAAAAAACGCAAAACTTCAATAAATTATCAACAGATAAGATTGGAAATATTTACGAAAAATCTAAATACCTAATAATATTAACTATGTGCAGTTTAATGAAAGAAAACTATGATTTTCTACTATTTTTAGCAACATATCACCTTTCCTTTTAGCTTAACGTACAACTTTTTACACTTGGTAGCTACACGACGGCTTCCGATTGCCCGAATGTAAACGCCGATGTTTAGCGATTTCTTTTTAACGCAGGCCTGGGTCAGCTTTAGTTAAATCATGGGTAGCTTGACAAAAAGTAACACTATTAAAATTAAAATTTAATTTTAAAGTAAATTTCGTTACTATGCAAGGGAAATAAATTACTAAAAATTAATTACTATACGAAAAATAACGGTAATTGATATATTTTCTAACCCTCAGTTAAATAATTTAACCTGTGGTATTTACGATTGCAAATATTAACCTACCATTGTGTTATTTTAGTATAAAGTTTATTGATCTGAAAATATGCCATAACTGAAAGTCCTGCAGTAGCCGTCCTCGAAAACAATGTAGTTGACCCGATTAAGTGTAGCCTCTGGGATCCCTGATTGCTTTAAAATGTTAATAATGCGATCTGCATGCAGATAAGTTACCAAGATGTTACTAACAAAGGGACAGAATTTATAAAGAAGTGTGCCTAAGGCTGTTCTAGTGTAATGCGGACAGGGTGCTGGCCTTAGCATTATTACGAATGGGGCGCCATTCCAGCACTTAAGAATAATTTTAAAGCTTAGAACTCGCTATGAGTTTTGTTAACTGAAATATTTACAAGTATACATACTTATAATGTATCCGTTTTTGCCTGACAGTTTTTTCACCACGGTCTTCATGGTTTTGCGACCACTTTTTAGTCGCCATGTTTTAGGGCGTAATATTATTTTTTTACTTGGTGGAAAAATATCCGAGAGTATCCCTGAAACTGAGGGTAGAGTCTGTATCGCAAAAAAATATACCCTTATACGTAGTTTTTCTCAGAAAATTAAAACAAACCGATCAATAACTCTTTAAGAATATAAAAAAAATTCATGCTTTTCACTCAATTAGAAACCCAAGATAAAAGTAGTCTCATTATAAAATGAAACTGCGGCGGTTCTTTCACTATGTACCATCAACAGAAAGAATAAGAGTTATAAATATTTAGGGGGCAAAAATCTTTCAGTTCTAAGCAACAATTAAGGTTCAAGTCGATTAAACCTAATACAACTGCAAATAAATTGTTCAATAATCACTAACAAGCACTTAATTTTGCATTTAATACTTTAACTAAATTCTTGTTTCTTTGATATTACTCTGGGAAGGCAGTTCGAGTCAACTTGGACTTGTAAATTCCTGAATGCCATTGACTGCATTAGCGCTTTTAAAATTCCTTATTGGTCAGTAAGAAACAAAGGACACCAACGTTAGAAAGACAGTAGTCTGCCACCACATCTTAATTAGTTAAGGCTTATGCAGTGTTGTGGATGCGTAATCTTTTCGGCGAAATTTTGATTATATCTCGGTAATCTTTTAAAACTGTACAGGAGTAAATTACTTAAACTAAATTACTGTTGCACAATTTCTAGCTTATAATGTAAAATGCATTCATAATTAAATTCACCATAGTATGTCAGTAGTAAGCGTGATCCAGTATAAAAATAAAATTAGGCATTTTATGAGAAAAAAATTGTAAATAAGCAGACTAAATGCAAAACTTAATCCTTTAATAAAGTTTTCAAATATTCCTAAGTCTGAGCTGCATAGTGCTGTTTTACGGACTGAAATATCGGACCATTTTGCACAAAAAGTTACTTTTAAATGCAGAGGGGAGGACTCTTTTAAACCCCATTATAAAATTTTCTTTTCGTTAACTAATAAGATTAAATTTGTAAATATTTTCGAACAAGAAAGTTGGTTAAGTGTTATGATATAGGTAGAGGGCAAATGTAAATGAACAATGGTCTGTTTAGGAATTTATTTTTACCCATTTTTAATAAATGTTTCCCTGAAAAGCTTGTTTCGGACACCCTGTATATCCAGATATGTATGGGATATTTTTTTTTTAAATGCATAAATAAGTATTCTGATAAAAATGGTTTAATGAAGGATTGACTAATCTAGGAAGTCAAATAGTAATGATGTAATACCGGTAGCTAATAATGCATTTAAAGCATAATGCCCCTCAACAACGATAAAATAGTTTTACTTAAAATAAAGGATGTTTGACTAGTAAAATAGTACATTTACGCCGGCACCCAGTGGTAGTGAGCATTTACCTGTCTCGCTGCATGGGTCTTTGCATGGATTTATTAAGAATGGATACGGGATGATTTAACATTCTTTGAAGCCAAAACAAACCAATCTAAACGACACTGTAAACACAATTTGTAAACATTAGCCACACCTTATTTTACCTTGTATTTTTGTACAAAAAATACTTTAGAAGCATCGCAAGATTTACTAAAAGTAATAAAAGCCAATAAATATTTCATTTTATAATAAATTTAAGTTAAAAAGGTTTTATTATTTTAGGTTATATTATTTCTAAAGGTTTATTTAAAGTCGCTCCGAGTCATTTATAAATCTATAAGTCGCACTTTTTCTTTTCTAGTTCATTAGACAAAGACGTACGTGTAACCGAGTGTTCAGGCGGTTTTCCTAAGCAACCAGCAGAGAAAGGACACTTCTGAGCTCCAACACTCCAATGCTATTTTATCTCTTTCTACTACCATTCTTGATTCAATTACGTATTTCCTTAAAGTTCGTAAACTCTACCCCTAAGGGAAATGTTTTCATAACGAACAACAAATATAAGGCTTCACGTTCGATACGCTCACAGTATACGGACATCGAATCCTTTCTTAATAAATCCATGGGTCTTTGTTTGTAGTTTTATGGGCGTTTTTCACTCAAAAGCGGCACCACAGACGATTTCGATTTTGAGTGAACGAACTACACACTGTTTATCGGCTGGTCTAGTCAACACAAAGACAGCAACATGTTCGATTCGCGTTGTGTTTTTTTGTATATTTTTTTTATATTTTATTATGTTGACTAGCATGCACATACAAAAGCGAATTTCGTGAAAGTAACCATGCTACCAAAAATGTTGCGTAGTATATTCGCTAGTGAGTGCTTCAAAATCACTGTATACCAACTCTTATTTTTTTTACTTTTCTAAATCTAATTTTAAAATGTAGGCAAAATTTTTTTTTTTGCTTTCATATTATAAAATGTAAATTACAGCGATCTTTTTAATATCGCTTGGCCATTAATAATTTTTAACTTTATTGGATTTATGCAAAATTAATTACTTTTTGGCATGATATTAAATTTCCATCATAAAGGAGCTTTATGATTGCCATCCAAACTTTGATATTTAAGAATAACACGGCACGGTATTTTTAAATTTAATTTAATTTGTAGATTCGGGCGGAACTTTAAGAAAAAGAGCCAAATTAATTTAACTTGTTCAGTTTTGGATAATGGATTATGGAGTTTGTGTTAAAAGACTTGTCTAGTGCTGCGTAACTATGACTCCTGTAATTGTGACCACTATTTTTGCAGGTGGTTTCCTCTATCTTTCTGTGACCTCCGGGGGCTTAAGTTAGATATAAGCAGATACGCTTTATGTATGACTGAAAATCAGACCAGAGATGCACTGTATTATATCTCACTGCCACATTTCGTTGGAAGTACTTTTTTCATTTGCTTTCCTTCTGCATATTCTAGCCTTGCCGATGAGCCGTAATACGCCGAAACGCGTCCAAGGATGGACCCGTGGAAGGAAAGCAATATATAATCTCCAAAGATTAAACTTGTTCAATTTAAGAGATTGCATTATACCGAGTCTGAGCAGTTCGTAGGTAATTTTCTGTGGCCTTTAGGCAGATGGCAGCAGGTATGCTTTGTGCATGGTTAAAAATCACACTTGAAATTTTTGTCATTGGGTATTGATGTGAAATTTATATATCTTACTAGCTTTACCCGCGGCCTCACTCGAGTATAAGTTGTACGTATTACTGAACGTATCCCGTATCTTATCATGAAAAAGTAGTATTTTTCTTTTTGTAAAAAGTAGCCTATATTTTCTGTAATGTGCGCTTTCTCAACGCCAAGATTTTTTTTATTTATAAACCTATAAACAAGAATTTAATACTCGCACAAATGGGTAGACAGTTCAAGACAAAAATAACTGAATCAATACCAGTAAAAGGATTTATGTACAATTTCACTATAAAGTACTGTTTATGGTACAGGTTTGCGACTATAAAGCGGCTCATTATTTTAAAATTACTCTATTGCTGTTAAAGTATGCTAGTATACTGTCTTCAGAAGTTTTATTGATTTTCTTACTTGCACACCATTCTTTGTAAGCAGCATAAGTTTTTCCTATAAATGCCTGAATTTGGTTGGTAGCAGGCATCCTTTGCAGTATTTGTAGTAATTTTAACGTCCTCGGAGATTTCTTTATCGGACTTACTTTTACCTTTCATTTTATATTTTGACATTTATGTTTGACAATAATAAACAAAAAAAGCTTCCGGAACCAAGGGCAACAAAATGTAAAGCAATCTCTGCTTTATTGAATACCGATATTATCGGTGTTGGTATTTTATTTCTTAGCTAAAAATTACTGAAAATTCGCGAATAACAGCATAATATGAAATCACACATAAAATCTTTTATGACACACATACACAACAAGGGTTTATTGGACTCGTCTTTTTATGATGTACTCGACTCACAACACCATCTTTTTTATAATTTAAACAATCCGGCGCCATCTATTGACAGTTTGGATATGCAGCGATCTAAAAATACTTCAGCGCTATCTATTGATGTATGTATGAATATATTATATTCTACGCGAACCATCCTGGTTGAATATAAAATGCTTTACAACTTACGTGATATTAAATTCCGCCGACAGGTTATTGTGGAAATAGGTATAATATTTAATAAGTAATATGCCCGTATTTTTTTATTGCATAAATCATTTAAGGAAGTCAATTTAAACCCAAAAAAATTATTTTAAAGAAAATTAGTAGGATAATTTAGCTAGACAAATTTTTACTTTTCTGTATAAATTAGAAAGCAGCCATTTTCTCTTAGTGAAAAGTCAGGAAGTGAACAGTGACGCCAGGAGATTAACAAAAATAACGTAAAGCTTGAGGTAGAGTGGAACAGGTTTGTTTTTCTCGGCAACAGTCAGAGGGGAAGCAATCGAATTTTCTGGGTTAATAGAGGAATAGTGCAACTGGCTTCGGTAAAAAATTCGGTTATACACGTTGTATCGTTTCGGAGTTATTAAACGTCAAAGTCGAAATTTCTGCGATTTCCATTGAAATCGGGTACAGGTCGCAAAAGTGAATTAAATCAATTTAAATTTTCGGAGGTTGTAGAGGACCCGGAACTTCAGAACTCTATTGAAACTGGTAAGGACCAGAAAATTGAAAGTAATTTTTTTAGGTCGAAAAATGTAATTTGCAGACCCCTCTTTGGTACCTAATAACTCTAAATCGAAACGTCGCGTCGGATTGAAAAACGGATTGATAAGTAAAACTTTAAAATCTCAAATACTTTCTTTTTACAATACATTTACCTAAACCTAAAACCACTGGGCAAATGGATATATTTGGGAAAACTGGAAATGTCGATTTCTGACCCAAATGTTTCACGGTTTTGTTTTTTTTTTTTTGGTTCAAAATTGATCCAAATTAAAATCCAATACGTGATATCCATATATTTTGATTTCTTCATTCGTTATAGGAAGGGAGCAATCACTCATTAAACTTCTATTTTTTTACTTTTTTTGCACGCGACATCGGTACCTTTAAATTGCTCCGTATTTTTCCTATCTAATTTTTTTCCAGTTTTTTAATGGGATAATCAGATTTTAAAATAATAACAGAATGAGTCATCCAGGAGCATATTTAAGGAGTAAAAACTGAATTTTCTTGATTTTTTCCAACAAATCCTATTTTTAACCGACATAATTTTTCATATTTAGTGATTCTTTTTGGGTTTATTTTATCCGTGAATTATCTAAGAATTCCTCCTAGTAATTTAAATCGCTCATTTTTTCGTTTAAGTTATAAATAAATAGGTGTATTTGCATTGGGGACATGCAAAGTTTGAAACTTTTAAATTTTTGAATTTTCGACCATTGCCATGAAAACAAAGAATGATTGCAGTTTTGTTTACGTCGAAATTATTAAAATATGATGTGTCAAAATTTCGCAAAAATGCTAATTTTTGTTGCAAGATTGGAAGGTTCCTGGATCGATTTCGGCTTGAAATATACATGAATAAGATTTTAGGAACCTAAGTGCAGGGATATTTCATTTAATGAATTACGCCAGTTACGCATTAAATGCCATTTTTATTGATTTTTCGATGACCCTACAATACTGGAATTTACCATGATTTTTGACGTCACAGCCAATGGGATCACGTTTTACATGTTCCGAAATGGACGCGAAAATTTGCAGCAGAAAATCTTTTTTTTTTTTTGGTAATAAATACCAAAATAAATTTATAAAAACAATATATATAACAAATATTTAATTTATGTTGGGAATATAAACAAAATATTTCAGATTTATTTGGGGTTATGTGCATAATCCCTATTGTGTATCTCGAAAGAACTATATACCTATCCACAGTGCCGGTATATGAATTTGTGCGCCCCTATGCACTATATTTTCTGAACCCCCCCCCCCCCCATATCTACCATTCAGACAAACCTCCATTTGTTTAGGTAAAATACTTATTTTTGTTCGGTGCCTCTAGGCACATGCCTAGAATGCCTAATGGGTAAACCGGCACTGCCTATCTGTCGGGATAAAAAGTAGCCTATATCCTTTTCTATAGCGGAAGCTTCCTCTGTGTCAAGTTTCATCGCGATCCGCTGTTTCTTTGAGGCGTAACTGAGTAACAAACATAGGTATTCACGCATTTATAATATAGGTAAGGATTATATTTTACCTGTTGGTGAGCGTATCTATTATCGACTTCCCTTGCAAAGCTTAAGTTTAAAAAAAAATGCTTGCACAGCTGGTAGCGTCAACTATAGGTAGTATGTATCGTTAGACATCATTTCCTCTAAAAGCACAACTGTTTTATTGCAACGCTAACGCTCGTAAAATACATTTTTATATTACAAGTAAGAAAAGTAAAGTTGCTGGAGAAGTAATAAAAATAAATCTAAAAATAAAATAAAATATGTGCATATTTTAAAATAATATATGATGTTTTATATAAGTACCAAAGACGAAATTAAAGCGTTCCAGCAAGGTGGTAGAGAAATTCTTCCTCGTCCGAGGTGGTACCGCCCCACGAATCTTCTTAAAGGGCTGGTGAAATCCCTAGGGATGTTTTCAGCTCTGGATGTGTGAGCCGGACTTTCCCAGTACACCCACGGTACATGGTACTTAGACTTCGCTCTTTGTGGGCTGTCAGAAGATGAAAAAAAGAAGAAAATCGTTGAGTGTCAAAAGGTTATATATCGACAGTGTCCTGTCTGTACAGTACAATGTATGTACTGTATAGTACATGAGTACATACATATATAATTACTTTATTATTGTAACGCATATATAGTAAAAAGCTTTTATCTAAAGCCAAAAAAAAATATTAAATTCTTTTATTTAAATTTTAAGGACAATTTATGATTATTTAGGTATTTAGGTAATAAAAAGATCCCATTGTTGCCGGATTTAGAGGGGGCAGTCCCCCTAAAGTCTTGAACAAAAAATATTTCAATAGCGAATTGTATAAAAATAAATATTGGAACAAACATTAACCATTCCCACATGTTCTACAAGATATTATGTATATTTAACAAAAACAAACATTTGCCGTCTATGTAAGGTCTTTGAAATAAATTATACCACACAAATATGACTAATGGATCATTACTAATATGTACTTAACATGAAAAATGCAAGCCTTTTTTGGCATTTTTGATTTACATGCTCTTCTGAAAACATTCCTTACACATCTCACTGCAATCTTATCAAAATTTGCGCTGGATCGTTTTGGCTTCTAAAGAAAACACAACCAAATAGTTTTTTTTCTTTCAAAAAACATCTCTTTTCAAAGTTTTTTTCTAAGAAACGCTGATTAAAGAAGTTTTTCAAAAATATTTTCTGGAAACACATATTTCGTTAGTACATTTTTTCAAAAATGTCCTGATAGCTTTTTCAAAGACGCTTTGTTGGAAACGGATTTATGAAATATTTTGAAAATATTTTCTTGGAAACACGTTTTTCGAAAGTACATGTTTTCAAAAATGTAGGTACATTTTCCGAAAATATATTTTTGCTAAAACAGTATTTAGAAAATTAAATTATGAACTCTATATAGTAGCTTAAAAAATGTTAATGGAAAAAAGACAAAAGATCCTGCACAAACCTAAACGAACCTTTTTAGTGTTCCGTGAAACGAAACACTTATGAAACGGACGGACACCGAAATCCATCCGTCCGTCCGTCCATCCCTCCGTCAGTCTGCCACAGGCGATTTTCATTGAAACTGTTTGATGTAAAAATTTGAAATTTAGCACAGAGATAGAGTGTAGTGGCCCAAGTATATACGTGTAGTATAAAAAGTTGAATTTTGATTCTGAGGGTTAATTTCAGGGGGTAAAGTGGGACATGAAAAAAAATTCAAGGGCATCGTGTAGGGTATCAAATGAAAGCGTATTAAAGCACGAACTAAACAATATATATGATGTATTTTTAGGCATTTTTTTAAACATTTTTTTGGGAAAAACGCAAAAAAATTGCTGTCCCCCAAACTTATCACCAGAACGATCGCTCAGAAAAATCTGAAAAAATCATGAACATTAGGAATTAGGTATAGATTGAGCAAATATTATCAGCGTTAAAAAATTCTAGCGCGATCAATTGTTATAAACAATTTATTTGTTTATTTACTTATAACTGCTGAACCATTGGTTTTAGAGAAAAAAAATTTTGACAAAAAATATTTCTCACGATGTAAGAAACAACTTTTGTCCTTACACGTCATCAAAAATTTTAAATTTGGCTTTGTCGAAACGCTCCCCACTCAGTTCCGCGTATATGCGATGTGATACGGGGTTGGTGCCGTCGGCGGCAAGTGGCGCGGAAAATGGACGGATATCGGGCGGATGAGGTTTGCTCAGGTTAAGGTTACCTGATGGCACGGAACACTAATTGTGGAAGTATAGCTTGCACTTGACCGATTTTTTAGATTTGATCAGGTTTCCTTAGGTTTGGTAAATTACTTTTTCCAAAAGCCGTTGCTTGAAAAAATTAATATCCGAAAAAATTTAATTTCGAAAAAGATGTTCTCTGAAAAAATGTATTTTTGAAAAGGGCTTTAAACATAAATTTGAAAAATTGGTTTTAGAAAAATTGTCCTTTCGTAAGTATTCGTAAATGAGCAGAAGCCATAAAAAATGCTACAATATTTACACTTTCATAATAATCAAACGATTTGTCCTGTCGCGTGTTAGCTAAGACAACCAACTGTTCTGTTTTTTTTTCAGCAAACTTATTTTTTGATGTTAACTTAGGTACATTTTTTCGGAAAACAGCTTTTTCGAAAGATGCTTTTTCGGAAATGGATCTACAAAATTTTTTCGAAAATGTTAAAAAAAATCTTTCAAAAATACATTTTCCAAAAATTTTTTTTTTTTTTTTTTTTTTTTTTTTTTAACTTTATTTATATATTTATACTAAATTTATATAAACAAATTTTACATAATAATAAAAAATTAAAATATAATAATTATAAATAAAAAATTTCATCCAGATCTGACTCAGCTGATATTGTCCCCAAAACCGCTGCAGTATTTCCCCTCTGTATTGCAATGCTGATCCTCTGGAGAATGAAGCTTTTTGCTTTTTCCTGTTTAATGTTTTTACATATGTCATCAATTAGTTTTTTAGCTTCATCTCCCAGGGGACCAAACGTCTCAACACTAAAAGGTACGAAAATAAACCGATCTTCAAGTTCTTTATATTTGGCTCTCTTCTGTAGTTCTCCGCTGCGTGCAGCTTCACCTGATTTTTGTGAAGTTTTATTTAAATACGAATTTGCAAGAGTGTCCCTGCACGTAGCGTCCCACAGAAGTGCTCGGCCTCTCCTCAATGGCACCAAAGTCATCCCATCAACCCGCTTTCCATCGCCCCGACATATACCAGGCGGCTCTAAAACTGCAGGGAAATCAGCAGTATTTAGAGTCCGTCTGATAATGCTATTAATCATTCTATGTCGAGCCACACGACCTGCACTTTTTTTTGCAGCAGAGACCATGATGGCCATAAATATCTACTGTTTTGCCGCAAGTACAGGTATGTGGCTCACACACAGGTTGACCAAGCCGTAAGGCAATAGAAATGCGGAAGGAAGAGCGGTCTAGAAGATTTCCTAATGCAGAGGAAGGCAGGGCTTTGAGCCAAGCAGAACTTTCAGGTTCTTGTAATGCCAAAAGACGCGCCCTATCTTTTGAAGAATTATAATATATTATATTATAATATATTTTTTAGAAATCATAGTTCGTTTAAATTTAGATTATGAACTCTACTGACTTAGAAAATGTCAATAAAAAAATTACAAAAATATCCTGAACTAACCTAAACGAACCGTTTTTGTGTTCGGTCAGGTTTACGTTTCCTTGTGTTTGCTATCACAGATCCATATAGCCTATATGGGTCTGTGTTGCTATGTGACTCTGTGGTAAATTTCTTTCGCAAAAGTGTTGTTTTTTCTAATATTAATACTTATTCGGAGTTTTTTTTTTTGAAACAATGTTTGAAAAAGTGTACTTTCTAAAATCTTGTTTTCTAAAAAAATGTAGTTTCGAAAAGTGATTCAAAAAAATTCGAAAAGTTGGTTTCCGAAAAAAAAATTGAAAACATCCCTAGTTTTCCAATAACTGTATAATCGAAAAAGTTTTGTTTTCGAGAAAATATATTCTCGAAACAACGTGCTTCCAAAAAATGCGTTTTCGAAAAATTTTCACATATTAGTCCAAATGGACAGAAGTTATAGTTAAACAAAATGCTAGAATATTGGTAAGTTTAGATGACAAACCGTTCTGTTTTCGCAAGAACAGGTTTAGATATTTCGTCCATTATGAAATAGTGTATAATTCTTAGAACCCTGAACAATAAAAAAATAATGTCTCACGCAAACTTGCCCGTTTTTTTTTTTTTTTTTTGGTCTATGATTTTGTTTAGCTTGAGGCGACATTGCGCCCGCCCCCATTTTGTTGCCCACTTAGTGGACCATACTGTATAAATCCATACTTCTAATCGAGAAGGGCCTAACATGGGTTGAAAAATTTAACATGTAAAACCCTACATGGTCCGCTTCAATAGAATTCACTGTATATACTGACTTCCTTACACAATACTATTTTTTAGAATATATTTATGGTAACCAGTTTTTTTTTATTACAGTTCTTCGGGATGAATTCAAAACAGTCCCCACGGACACACGTGTAGCCGCTGGCGAAACTGCTTTATTGCAGTGTGGAGCTCCGAGAGGTCATCCTGAGCCAACTTTGATATGGAAAAAAGACGGAAAATCGATGGAAATAGACGGCAGAAGGATACGTATAGTTGATGGTGGTAATCTAATGATTGCGGACGTCAGACAGCATGATGAAGGAAAGTACCAGTGCGTCGCACATAATTTAGTAGGATCCAGAGAAACTCCAGAAGCCAGTTTGAGAGTTTTTGGTAAGTTAAAAAACTGAAATGTACCTACCTACCTATTTCTGCGGGAACATAAATAGCAGGCGCGAAAAAGCAGCAGTAGCTTTTGCATCAGTCATCGTTATATCTACTTTTAAAAGAAACTCTAAGTTTACCTTGACCCCTAAGCCCGACTCTGCCGATAGTGGTGACTGAAACTGGTTTTACAGCATTAAGGGCCTTGACATTTTCATTACATTCTAAAATATCTAGAAAAATGCAAAATCATCCATGACAGACAGTACGGATTTGGTCACCAAAGATTCACAATTGATCTCCTTACAGAGCTGTAACAAAGCTCTCGAATTTCATGGCGAATCCCAGATTGTTGCTTTTGATATTATTTTCAAGGACTTTGATCAAGTATGGCATGCCGCACTCCTCAACAAACTACTAAGTTTTAAACTGACAAGTGTAAGAATAGGATACCTAAGTTTTATATATGAATTTATTTCTGAGCTTTTTCGCACATTTATAAAGAAATGGGCAATTTTAGTATGTACTTTTGACAATAATAGAACTATATTCATTATAGAAACTCGTTTCAAGATGCAAATCAGTTGGCAACCAAGCAAATCGCTGAAATGTCAGAATAATTCATAAGTTTTTAATGACGACTTATTAACAATGACAGGATAAAAACCTGTCCAAACATAATGATCAACTATAAGATCTTAATTTAAACCAGTACTAAATCTTAAAACCTTCTTAGTAACTCTGAATGTAAAAATTTAAATACCAATGTTCAGATTCAATACAGATATGCAAGATATCTGCAAGATTCTAGCAAGAATAGTCAGTTTTGCTGTCATTTGACAGTTCAGTTAGATAGTTACTAATAGAGTTTTCTTTAATTTTCTAAATCTTTCTTTTAAGTTGTGTGGCATTGTTTAGTCTAGTTTTATCTGCTAGGGATCTAGATTGATGCCAAATTCTTCTGAGTCTTCTTTTTGCAGAAATAAGTGCTCTAACTTCTCTGGGATAATTATTACCTTTGGTTCCTGGGATAGTATTAGAAGTATTATCCCACGCAGCTTATTAGATATCTTAAACAAATGGTTCCGCTTCTCTGTCCAGCTGATCTTCGTTTCTTAATGGTAATGACAAATTGATTGTTTCTTCAAGTTGAAGTTTAAAGTTCTGCCAATCTGTTAGCCTATTAGTCAATCTAGGAGGCATTTCCTTTTGTATAATACTGTCACTCAGAGTGAGGACAATGAGAAAATGGTTAGAGTTCATATCCCAAGCCTCTTCTACGTGCATATAATTTATGAACATACTTCGAGATATGAAGAAATCAATTCAATCTGGGATTTTATTGGGATTTGTAGGCCAATATGTCGGCTTGCCAGTTGATATTGTTTCGCATTTGAGTTGGTTAACTGCTCGTAAACGTTCCTTTCCTTGTCTATTTGTTAACCTAGATCCCCACTGAACATGTTTGGCATTGAAATCGCCTCCAATGATGAAGGGAGGAGGGAAAGATTCTAAATATTGTTCTTTTTTAGGAGCATGCTTAGGCGGACAGTAAACTGCAGATACAGTGATCTCGTATGTTTTGGCTTTAACATTTACAGAGGCAGCTTAGAAGTCTTCTAAAAAAAACAAGCTTTATAAAAATTATTATTTTTCTCAATCTACACCAATCTGCATCCGATTGCGAATAAGCGTAAAATCCAACCATATTCAAAATAACAGCATATGCTTTTTTGTCGGGTATTTTTAGAGCTTTTGCATCAACAAACGAAAAGCAAAAGCAAAGCTGAGGGAAATAAGAAACAACGTTTTTTTGTAACTTAAGGACCACAAAACATGAAAATCGGACATGGTGATTTTCACGACTACAGTATCCTCTTTCCAAACCAAATAGAAATTATTAGGATTTAAATGGTATAAAAAGCTAGATAAAGGCCTGCCGCTAATACCAGGATTGCTCGCTACCACACAGCAAAACACCCACATTTCATGCAAATTTCTTAGTGATACATTCCCTATACAATTCAAACAGCACCTGCATGTCTGGTGAAGGGACACCTGCCGCGACGATGCGTTTTGCCTCTTTTCCACTAAAGGTAATATGTATTATAATATGGCATGTAGAGGGCGGAGTCATTTCCAGTTAATTGAGACATCACGTCTAAACAGGTGCTTTTTTAAAATATGATTTATTTAAAAGAGTTAAGCTTTAAGTTTTTACCAGTGAAGTGCGTATATACGTGTTTTTGTTTTTAGATACGTGGTTTATGTAAGTAATTTTTTATTATAATAATGGCTTTTTGGCGACCTTTTGAGGTAGATGAAAGCGAATTATTATATGTTGAATTACCTTCGGTACCAACCGCGGCATCGCCCGTCGAAACATGTCCGGAGTTTAATAAAGATTTACATGTTCAAATTCAACGAATAATTCTAAATATTTACGGCTGTTTCGGTGATGTAAAATACCTGGGAATCCTTCATGATCCCTAGTGGGCTGTCGATCATCTAGGGTACCGGTCAAGTGTGCAGCTAGCCTCGACGCTGTAAATGTCGAGTGAAAAACAGAAAAAAGAAAAAACAAAGAAACAATAAGAGATAAATTCTTGGTCGCGTTTCAGGCTAGGCTACGCATCCAAAACGCTCGTAAAGCCGTCACCCCGGGTTGTGGAAGGCTAGGTAAGGGTTGCTAGCCAAAATAGCCATAGTTCGCCCAATACCAAAGCAGCATTGTCCTCGAACTGGAGGCGGTGTGTCGGCTGCGTTGGGATTAAAAAATTCTTGTTCTATAAAAAATCGTTGTCAAAAAATTCTTTGCGCAACAATTCAGTCAAATCCCGTTGACCAGATAAATTTCGTGTCTTCACTAAGAATGGGATTCTTGCGCGGTACATTGACAAACCATGTGCTCCCAGAGATCATTCGGGACCTGGAAAGCTAACAGAAAATAAATATCGCAGTTAAAGGACCTTTACGGACCTTGCAAAATAAAATTCAACTTGTAATTGGAATAGATTAACTTCGTCGCACAACTCAGCGATTTGGCCGAGCGGCTGGTCCTTGCTACGCGCATATTGGGAGCGGACGACCATCGTCCTCCCGCCTTAGCAACGAGTCCCAACGACACTTACGTCCAGCGGTGTCGCGGTTGTTGTCTACAGGAAATCTAAACTCGTTACTGCGTTACTTTTTTTTTGCTGTTTCACTTACTATTGGAAGCACTATACCTACGTCTTTCTTGCGAGGAAAGTAAAAACATTCTAAAGTTTTATTGGCACAAAGTCCTTTCCTTACTATTACTACTGTCATGGCTGATACCAATTGCGAAAACTTTTATTTTATATGCATCTACAATAAAAAATGGCAAAGTTAAAACTTTTCACATATTTTAACCTCGCTCCATGTCACATGCCGGAAAAGTTATTGTGTTACAAATGCAGTGGAAAACTTTGAGAAATTGCTTTTGAAAACTCATATATTTCCTTTGATGTGTCCTAAAGTTTTTGTTTTATTTTGTGTTGATTTATGAAAATTGTTGTTATTTGACAAATATGGAGTTTTATAAAGAAATATCATTTATATGCAGTTTTCAATTTAAATTATGACTGAATAAGGAATATATACACATATTTTTTTATTGCATAAATCGTTTAAGAAAGTCATTACAAACCCAAAAAAATTATTTTGAAGAAAATTACTAGGATAATTTCGCTACAGAAAATGTTTACTTTTCGGGGGTAAGTGCACACGTGCATCAAAATTACCGATAATTTTTGAATGAAATGTGTTTTTTTATAATTGCAAGAGTTTGTTTTCATATTTTCGCGAAAAAGCCTACTACAACTACGTTGCCACGGGTTATCCCAATGCAAAGAGATAGTTATTAACAATTCTTGACAAAATGAAAGGAAAACATTCGTTGACATTGACTTTTTTGTCTGCTGTCACTCAATAAGATGACGTTAATTGTCAGAATATTACATTTTTTGACGTTTGTTAACAATAAAATCCCGCTTTGACGTTTCGTCAACAATATAAACTTGCGATGCAATTTTCGATTTCTGGCAGTGCTGTTTTCGCTGTAATTTTGCGAAAATTGCATTTCTCTTATAGGAACTTTAACATATGAGGGAAATATTCGGTATAATTTATTACAATTTAAAAAGCAGCCATTTGTCCTTAGTGAATAATGACGTCAGATCAGCAAAAATAGGTGTCAATCTACATGTTAACGTAAAACTTAACCCAAACTCGAATAGGTTTGTTTTCCCCAAAACAGTCAGAGGGGGAGCAATCGAATTTTTCGGGTTGATAGATGAATAGTGC
This sequence comes from Philopedon plagiatum, assembly GCA_963971165.1. Taxonomy (NCBI): domain Eukaryota; kingdom Metazoa; phylum Arthropoda; class Insecta; order Coleoptera; family Curculionidae; genus Philopedon; species Philopedon plagiatum. The sequence goes on along the minus strand of OZ020195.1, from coordinate 68,822,965 downwards.
AACTAGCTTCGGTAAAAGATTCAGTTATATTCGTTTCGGAGCTATTAAACGTCAAAGTCAAAATTTCCGCGATTTCCGTTGAAATCGGGTACAGGTCGCAAAAGTGAATTAAATCGATGTAAATCTTTAGAGGTTATAGGGGACCCGAATCTTTAGAACTCTATTGAAACTGGCGAGGATCGGAAAATGGCAAGAAATTCTTGTGAATTTTTTTTAGGTCGAGAAATGCCACTTGCAGGCCCCTCTTTGATACCTAATATCTCGAAAACAAAACGTCGGATCGAAAAACGGATTCATAACTTTAAAATCTCAAATACTTTCTTTTGGCAATATATTTACCCAAACCTAAGATCACTTCAAAATGGATATATTTGGGAAAAGCCGGAAATTTCCATTTTTGACCCAAATTTGTCACGGTTTTTAATATTTTGTGGGGTCAAAATGGTTCAAATTAAAATCTCATGTAAGTCATCGGAAAGAACTCGTCAAATTACATGGTATCCATATTTTTTAGTTTCTTCATTCTTTATAGGAAGGAAGCAATCGCCAATTAAATTTCGATTTTTTTTACTTTTCTTTGTCGTCGACATCGGTACATTAGAATCACTTTGTATTTTCGCTTATCTAATTTTTTCCCAATTTTTCAACACTATCTTATTAAGGGATACTCACACTTTAAAACGAATACCGGGGGGTCATCCAGGAGCGTATTTAAGGGATAACCGAATTTTCTTGATTTTTTCCGACAAGTCCTATTTTTAACCGACATTATTCCACGCTAATTTTCTTATTTAGTGATTCTTTTTGGGCTTATTTTAGCGCACTGCTAAATAAGCCCTTAGCTTATACAAAAGCAGTGCTATTTTTTCCTACATTTTTAATACAAATTTTATTTGTTTATGATGTCACTATGTGACTAGTTAAGATTCTAATAACGGCTATACAATCTTTAAAGAATCACACTAACGTAACAGGTTATATGTTTAAACTGAAAAGCAAAGAACAAAAAATGTATAAATATTTGTCGTATTTGCTTGCGGCCGTTCGCACCGTAGTCTGTTAAGGCTCGAGTCTGGCTTAATCTGTATATGTAACTAAAACTATATTATTTTTCAGTAAAACCTTTCTTCAACAAGGAACCACAGGATGTAGAAGCATTAGCAGGACAGCGCGTTTTGTTTCGTTGCCTCGTTGATGGAGATCCTTTGCCTAACGTAATCTGGCGGCGCGATGATGGAAAGATGCCCCTTGGCCGAGTGTCTATTTTAGACGACAAATCCTTACAAATTGAAAACGTTCAGCCCGGGGATGAAGGACTTTACATCTGTAATGCGGACAATATTGTCGGAAGCATTTCCACAAAGGCTTCTTTGGTCGTAAATTGTAAGTTATTATATTATAGTATTATTATATTGATTCAATAGGATATATGCATGTATTTTCTATGGTACTGCAACGCACTTTGTTAAAGAAGAAGTGTTGAGTTAAAAACTGTCAAAGATATTATGATGAGTATCTTTGACCACGTACTTACCGCTTGAAAATGAAATGAAAAGAAAATTAAATTAATTAATTACATACGCCAGCGAAAACACAAACAACAGGGTGTCCTGAGCGAAATAAGTTGTAGTAAAGCGCGTACAAATTAGCCCTTAGCTCACTCCACACCATTAGCCCTAGCACACAGTCATAACTTAAAAAAAAACAATTGTGGGAAACTTGGTATGGCAGAGTTCCTTTCAGGAATAAAAAAAGAAGCCCTTTAGCCTCCTCCGGAAAAAAGATAGAAAGGCTCTTTACCCACCGAAAAAACCCTAGGAACAAAAGAATTCCTAGTAGTTAAAGTAATTAAAATTTAATCAATCAGGAAAAAAAAGTATGAAGTTACGTTAATAACACAAAAATTAATATTCCAAGAGAAACAATTAACGAACTAATTGGCAAAATTTAAGTACGTTAATAAAAGGTTAATATTACATTGGCTTGAACTGAATCGCAAAATTTAGGTACGTTAAAGATATAATAATATGAAGTTACGTTAATATAAAAGCGTGACTATCACAAGGGAAAGTAATTATTGAAAACCAAGTTGCAAAATTTAAATTTTAAGATGTAATAATATGAAGTTACGTCAATAAAAAAGAAGTTATTATTTAAAGTCATTGACAACTAAATTGCAGAATTTATCGATACGTTAATAATAAACGTTACTATTAGGAAAAAGAACCTAATCGATTACTAACTGGCCAAGTTTAACGCTAACGTTACGTTGATAATAAAAATTGATATGTAACGAGAAAAATGATCGATAACTAAATCGCAAAGTTTAATGTTACGTTACATTAATAATAATAATAATTAGTATAACAAAAAAAGGAAAATAGTTGATAAATAAATTGCAAAGTTTGAGTAAGATTCACAGTACTTAAAAGAAAAGATAGGCTTAAGCGAAACCAGCAAAAATAATTACAAATTTAAAGCCCTAAGGTAGCTCGACTTACTAGTAAACCGAATCAATGTAAGATACCATAAAAAAAAGAAATCGAATAATAATTGAATTTTAGAAAAAGTTAGATCACTTAAATAAAGAGAAGACATCCCCTATACGAGAAACCGTTTAAAAGAAACTATTCAAAATCACAATATATGTACATCTATAAACAAAATAATAATTGCCAAGGGAGGCAATTGTACCAATGATTGTACATTATGAAGTGTACAATTACGAGCAAGTGTACAACTATAAGAAAATGTACAACTATACGCAAATATACAACTATAAGCAAAAGCGGCTACCAACAATAGCAATTGTACTGACTATCGCACAATGTACATATCTTAAGTTCCATAAAAGCAAAAAAATAACGACATTAAAAAAACGAGTAAAATATGCACGAGCTAATTCAGAAAATAAGCCACGTTGAAACTAAAGACCTGTTCGTTTGTAATGTGCTACGTGATATAACTTGCAGGTCAAAAAGAAACCTTGATAAAAACGATCTAAATTACCTATTCATGGTATTTAGTCCACTAAAGGTCGAATAAAACCTAGGCCTAGTCGTTATAAGCTCGTACGTTGTATTAAGAGGTTGAAAATGTAACGTATGAATTAAATCACAACCTAAGCACTGCAATACCGATGAACAACTCTTAAAAATGATTTAAAATTTTAACGGAACGTAGTCCAGCTAACGCAAATTAAGTAGCGTCTAGTGAGTCTCTAACCACAGCTTATAACAGTAAAAATTAATAGAAAAAAAAACAATCGAGAAAAGCTTAATATATTAATAACAATTTCCTAGGTCTAAAAAGAACACAGAAAGCGGGAGAAGTGAAAGTAAACCGTAATTCAGACAACATGGCAAAAATATAGTGTAAAAAGCTTCGTAAAACTCAAGTCTTAGGCATATACATATTCATATAACGTAAAATCTTAGCAAATTGGTACCCACCCAAATTACTTTAAAATGTTTAGGGAGGAGCCGCGCTGCCCACTGGCGCTAACTACTATAGCAACAACCCACCGGATTTCTCTACTCTCGATCAGCAAACTTTTAAAACGAATAGACAGCTACGTCAAAACTCAAAAGGCACTACTGACAGTTATAACGTCAGTGGAATATAAACAAGCTATAAATTATGTAAAAGTTAAGGAGCAAAATTAGTGTTGGGAATAATCGAATGAATTAAATAATCGAAATATTAGCTCTCGAATGATTTTAATAATCGAATGATCATTCGAAATAATCATTCGAATCAAAAAATATAGCAAATAAAACTACACAAAAATCATCTCTTGAATTTTTTTGCTTGGATTGGCCGTTTTCGATAAAAACAAAAATATGTAAAGTTATACATAACATTATTTATTAGTATAATTTGTTAAAAATAACAGAAAAGTAAGAGATCCATGAAAACAAAAACACTTCTTTCAACAAATTTGGCAACTAGCATGACTCCCTTTTATGCATTAAAAATTGTCACCAAATTTCAACTTTATACTAATTTGCGTCCTCTAGTTATTTAGGAAAACCCTTTTACAAAAATTCAACACCCTGTGTATTAAAAACAAAGTCTTTTAGGACCTATGGACCTATGTTTTGTCTTAAAATTACGTAAGGAATAATACCCTCAAGTTTGGCCACATACTTTACTAACACCCTATATATATAGGATCATTCGAAATAAACAATCATTCGAATGAAAAAATCATCCGAGACCCAGACAATATTAAAAACATGCTATGCGTTGTCGGGAGATGAAATAATGCTCGAGCGATATCGAAGGATCATTCGAAATAAATAATCATTCGAATGAAAAACACATCCGAGACAATCGCATCGTAACGCGGCGGCGGCATCAATTCGTCTCGGCATTCGAAGCGGCGAAAGGCGATTATTATTATATTATAATCTCTCGGCTAAATCATTCGAATGATCGCGCTGACTTCTCGAGATATCTCGAGTGATTTGAATAATCGAATGATCGATTATTTTTCATTCGAGATATCCCATCGCTAAGCAAAATCTCGAAATGCATAAATAATACCGAGTGGTAAGGGGCAAGGACAGTTTGCAGAGGACAATGTGACAAAAAAATAGAAAAATTAATGTGTTCCAATATCGAAGGAAAATGTAAACAAAATACTTTCCGGAACGAAAACGTAAGTTAAACCTATCAATTAGTGATAACTAAACTAAGTGCAACTTCCATTGATAGTGAGAACTTGGAACAAGGCTAAGAAAGTGAGATTCAGGGCCATAACAAAAGAACAACTTTAAATCAGATTAGGGCCCCTATACCACCTCAGCAAAACAAGCTGCTAATCAATCAAACTAGAACTCCTAGGAACCAACCTGGAAACAAGGCGGAAAAAGATTGACTTTAAGAACCGAGCACAAAGTAGCGACGCGTGGTTTAATCTAACGTCACTTGAAAGGGCGCGAAAATGGCGGCTTTTTAAATTGGGTCAAATTACACCCAAAAGTTAAAATAAAAAACTAAATTATCGTACTTAGTAATTTTCTCCAAAATAGCATTTTCGGGTTTGTAATGACTTGCTTAGTCGATGTATGCAATAAAAAATATACATGCATATTCCCTATTGACTCAAGTTAGTCGCAATTCCTGTACTACAATTTTGCAGTGACAGAATATCCACACCATACACAGCTTACACAACACAACTACACACAGCTTACACAACAGCTGATTGTAGTTACTTACTTGTCTAAAAATGCTTTTAGATTTACCTTTAATATCATAAAGTGACCATTAGTTTTTGGAACTATGCAAGAAAAAGAAATCGCTCTCTAAGAATTCTTTTCTGCGACAGTGTATAAGGATTACTCATCTTACAATGTCTAATTTTAGTGTCTCTAAAATGTGGAAATAAGGGTAAATGGTCCTGCAACTACCACTTTTTTTACATATTGTAGATTTTTGTGTAGCTCTGCAAATAACAAAGATAGGGATCCATAACTCTGTCAATAAATTCGATTAAAAAGTATACACAGAACATTGTATTTTTCAGCAAACAAACTCGTGGTAAATTTAGAAGAATCCTTTCAGACATTTTGTTTAAAACGAAAATATTAAAAAAATGATCTTGACATAAAACCACCAAAAGTTCCCAGACTTCGTCGGTAATAAAATAAATTTGTGGAAATCACGTCGCCGACCTTTGCACTTGCTCTCAGAAAAGTTTTAATAATGACTACATTTGCCAGAAAACCTGGACTAAAAGTTTAGTTTGCACTGAACGAACAATAAACTTTAGACTCTTTTTAGCGTTGCAAGTCGTAAAAAGTAATTGAAACTTTTGGCGTGTTTCTTCCTTGATAACTCTTAAAGGTATAACAAAATTCCTGAGCAAACCCGAACAAATACAGATTCCGTTAAAGAACAGGCCCCGGATCACGACACAGAGAATTCTATTCTGTGTCAAAGTCACATGACTAACAAACGATCCATCATATGGCCACTGTCATTAGTGTCAAAATCGCCTAGAATTCTATGCATCGTGATCCAGCAGCAGTTTTATATTAATAGGAATAATTAAAATATAATTTACTATAGTGTTAAAATAAAAATTTATCTAATTTTGACGTATTCACATCTCGGATAGTATAAGACATCCATTGGACGTCCAGACCTGACCCATAACGATCCAGTTATTCATGTATATTTTGAGGAGATTGACGGATGGTCGGTTGTCGTTGTGCATAGGGATGGACAATAAAAGAAAATAAAATATAACAAAACCTGTCTGCAGAAAGCAGAAAATATCCAGTGCACACAGTGTCTAAATCGTCTCTAGAACGTCCGTCCGTCCGATTTTTGGACTGTTCTTGGATATTTAGTTATCGTAGTAGTTAGGTCATCATACTACTTGGCCTTTCCGCAAAACAAGTTACCGAATATATAAAAATTAGAAAAAAGGAAGGATAGTTCTAATGCACTGATAGTACTGGAAGAACTCTATAGGTTCTTACATAATACTGTGAACATTAATTTCTCACCAGACAAAATATATTTATCACTATCTAGGAAAATCGAAACTTTTAATAAAAAAAATATATTAGTTTGTTACTTTAAAATATATTAGGAAAAAATTAGAAAATGATTTAAAAAAATTTACTTATTTATCCACCCGTGTAAATTTATGTTGTGCAAAAAAAAGCGCAAAAAAACTCAATTTTTCCATTTTGCAATTGGTTGCCTAACAGTGGCGGCGCTAGCCCTAATTTTTTGGTTGGGCGAATTGCCGCGATAGCATCTAAAGCTACCGAAATACCGTGGATACTTTTATGTTCGGTGTTCTGATTGGGGTTGGGCAAATGGTCGGACGAGCAGAATTTTCGTTGGGCGCGCGCCCAACCCATAGCGCCGTCACTGGTGCCTAATATAAGACATAGGGTATAGCTTTTTTGGGGGGAGCTACTACGAGGCTACAAAGCTTTTCTTAAAAAAAATAAAAAAAGGTTAAATTGGCATATACTTGGCATTACTGCTCATGTTGGGTTGGGTGAAAAGTACTACTACAGCATCATATTTATAAAATTTTTGCGATATCTTACTTTTTCCAATTTTTTTTACTGTGGGACATTTTAACACCGTATAATAAAACAAGACCCTGAGGCCCTGTTGATTAGGATAGCATATTACAATAAGTACAGAGTTACTAGTTAAACGCTTTTGGGGAAGGGGGCTAAGCCAACAAATCACCCCCTAGTTACACCTATGCATAGAGGGTGCGTAATATCGAACTAACCAATATCTAAAAAAAAACACAAAAGCCATAGGGTACATTGTATTCTCGCAAAAGCCGATTTAACTGTTATTTTTTCATTTTATTGTTGTGTCAAAGGGATTTCTCGATCGAGTTTTGGATAAAATATTCGATGGTGACTTTTCGTCATGTCGCCGGTCATGTTTTAATATACAGTGCATTTTTTTTAAGCGGACCATATAATTAGGGAGCTGGTGCAAGGGCGTACCCAGCGAGAGGCAGACGGGGCAGCTGCCCCCCTCCTAGAAGATGAAATAGCATATGATCTTCGCATACCGCCTCCGTCCTCGAAAATAATATAAGTGCCCCCCTCTAGTGCAGATCCGGGGTACGCCCTAGAGCTGATGGCAATAATATTTCAATTATTTCATCATTTGGCAGATGTTGATTAAAGCAAAGAACTGAGTAAAATAAACAATATGAGCAACCGCCTTTAATTCATTGTCTAAATCAAATGAGAGCTCGTAAAAGATGTAAAAAAAAATAAGTACTGTAAACAATGTCACCTCGCCTGCCTCTTGTTTTAATAAAATTATCTTAATTAAACAAAATTTCAACTGACAGCAAAATTGCTGCTTGCAAAATTTGGTTCATTTGTCTTCGTCTAAACCCCATTTGCGGACATGCTGTAGACTAAGAGATAGGGACGTCAAGACCTACTCATTTTTCAATGAAAATGTATAGTCCTTTTGTGTTATAAATAATATCAGAGTCTGGATGGTGAACCCTGTTCCAAAGATTTTGAAACATTAAGTTTATCGAAATGTAAGTATAACGAAAAGTTGGTATATACCCAAAAACAAAAGTAACCCTTATCAGAATTGTGGAAAGTCAAGTAGCATACGGGGCGAAACAAAAATACGTAAAATTCTAAAAGGTGGTTCGCCAGTCAGACTCTGATATTAGTGACTGATACCGGTTTAACAACACAAGGGGGCTCGAAATTTTTATTGAAAAATGATTTAGGTTTTGACCTAACTCTTAGGGTTGTATTTATAGTTGTTCCTTGAGTATTTCTTAGACTTAGGGGTATGATTTAAAAAGTCACCCATGCTTCAGGAAATCTCAAGGTCTGAGGAATGACTACAAATACGACCGACGAAATAATAATTAATTGATAATAATTACTGCAGTGAATATAAGTTAAGAGAACTTTTTTATGAGGAGTCTTGAGGAATTAAATATAATTGACGCTCTATATTATGTAGAATTCTTGTACCACAAATCATACACATATTGTATACATAGTAATAAAGTTTAAGTTAAGAATACAAATCATGCATGTTCTTCATAATACGTCGTACATCTTTATATGTTCTATATTACCTAGTAATTATTTGTTTTTTCACAGCACCGCCAACTTTTGTTGAACGTCCAAAAGATCAAAAGGCTTCACTTAATGGGGTGGTTGAATTTCATTGTTCAGCTACTGGAAATCCAAAGCCGTCAATTTTTTGGAGTAAGGAAGGGTCTCAAATCCTTATGTTTAGCGATAACTCAAATGGTAAGCAATCTTATATAAGAATTCAGCTAAAATACAAAAAATTGTAAGGAAAATTGGGTTTTCTTTATTATTAAAAGACATTTAAAAATATATAATGAACAAGGAAGTAGTATTCCGAGAAAAAAGCAAAGATTAATGTCAACATAAGACGAGTTGTTCTTGACAATCATTTATTGCACTAGCAGAGCATTTCTCTTGCACTTTTACTACATTACCTATAGACCGAAAGAATTTCCCTAAAATTGATTTAACTCAAAATACGAACTTTAACTCAAAATTAACTAAAATAAATGTTGACTAAAAAATTTGTTATCTGCAGACTTCTTGCACTGAATGGGCAAATGGTTCGTTAAAATGTATATGTCTGAACTTGGGCACTTCTTACAATTAACGAAATAATTTAAACATTCCAGAAGCTGTATTCTACATTTTGAGAGAACGCTTCTCAAGAGAACGTTGCTATTATTAGTTACAACAGTTTTCATACATTTTCATACAATTGTAGCAAATTTTGCTACAAATTGGTCTTGGACGTTTTTGAGAACAAATTGTTGGAAAAAGGTACACAATTGTTGTGAAATGTCCCACAATGTTTTTTCAGTGATTGGCGACTCAAATTAAGAACGTGGCGTCCTCTTCAGCCGATTTGCTAACTACTATAACGGGGAATGCAGGGTCTGATTTAGAATTTCGTCAGGGGGGGGGGGGGGGGGCAAGGTCACCTCGAGCTATACAAAAGTACAGACCAAAAAAACAACGGGCAAGCTTGAGTGCGACATTTTTTTTATTGTTTAGGATTATAAGAAATGTACACTATTTCATAATGGAGGAAATATATAAATCTGTTCTTGTGAAAACAGAGCCGTTTGTCATCTTACTTACTTAATTCTAGCATTTTTTTAATTACTTATACCTTCTGTCCATTTGGCCTGATATATGAAAATTTTTCGAAACCCCATTTTTTCGAACTAATCTGATCTTTCAAAGTATATAACCAGCAATATTTCCACAAGCGAAGAAGGTCCGATAAAAATTTGAACATATTCTTTTTTTATTTGTCTTTTTCTAATGCACTTTTGCCAACACGGATAGAAAGAAATCTGATTTCTCCGTGATTATCAGGAAAGAAAAGATGAATATTGTGATTGTTAAAATATGTTCTGGTGTAAACTGTCCGTGGAACTGACCAAAAGGGTGAATTCTTGTTCAATTGTTTTTTCTGTTATCATTCTCAAATTGGATAGAATATAATTTTTTTTATTTATTATTTATTCTGTATAACAAATGCATTTTTTCTTAAAAACAGTTGCTTCTAGCAACATTAATAAAGGTTACCTTTTTTTAGTAAAAAAGGTGGGGAATAAGAAGTTCTATTCAGAAATTGTGTACACTGAAGCACAAAAAATTGGGACGTTTTAAAATGGCATTTAATACCGCATGTGGCGCCCTCTACAAAATACAACAAATTTAAGAATGTATTTGCTTTTCCCATCCCAAAAAAACCCCTGCATACTAAATTTTGTTAATTTATTTTGTATCTTTCAAAAAATAGGTATCGATAAAAAGGTAAAATAAAATTTTACCATTAACACCCTGTATCTCTCTTATTATCAACTTTTGTACTGAGAAAAGTTAGGTTAAATAATTGATCTAATTGATCTGGCCAGGGAAGCCACTGCTAAGATATGGCCCGTTCGTCTCCAAACACCCTGTATAATTTAGCACCACGTCAGTCCTTACACAAGAGATTTTTTCAATATTGTATTATGCTTTAATTAGGTCACATGCATGTTAATGCCCACGGGACTCTTAGAATACAGGGAGTGCAGAGAGAAGATGCAGGATGGTTGGTATGCAATGCTCTAAGCGTCGCAGGTTCAAATAGCGTTCGTGCTTTTCTACAAGTAAGTACAACTAAAAATTGCTTTTGATGTCCTATAAGAAACTACATAGTGACATTTTCCCCTATAACAAAGTAAATTCCGATATATTAATATCACTTATTCATTTCTGCGGTTAGCAGCGAATGGATGGACGCAGAAAATAATCTATTTATTTTGTACAGTAATGTGCTATATTAATATCCTCACAACTGTACAGTAATGGGTCACTTTACAGCATAGCAATCATTAGTGCTGTGCATTTAGTTATAATTAATGACTAATGACAAACAAGTTTTCAGGTCCTTTAACTTTCTTGGTGTTCCTCTATTCATAAAAAATATCATACACTTTGTATCTTTCCTGGGATTTTACAGTGAGTAGGCTTGAAGAAGCTTCTCGAGCAGCAGTTAATAGTTATTTATGCAATTAGTGCGAAAAGTAAGTAGATTTCGCACGCGACATGTCAAGGGGAAAATCATTCTTCGCACTGTTGCATACAATATTTTTGATATAATCGCTTGTAGGCACGTTTTGTTAAGAGAGAACATAAAAAAATTCCATAATTCCCGATAAACAATGGTTTAAGTAATAACAATAACAAACCAGCTTCTGTTACCAGTATTTATTATCCGTGTCCACAATGTATCAAATATAATCAATGCATCAAGTAGCAGAGAGTCACGAATTCATGCATTGTTACTAAGTGCATATATAAATAAAACACAAATAAATAACAATTCTTAGATCTGTTCGTGTGTGTTGCACAATTGAAAGAGATTGCTGAGGTACACTAGGAGTAGTTTCCTTGTGAGATTCTATCTGTTACGCTTTTTAACATTTTTATGCCACAAAAAATGTTTATTAATATATAAATTGGTAAATAATTTATAAATAATTTTAATATGAAATGCGAAAAACAGTATACGCACCACGTCATAAAATGATTTTACTGGACTCGTATGGCATTTAAGCGACAGCGACCATACTCGTCTAGTAAACTTTCAACAGAAGTTAGGTAATATACTATTTAACAAGATTTAATTTAATTTAATTAATATTACCATGGATTTATTAAGAAAGGATTCGATGTCCGTATACTGTGAGCGTATCGAACGTGAAGCCTTATATTTGTTGTTTGTTATGAAAACATCTTCCTCTAGAGGTACAGTTTACGAACTTTAAGGAAATACGTAATTGAATCAAGAATGGCAGTAGAAAGAGATAAAATAGCATTCGAGTGTTGGAGCTCAGAAGTGTTCCTGTCTCTGCTGGTTGCTTAGGAAAAAGTCTCAACACTCGGTTACACGTACGTCTTTGTCTAATGAACTAGAAAAGAAAAAGTGCTACTTATAGATTTATAAATGACTCGGGGTGACTTTAAATAAACCTTTAGAAATAATATAACCTATAAATAATAAAACCTTTTTAACTTAAATTTATTATTATTTAGAAGAAAAATAAAATATTTTAGGACTTTTATTACTTTTAATCAATCTTGTGATGCTTCTAACGTATTTTTTGTACAAAAATGCAAGGTAAAATAAGATGTGGCCAATATTTACAAATTGTGTTTACAGTGTCGCTTAGAATGGTTTGTTTTGGCTTCAAAGAATGTTAAATCATCCCGTATCCATTCTTAATAAATCCATGAATATTACAGACAAGTTTATATTTATTCCGAAGATTTTATTAAAAAAATTTTTACCTACCTATAGCTGAATCCAGTAGATATTTTGTTTTGTTCGCTCGCCATGCCTATTATTATATTTATGTATGTATCATTTCACTGATAAACTCTACACGACGAATAAAGACACAAAACACGTCCTGCATGCGCCGCACAGTGGTTCCGGCGATAGATTATAAGTCAAAATATTTTTTTCAGGGATCTGTCAGGTAGGCATTGCTTTGGGTTCAAAAAGAACCAAATTTACCTGAACCAATGAAACTTTGGCACATACAAACTAGTTTCAATCGATTTGTGACCTGCAAGGAGTGTGGATTTGAAGTACGAAATAGCAGTTTAAATATAAAAGTGGGTTTTGCTAAAGACCAATTAATATTTAAATCCCTCTTTAAGTGGCCTTAGTAGCGCAGGCCAGTGTAAGTTGTTCTTCACTTGTGATACCAACATTTTATCTTGACTTTTAACTATTTTCTGTTTCTTGTCGTCCGGAAAAGTGTATATAACCTACTTTTACATAGTCTCCTTTTTATGAAGACATATACTTTGTATACAGATACGTCCAGGTTGTCAAGTTATGATAGTTTAAGTAAACTGCTCGTCAAAAAGTTTGCGCAATTGCATTTTTTCGGTCATTTTTACGGCTCTGTGGATCGAAAACGGCTCAACTGCTTTCAACAAATTTTTGGTTTTTAAAGACCAAATTTACTGAAAGGTAGCTTGGAGGATCGCTTTAACCTAATAAGAACCAGAGCTGGGCAAAGCCCTCGACAAAAGGGCTTGAAGCCCCAAGCCACAAGCCCTGTTAAAAAAGACTTGAAAGCCCAAAGCCACAATTCCTTTTTAAACATGACGGGCTTTGCAATTACCAATTCACTTAAAAAGGAATTGGACCGAAAGCCACCAGCCCTCTTGCAAATGATTTGAAGCCCTTTATGGGCTGGAAGCTCTGCAAAAGAGCTTGAAGCTCTTTAAAAGAGCTTGAAGCCCCTTAAAATAGCTTAAAGCCCCTAAAAAGAGCTTGAAACCCTTTATAAGAGCTTGCCGTGATCTGTTTAAATATGACCATAAAAGAGAAAAAAACTCCACCACGAATATAAACCAATTTTATTTCTATGTAAAGGTATAATATAGAGCGTGTCCCATAAAGTCCTTCCCATCAGGCGCGGCCCATAAGGTCATTTGGTCAATAACCCACCTAAAATTTTTAATGATCTACCTAATAAATTATTTTTTAATTTTTTAAAGCCAAAAAAGAATATTTTGTTCCAAAAAAGTGCAAGTTCCATGCGAAAACTCCTCAAGAAAGACAAGCCATCGTCGAATATTATCCAAGCTTGCTCCGGGCTGGGTCGTATTTTAAATTGACCTCATAGGTTGATATGGAGGATATATTCATTAGATTCATTAAAACTAAGAGAGAAACAGACATACGCGCTTTAAGAAGTTAAAAAGAGACACAATTGGTCGACGGCTTACCAATAATATCAGGCCACTCCCACTATGAAAATACACTCAAACCGCCCCGTAAAATATACTCTTTCAAAACATTTGGTTCGTAAAAAGAAAAACTAATTAGGTAGCTAATGTGCGCATTGTATTTGCATTGTATTAATAATATTAATTAGCGGCTAAACATAAAAAATTATAAATACGATTTCTGTCAGGCCAGAGCTAGGCATAAATTTAACGGGCATCGGACGGGTTTTCTTACATTACCAGCGTAGTCCAGTGGTAGAGTCTTGGCGAATTGACCAGAAGGTCGAGGGTTCGCATCTGTGTTGGGGTAAACTTTGTTTTTAATTTTTGGTATTTAAAAAATTAGACCGGCTCTAAAAGGTGTATTGGCAACAAGTTGTTCCTTGATAAAATTAGTATTTTTAAAATTGTTGGCACTCTCATATTTACTACAGCTTGCAGCCTGCAAGTGCGTAGACAAAGATCATATTACTATGTATAGTCGCCAGTATTGTATTTATTAAAGAAAACGGAGTTTCGGCAGCGTTCCTAATTTTATTGTACGAATAATCATACTTTTAGCTCAGAATTTTGTTCTGTTTATTCTCGGCTTTTAGTACAAGGCGCGACCTCTATTGAGGAGATGCTAAACGTATCAAAACGGAAAGCCGCTAGAAATCTACTAATCTACAGTATTAAAACACACACGATAAACACATAGAAAAAAGCCATAAACATCTAGAGTAGTAATGTTCAGTATACTGCAGTACCTATTTGCGGTGTGTATTTGTAGGTAAATAATTTCTAGGCACATTATTAAAAAACCTTCCTTAATTAAATAAGTGTATTTTGCTTGTTGCGTTGATATCACTAGTTGCCCACAAAATTTTGACCCACCTGTAAAAAAACTCACGGGCCGCGCCTGCTTCCCATATGGAAGTTTTTTTTATTAGACCTCGCAAAAAAAATTGGGAAATATTCTGCATGTTTCCAACCAAAAAGATTTTAAAAAATCTTCAGCGTATATACAAGGGAAAGTGTAAAATGTAAATAGGGCTTAAGAATAAACTACCTTTATTGTCCATTTCTTGGAAACTTTAAACAGGCTTTTTTATATAAAGGTTTAGGTTGTTAACAAATTTTGAAGCAATTTAATGTACAGGGTGTCTCAAAAAGTTTTTTTAAAACTTATTATTTTAAATTTTATTATACTTATGCCCTCATAAGCGCTTTTGTTTTTTCTTGGGCGGATTTTGGGACGCATCATCATCACTATCACTACTATAACTTGACATTTTTAAAACAGAAAATAGACTTACTTTGTTTACACCTATGCAATCTGCATAACATGTAATGTAATGTAAAGGTGATTACCATATCGCGCGGACCGGGCCGTTCGCATTTGCGGGGAGTTATCGAAAAAAGTTTATGGCGGCGCCATCGGTGTCGCAGCGCTATATATTTACAGGCGTCTAACTTAAATAACTACAGGTGCTACAATCGACCATTATATTTAAATAATTCTGACAACTATTTTTAAATGATTTAATTTATATTTTAGACAATTTAAAATTCTAGAAATCATTCCTGTTGAGTAATACTTAAAAGATCGTTAAATCCTGTACTCATATTCACGATAAATCATGAGATCTGGCACTCCTGATTCTAAAGAACAAAACATAAAATAACAAATACTCAGTACGTTTTCATGAGGAGTTCAAATCGATTTGAGTACACTTTCCGTTTTGAATATTTAACTGTTTTCATGAACTGATCTCAGTTCGATTTGAAATCGTTTCGAAATATCGAAGGTTGACAGAAATGACAGCTGTCAAGTCGTGGGAAGAGACGTCAAATTTTAATGTATTAACCTTACTTTTTCTTTGTATTGAAAGTAATAAATATGGATAAAAGGAAATCAGTTGTATTTGCTTTGGTAACTGTTCAATTTTTATTATGCGTGACCTACATATTTCTTAAAGAAGAAAATGAAAGTACAATTAGGCGTCAGAGGGAAGCTGCGTTTATGTTTCAACAAATTGTAACAAACGCTTCATATTTTAAAAAAACCCGAGGTAAAATAAAAAAAACCATTCGGAAGAAACAGTGGTGGATTAAAAAAAGGACCAGTGATTGGTGGGACCGAATTGTACAGCGACATTTTACAGAAGAAGATTGGCTTAGTAACTTTAGACTAACTTCAACAACATTTAAGTTTATCTGCGAGCGACTTAAGCCCTATCTGCAGGCAGCGGACAATTATGTGCGGAAGCCCTTATCAGTCGAAAAGAAAGTCGCTATTGCTTTATATAAACTTGCATCATGTGCTGAGTATAGGGTGGTGGCTAATCAATTTGGTACTCACAAATGTATAGTTCATAAATGTGTTTATGCCTTTTGTGAAGCTGTTAACGAAGAATTTATGAGGGAATACCTAACTATGCCAAATGACTTCGAAGCTGAGGAAGTTAGTACATCCTTCGAAAAGATGTGTGGTATACCAAATATAGTGGGAACAATCGATGGAACTCATCTACCTATTTTACCTCCTGCAGAGGGATACAGAGACTTCGTCAACCGTAAGGGATGGCCCTCCTATAATTTATTGGCTGTTGTTGACAATTTATATCGGTAGGTATACAATGACCTGTATTTAAAAGTTTGACAAGTATGGTTAAATCAGTTTATTGGAAATAAAATATAACCCCCTCATTTACTAACGAGGTTTAACATTTAGTCCCCATAACATGGAGATATTAGTTAGCCAAGTGTGTTTTCAGTGTCATTTTAAAATTTCTGTATAAAACATCCCTTTAATTTGGCTATTTCTGCAACATGTTTTCCCAAGTAAATATTTTACATTTCTACATGCACTGTATGTAGGTAAAACAAAGATTTTATACACAAAATATATATGGCAAGGAATGGTCATCTCTTGTGCAAGGACAGCAGTAATAAACTTTATTGCTGATTTAAGTATGTTAATGTGGCATTATTTTTACATTTTAGGTTTAGATATGCAACATGTAAACATCCTGGAAGCACACACGATGCAAAGGTTTTAAAAGATTCTAATTTATTTAAAAATGCTGAAAAAATGCTTCCCAAACGATATAAGATGATAAATGGACAAGAAATTCCCTGCATAATTCTTGGTGATCCGGCCTACCCTCTTTTACCATGGTTACTTAAACCATATAAAGGCAATGTGTCTCCAGAAGAGGAGTCATTTAATGTGTATCTTAGCAGAGGTCGAGTTGTAGTGGAGAATGCCTTTGGTAGACTAAAAGCACGCTTTAGATGTTTGTTAAAGCGCACCGATATTAATTATAAATTTGTACCTAAAGTGGTTTTTACCTGTTTAATTTTACACAATATTATTGAATGTAGAAAAGATAAATTTGTGGAAGGTTGGTTAGAGGCTATTAAAGAAGCAGAAATACATTTTGCACAAACAACTAAAAGTGCTACACGAGAGTTTGACAATTTGGATGGAGCTGTCATCAGAGACACCCTTAAAAATTATATGCTAAAATATCCTCTTAGACAATCTTCATTAGTATAAGTACTTAGACCTTAGATAAAAGTATAGTAAAATAAGTGTTTGTGTTTTATCATAGTATGTACAGTCATGGCCAATGAAAAGTTTTATTATTCATAAGCAACATCATTGAAATTAAAACTTTTTTTGGCCAGATGACATATTCAATTTAATTTATGTCTATTAATCAATAAAGGTGTATACAGTACTTATGAAAGTATTCTTTTTTCTGAATGTTAAAACAGTACTTGGGTTAACTTGATCGAGCACATGATAAAAATAATATGGTCTCTGGAGATAATAAATTGTCTGATGACTTATAGTTTGCGTTAAGGCTTAATGTTTTACCATAGCTACTTAGTACAAATGAAAGCAGACATTATTTTATATGTCAAAATATACATTGTTTCGGGGCTTCAGAAAAATAATTGGTCTACATATGATTGAAAATAATATTTATTAAAAAAAAAACGGTACCTAATTAACTATTTAAGTAACAATAAACATCACTTTTTTTGTTTCTTTTCAACAGGCTCATCGTCAGACGAGTCTTCTGGTCCTGATTGGGGATTGTGTACGGGGTGGCTTGTAGAAGGTTGGGTGTGGGGCTTGTGGGAAGGTTGGGACTGACTGCTTGGATGACCAAACATTTGTTGAGGCATCATCGAGGGCATCATGTATGGAAAGGGAAACGGATTCTGCTGGCTCTGGCTGAGTTTTTCCATTGCTGACGTAAATGTGTTGAGAATTTTGTCTAACTCCTCCGATCTTCTCTGAGCTGCCCTTTCTTCAGACTCTCTTTGTTCTTTAAAAAACTCGCTTAAGAGTAGCCTCTGTTGCCGAAAAAACTCCTCGTCACTGTGTCGCTGTTGCGTTGCAGACTCTCTACTTTTATAAGTTTTCTTTAATACTGGGGTAGGGCCTAACGACTGGACAGTTGGTATATTGTCGGATATTTCCGAGTCTGTTATGTCGGGATCAACAGCTATCTCGATATCCTCACCACTAATTGCTGATGCAGGACGGCTACCCAAAATTTCCTCTAGCAGCTGAAATTGCTCACATTCCATCCTGTTGGCCCCACTTTTCTCATTATGTTTCTTGACGTTGTAATATTGGGATTTTAAAGCCTTCCACTTGTTTTTGATTTGTATAGAATTTTTAGTTTCTATGCCTTGCTCTTTTAATTTGTCTTCAACGAGTTTGTAAATTTCGGCATTTTTATACCGTTTGCCGTCAAATAAATTATGAATATTTTGGTCTCGAAATATTTCCAGTAAAACGGTGATCTCGTGTGGTGTCCAGATGTTTCTAGACGTACTAGGACTGGATGCTGGCGTCTGCGAAGTCATAACGATAACAATTATTGATCTTCCGATAATAAAGCTTATTTCAATTGATTTATTATCAACTGCACTTCAAGAATATAACAACAAAAAAATAAAATATAACGTTTCATACAACAACGAACAGCAAAGACACAATCACTTTGGAGGTTATGGTTATAAAAAGGCGTCACCGGCAATTTATTTGACATTTGACGTTTCTGAAAGATGTAACGCGCAAGTCCATTTTCAGTTCACTACGGAGCGGCGTTTTCATGATATTCGATCCCGATACGATCCCAAAATTTGCCGAATCGACCTTGAAACTCGAAACGATTTCAATACGGGTTTTCATGCAATATTCAAAACGGAAAGAGTATTCAAATCGAATTCAAATCCTCATGAAAACGTACTAACTATTACCGATTGTGTCAAGGGGATAACCGGGGATTCCTCGTCTCTTTGCGGCTCGTTCGCTCCTCTATCTTCTATACTAATATACAGGGTGTTACAAAAGATGTTAAGAAATTTTAAGGGCAGATTCTAAATTCATCTAAAAATATGAAAATAAGTTTATATAAACATGGATCAAACGCTTCTTTTTCGAGGTACAGGGTATTTAATATTTCCACACCTCAAGTATTCCGAAGAGTTAGGAGAAATATGCGAAGACGATTTAAAGCATGTATTGAAGCACGGAGAAGCTATTTCCAACATCTACTGTTATAAACTTAAATCAAAAAGCACTATTTGCTGAACAAAAAATATGTAAAAAAAATCATTTTCGTTATTTGTTTTTATTGTAAGAAATAACTTAATTTTGATCTCGTTCGTGCGTCAGAACAAAAAAGGTCAAGCGACACTTTTCACGCAGAATTAATTGGACTTTGAGGGAATGATATCTATTTTGCAAAAACATTAATTGTAATAATTATGACTGCATTCTCCATTCTCCATATCCAGTCGGAACCACTATGCGCCGCCAACCACAATGCTGCGAAATACAGCATAACAGCGCAACTTCGGCCTAATGTTTTACGGCGTAGGCTTCTGTTGTTACTACGTCTCTAGAGGCCACCTCCCTGTTTTATAATGAGCGATGTTTAATCTCTATTTGGAGGGCGAATTTGATCCCAAAAAAATTTTATTCCTTTGGAGGAAAGTTTCTTGAATAAAGAAATTTTATATTTTGATAATTAAAAAATGGTTGATAAGCCCAGATATATTCTTTGCAGCAGAAATATACGAAATAGGCAATAAAGAAATAATGTTTATATCCTAAGCAATTGTGATTTCCCTAGCCATGGAAAGGGCGATATTAGATTTATATGAAAAACAGTGATACGAAAGTATTTCTTTTCAGTAGGTACTAAAAATGTTAAATTACGGACCTACACCATCAAACATTCTTATACACGCTAGAAACCCATTCTATTATAATTACTACAATTTCCGTGGTCGCGTGTTGTAATTCCCTATTTAGCTGGTGTTTAACACACAACTGAACCCCATCCATCATTGTTTGAAAATAATAGGGTTATTATTTGTTATATTGAAGTTTCCGCTTTTCCGTTGTAAAAGGGCAATACAGACCTTTATAAAAGTATTGATTGAATGATTGATACGTATGGCATGAAGAGATTTATAACAACCTCCCATGGCATCATTTCTTTCCTATAGTCAACAATCCTAATTTTGCAATAACTTTCCATATGTGAGCCCGTTATTTCCCAAGTAGGGTATGTCCAATTTTTTAATTTTTAACAAATGGAGAAATAATAGGTACAATTTTATTTCGTTTAATTTTTAAGTTAGGTGATTTAATTCTAAATAGCACGATTCTTTAAAAATTATGTTTCCTTATTTTACAATATTAAATCTTATTTAATATAGTGGGATAAGAATAAATCAAACATGATGTAAACATATATGCAGTTTAACAAAACAAAGTTCAAAAAATACTTTTATTGACCCATAGGCAGTTATAGGCCTCTATTTTGGGGCGGGCTTTAGCCCCTGGATTTGTATTGGCGGCTATGCCACTCAGTTGGATTTGGGGGGCTAATTTGAGATTTGGGGGGCTTAGCCCCCACCTAAAAACGCCTATGTATTGACCGTAATACAAGAAAAAATTAAAGGAAACACTTTTCTTTTATTTATTACTATACTACCCAATAAGGTCCTGAGCTACTATTTTTCAACAAAAAAATTATACAAAAGTAAGAATGAAAACAAATCTCTTCTAGAGTATATTATGTCGCAAAAATTTAGCTAGTCGACATATCCGGAATCAGAGCTGAAATTAATTACAATAATGTATTACTTTTGTAATCGATTATTTTTGTAATCGATTACTTTTGAAATCGAATTTATAGTGTGCCTATAAATATCTTGCATTGATTTTTTTAACCAAAGTCATTGACAAATTGGCCATAAATGAAATCAAATACTTTTTGGAATAATTGTTTTAAGCAATTATTAAGAAATTTTTGTCTTTACACCTTACGTATATAAAAATACTTACGTATGAAGTATCATTTTGAATTTTTTAATGGAATTGTATTTTTGATTTTAAATATTTTATTTTCTAATATTAATTCTGTTTTTCTTGTGGCCAAGCAAAAAGTACTCAAATTGTAATCAGGTATTGTGATTACTTTACAATTACATAAGTAACATCGTAAAATGGATTACAATTCTTACTGGTAATCGGTAATAAATAATCGATTACTTTTTTAACCCAAGTTATTGTAAACAAGAATCGATTTATTTTTTGTTGTAATTGTTTCAACTCTCTCCCGGGATTTACATACACCACTGTGTCTTTAACAGCAGCATGATTTCGTTAATCTTTGTATTTTGACCTGCCTCTTACGTTGCCTATTTACAAAGTTTGACATAAACCATTTGTAAACAAGATATAGACCACCTTGTAGAACACGTTCCTGGTACTAACTGAACATCTCAAAAGCTGGACTTAGGCTCGGGTTTGCTGATGTATTTCCATGCATATAAAATACGTACATAATATATCGCTGAAAACGCATTAGCCACAATATTTTCCATATATTTTTAAATATAACATTGAATGTCGTTATCAGGCAGTGATGGCGGTTTACCAAGGACTTTTGAAACTCTAAAAGAAAGCTTCTTGGATAAATGTGGCTAAAATAAAATCCAGGATATATTATAGTATATGTAGAGATGTGCCATGAGAATGTTCTCAAGGGAATATTTCCGGAGAACGGTAAATTACCGTAAATATTTCCCACCATAAATTCTCGAGAATTTGTGATTTTAGAAAAAAATATAAATTACTGGAAAATTACCGAGAATATTTCCGGGAACGAGAATGTTCTCGGTAAAATTCATATTCTCGGAGAATTTACAGAAATTTAAGGTAATTTATTTTAATACCGCTATTGTATCATAGATAGAGCTTGGAGCATCTTTATTTCTTTTCTTGTTTAGACATGTTATTATTCTATACAATGCGTTTCTAAGTTGTGTTCCATTTATAAATAAAGCTACTCGAAAATAAAAATTTAAAGTGTCTTTATTTTGGCTAAGATGTATAATTACGTTAATTTACAATTTAAACATTTTCTAATTTAGGTATTGTGCCATCTCTTTATTTTTTCAGATAAAATTATTGTAAAAACTACTTTGGGTACAAAAATATGTTCTTCTAATTTATGCAGTCAAACAAAACATAAAATTCTCCAACATATAAAATAAATTCTCTAAAATTTCCGATAAATTCTCATTTTTCTCAGAGAATATTTCCTAATAATAAATTCTCGAGAATGTTCCATCTCTAAGTATATGAATACTAAACCACATAACACCCAAAATATAAAGGTAACTCATATGAGAGCACATGAAGAAGTTTTACACACAACCAGATATACAAACGACAATGAGGCGGTTTAACACTAAGGGCGCAAGTACTAATGTTCGCATTTTAGATCAACAGATGGCAGTGAATAAAAGAAACATTATTATACATGCAGGGTTGACAGGTGTACCGACATATCGGTAGATCTATCGAGTTCTTCTATAATCTACCGACCTACGGATTTATTCGTAGAATCTAGCTATAACTTGATAAGTGATAAGCAGTTTATTTGGTGATTTGAATTTGGCATTTACAAATGAAATGTAACATATATATATATATATATATATATATATATATATATATATATATATATATATATATATATATATATATATATATATATATATATATATATACATATATGTTACATTTCATTTGTAAATGCCAAATTCAAATCACCAAATAAACTGCTTATCACTTATCAAGTTATAGCTAGATTCTACGAATAAATCCGTAGGTCGGTAGATTATAGAAGAACTCGATAGATCTACCGATATGTCGGTACACCTGTCAACCCTGCATGTATAATAATGTTTCTTTTATTCACTGCCATCTGTTGATGTAAAATGCGAACATTAGTACTTGCGCCCTTGGTGTTAAACCGCCTCATTGTCGTTTGTATATCTGGTTGTGTGTAAAACTTCTTCATGTGCTCTCATATGAGTTACCTTTATATTTTGGGTGTTGTGTGGTTTAGTATTCATATACTTAGAGATGGAACATTCTCGAGAATTTATTATTAGGAAATATTCTCTGAGAAAAATGAGAATTCATCGGAAATTTTGGAGAATTTATTTTATATGTTGGAGAATTTTATGTTTTGTTTGACTGCATAAATTAGAAGAACATATTTTTGTACCCAAAGTAGTTTTTACAATAATTTTATCTGAAAAAATAAAGAGATGGCACAATACCTAAATTAGAAAATGTTTAAATTGTAAATTAACGTAATTATGCATCTTAGCCAAAATAAAGACACTTTAAATTTTTATTTTCGAGTAACTTTATTTATAAATAGAACACAACTTAGAAACGCATTGTATAGAATAATAACATGTCTAAACAAGAAAAGAAATAAAGATGCGCCAAGCTCTATCTATGATACAATAGCGGTATTAAAATAAATTACCTTAAATTTCTGTAAATTCTCCGAGAATATGAATTTTCTCGAGAACATTCTCGTTCCCGGAAATATTCTCGGTAATTTTCCAGTAATTTATATTTTTTTCTAAAATCATAAATTCTCGAGAATTTATGGTGGGAAATAATTACGGTAATTTACCGTTCTCCGGAAATATTCCCTTGAGAACATTCTCATGGCACATCTCTAAATATCCTATAATATATCCTGGATTTTATTTTAGCCACATTTATCCAAGAAGCTTTGTTTTAGAGTTTCAAAAGTCCTTAGTAAATCGCCATCACTGCCTGATAAGTACATTCAATGTTATATTTAAAAATATATGGAAAATATTGTGGCTAATGCGTTTTCATCGATATATTATGTACGTATTTTATATGCATGGAAATACATCAGCAAACCCGAGCCTGAGTCCAGCTTTTGAGATGTTCAGTTAGTACCAGGAACGTGTTCTACAAGGTGGTCTATATCTTGTTTACAAATGGTTTATGTCAAACTTTGTTTTGTAAATAGGCAACGTAAGAGGCAGGTCAAAATACAAAGATTAACGAAATCATGCAGCTGTTAACGACACAGTGGTGTATGTAAATCCCGGGAGAGAGTTGAAACAATTACAACAAAAAATAAATCGATTCTTGTTTACAATAACTTGGGTTAAAAAAGTAATCGATTATTTATTACCGATTACCAGTAAGAATTGTAATCCATTTTACGATGTTACTTATGTAATCGTAAAGTAATCACAATACCTGATTACAATTTGAGTACTTTTTGCTTGGCCACAAGAAAAACAGAATTAATATTAGAAAATAAAATATTTAAAATCAAAAATACAATTCCATTAAAAAATTCAAAATGATACTTCGTACGTAAGTATTTTTATATACGTAAGGTGTAAAGACAAAAATTTCTTAATTGAAGACACCGGTGCAAAAAGGAGGTAGCTCCATTTTTATAAAATTTTCAGGAGACAGAAAAAACTTATTTTCTTAAAAAGACAAATTCTAACGTACTTTTTATAAACGCTATTTTACAGTTTGATGGAAGATGCGTAATGTCTTAAAGTTTTACGTTTTCTAAATATTTTGGTTTAAGCATAATTTAAAAAAATATATAAAGGAGCTGCCTCCTTTTTGCACCGGACAGCGATATAAAATCTGTCAGCCCCTAAAACTAACTACATACAACCAGCGGATACGTATTTAGTGCCCGTTTACATGAAGATATGTATTTGTGGCGCTTTAGTGCTAAAGGACCGGGAGTAAAGATGTAAATCAGGATTCGGTAAAGTCAGATTCATTCAAGGTTGTTGAATAATAAATTCATCTTTAAAAATGGCACTGGAGCTACTGTATGCAACTTTTTGTATGTGTATTCCATTACACGGTAAGAAGAGACAGCAAACTTTCGTTTTTTTTTGGATGAAAATAGTTTTCTTAAAAAATCCACTAAAATGGTCACTTAAAAGTTTATCTTCAATAACCGGAACTCCTTCAAAGTTGCGACACGTATTTTTTTCCAGGGGTACCCATTCTTCTGGTAACACTATTCTTTCTCGCTTTTTTTTCTTTTTTCTTCTTTCGAGTTTTTCTTTCTTCTTTCACACAGTTATTCTCGATTTTAACCACAACATAAGAATTTCCTTCAGCTTCCGTTTTTTTCGCCACATTTTTTTTCCACGACCTTTCATCTCTAACTAATTTTTTGCTAACTTTTTTACTTTTATTCTTTCATCACTGTCAGTCATTCTCGGTTAGGGTAGAAATCTCAGCACTTTTGTCTTCTGACAGCCCACGAAGACCGAAGCCTAAGTACCATGTACCGGGGTGTACTGGGGAAGCCCGACTCACGAATTAAACATAGAAAATCGCCCACCACTAGGTCGGGACAAAAATCAGGATCGTTGTCCGAATCATCAAACTGTTCACATGACCTACTGCGAGACATTTTACTGATTTATAAAAAGAAAGAGGAAAATGATTGGAATTTACTTTTGCTCAACTGATGGTAAAAAACGGTCCACAACTGATAGTAAAGAATGCTCAAAATATGCCAACAGCCTAACACAATAATGACGACACTACTTCTTTATTGTTTGCAAATCCAACATGTGTTAATACTACAAGTGCCGCATCGAAGCGGCAGAAATATGATCTAACTCGGTGCAAAAATGAGGTAGCTCCGGAGCTGCCTCCTTTTTGCACCGAATTAAAGTAGGAGGTATAGGAATATTCCATATAACCCTGGTACAAATGAAAGAATCTAATATAATCATCCGTAATCTATCTTCGTAGTTTAAGGGTTTAATCGTTTTAGAACCCTTGTGATTACTTTTTCCATTTCCTCGTAAAAAACCTGCGGCCGGACCACGTCGATTTATCGAATCCTATCGTGGACTGATGTCTCCTTGTGAAAACCTCCAGTATTAAGCGATAAACTTAATTAGTTTGTCACGAAAGAACTTTCCATTCAAAAAGAATTGGTTTCACAAAATGAGATTATTTTTATTATATTATCATTTTTAATGCAGCAGTTCTATCAACACAATGAAATGTCGAGTTTCTAAACAACTAGACGAAAAACCCAAATTGGAATATTTTTTTTTTGTCAGAAAGACAAAAGCGCCTGTGCATGGAACCATGTAGGGAGGCAAAATTTTTAATCCGCATATTAACTGAACAAACCGTTTTATCTTGCATAACTTGCGAGGGCAACACGTTTTCAGTTACCTGAATTGCGCTATTTACGCGGATTCCAAGAGTGTAAACAATAGTAATAAAATTCACAGGTGAAATTGATGTGACATGCGTTTCAGCCCCAGGGATGTATTCAGTGGATGCTTGAGTTGACTAATATTAGGACCTCGTACCAAAAAAACGTCGACAGTCGAGTTTTGAGAAAATTTGCAAGAAGGTCGTCAGTTTAATTTCAGCAAACGTGTTCCTCCACTCCCCACAACTTTTTTTTATAACAGTTCAAACTCAATCTTCCAAAAACTGTATTTTCAGAATATTTTATTTTTGAAAAATCGGTGTTTACTTAATGGTCTTATCGCCTTTTCCTACTTCAATGGATATCGGCTCAGTAATGCTGACGTTACCAAGGCAAAGTCCAAAATTATTGGTGTTTTGCACTTTAACGTGACATTACCTAAATTATGTAAGTATTAACGATTTTCGGACATTAGAGGATATTACAATTTAAGGTCTAAGGATGCCCTATTAATAGGACGAAACATATTGTCACCTTATAATAAGTAATAATAATACTTATTTACTGAGACCGTGATTTTTTGTTAATTTATTTATTTATTAATCTCTGATCTGATCTCTCCCCAAACTAAGCCTCCTTTTCCTGCTTTAATATATAGGCGGAAGTAAAACAATAATGATATTTATCCTACAACCTATACTATAAGTTGCGCTAGAGATATACTGCCGAGTTAAGATAAAAGGCAGTACGTGCAAAAACAATGATTTGGAGTATTGCGATTTTAGGTTTCTTGCTTCCCCACAACTTATTTTTAATTTATTTTAAGTGGACAAGTATGAAGTTGTAGTGCTAAATACAACTTATTTTTGTAAGAACTAAGTCATATTATTACTTTGTCTTTTATGAAAATTCATTTCTTACCGCTGTTTGCCTGTGTTATCGGTAATGATATGGTATGTGTAATAAACCTAGAAATAGCCTTAAAACTATTTTAGTCAATAATATTTATTTAAATCACCACTATCTATCTTAAGGTTACCTACTAGTAGGCAGCAAGTATAATAAAATTAATGCTTGAGGCTATCACAGCATAATTGTCTATAGCATTTTTACACAGCGAATCGGATTGATCAAAAGTTTATTATTAAATGCGGTTAGCCATAGGATATTTTGTAACGGTTTAGTGCAGCTAACATAAAGGCAAAAGTATAAAGATGGATAGAATAATACCGGAAGTCGCAGACAGCTACAGTTTTGTACCCATTTAAAATATAGGTATAACGGTTTGCACAGATAAGGCCCATTCTGATATTTTAACGATGTTCAATAATTTATCTGTCGTACATTAAAAAATAAGTTTAAAAAAAACTAAGACCCGGGTATTCAAAATAATAACTGAAAAGTTTGAAACAAGTTGGGTGTGTGTAACTGGGATTTATATCCATAGTTATATTACAAATTGTTATATACTCTAATAGTACTGTCGTTTTTCGTTTTAGAAATAAGCATAGTATTTTTACGGTCGCCTCTAAGACCATTTCTAAAAGGATGAAACTTTCAGTACATATGGTGACAAAGCACAAAAAAAAAATCTAGAGGTTTTTACAATTCGATGGTTCCTTCGTAGGGTTCGGCATAGTGTGGGCCTCTTCTGGAAATGCTGCACACATAAAGTAAAGTGTCCAAGAAACAATATTGGCGCCTTTAGATGCGCTTGTTTTTGCTTAGATATTAGATAAATACATATATTTTCCCGATAACTGAATGAATAATGAATGGCGAAACCAACGAATAAATGAATAAACATGTAAGAGAATAAACGCATCGACGAAGCAACGGAAAAACGAATAAATAAAAAATATATAGATAAGAAACTAAATACCAAAATCTTTTTGTTCAAAACGAAATCCTATATTTTACAATTTTCCCTTGTTACTACCTTTTACGGTTAATAAAATTAATTATTTTTTATAGGTGACATCGGTGGCTGACTTACCTCCTCCTATAATACAGATAGGGCCAGCCAATCAGACTTTGCCTTTACATAGTGACGTAACGCTGCATTGCAAAGCTTCCAATCCAGAAGGTGACGTACCTGTAACCAGATGGTTAAAAGATGAAAAACCGCTCTTACCAGAAAATTTACCTAGCCGATATACATTGAGCGGTACTGGAACCCTTGTTATTGATGGTAAGTAAAGGAACCAAACGACATTTTGTTCAAATGAAGATAGTACTGTCAAACGACGGACGTAGCCTACTCAATAAAATGTTATTTAGAAAAGATCCAAATCCCATTCCTTAAATTACTTTTAAAATATGCAGATAAGCCAAACGCTGATATACAGGGTGTCCAATCTTCGACACTTTTGCAGGATATCTCGGTTATCTTTAAAGATAGAGAGCTGCGGTTTTCGCAATACGGTGCTACTTTTTCGTGAAACGTATGATGCTACTAACAGAATTTTCATAGCCTATTCGTTTCGGAGATACAAGGCGATTTTGAAAATGTGTCACTTTCAAGCACCCTTCGTATCTCAATTGCCTTTTAACTTATCGGTAAGGTGAAAACTGATTATTATACAATTTTTTGCGTAGAATCCAGTGGCGTCAATTTTTTTCTAGAAGGAACAAATTTGAAAATAGAAACCAAAGTTGCATTTTTTTAATTGGAACACCCTGTATATTTTATTTTCATTCGATTGCTTTTTTAATAAGCTTTTAAAAAATATATAGATATATATTTAAATCAATACCTAAATCTTGCCCAAAAAGGAATCCTATGTTTTGCAGTTTTCCCTTGTACCTAACATAACTGAATCAAACTTTGAATAAAAAAAATCACTGTTCCAAACAAATTTAGATAAAACAGGAAACAGATGTTTTTTAGTAACTTTAAAATGTAAATGTAACAGTAATCTTTGTTTGTATTTTATAAATCACAAAAGTTGCTCAAAAATTATTACCGTTTTCTCTAACACAAAACTCCCACATTTTACTTATTCGTCGTATGGCATTTAAAAGTATGATCGATTGTACATTTTAAAATTCGAGTGTAGTGGCTTCACGCAGTTCTTCTATAGTGCGATGTCGAGACTTGTGAACTTTATTTTGTAAGTAACCCCACAAAAAAAGTCAAGGACGGAAAGATCGGGTGATCGTAGTGGCTATCTTCCTATGCATTTTTCAGGAAAATTATTTTCTAAAAAAGGCCGTACTATTCCAACATTATGGGCAGGTGCCCAGGCCCGTAGTTAGGGGGGCAGGGGGCAGAGTGGGCAATGCCCACTCTGAAAAACACATTTGAGTACTCTAGAAAATCACTAAAATCAGTGTCTTGTCTACTACAAAAATATTACCTCATAAGTTTTTCCCCCTAAAAGTTTAGTTGCCCCCTCTGAAATTAAAACCTGGCTACAGGCCTGCAGGCGCGCCGTCCTGTTGGAAATATATATTGTCTAAGTAAGCCAAGGGAACATCATCAAGGAATTCAGGTACAACATCTTGCAATAAACCCAGGTAACGATTTGCTGAAAGGATTCCCTCATAAATTATAAAAATAGTACAAAATCTTTTCAAAATATAACTGATTAACTAGAAGATCTTAATTCAAACCAGTACTAAATCTTAAACCTTCTCGGTGAATCTGAACGTAATCGTTTTGACTTAAATGGAGCCGTAACTCAACATCTATGGTAGGTCTATGATGTAAATTTTAGTAGGAACAAGATTATATCTCTTTTAACGTCTTATTACGGAAAAACTGCATAAAATACTATATTTAGTATTAAGAAAGACGGTTACCACATTACAACCATTTTAAAGCTGAAATTAAAGTACCAAGTTGAGATACTTTTTTATTAAACTGGGTTTTTGCAAAACTATTGGTCGTAGAAATATGTCTTTGATATGGCCATGTTTGTCTCTTCTTGCTGAATAGGCCTGTGTTTAAAACTCAAAATGTACTCAATTTGAGTTACAACCTTGTATTCGTTGGTGGTGTCGAAATGGCAATATTAAGCGCTTTCTGCATTGGTTTAAAGTACTGTCAGCGACAAAAATAAAATTACATAATTGCTTTATAATATTCGGTATAATTTAAATAATATCCTTTCTAGTCATTAATTAAGCATAAATTAGTTTAAGACAGGTAGCAGTGAACAACAATATTGTTCCTAGATTCTGCTTGCTTGATTCTGATAAGGAATAAAGACAAATTATTTTGTGTTAAAGAGGTTGATTTGTGATTATGAGTGGTATACTCTCCGGAAATTTACGTAATTATATTTATGGTAGGTACTAATTACAGCTCTAAATTCGATAAGTTACCTGATGCATATAATAAATTGCTACCAGTCTTATTATTGATATTATTAGAGCCTGGCAATGTCTCAATGATTTTCGTCTTTTTTGTATTAGGAGTTGAAAATGTAGAGCACTCGCCATTTCCCACTTTCCACTTACTATTGTTCGAATTGTGCGAATAGACACGCCGGTAGCAGTTGAAGCACGCTCTTAAACTTTCTTTAAATCCTTGATGGGTTTACTACATAATATTTACCAAAATTTTACGACTTTGCCCAGATAACACTTTACCTTTTACTTTAGACACGAACTCCATACTGAAATGCACGTCGTGACAGAACATAACTGAATTAAAAAAAGCATGCACTTTTGTTACTGACTGTACCTAACCCCACCGATTCAACCGTTCTATTGCGCATTAATGGGCGGGGCTAACTCGGAGGCAAAGCTATATTTGACAAGCTGTACAAGGAAATTAAATTTAAAAAAATTAACATTACCATTAGTATCAGTAATAAATACGTAAAAATACTAATTTAATACTTTCTAGTGTTTTTTTAAGTCGGTTAATTTTTTTGAAAAAAAAGTATTGCCTTTTTAAATTGACACTGAAGCATGTTTGCTTGTTTTGGATATGTATAATTGCTGGTTGATAGCAAACGAAATCATTAAAGTCATTTGTATAAATAAGCGAATCCTTCATTGCCAGTTCACCTCAATATGTCAAAAACCATACCTATTAACGTAAAATATGAATGGGAAATTTTGTTCTCTATTTTAGTTTTAGCTTCATACAGCCCTCACGGGTAATCTGTTAACCCAATTAACTTGATTAAGTTCTGAATGATCTCCATAAATAGTGGAAAATTGGAACCGATGACCTAAAATAAATTGACTGTTCGGCTAATGATATATTTGCTAATTGGTCAGAAATATAGCGTAGGTCCTACATTAGTTCATTAGTTTATTATATTAAGTGGATTATTTAGGCTGAATAAGATTATAGAACGTACAAATTATAAGGTAAGGTCACCGAATTCCGCGCCCATGCGTAATTTCGTACCCTTGGTATTTTACAAAATTAATTTGCGACACCTAACTGTAAGCAACAGAACTAAAGCATCCGAAGGTAGTCGGTTGTATTGACAATATGAGTACTAGAATGCCACGCCACCCTGTTTTGAAGAAAAAAGTTGTCCAAAGTAAGTTTTTGCTGAAATATTTCAAGTACCTATATTTTATGCTTACTGCAACAAATAATATATCCATTAAAGTTGTTGATTTACTTCATAGTCTTGAAGATGAAACACGATTGCTTTACTTCGAGCTTTTCCACGTGTTTCACGGACTAGCTTGCATAATAGCCCCCTCCCTCGCCCGGAGCGATATCGGGGCATGTTATTTTATTCTGTTACACATGCATCGTTTTCGGATGGCCTCTAATCACACAGAAAAAACTTATGCTATTTTCAATAATAATACTATTTTTGACCACTGTCACACTAGTTATATTAAAGTTAATTAGTTAATATTGTCTTAACAAAACATTACCTATTGAAATAATCGAAAAAAAATTCTTTAATTATGCAATTCAAAAGAATTCCTACTTTGAAAACTATATTACCATTTTTTCAATGACCAAAATGTTATTGCAAACCAACAAATTTATATTATTCCTTAGAGTGTAGAATTGTCAGAGCCAAAAAATTAAACTATCTGATGAGAATGCTTAAATATAATTGGGCAAATTACAATATATTTTATTACACGAACAAGAACTACAGTTTAAATATAAATTAAGTCCAATAATCCTTATATCATGTTAATTAAAATAAACATAAAAGGTATTAGAGAAATAATACAAGATATTAATTCAATGGGTTCTATTATGGGTTGAACTATTACTTCTATTGCTCGCGGACACCCTTTGGAGAGGTTAAAATTGTGATGTTGGTATTTGTTTGTTGAATAGCCGTTTAAGCTTGCAGCCTGTTTGTTTATTGCGTTAAAGGTACGCCAAAACTAATAATCTTTTGCAATTCTGGGGACTGGAGCAACTCATTTCAGTGTAGCGGGATCAAAGTATTACCATGTAAAATCCTATGGCCCGCGTTAAAAAAAATACTGTTTGCACTAGCAAATAACTGTCTTGAACATGTTTTCCAGAAACATATACCATATCGTGAATATGACTATTAAAGAAAAATAACAATCAAGTAAAATATCACGATCCAATTATTCTTAAGAAATTACCCTAATTGCATAGCAATTTGAGGCAAGGTTAGCACTTAGTCTCGTTACATGTCCCTCAAATTTCCGTCTACTATCTATATAGAGCCATAAAAATCTATTTTCAGTCAAATTATTTACCAATGATTCTCTAAATATACTTACATCAAGTCGCATGTAAAGGACATAACACTAGTCAGATATATTAAAGGTGACTTTAGGAAAATCTGTATTTCCACTAACTACTACTGAAAGTTTCCTTGACGGTTTTGAATCCCCTGACATTTCCCTGTTTTACCTGACGGACCGGACGGTGGAAACCCTGAATAATTATATTCTAAGTATTACCCTCGAAGGCGGTAATGAACCAAACAAGTAATTAAAAAAAAGCTCTCTGCTTTTGTAAAAGTGAAGTTTGTGAATCCTGAGTTATAAAACGGTTAAATTTGTTATACAGGGTGTCCGAAAAGTCTTAGAATGGGCAAATATCTTTGCTATTAGTAAAGATAGACACCAAATTTTAGGTGTTTCTTATTGGTTAATAAATCTACTTTTTTATGTAATTTAACATTTTTAACCCGCTTGAGGGGTGACGCTAGAGAGTTCAAGTCAAAAATGTTAAATGCAAACCTATGCCGTGTGGTACTTCATTTTAAAGGTATTTAAAAAAGAAACATTTTACCGAAAACAGGTCCTTATCTTAATTCGTTTTTAAATGGCCAAGTCTTTAAAAATTAAAAATCGTGAAATTCTTTTTTTAATTTAAATGCCTTTATTTCTCTTATTACTTTAAAAGTTGTTCAAAACGACCACCATAATCTTCTTGGCAGTAATAAAGTCGATTTTGGAACTCTGCCAAGAAGTAACTCCTGTCATTCTCGGAAATGTGAGAAGTAAGTTCCAAAATCGACATTATTACTGCCAAGAAGTTCATGGTAGTCATTTTGAACAACTTTTAAAGTAGTAAGAGAAATAAAGGTATTTAAATTTTCAATTTTTTTCACGATTTTTAATTTTTAAAGCCTTCCATGTAAAAACGAATTAACATACGGAACTGTTTCTTGTATGGAGATCTTTAAAATGAGGTACGACACAGCATAGGGTAGCATTTAAAAAAAATTATCTCAATTTCCTAGCGTCAGGGGTTTGAAAAAATTAAATTACATAAAAACGTAGATTTATTAACCAATAAGATACACCTAAAATTTGGCGTCTCTATGTTTACTATAGCAAATATATTGGCCCATCCTAAGACGTTTCGGACACCCTGTATATTTCTAATAAAGGGATAACTTATATTGCTTTGGTGGTTTGCTCCACATAACACACATTATTATTATTATTATTATTATTATTATTAAAGGTAACTCTTACAAGGTAAGATGAAAAACACACACACAACCAGATTTCCAAACAACAGTGAGGAACAGTGAGGGCGCTAGTACTAATGTTCGCATTTTAGATAAACAGATGGCAGTGGATAAAAGAAACAGTTTTATTATACATGCAAGTTGCCTGGTGTACCGATGCATCGGTAGATCTATCGATTTCTTCTATAATCTACCGAACTGCCGATTTAGTCATCACAAAAGCAGTTTATTTGTTGATTTGAACTTGGTAGGCATTACATTTATATGGTTAAAATTCAAATAAATAAATAATTCTTTGCTGGTGAAAGAAAAGACCGCAAAAAAAAGTTCCAGAGAAAGGTACTATTTTTGATTCTGGTCTATCGAGTTTTCTGACGGTATTTTCTGTATATCTACTAGCAAATAATTTATATCTTTGCATTTTGAATATACCTATAGAAAGAATTTCCCTTGGGCAGTTTTATCTTCCAAATAAAGTATAACATAATCATTCGTAATCTGTTTTAGTTGTTAAAGGTTATAGTCGTTAAAACTCTTATAAACTCTTCCCCTAATGCTCTCGTAAAAAACGATTAAAAATTGCAAATAAGAAACACTACTAATTATTTTTAATAATATGGCAAAAGTTATTTTTATTTTTACTAAATATCAGGCTAAATTGTTTGCTCAAGCCGTTTAACTATGATTGCAACATGCGTATATCCCAAAGATCTATCGTTGAAGTAAACTAAATATTGTTATAGTTTATAACAACGACGTACGTTTATGAACAAAATATTATAATTAACCAGTAATGTAGCGTTTTGAAAAAAAAATGTTTACAAAAAAAATATTTTAAAATTTAATAGGTACCTACCTACTTATCTCAGATTTTACATTTCGTTTGAGTTTTTAATTTAAAAATACCTTTTTCTATTAATTTCTTTTAATATCCTTAAAAATAAGGACACTTTGGATAGTCTTAGTTTGACAATAAGCACCAATTTTTATCCAGAATAAAAGTTTTTGGGAAATCAACAATAAAGTTTCCTACTTTTTTTGATACACTGTCGATCGTTGTTCTTGTCAGAATTACACAAAACAAGAATGATTACTAGAATTTGCTTAAATAGTCTAATTTGTATTTTTTCTTTTCAAATTTACAGATCTAAGGCTAGAAGATTCTGGTTTATATACTTGTTCAGCTATATCGAAAAGCGGAGAAAGTTCTTGGTCGGCTTCTCTAAATGTAGTAGAAGGGACAAGTATTCCTTTACACCGCAGTCCTGATCCATCAACGTTTCCACAGGTAATTCTTTAAGTAGTTGGTAATTAATCTTATAAAATTACTTAGCAGTTTAAATTGAATCTTAATGTATCAATTAATACAAGTAACATTGTAAGACAAGTAAAAAAAAGCATTTAAAATAGATTCGATAATTATTACTTATTAATATTTTTATTGATGTTTACTTTAGTTTATAGCTTAAAAACCTAACAGGGGTAACGCGTTAAGATCGTTGTGATTTCCTATATAGTAACAAAAAAT
This sequence comes from Philopedon plagiatum, assembly GCA_963971165.1. Taxonomy (NCBI): domain Eukaryota; kingdom Metazoa; phylum Arthropoda; class Insecta; order Coleoptera; family Curculionidae; genus Philopedon; species Philopedon plagiatum. The sequence continues at coordinate 68,787,093 of OZ020195.1, read as the reverse complement.
AAAGGACTGCAAGTTACGGTGTGCTCCGTTTTAAAACCTGGTTAACCGGACAGGTGAATGGTGGCAACATAGCGATCCTGAAATATCCTTTTTAATACGGGATGGCTTTGGTAATGAATAAATTATAAACTACCCTCGGAACTTTGTGATTTTTACACTTATATTCACTCCCGTGGTCAATGGTTAACCCTTGTGCAAGACAAGAGTATAGGCGATTATTTTGTAGAAGAACTTTTGAGTTCCTCTGGCAGCTCAAGCTATATTATTATACAGGATGTCCGGAAAGTCTTAGTATGCGTAAATATTAGTGTTGGGAATAACCGACTTATTTTAATAACCGACTACCGAGTATTCAAGTGATTTTAAAAACCGGATGATAACCGGTTTTTCACTCGAATCCTAATATTAATAATATCACAAACTTACGTCGAAACAGACTCCTCCCAAAGAAATTAGATGAAATTATATTTTTGCACACGTGCCTATAAGTTTCAATATAAAAAAATATCAAAAAAAAAACATATTTTGATGTTATGCTATTCATAGATTTAGAAAGTGTTTTTATTTTTTATATATTTTTATTTGTTGAAATTAACTTATTCATTTATACTTTATAGGCCATAAGACTTTTATGTTTTACATTGTTGAAACTTTGTTGTTTTTCGCATTTTTTAGAAATAAATAATGTTTATTTGTTTTTTATGTTAATTATATAATGGACATAATACTTTACAAAATATATCTGCCGCTTTAAAAAAACAAACAAACAACAACGACGCCGAACGCCGACGATCTAAATAAGCACTTATTAGTCCTACACAGGCAACCCGTAATGCAGTATTTGAATAATATCTAACATAAATGCGGCTCACATACAATACCAGTTATGAATTTATGAATAACAGTGAACGCCAATAACAACCGAAAACCGAAACCACTCGGTTTAGTCGCCATGTGTCGCCACCCGCGGGCAACAACTAATTGGAGACGTGTTGGAAAATAAAAACCGAATTTTCGTCACTCGAATTATAACCGACGATAACCGGATCATTCAGGTTATTGAAAAAACCGGATGATAGGTTATTTTTCACTCGAGTGATCCCAACACTAGTAAATATCTTTGCTATTAGTAAAGATAGAGACACCAAATTTTAGGCGTAACTTATTGGTTAATAAATGTACTTTTTACGTAATTTAACTTTTTCAACCCCCTTGAGGGGCGACGCTAGACAGTTGAGGTCAAAAATTTTCAATGCAGCCCAATGCCGTCTGGTACCTCATTTTAATGATCTTCAAAAAAGAACCATTTATCGCAAACCCGAGGTCCGTATCTTAATTCATTTTTAAATGGCAAACCTTTAAAAATCATGAAAAAAAGTATTAATTTAAATAAGTACCTTTATTTCTCTGATTACTTTAAAAAATGTTCAAAATGACCACCATGAACTTATTGGCAGTAATAAAGTCGATTTTTGAACTCACTTCTCACATTTTCGAGAATGGCATTCTTTTTTTTATCTTCTGACAGCCCACGAAGATCGAAACCTAAGTACTATGTACTGTGGGTGTACTTCGACTTTATTACTGCCAAGAAGTTCATTGTAAGAGAAATAAAGGTATTAAAATTTTTCCTTTTTTACGATTTTTAAAGGCTTGCCATTTAAAAACGAATTAAGATGCGGACCTCGGGTTTGCGTTAAAATGTTTCTTTTTTGCAGACCTTTAAAATGGGATACCACGCGGCATACGGTTGTTTGTATTTAAATTTTTTACCTCAACTCCCTAGCGTCTTCCCTCAAGGGGGTTGAAAGGGTCAAATTACATGAAAAAGTATATTTTTCTACAAACGTGTTAAAAATGCATTTTTTAACACGCCGCAGACGCCTTAAAAATGTTACTTTATGGCACTAGTGTTAAAAGTACTACTATGGCAACTACGACGCCAACAATGGTTGTTAGATTTTTTGACAAATGTCAACTTCATAATTTTATATTATATCTACGATGCTACTTAAAACTATGTGTTTCGAATATGTTAAACTTTCTAAAAATTGTAATTGTATTTTTGTTTTTTATTGTCGTTTGTAGAAAAAATTTTGTATGATATTTGTGTTAAAAGTACTTTTAAGGCACTCATTTGAATTGCAGAATTCGCTTCGCTCACTCTGCAAACTTTCAAATTCGTGCCGTAAAATTATACTTTTAACACTTATATCATAAATAACTATTATTAACCAATAAGATACCCAATATACACAAGTACACAAATTTTCATGAAACCTGTTGAGACATGGACGCGAACCCTGATCAGCCGCATGCGAAATGCAGCCCATAACCTGAGCTACGACAGTTACAAAACCCAGTATAGAAGTTATAGGCTAAACTTTCATGTGGGTTATCTCCAAAACTAAAGTAGTCGCAATAGTTATTTATGCAACTAGTGCGCGAAACGCATCTATAAAGAATGAGATCGCAGTTTCAATAAATAAATCAATAAACGATCGATTAACGTCTTAACACATGATCACACTACGATTTGAAGTTAATTAACAATTAAGCCGACGTCCCATGTGCGGAATTAAAGACGGAGGCGGAACGGAAAAGGCGATTCTATTGGTCGCTGGGTGGCCATCTTACAATTTTTGACGTCAAAAATTCAAATCAAACCAATAACCGCCTCTTCCGTTCCGCCTCCGTCTTTAATTCCGCACATGTGACGTCGGCTTAAAGCATAAAAAGGTCCGAAGGAACGGATACTATATTTATATTTTAATATTTTAAGGCCCCCTCTGCACCCACAATTTTAAACGCAACCGAATCAAGTATTAGTCTCTCTTGGGAAGGAGATGAAAGTGATACGACTTTGGTGGGATACACAGTGGAATACTGGAGTCCTGATCTTCAGACTGGTTGGGTTATTGCAGCTCATAGAGTGCAAACGCCTTATATGGTGGTAAGAGAGTTAAAACCTGACAGTTCCTACTTTTTTATTGGTAAGTGTAAAACTTTAACCTAACACACTTATTGTGCAATACGTAAAACGTAGTGATATATCAACTGAAATGGGCATTGCATTATGACACTAACCTTTAGAATAGATTAGTTTTACTTGGTGCCTTCGTGCGTTCTCGGCCAGTCTTACAGCAGGCATTAATACTGGAATGTAAAAAAGCAAGGATCCTGAAGTAATGACAAGTTTGGGCTTCCCTGCGAAATAACTGCGCAAAATTTGTAGGTTGCAGGACTGACATTACTAATATCCCGTGCCAATTCCAGTCTTTTTTTATAGAAAAATTATCTATGTAATTTTAATTTTGTATACAACTAAATTTAACTCAAAGCGAAGGGAATCTTAGTAAATTGTCAAAAACTTATTCTTGGTATTTTTACCCCTCCCCCTGGAGCAAAACGTCGATCTTGTGCGAGGGGACCAACTTTTCGCCTGGCGTACATTGCAAACAGGTTAGATGAGTGCAAAAAATTCTAAGTATCTACTGTTCAGCAATAGCAACGAATCGGCAGCTACAGGGTCTTGTTAAATCTGGATAAAGCAACCCATTCAAGAATGTTAGACTCTATTGTAATAGGAAATAAAACTATGGTTCTCCACCCATGATCCCTTAATCTCTTGTCATTGTCCAAGAGGGCACAGAAACGGTAAACAAATCTCAAAAAGCCAAGTAAAGATTATCATTACCACTATGTGGGATAAAAAAAATTTCTTTCCTTACAAAAGAAAACGTAATACTTTCGTGCAAGCTAAATGTTACACTAATGTATACACCACCGTAATATTTGGCGATCATTAAAGTACGAAGAAGTCGATGAGTGCTACCAGAGACTAGATGCTTCTAATTTTGCAACACAATGGATCTATTAATACCGCTGTTATTTTTAAAGTTGCTCTCCCAGTGTATAGTGTGGATCGATCCCGCACCGAATATAAGTTTTTTATTCCAGAAAAAGAAAATTAAAAAAATGACGAATGTTATATTAAACCTTTTTTTATTTAAAGAAAAAGCAGATTATTTTTGGTGTATGGAGGCTTTAGTTAACTGTTATGAAAAATGTATTGAATCAAGTCAGAATTGAATAGAAAAAATAGCATAAGTAGATCTTTTTTATTCCCAAATCCTCTTGCCCTACGAAGACGAGAATGCATAGACTACACCCCATTAGAAAGTTTTGTGTCAACTTCTCGTTATAAAACTGTAAACCAAATAATATATGCAATTTTGGATCTTATATGAATACATACATCAGTTTTTTATATGTGGTTCACAAATGATATAAACTACAGTATTTTTATAAACGAACACAATATTTTTGAGTGTTTTAACATATTTAAAAGTTATGACCGAAACAATACGCAATAACTCATTCTTCGATGGTGGTAATGTAATAATTCTATCTATAATATAATCTATTTCGTTTTTTTTTAAATTGTATTCGTAATATAACTGTTTTTAGTTCGCGCAGAAAATGCACACGGCCTTTCTCCTGCAAGCAAAGTATCAGCGACTGCTCGTACTCTAGCTAACTCCCGTTCTTTACCCGGCTCAGAACTGGATACAGCTAGATCAGCTTTAAGTACAAAACTGATTGAACTACAAGATGCACGTGCTCAAAGCTCAAGTTCTGTAAGATTGATTTGGTTGTTAACAGCCGTGGATTACGTGGAAGGATTTTATATAAGGTATTTTTTAACAGCTGTTAATTTGTTCATTTAATAATCGGTAAGTTAAGGACAGAATCTAAGATTTTGTATTCGTTCATTATTGTAGTACAATTTTATTTGTCATACTCTAAAAAAATATATTGATATAATAAGGTTGACAGAGAATATTGTATACATTTTATCTACAGTAAATAAAACTAGAATATTATAATATGCGAAGTTAGTAATCAAATTTAAGACATAAATTCCACTGGGATCCGCCCTCCTTTTCGCGTCACGGCGATCTATAGCCATAATATTACGCCACTGAATTATTTCTGAAAATAAACCAAGAAAAATATAGTTTTAACTAAATAACTAATTGCAAATATTTTTAGGTTTAGAGAATTGTCTGGAGGTTCCCACAATTATAATATTTTAACCGTCCTTAACATCGAAACAACATTTTACACAGTCACAAACCTGAAAAAATTTACCAAGTATGAATTTTTTATATCGCCGTTCTATAAATCTGTTGAAGGACAACCGTCTAATTCAAGAATTGCTCAAACATTGGAGGATGTTCCATCAGCGCCTCCGGACACGATTACGGCAGGTAATATGCACAACCTTAACTTCAAAACTAAGCACCCTCAATAACACTGATTTCAAGTAAATTCAATTTTAGTAAAACATACGTCAGTTTAGATATCGAAAAGAAAGTTCAATTCATATTAAATTTTACGTTTCGCGGACCCCAAGGGACTGTTTTATCGTGGGTCGGCAGAAAAAAAACGTACACGTTTGTGTAAACTAGAAATGAGTTTTCGTGAATACTTTCCCATTCCGGATAATGGAAAATCCTGGATTTAAAAATCCCTTTATGAGAAAGGAAACAGAAAAAAATTCTAGTCTTTTATAACAAGAACAGGATCAGCTTATCGACTGTCATGTAATAATCCTTTAAAAGATATTGTCAAGGACAGTGATTTGCTTCAGTTTTGGATAAAGATAAGTCCTAGTTATGAGTTGGCTGAAAAGGCTGTGTAACACTTGATCCCATTCTGCACGACATAGAATTCTTCACATTTGTTATTGTAAAAATGATACCTTGGAGTGGTCACATTACTTACAAATAACCAAACATACGGGACAATCAAGATGATCATTGGCTAGCCAATGATCCGACTTCAATTCAGTATATATCTATTTTCTTTTATTTTAATATGCAAATTTTAATGTATTTTTAGGTTTTTTTAACAACACAGCTGGTTGGGTTAGATGGTCACCTCCACCACCGCAGCACTGCAATGGTGTTATCATTGGATATAAAATACAAATTAAAGGAAGTATTACTCGTACAATTTCTATGAACGCTTCAACAACTTCAATACTAATTAGTAATTTAACATCCGGTGGTACATACAATGCCCGTGTAGCAGCAGTGACGAATGCTGGACAAGGTAATTCTACGTTACTTATGTTTTTAAAGTATATATTATGTGTTTTTAAATTAAGAACAAATTTTCGAATATACCTACTCACAACAGCCCTTGTAGCTACATAACTATTCTGGCGTAAAAAAAAATCATTTTACCAGTAAATATTGTTACAGACTGCGCAGCAGTTTATAGACTTTTTAGCTTTGGTTAATGTTCGTGTGTTTTGAGATCTTTATTTTATATTAGTTTATAATTTAATACCCTGGTTAATTTTCACATGTTGAGCCTATGAAAGAAGGTCTCGATCTTTGCAGAATATTCAATTCTGTTATTTTCTGCACGAAACTCCTATGATTTAACGCCTAGAATTTACCACAGTCTTCTGTTTTCTTCTTTTAATGCACCTTGTAACCTTCTAAAGTGTTCAGAATTCTCCAGAACCAGCAAAAGAGTATTCAAAGGATACAGACCGGTTTTCGTTGTTGATTTTTAGTTGTCTTAGAAACGCATTTTCTTTATTATGACATTGACAGTGAAAATAAGGATATTGTCAGTGAATAAGATTCTAATCTTTATTCACTGTCATAAAGATTAGAAAACCGGAAGTTTGTTTAGTATTTCGGCAGTCCGGTACAATATTATTTAAGTAAAGCTTTTTTTAATTCAAAATAATCTAGGGATCTTTTAAAATTAATCGACCAAAGGTTCCTGGAAACATAACAAAATATAGGGTGTCCGAAATGTCTTAGTATGGGCAAATATCTTAGCTATTAGTGAAGATAGAGACACCAAATTTTAGGTGTATCTTATTGGTTTATAAATCGTACCTGGTGGTACCTCATTTTAAAGGTCTTGAAAAAAGTCCGTATCGTAATTCGTTTTTAAATGGCAAGCGTTTAAAAGTTGAAAATCGTGAAAAAAATTTAAAATTTAAATAGGTACCCTTATTTCTCTTATTACTTTAAAAGTTGTTTAAAATGACCACCATGGACTTCTTGGCAGTAATAAAGTCGATTTTGGAACTCACTTCTCACATTTTCGAGTTACTATTCTCTGTTACTTCTTTGCAGAGTTCCAAAATCGACTTTGTTACTGCCAAGAAGTTCATGGTAGCCATTTTGAATGACTTTTAAAGTAATAAGAGAAATAAAGGTACTTAAATTTTTAATTTTTTCTTCACGATTTTTAATTTTTATAGGTTTACCATTTAAAAATTACTTAAGATTTTGGGTTTGGGGTAAAATGTTTCTTTTTTGAAGGCCTTTAAAATGAGGACTCACACGGCATAGGGTTGCATTTAAAATGTTTGACCTCAACTCCCTAGCGTCAGCCCTCAAGGGGATTGAAAAAGTTAAATTGCATAAAAAAGTATCTTTAATATCCAATAAGAAATGATTAAAATTTGGTGTATCTGTCTTTACTAATAGCAAAGATATTTGCCCATACTAAGACTTTTCGGACACCCTGTATATAGACGCTTTCAAAATAAAAAAATATGTTAAAAACAATTGTCAATATTCTCAAATCATTCTTGTGAAAAAACTTCGGTAATTATGGCAGAAAGCAAGTATAAAGTTTTATCAAAAAAGCGGATCCACCATCTAGTTGGTAGAGATAAGTATAAGGCTACAATCGCCAAATATCGTTTCTAGGGGAAATGTGCCTAAAATGAGATACTAAAAGTTTAAATTAAAAATAACACATTTTTTAAAACTGATATTCTCGGTTTTGTAACAATGAATTATAATTATTAATTATTTTATTAAAATACTTGATGATTTTTATGCCGATGGATAATTTTCTTTTTGGTAATGAATACATTTTTTAAATTCTGAAAATTTCCTGTTTTATCCACATTGTCGATGAAATGGGAAACCATGGTATTTTAAAATGGGATATACAATTTTAGAATGGTAAAATTAATATTTTGATATCAACTTTTTTAAATGTCATGGGATAATTGTTGATAATAATACTACTAATAATAATTGATACATATTGTACTTTGGAAGGAATACTTGTACAACTAAATCAAAATATAAAATATTCGATAGTGGAAAGGTAAAAGGTCTAAAGCGCCACTTTGACTGAAAATGAGTTATATGTATGGCTAAACAGCTTTTTTTTCTGCGTCAATCTATCTAAGTTTAAATTTAATATGAATACTTTGATGGCGCTTTAGTCGCCCATATTTTACGTCTTATTTTTTAAAAACTCTGCTTAAGCGACACAAATCTTACCATTTTTCGTGTAAACTGTAAACGAAATATAAGTATATGCAATATTTCACCGTTATGTAATAAAGTAGGTATTGTCACTTTAGTCTATAAAGCTAAATAATCATTGCTTGAGATTTTTATTTTAGTCAATTATTAACCTTCCCGTGTATAACGTGACTTGGACTTTTTAGTTATTTTACCTGTATAAAATATAAGAATCATGGACGGATTAATCAACATAATATTTAAATATTGTAAAATTACTGTTCCCTCGGTATATAGTACTTAGATTTGAACCTTCGTGGGCTGTCCAAAGATAAAAAAACACAGTCAGTCCCTTCTTGGGTCTAGCATAAAATATTAGTTAGTAATTATTAGGTTTAAAAAAATAAAAACTTACATGTTTACAATAAAACCAATTCATATTATAATTCAAGCTTAATTATCAAGTTAATTTTAAAATTATTTTTTTAAGGCCCATATTCATCTCCAGTTCCGCTCCTTACTGCTCCAAGAGCTCAGAGCCCCAGAACGTTGGGTCCTTTAGTGCCACTAGTCCGACAAACATGGTTTGTGGTTCTTCTCGCTGTGATAGTGTTAGCTTTACTTGGAGGGACTGGAGGACTGCTTTATGTCCGAGGAAAACGGTCAATGGACAAGGAACTTGGGCATCTAAATGTTCCTGTAGTCAATGCTTCTCATCTTAATGCAAAAGAAAGCTTATGGATTGATAGAGGGTAAGAATCTTTACTAGCTTAAAACCTTTTAATATAAACATTGTTTACTGAATTATTTACTGTTTTTAGATGGAAAGTTACAGACTGCGATAAAGATTCATCAATCCCCCTAGCACAACCTACTGATTATGCAGAAGTAGACACAAAGAACTTATCCACGTTTTACAACTGTAAGAAAAATCTTGATAGTCCGACGCCATATGCAACTACAATGCTTCTACCTCCCCCTAGCTGGTCAGAAATAATACCTCCACCGCCTGATCATCCCCCGCCAGACTGTCCAAGGGAAACACCTCCTTGTCCTCCGTCAAGAGGAGGTGGTAGTAGTTGCAGTAGTACGGGGGGATATGCATGTTATGCTGTTCATTTATCGAATCCGTGTAGTAAGGTAATATTTTTCAACACTTAAGTGTGCAAATGGTGATTAGTCTAGTCTTCCTCTATTGTAGTTAATGGTACAAGTAAATCTGAGAAAAATGTCTTAATAATTTCTAAGAGAGTTAGAAAACGAATGAACCTGAATTCATTCGTTGAGTAAGTGAGGTAGCAGTGACGACCAGACCAAACCAATAGAATTGGTTTGCGTTTATCAGTTTTGAATTATTAATTTACTTCTTTTAATCCGGATTTTTTTTTTAGATAAGGTTTTATTAAACTTTAATGATATTTCGGATTAAAAACCACGTCAGAATTAAAGGTTAGTTTTATCTAATCTGGTTGTAGTTGTAATAAAATAGACATATGTATGTTATGCATTTACGACACCCATGCTTACTGCTTCTGCAGCTTTAAAACATGTTGCAAATTTAATATTATCTTTAACACGTCATATATAAACAAATTCTGGAGTTCTGCATCAAGCCGGGATACCCCTAGAAAAATCTTGCATAGCTAAAGTCCGACAAATACCAAACCGCAACGAAAAATTTAATATTACACAATATAAATTTCTACTTTTCCTATTTAAACTTCGATCAATGGGTATTGGCCGTTACGTCACAATTTAAATGTTTACGAATAAATCCTAATGACATTCCTTGTTTGTCAATGCTAGTGTCATTACAATAGGGAATATGCATATAACCCAAATAAATCTGAAATATTTTTTTTATATTCTCTACATAAATTAAATGTTTATGGCGGTTGCTGTTATTCATTTATTTTGGTCTTTATTAGCAAAAAAATGGATTTTAAACTGCAAATTTTCGCACGAATTTCGAAACTTGTAAAACGTGATCCCATTGGCTGTGTCGTCAAAACTGAACTTATGGCTCATCATGAGTATATGGCGAATTCCAGTGTTGGAGAGTCATCGACAACTCATTAAAAATGGTATTTAATGTATAACTCATCCAATGAAATATCCCTGCACTTAAAGTAGAAGTTTCCTAAAATCTTATTCATATATACTTCAAGCCGAAATCAGTCCAGGAACCTTTCAATTTTGCAACAAAAATTGGCATTTCTGCAAAATTTTGACATATCATCTTAATAATTTCGAGTAAATAAACTGCAATTCTTTATTTTCATGGCAATCTTCGAAAATTCAAAAATTTTCAAATTTTAGATGTCCCCGACGCAAATAAACCTATTTATTTAAAACTACCGAAAAAAATAAGGGATTTAAATTAGTGGGAGGTATTCCTAGATAACTGACGGATAAAATAAACCCAAAAAGAATAACTAAATAGGGCAAATAGTGTGGAATAATGTCGGTTAAAAATAGGATTTGTCGGAAAGAATCAAGAAAATCCTAATTTAAACCCTTAAATACGCTCCTGGATGACCCATTCGGTATTCATTTTACAGTGTGATTATCCCTTTATAAGATAGTGTTGAAAAGTTGGTAAAAAGATAGATAGGAAAAAATGATGTGATTCAAATGTACCGATGTCGAGGGCAAAAAAAGTAAAAAAATCGAAATTTAATCGGCGATTGCTCCCTTCCTAAAGAGAATGAAGAAACTAAAAAATATGGATAACACATACTTTGACCAGCTCTTTCCAATGACGTATATGGGATTTTAATTTGAACCATTTTGACCCCACAAAAAATAAAAACCGTGAAGTATTTTGGTCAAAAGTCTAAATTTCCAGTTTTTTCCAAATATTTCCATTTTCCAGTGATTTTAGGTTTAGGTAAATGTATTTCAAAAAAAGTATTTGAGATTTTAAAGTTTCACTTATGAGTACGTTTTTCGATCTAACGTTTTGATTTCGAGATATTAGGTATTAAAGAGGGGTCTGGAAATGGCATTTTTCGACTTAAAAAAAATTCAAAAGGATTACTTACCATTTTCGGATCCTCACCAGTTTCAGTGGAGTTCTGAAGCTCCGGGTCCCCTACAATCTCCGAAAATTTACATCGATTTAATTCACATTTGCGACCTGTACCCGATTTCAACGAAAATCGCGGAAATTTCGACTTTGACGTTTAATAGCTCCGAAACGAAACATCCTGTATAACTGAATTTTTTACCGAAGCTAGTTGAACTTTGCCCTATCAACCCAAAAAATTCGATTTCTCTCCCTCTGACTGTTTCCGAGAAAATCAAACCTGTTCGACTTTAAGTTAAGCTTTACGTTAACCTGTAGATTTTTGCTGATCTCCTGACGTCACTTTTCACTAAGGACAAATGGCTGCTTTTTAAATTGTAATAAATTATACCGAAAAGTAAACATTTTTTGTAGCTAAATTATCCTGGAAATTTTCTTCAAAATATTTTTTTTGGGTTTGTAATGACTTCCTTAAACGATTTATGCAATAAAAAAAATTTGTGCATATTCCTTATTGTGGAAAATTTTATCAGTTGGCTGACGACAGACAGCAGCTAGACTGACGGCATTATCTTGGTGGGAGACGTCGGTAGCTGTCGAAGCAAATTTTATTAACTCCTATAAAGCGTTCTGTGATATAGAAGATCCTTTATTTCCCTTTTTTCAAAAGCAAACAATTTAAAAATCAAAAATTTGATGGAATGTCAATGAACAAAGCAACTCGATTAAAACCTAGCGGTTTGAATAAATGTATATAAAATTTAAAACCGATCTGCGTTATGTATAAGAGCAAGAGATAGATACTATTGTTTACACGAAATTAATGACGTAACGGCGAATATCCATTAATCGGTCTATATTTCCTCTCTACTATATAAATTTGAAATACATGGGATTTTTTTGCTATCTATACATGTATTTATTTTTTAGGCATTAGCATTTCCGCGAACACGTTCGTGCAATAACTGTTCAATGGCCAGCGGCAGTAGTACTGGTCATCATTCCAAAGGTGGGCATTGTTCCTCTGGATCAACTCATCCAAATAACTGTGATATTAAGGTCTGGTTTAACCAACATGCAGGAAATTGGGAAGACCGGGATGTAGATGCAGATTGTGAGACTGATAGGTAGGAGTCAAACGAATTTATTAACATAATAAAAAGAAAAATATTTTTAAGTAACAATTTTTCAAAAAATTACATATATGGACACTCTGTATATATATATATATATATATATATATATATATATATATATATATATATATATATATATATATATATATATATAAATATATATACATACAGAGTGTCCAGGAACAAATATATCTAGAAGGGAAAACTTATTAATAATACATTTACAAAACAGTAGTTCTGTGGTCTTCTCATGTGTGTTTCAAAGAACATGGCCCATCGCCATCGCTTAAAGGGGGATTCTTTGAAAAAAACTAAGGCAAAAAGGTTATGTGAACATGGGTCCGCAGATGCTTTGTTTCAAAGATACAGGGTGTTAAATTTTTTAATTCTTTGCAATTTTTTCGACATATATTGAAAATGGCTTCAGCAATTTTGATAAAATTTACGTTGTGTAAAGTACTTAAATTAAGCATAATTCTGACTATGAAAAGACGTTGAGAGTTCCTCCGGGGGCGTGCATATGAGAAGACGGTAGATAGTTTTTTAATAAAAACATGTACGCCACAGATTTTTTCACATTTTCGGATCTTAGCCAAATAGTATGGTAAATTCTTAACAAAACTTACCTCTTCATATTTTTTAAATTTTCACTTCGTTTGGGAGACAAATGCAATTTTATTAAGCGCCTTATTGGATTAATTTTACCAGACATCGTACTGTGAATCAATATACGGCCAAAAACATTTCCTTGGGTTTTTTCAAGAATACTGAAGTGGATTTGGTATGAAATGGATGAGATTTGAAATAAAATATCAATGGGTTAAATAAACAATGTATTTTATCTAAAATATAGACCAAAAATGAAGACTTTTTACTTTTAATAGCTAAAATAATATTAGTTTTTATGTTGTACATAGTTTTTTTTATTTAAAAACGCATACCTTAAAACATCTAATGCAATAAAAGTTCACTGTCATGTGGTACTAAAATTTATCCAACACATTGTTATAAAGCAAATATCAGAAATACATCGTCAATATTATTATTTATATTCATTTTATAACATTATGAATAACTTCAAAAATAATACTTTATAATATTACAAAATTAGGCAAGTCTTTCTTGTTGTACACTACTTTCATCAACACTAAATAGAGGTGTGACCTCCGCTAATAAAATTTTTCTTTTCGATTTTTCAATATATTTTTGACGAAGGGATGAAATAAGCGGATCGGAAGTTGCTTAGAAGCGATTATTACATCATGATTAGTAAGTTCTCTTGACACTTTACAGGAGTGATGTTGCCGATATTCTTTTATATGTTTGTTTCTTGATTCTTGCGCTTCCCATGACATGACTAATAATAATTGCACTGAGAAAACTGTTTCGTGAAATTTAATGATCATTATAATCAAATTGTATCAGAGATATCCACCAAAATTAATTATTCAAAAAGAATAAGTTCAAATTCATCATTTTTCTCTAAAAAGACTTTATACTGTTCAAAAAAATTATACATTTCAAATGAAGAATTTTTTTGATAAATTACAAGGTATTACAAAATAAAGCAAAGATAATAATTATGAACGTAGATAAATATTCGCCAATTAAATTTATATTAAAAAATTAAAATGGTTAGATGTAAAGCATTTTATTCTTTTTTACGTTTTCGTTTTTAAAATTAAAAATAATCTTTTACCAACAAATCTTTCTGAATTTTTTTCACAAAACTTAGCTAATCATCAACACAATACAAGAAACTAACAAAATTTATTTTTAGTGTTTCATGCAATATAGAATATAAATCGGTTTTTCACAAAGGTATAATAGAATTTAATAATCTAAACAATTGCATTAAAAATCTTTGTAATGCAAGGAAATTTAGAAAAGAATTAAAACATATTTGTTTAATAAATCAGTATGAAAGTAGTACAGTTTAACAGCTCACTTAAAATTTTTAAATTGTTTTAAAAAAATCTAATTTGCTTTTTGTTATTGTTTAAGAAATAATGTTTATATTGTAGAGCATATATTGCTAAATAAATCTTTTACTACTACTCTTACTACCAGAACTAATTGAATATATGTATTCTACAAACGTAAAACCAAAACTAGGCGAAAGTTGGTGTTATTTTTACAATTATTTTGTAAAATTACATAGTGTATGTAAATTACCATTGTATTACATGGCAGTTTACACACATTATATAGTTTTACAATTTTACCATTGTAAAAAATAAGTTTACCTTTCAAATATACCCTATTAGCTTTGGCAACCCACAACCGATGATTTCTACTGTAATTTCACAACACAGTTTTTTTAGTGTGGTTTGCGTTACCTTAAAACTAAGGCTGTGTACCGTTGTCAAACCTGGTTAACCACTCGGTATAATGCGGTAAACCAATGGTAACACTGGTTCCTGAAAGAACCGGTGATACTACGGAACGCAGCTCGGTCGTTTCTGTCAGATTTCTGTTTATTTTTACGGATATCGACTCAACCAAAAACATACCTCTCCGCCTGCTTCCAACATTTTAAAACAGATGATTTTTAACATTTGTGAAAAAATAAATTTAAATTTAAACAAAAAAGCAAAACATAAACAACAAAATGACATAACAAACCAGAAACCAGCGGGGAAGCATCGGCTCCTTCGGTGACATTAATGATAGATATTTTTCAGGAACCGCGTTTCCAATCTTACCAACTTTTCAGATTACCGATACTTACGGGACACAGAACCGTAACCGAAGTTGACAACGGTACATGCCCTAGTGTAGTTTTAATCTTAGTCATTTTTACGTTTCTTTGAGCTTGAAAACCTTCAGTATATATAAAAATTTAGAAGTAAGCATTTTCTTCTTGGTTACAATATCTATGGACACAATGTTTAAAATATGGATTTATTTCCTGGAAAAATATAGAGGTCCTAGTTTAGGTTGACCGACCTTTTTTAAGCAATACTGTGATTTTAGTAATTTGGTCTTCTTCTCCCTATATAGGTCATTGCTTGCGCAAATTTAATTTTCACGAAAAAAGGATTTTTTTTAATATCCCCATCTAAGTCGTGTACAATAAAATTAAAAGTTTCGTCACAATTTGTAAATAAATTGATATCCTAATTAAGACTTTGTTATTTCAGACATTCCTGCTCTAGTAGTCACGACACTACTTGTTCATGTAGTGAATCCTCCTGTCTTTATGCTGAAGCTATTAATACAAGCCGCCCAGCACCCGTTCCACATTGTTATGCGAAATGCCAGGCCAAATAATATTAGGCTGGACTGATTATTGTACATATTTTTTATAGTAGGTAGATATAGAAACAAACGTGATAGTAAAAACTAAAATTTGTAAAGAAAGACATTAGGTAGAAGCACAAACGTTACAAAACAAAGCAGTGAAAATACCCCCTAAATCGAAAAGGGTCTGCCTTATGCGATACGCCATGTTACGTTCTTAATATGTTGATAACTAAAAACCTAGGGAGTTAGTCCCTAGGTTATTAGTACGTGGGCAGTATTAGTGAGCCACAACCTTCGTTAAAGGGAAAACCTGATTTACCGAGTTCAAAAATCGAATTTTCAGTAATGACCTTACCCAATAATATCTACTTAAAAATTAAGATCGAAATCGAACGTACTTTTTAAGTAACAGCCTTCACAAGGTCACGCAAAAACCGCATTTTTCAAAATTTGTACACGTTAGGATTGGAGTCTATCTAGGCTTATTTTGTAGATAATTACATTACAATAACTACTGTTCTATTTGAACTTAAATGATTTTGGAAAGAGTTAAGTACAAATTTATGAAGACCGTTTATTTTAAGTAATAAATTTTAGTATATAACTTTTTCAGTTCTCCTAGTTTTCGACTTATTAATTTACATAGAAAGCAGTACTATAAGCTTAAAGAAAAACTTGGATTTTTTGTTAAAGACAACCGTTACGACAGCTACACACTAGACAACGTGGACCAACTAAGACGTCGCGGCGAGGCGTTCTTATGATGGTATTAATGGATTAAAATTTTATATAAGAAAAATTGCCTTCATTTCAAATGTATAATCGAACATCCTCAAAGTTTGAAAAAGGTTGGTTGCATTTTAGCTGAATTTTTTAATAATGATTCATTTGTTCGGTTTTCTAAATCAGGTTCCCTCTTAACTAAAATATAAAGGGCTTTACAAAGCAGGTTCTTCCCATTATACAGTGTGTAACAAAAGTCTGGATTGCTTTAAATATCCTATGTATCGTTGGTCCGATTTTGATAAAATTTGATAACTATATGTTACAGCCGCGCTGGTGGAGATATTTACAGTGTGGTCAAGTTTAGAGTCTTTCCGCAATGTATTAAAACATCATATTTTAAATTAAATACCCCTTATTTAGTTAAATAAATTAATATCTTAAAAAATTCTAGACAACATTGATATATCTACTTAATATCTAAACTCAGCCATTTCTGAGATATTCGGGTTGGAATATGGAGAATTTGTAGGAGACGTTTGTAGGAGAGTAATTTAATTTACCTTTTTAAAACAATTTAGGAAGTAAAATTAAATTAGATGCTTAACGTCTCCATTCACTTCTTGACAGTGTGCTAAATATTGCGGAAAAGCATCAAAAACATTATGGAGAATATCAGTTTGTTTTTTAATGGTTAGTAAGTAATTTTTTTTAAACTTGTACCAAAAGGCGATTCTTTCGTTGTAGTTATACTCTTAAGGGGCCTACTTTGTTTTGTTACGTGCGTGGGTAGAAACGAGTTCGTATTGCATTAAATTCGTTTTTTGACTTGTAGGTAATTCTTCCAAAACAAAAAAGTTATTTGCCTCCCAAGGTTTAAGACTAGTCTAATTGTCAATTACCCAACATCTAAATTTTATTTAATAATATTAAAAAACAAACAGGGAGGTATTTTGTCAAATAACGTATAATTACTTTAGTTCATCTTTATTTATTAAAATGTTGTTTGAATGATCTATATATCCCGTACATAATTTAGACTAAAGAATGTATGTACATTTTGCAATCCATAAATATTGATGCAGTGTATGTATTAAAAATATAGAGAAGCAATTTTTAATGTTTATTTGAGATGTACCATTTGAAGTAAATTGGCACAGCTCACATGGGCTTATCCTACATTTTAATTTTTAACGCGTTGTCTTACTCTCCTCCTTGTATTGTAATTGTGTCTGTTGTGAAACATACTGAGGTTAAAACAAAAAAATATAGCTTTCTTCAGTCTCTCTCAGTTGAGCATTTTTCGAAATTTGTTGTTGTTCGTAGTAAAAATTTGTCTTGACTTTTTCTAAAAAGCAATAAAATTATTTATAATAGGAATACAGAAAAGATATACAGACCCATTCGCTTTACTTAAAATTTTGTACCGATTGGTAAAGTCTTATAGTGTGCTTTACTTAGACAACCAAACTCACAACTAAAAATACGATTTTTGAATTTTTTAGTTATTGTTAATTGTTTTTAACGGCGAACCTTTTTTGGACAAGCTATTACTGTACTTAGGAACATGTTTATCATTGCATAATATTTTTTACACCAGTAGTGCTAAAATTTGTTTAAGGTAATCTTTTAAATCAGCATAAATCTTAAGGAAGAATAAGTAGTTCCGAGAAAACAAAAAATAATTATTTTTCCGCTTGATAAAAGCTTTTTACAACGCGCATACACACCTCAAATGCCTAAGACATCCTGTATGCTTTTATACACATACCGTTAAATGGTCATTTAAACGACCATGTTATACCATACTTAAAAAAAAGTGTTCATGGTCGGTTTGCCAAGGCAATCTAATCAATAATTAGGCAACTGGATACTCGTAATCTGACAGCACACATGTTTATGTCATTACATGTCAATTAAACGTACCTATTACTTGATTAAATACTTTGGAAAGTCGATAATTAGGAAGTTTCCATTTTTTTCATTTTCTCTTAATAAATAGTCCTAAAAATGTAAAAAACATATGTATTTTTTGTTTGTAATTATCTGTAGAAATAAAAAAGTTATCGTCCTTCAAAGTCTGAGATGCTACGCTAACGTTGGCTGAGGATCGATGACGTCAACATACAGCGAGCCGTCAACAGCGGAAGAGGCGCCCGTTTAATCTTTAGTGTTATTCTTACCGGACAGGATACAATGCATTAAAGTAAACACGCAAAAGCAGCAGCGGGCAGCTAGCCCGGAGACCATGGGGCGACAGCTCTCTGTATGTTGACGTCACGGCCGCTAAAAGCCGCCGGCGAAGGTATTATAAGAAATTTTGAAGATATCGAGCTAATTTTTTTTTTGGTTGGCAAGTTAAGTGAAAGACTAGTAAATGATGGTGAAGTTACTCGAAATTTCTGACATAGGAAACTTCCTACTTAGTATTACATCATTAGAGAAAGCCAGGGCTTTCAATTTTGTTTTCCATACTGCAGCCACATGCAGTAAAATTTCAGTTATATGTATTTGTTCCTACTTACAGGAACCGTATCAAATTTAGGGTTTTAATAGTGAGCCCACTGGAAATGTTTTGATAAAGAAAAAAATCATTTTGTAATTTGCAAAAAAGTTGGATTTTTGCTCTGCCTACCCTGGGAACAAAATGAACATGTTTAAGTATTTTATTTATTATTTTCTCTAAACAAATTTTACATCATTTTGTCGAGAGTTTTCAAATTTTAAGAGAAAAAATGTGTTAGTAGGAAGTTACACATAGGCAGGCATTTGATTTTTTTAAATTATATTTTAGGTTTAAAAAAATTCAAATGACTACTAATATTAAAAAAAAAAAAGATTTAAATATTTCTCTTGCAACGATGACTAAAAAAAATGGTTATTTATGTAACCTCATTCCTCATTTTATGTAACATAAAAAAAGCACTTCATAACGTGCTTTTACACTATTTTCCCTAATTTTGATAATAAAAAACTTTAAATAATACTTAATAATAAATATGACAAAATGATTTGTAACTATCTATTCTATCAGTTTGAAGTTTGTTGTAAACCAGTGATTCTCAGCCGTCGCGCCGTTCCGAAACAATAATGTTTCGCAGACTTGTCGCAAGTGTTCTGCAAAATAATCAAGAAAAATATTTTTAAGCGTTAAGGGGCTCATGTATTACGTGAGACGTCTTTTGTCATTTTTTACCCTCTCTTCCCCCATTGTAAGAAAAATTAAGGTATTGCCAAACCCTTCCCCCATCAGGTAATAAATAAACAGCCCGTAAGTATGGTTCAAACAAAAATAAAACTAGAAAAATTGATTAATTTAGAAGAAGCTTATACCAACCTCAAATACTGGATATGAAGTTTTTTTTTGTTATATTGGAACTTTTGTATTTATTATAGGTTTATATACAGGATTATGTCGTTTAAACGCCTTTTATACAGGTACTGTTTAAACAGTAATAATAACTGAAAGATGGTAAACAGAAATCTTTTTGAATCACCAGAGCTTGTAGGAAAAAACAAGTGACCATCGGAAACGTCAAATTTTTGAAAACTTTTCAAATGCAACCCTTTATATATTAAGTGATGTTTATTTGATTTCAAAAATACATTGTTGCATATTTGATTACCTACATGGTTTCTGAAATATTTGGTCCATGATGCAAACAAATAAGATATTATACCGCGCAGGTAGGTGTGGGCCATAATACATCACGTTGTGAGTAATTCCGCCATATTTTGTAAACAAAATAAATCTCTGTCAACATCTCGTTGTGTTTTCAAATTATTATTTGATGTTGTTATATCCCGTTTAAAAGTTTAAAAGTAAAAATGAGGTTTGCTCTGTAATGTGCATGTTTGTGATGTGGACTATCAATTCAAGGTCTTTACGCTCGATATTAATTTTTTTAGTTTTGTTACCTCGATCGATTACCTTAATTAAGCATGGTTTTATAAGTTTTATTTCATGAAATTATTCGTGGCATTTTCTTTTTACGTAAATAAAGAAATAGAAAGCAATTGGCAGAAAATTTACCAATCTCTATCTTAAATGAATGTATCCCCTTATTTACATGATTATATTAAATTATATACTTTACAATTTGTATTATAAGCACTGCAGGCACGGCCCGTGAGTTTTTTTACAGGTGGGTCAAAATTTTGTGGGCAACTAGTGATATCAACGCAACAAGCAAAATACACTTTTTTAATTAAGAAAGGTTTTTTAATAATGTGTCAAGAAATTGTTTACCTACAAATAAACACTGCAAAAATCATAAAATAGGTACTGCAGAATATTGAACATTACTACTCTTGATGTTTATGACTTTTAGTATCACTTTTCTGTTTATGGCTTTTTTCTGTATGTTTTAATACTCTAAATTAGTAGATTTTAGCGGTTTCCGTTGTGAAAAGTTTAGCTTCTCCTCAATAGGTGTCGCGCCTTGTACTAAAAGCCCAGAATATAAACAGAAAAAAATTCTGACCTAAAAGTATGATTATTCGTAAAATAAAATTAGGAACGCTGCCGAAACTCCGTTTTCTTTAATAAGTACAATGCTGGCGACTAGACATAGTAATACGATATTTGTCTACGCTCGTGCAGGCTGCAAGCTGTAGTAAATATGAGATTGCCAAGAATTTTAAAAATATTTTATCGAGGAAGAACTTCTTGCCAATACACCTTTTAGAGTCGATCTAATTTTTTAAATAACAAAAAATTAAAAAAAAAAGCTATTGCCCCAACACAGATTCGAACCCGCGAGCGTCGGGTTACCTCGATGCACTTTGAAAGGCATTTATTACTTAATAATATTTTCACATGTCACTCTTATTACTACGATTCGGTATACATATAACATACTACATTACATAATACACCACATATATACATAACACGACATCGAGGTACGGACTTAGACTAAACTAAGCGCCCACCAAGAGAAAAGCAACCACGAATGGTTGGGGCGGTGACAGCCCTGGGTAGATTCAAGGGTGAGTAATCTACGATCATATCCCTTGGACTACGCCTGTTATGTCGGAAAATTGGTCCAATACCGTTAAATTTGATGCCTAGCGCTGGCCCGACAGAAATCGTATTTATGATTTTTTATGTTTAACCACTAATTAATATTATTAATACGATGCAAATACAATGCGCATATTAGTTTTTCTAATTAGTTTTTCTTTTTCGGAACCAAATGTTTTAAAATAATATATTTTAGGGGGCGGTTTGAGAGTATTTCCATAGTGGGAGGGGCCAGATATTATGGGTGGGCCGTCGACCAATTGTGTCTCTTTTTAACTTCCTAAAGCGCGTATGTCTGTTTCTCTCTTGCTTTTAATGAATTTATATCGTCCATATAAACCTATAAAGATCAATTTGCAATATGACCCATCCCGGAACAAGCTTGGATATCCTTTGACGATGGCTTGACTTGATTCTTTCTTGGGGAGTTTTCGCATGGAACTTTGAAACAAAAGATTCTAATAAATTATTAGGTAGATCACTGAAAATTTTAGGTGGGTCATTGACCAAATGACCTTATGGACGGGCCGCGCCTGATAAGCAGAAGGTAAAGTATTTCGCCAATAGAGTTTATGTAAAACCGCCTGTAACTAACGTCAACTCTATATTGCGCGTTATAAATTTCAAATATAACTCACAGCGTGATGTCATGCGCGAACCCGGACGAGTTTGACACGGTTTGGTATCATATCTTCTTGTATTATTAATTTGGTCTTAATCGTTGTTACAAACAATATTAATATGCATCAAACTTGTGTAGCCATGGATAACTCAGTTTCAAGTTCGTCCGTTTCAGTTTCGAGATACCGATCTGTGTATGTTATTTTAGCAATATTTATTACAAAGTATTTTAGGAACGATGTAACCAAATATAGCAACATTCTTGTTTAAAAATCATAAAATGTGGACTTTTAAAATATCATTTAATATGCGGTTTTATAGTTTCATTTCAAGAAATTGAAATGGGCCAAAAATTAAATTTTTTTTATGTTATTTTTTTTAATAAACCATTCTGAAGAATCACAAAAAGCCTTTTCTATGGGCCATTTTTAATTAATTTTTCAATATGACCTGTAGAGGGAGTGTATATTGATAAGAAATGGTCCTGGATCCTGGATCGTGTGTTATTTATATACTTAAAAACACAATTTTTGTATGTGTTATGTATTTGTTGACGTAAAATGATTTTTGCGTTCCTATTTTTGTACTTCAATATCATATTTTTTTTCCTTTTTGCAACTTATTACTAAGTTAATCAATAAATTACAGCTAATATATTCCGTGATTTTTTTGCAACTAAAAATGATACGCGACAACAAACTAAAAGGTTGAGAACCACTGTTTTAGATAGTTCTGCTATCAAAATAGTATACTTTTCCTAACCAGTTGGGAAATATTTTTATCTCGTGAGTAGCAAAGTAAGACGTTTTATAATTTCAGTCAGTTTTGAAAAGTGACACATTCCGTGCCAAAATTACAAAAAAATATTAGGCTAATGTATTTAAAACTCGTCTTTGTTAAATTTTAAAATGTTGACCATAAGCACTAGCTTATTATTTTACACTACACTACCCAAACATATAAATAATTATTTTATCATGTTGCCAGTGTTACTCATTTGGTTTCAAAAAAAAAAATGTTGACAGTTAATGACACCCGTGAATGTAACTAATTGCAGTTACAAGTGATAACTCAAAATATTAGATAAGTTAAAGCCTATAAAAAAATCATACTAATCAATAGTATCCAATAAGGATAATAAAACTTATTATTAATGGGTAGCAATATTTATATTAATTATTGCTACATGAAAGCAATGATAAGTCGCCGAAATTACTTTGTTATACAAATTGGTTTAAGTAAGTAAGGCGTTCCAATATAAAACTCAATTATATAGAGAAGTTGTACAAATGAGGGTAATTTTTTACATATTTAAGGTTTAGGTAGTGACTCCGGTCCCATCTCAGGGACCTAATTTTTTTAATAGAGCTGCCGTCGAGCGGGAACTAAAAGCAGTCCCGGAGCAGGTTTTCTCAGATTTGTTTAGGCCAGGAACCGAAAGCTGCCCTGAAGCAAGGATACCTTATTATTTTAAAAGCTACTGGCAAAACCAGGAGATTAAGGCGATCCCTGCACAGAGATTATTAATTATTTAAACGGTACCGTCAAAGTCGGAAGCCAAAATCAGAGCCGGTACAGATGTATAAAAAGAGTTTACAATGTTAATCAGCAACCATTCCATTTGTACAGTTAATCGTTAGAGGCTTTACCAACTTATGTTTTGATTCCAAATTTTTTTTAAAAAATCTTTTATCATGTAAGAATAAGACAACTAAGTTTTATACTATGAATCTGTTTCTGAGTTTTTATGTAAAGTTATACAGATAAGAGCAATTTTAGAACGCACTTTCCACAATAATAGAACTAAATTAATTCTAACAACACGCTCCAAAATGAAAATCTTTTGGAAACCAAACAAATTGCTTAAATATTAGCATAACTTATCTTATAAGTTTTATAAGACGAGTGATTAACAGTAAAAAATATCAATCGGACTAAAATGTTGACCTATAAACAAATCGATAACTAGGAACAAAGAATCAGTTGTAACTGTTAATGTCTTAAAGCACGGATGTGTTTGTTTTTACAATTGGCAGGACCAATCACCAGTTCAGCCATGCAGCGACAGGAATCTGTTATGCAGTCGGCCTATCTGTATTTTACAGATCTCTGCTAAAGGGATCCAAAAACAAATCCTCTCGCGGTACTGGTATATAAAGCGCTACTTTTGACTCCCATCTCCGCCGGTACTCTTGTAAATAACTAAAAGATCAGTAGGTACACTGAGACTGCTTTTTTCCCGGCTCCACCGGTAGCCTTTTTTGTAAATGAAACCTGTATAGTTGTATATATTGTTTTGTATAATTTTTTGTAAAACGATTTGTAATAGTTTTATAGACATCACTAATAGTAAAAATTAAAAATTAGTGTCTAGTGTATTTGTGTAGATATTTATTATATTTAGTTTTTGTTATTGATTTTAAATAAAACGATATAATATATCATGCAGATTTTTTTTTAAATAGGCAACTACCAAAGGTTCAGCCAGAAGTTTTGAAAAAGATTTAATAATAACTTATAAGTAGAGCTCAAAAACACGCTTCCCGACTATAGGCGTCAGAAACGTAAATACGCAACTGAAGGTAAGTAAGTGAAAATAACATGCATTATACTAAGAAAAATACTTATCCAGTAACTAGGAGGATTATACATCTGAATGTACATGGCTAAACACTTGCAGCATAGCGCATGTTTCCGCAGTCGTTTCTTTGAGGCACGTTCATGTCGGTACTGGCTTAGAAAATGCCAATGAAAAATGACAAAAAGATCCTAAACGAACCGTTTTTGTGTTCGGTCAGGTTTGCGTTTCTGCTATGTTACTCTCTAGTAAATTGCTTACAAAAAAAGTTTTTTTTTAATATCAAGTCTTTTTCGAAACAATGTTTGAAAAAATGTACTCTATAAAAACATGGTTTCTTTAAAAAATGTAGTTTTGAAAAGTGGTTAAAAATTCGAGAAGTTGGTTTCCGAAAAAAAAAATTGGAAACATCCCTAGTTTTCGAATAACTATTATCGAAAAAGTTCTGTTTTCGAGAAAATATATTTTCAAAAACTCGTGCTTTCAAAAATTTTCATATATTAGTCCAGTCAGAAGGTATAAATAAAAAAGGCTAGAATAGTTCTGTTTTCGCAAGAACAGGTTTAGATATTTCGTCCAATATGAGAAAGTGTACATTTCTTAGAAAAACCTTAAACAATAAGAAAAAATGACGCACGCGAACTTGCCCGTCTATACTTCTATACTTTTGTATAGCTCGAGGTGATGTTCAGGCTCCCCCCCCCCCCCCCGGCGAAATTTTAAATCCACATCTGATAGTAGGCAGTGAATCTCAAGATAATTATTTTGAAGGAATTCGAATGCGCCGATAGAAAAAAAAGGAAATTAAAATATGAATGACTTTCAGGAAGATCTAAATAATTCACTTGTTTGTAAATTATAGGGTTTTTAACAATGATATAATAAGTTATTGTTATTAGGCTACAAAATTATAACAAATAGTATTTTAGTACGTCAATAGTACTCAGCATCCAGCAAAGCTACTGTGTACCAAAACAGTCATGGTTTCATGGAAGGGGCCGCGGGGACGCCGTTAAGACGAGGGCGGGGGAGCTTGCGCCCCTAGCCCCCCCGGTTGCACGCCACTGTACTGTGCCTAGTGGTAAGCCTATTGTGATCAACTTTAAGTACACCAAAGATTTTAACCTTAAAGTAAGAGCAACTCCTTATTAACTGCTTATGAATTATCATTACGGATACTTACCCGAGAAGACCGCGGTACTTACTATACTGTGAAATTGCGCCGACTTCAAAATTTAGAGCTTTGGTGTACAAGTTATCCAAATTTGAACAAAATTAAGCTTGCCATTAACATCAGTGATAAATATGTAAAAATATTATTTTATGCGATTCAGTGCTTTTTCTCTTGTGAAGTTCATTTTCATTTTTTTCGAAAAGAAACTGCACCGTCCATTTAATATTGACTTCTCTGACCCCAACATCACTAAAAATAATATATTACACAAAGTTTCAGAAAAAATAAATAGCTTCTCAATACATACATAACACTCATCCCCACCTGCTTATATCTTTCTTATATTTATTAACATTTTATCAGAGAAAAATAAGACAGAGAGAAGAATATCTCGTACGGATTCCATTCATAAATACGATTGGCTTTCTATGACCTCCAAACCGACGTCGAAATAAGCTGCCATGGGCGTGCGATGCAGATTTTGGGTTATTATAAAGCACACTGAGAGTGAGTATTGAGACGCGCCGCAGAAAACTCGCTCTGCTTGCCGTATTGCTACCGCAGTGGCTAATGTCGGGGTGTATTGTGAGAATCGTACGCGCAAATCTCGGGGTGTTGCCGTTTGAAGGCCATAGCGTGGTCGAGCTGGCGGGAAGAAGAGATATTATTCTCTCTATCTTATTTTTCTCTGATTTCATGTTGTGTAAAATCGGAATCCTTGACCCAAACTACCCCAAAGACATACTATAAAGCATTCTTTAAAAAAATTATTTGATCTGTTCTCACCCCACTCCTCCAATATTTTTTAACATTAAATGTTAAATAATATATAATTTTGTCTAATAAATTGTATTAGACAAAATTAGATTTTCCGACCTCAATAACCCCGACAATGATATAATTGTTAATATTTTTGAAGAAATCCCAGCCGTTCCATTTTATTCCCTCTCACTCCCCAGGTCTTGTTTTAATATTTTTAAAATATAGATCTTTTTAGCATGACTCCGCCACAGACATTATTGAAATTACATTGCAACATAAAATTTCGTGGCACGCCTAATCGAAAATTTGGAAGTGCATTTTCCAAATAGAGTGGTTGATTCTCATTATATATACTTAAATATTCCATGTAATCATACTTAAAAAAGGAAAATTTTACGATATTTGTAATCACGTACCTATTTCTTAAACCCAATTAAAGCTACCTGTTACGTATACAATTAGCTGTACTATTAAGCTATATGTAGCTATTAACTTATCAGCAGACTATTATTTATATACCGACATTATATGGCATTTATATACGTACATATTTACCAATAGTGTGCTGAATATTTGAAAGAGGGCAAAATAACTTAATTATGGGTAAGTATTTTTGGTAACTACTCAGTCGCGATCAAATTCATACGAGTAAACCCAAATCTAATTATTAATACTTCTTAATTCTAGAATTAAGATCTTTCATTTTGGTACTACTTTTTATAATTAATATATATCCCCAATTGATGGTAGCACAAGATTATTTTAAAATCGAGTATAAATGGTCACAAATTGAATTTGATTTTAAAAGCGAGGAGGAAAGGGAGGAATCTATAAAAAATGGCACTTTCAAAGAAGGAAAAATACAACCGATTGATGTTGATGTACATCATCCCGGTAAGTTCCTTACGTTTTTATTATATGTTTATAAATAAAAGTATTTTTGTTCTCAATTACATTAACAGGCTTAAGAAAAGGTTCATTTATCCGCGACTAAACAAATTGCAGATACGTTAACCCATAACCGATAAAATTTGGAGTGGTATTTATATCACCTCATTTGACAACTGAATTTAAAGGCCTACCAAAGACAAGGAAGACTGATTTTTTTTTTAATTTTTAGGTTTTTATAAATCATGTGATAGAAACACCTCTTTTAATTTTACCGTTTATGGGTTAGCGTCTCTGCAATTTCTAGTTGAAAAATCTTATTGTTATCTCGACACAAAAACCCCTTTTCCCTTATGCAACAAAAATGAATAAGTGATATTATGGGTTGCCAATACTTTGTTACGAATGTCAAATAACGAAATCTTGGCGTACCCTAAGATAGCTTTTTAATAAATAAATTTTTAGTTTTCAGTTTTTCAATAGTGCTAATAGTAAAAATACCGTGGATTCTTTTAAGCATTGTATTTAATTAGTTAGCGAAACGTTTTTTTCATTAATGGCTACACCTACTGTTTTGTTCGTGTTGTATAAGTGTGTTAAGTTTAATGTAAAACCTTTCTAGAGGAATTTTATAGACTTTTAAAATAATAAGAACATTACTTCTTAGTTTTTAATAGTTCGGATAGTGACAAAATACCGTGTAATCGTTTGAGAATTGTGTTTAAATTTTTTTAATGGAACTTTTGTTAATGTTGATTATTGGGCAAGCGTGTCGGTTTCTTGCATTAAATTGTAGTGTACAGTCTTGTCAGTGTTTTTTGGTATATTGGTATTTAATCTAAACATTTTCAAAAGAAGTGTTTTTAAAGGGATTTTACTATAATTGTAAAAAGAACATTATTTCTGATGCTGACTTGCAGCATAGAAAAAGTTATTGATAGAATGGGCAACTGATTCGGTATCATGTGTTTTTAGACTGGGATTGAGAGTACATAATAGAAACATGGGAACTAATTGGAATTATAAGTCAGCCAAATATCGAAGATACGCGGCTTCGGTTCTGACGAACTACTTCTTTTCTTGGGTTTTAAAAACATTTTTTTTTTAGATTCTGGTACAGCTGAGAAAATAATTTTTATTACATGTCCTAGAAACTTCGAGGGTATTCCTGCTACCTTGGGAATTGTGACTGATAAATATAGAGATGGCAATCCAGTTATTACTCCTTATCCTAATTGGGAATGGCACACAAATCCAGAACTGTGTAAAAAGGAGAGGATCATTTCGGTTTTCAGAGTATTCGTAAGTATTTTTAAAATAAATATTTTGGTTGTAGGTAGGTTGGTAGATTGCTGATGATTTCAATTTTGTTGTGTTTTATTTGTTGCGGTTTACTTTAGCCGTATTCTTTTGAAAATTATTACTTTCAGTTAGATCTGCGTCAGTTGATCATGATCACTTAACCAACTGTGTAATTAAATATGATGTTTTAAAGAACACAAAATAGTCATTGTCACCTATCATTTAGCTCACTAATTATTGACTCAAAAGGATAGGCCCTTCGTTTTCAAGTAAGTCTTTATTGGCTATTTTCGTAAATAAGTTTGTAGTCAAGAGAATTCTGAGATAGAGATTCGCTAAAATTTGGTATATATTGTTAAGAATTTCTATGAAGTTCGAGAAGAAAATGATACTTTTTGTTTACTTCTGATTAGGTAATTTTAAACCGTTTCATGCTTCTTAATTTAAAGCAATAACGTATGACTTAAGATTATGGTAACTTAGTTAGAATGCGATAATTCGATTACCTTCTAGTAATTCAATTACTACAAAATAATTAGATTACTTTTAATAGGTAATTAAATTTAATGTGCTAATTCAATTATAATTGTATATGGACTGAATTATTTTTTATACGTAGTTGGTAATTGAATTACTCTTCTCGAGATGTAAGTACATAATTGGTAATTTAATTTTCAACTGCTTTTGAAAGTAATTAGTAATTGCAATTGAACTACTTTTTAAAAGCAATTGCGACAGCGCTGATTGTACCTACAACTACTACAATTTGACTTGTTATTAGATTTGCCTAATTAATTAGTATAATTAGTTAATGTAACGGATTGGATATGTAGCGAGAGAAGATTTTTCTGACACATGTTACCTACCGTACACTTATAGGTACCTATTTTTTTTAGATCGATAACTGTAACAGATTATGGGTAGTGGATAATGGAAAAATTGGAGATAATAATCAGATATGTGCCCCACAAATATTAGCTTTCAACCTAACAACAGTAAGTGTTGAACGTATAAGAGAATTTTCTATTTTCATTTAAATTTTAATCTTATGAAAAACAAACAATATCTAATGTATGTTAAATTTTTAACGTAGTTGAAAATTTGAAACAATTAACTAAATCAATTTTTTTATTATGTATAATATGTAAATATCCAAGCTTGAAACTTTGTGTGCAGCGTGTTCTGATGGCACAGATAACGTCGATAAATTGGCAGAAATGAAAGTGGAAGACCTGCGGAAAATTAATGAGTGAAAATGTGTGATTTTCGGCTAGAAACTGGTCTTGGTTCGAGTCAAGTTGAAATTGACGTACTTAGTCTATAACATTTTTGCATTTTTTTGTTATTTCCAGAATCATCTTTTGCGTCAGTATGAAATTCCATATGACCAACATTTGAACACTTCCCTTTACGCAACACCTATAGTAGAAAGCAGTTGTTCAAGCTGTGAAGATTCATTTGTTTATATTGCTGACCCTAATGCCTATTCACTTCTAGTGTATGATTTTAAAAATAATTATTCTTGGAGAATAATTGATAAGACGTTTTATCCTGATCCTGAATATGGAACATTTAAAGTTGACGGTAAGAAAAATCAAAATATTAATTTTAAATAACATGATATTAGTATATATTGTAAAAAAGGAAATAAATACTGAAATTCATTATACTATGTACATTATACAAACTCGTTCCTAACACACCAACAAAACAGTATACTTCAAGTTGGGCCGTCCTAAGCTTTAGTTTTCCACCTGAGAACCTGTTACAATAAATCAACACCTATGTGAGAATAACCAGTAATTAATCAACGTGGTGTTTATTCCGATGAGTAAACTGTACGCAGCAGGTTGTCATTGTTTATTATGAAATTATATGCTCTCTCATACAGGGTATACAATTTTAAACATTTTTATATTTTTTTCTTTAACTTAAAAACGTATTTTTGAAAAAAGTATTCGATGAAACCATCAAAGCTTTCAGTTAAATTTTACATTTTTCATAGAATACAGGGTGAAAAAATGAAACAAAATATCCGATAAGTTTTGTGATAACTCTAGAAAAATATTATAGTTCTAAATTTTTATACAGAGTGGAATATTTAAAAAAGTTGTGTTTATTTTTACTATGAATGTATTTCATCTTAGTGGAATTTACGTACGTAGCACAACCAGGTGCACATTTTATCCTATATACAAAGTAAACAAATATTATATTTTTACTTCTTTCGCTACAGGAAGTACTATATTCGTTAAAAAAAATTTACCTTTCGAAATTTTTTTGTGTTTTTCGATTTTTAAGGTCCTAAAAATCAATGCCGAAAATAAGTACTTACGTATACGGTATTTGACAAAAATAATTTAATTCATGGGCATTGCGTGAAATAACAAAAACCGGTCGAGTGCGAGTTCGACTCGCCCATAGAGGGTTCCGTACCACATACAATATTGTGAATTTCTCACAAAACGTAAAATTCTCAATAACTATGGTAAGGCTAACCATTGAATAAATAACAAGAAGCGGCGATGACGGAAATAAGTAAGTGCGTATAGGATGTATATATATATATATATATATATATATATATATATATATATATATATATATATATATATATATATATATATATATATATATATATATATATATATATATATATATATATATATATATATATATATATATATATACATCCTATACGCACTTACTTATTTCCGTCATCGCCGCTTCTTGGAAGGTGAAAAAACACAAAGAGTTCACAGACCAGGGACCTGCTAGCACATTTGCGGTTGTTTTTTGTCAGGAGACCCAGGGATTTCCGGGCAACACCCAACATCACCACGGAGGCTGCAATAGCACCTGCGTGAAACCTCTACCCCAAGGGATATAACAATATAAAGAAATTAGAGGTTTCACGCAGGTGCTATTGCAGCCTCCGTGGTGATGTTGGGTGTTGCCCGGAAATCCCTGGGTCTCCTGACAAAAAACAACCGCAAATGTGCTAGCAGGTCCCTGGTCTGTGAACTCTTTGTGTTTTTTCAACTTCCAAGTTTCCCATCTAATAACTTGGTTATGTGCGACTGATGAGTGCTAATAAGCACGAAACACGTGTCGAGCACTACCATACAGACAGTTTCCCCAATATTTTCTTCACCTTTTTTTATAAATAGTCCTGTCGATATTTCTTTATATTGTTATATATATATATATATATATATATATATATATATATATATATATATATATATATATATATATATATATATGTATATATATATTATATATATATATATATATATATATATATATATATATATATATATATATATATATATATATATATATGTATATGTATATATATATATATATATATATATATATATATATATATATATATATATATATATATATATATATATATATATGTATCTGTATATGTATATATATATATATATATGCATATATAAGAGAGTATATAAAAGCAATGGTTTTTATGTTGCGAATATTATAACCTTTAAAATATAATACTAATTTCCGCGGATGAAAATCCAACTACAACACTGCGTTGAAAGCAGGCAGGAAAGTTGTTCCTGCTTTCAAGTTTCCTAAAGACAACAATTTTCGGCCAAATTCTCCAATGCTAGACCGGTCTAATTTGACAACCAAACGTTTTAAACTGACAAGTTTAAGAATAAGACAACCAAGATTTGATTGGCTGAAGTTTGCTCGCAATTTATAAATAAGGAAAAATTTTCCACAATAATATATCTAAATTCATTCTAGCAATTAATTTCATGGCATAACACTTAAGTGTCTTGTTCTTATAGGTACTTGTCACTTTAAAATTTTTGGTCGTCAAATTACACCTGTCCCAGCGATGGAGAATCTGGCCGTAAAAGTCTCTCTACTTTTGGCCGCTACTGTATATCAAATGATAATACTGTATACTGTATGAGTGAAAAGAAAATGTCAAGGTTAAGGGGTTATATATAGTTAGAATTTTCAAAAAATCGATTTTTTTGTAAAATTTAATTTTCATAATGTACATATATTCCAGTACACACTCAGAAAATTTCAAGGTAATCCGGTGATTATTTTCGAAGTTACACGCATATTTGTAAAGACGTGTCAGAGCGATTGTACCCGAGACAGTTTATTTTTCTCGGATTGTACGCTATGTAAAGTGCTTTTGAAACTTTAAACGCGTTTTTCTCAAAACTGTGTTTTTAAAGTCGGTGACGAAGATTTCTCGGAAACGGCTGCACCGATTAGTCTCAAATTTTAACACAAGCTTCTTAAGTATATTTTTTACTAATTAATCGAAGGTTTTTTCTCACCGATAAATATATTTTTTATATAAACAATTTAAAAACAAAATTTTTTTTGTTGAGAAGCCGCCATTTTGTCCAAAAATTTTATTTTGCTTATTCCTTCGATTAATTAGAAGATTATACATTACTTTAACGAAATCCGTTTGGTTTTTCATTTTCGATGATCCAGTCCAGAGATATCGTTGTCACCGCAAGATGCCTTTTTTAAGAGGAACTCCTGGAGATCAGCTATAGCAGCTTTCAAAATTATTATTTTTACAAATACAAAAATCTTAAAATACAGTTAAAAGTTACCATAATATGTGTACAAATTTTCACATTAATACATTTAAAAGTCTTCTCATGAAAAATTCTTGAAAAATCGCCTTTTTTAGGCCTCCTGACTGTATATATCCCCTTAAGGAAAGCATGATTTGGATGAGACGCATATAATACAAAAAACTTATATTATTTATTTTTTAGGTAAATCATTTGACGTCATGGACGGCATTTTGGGTATGACTTTAAGTCCTCCCGGCAACAAGAGGAAACTTTTCTATCATGCCATGTCCAGTGCGACGGAAAACTGGGTTTACACCAAAGATCTAAAAAACGAATCCTTATTTTCTGTTGCGTTTGGTGCACCCCAAATATTTCATGTAAGTCATATAGGTCAGCACTTATTGATATAGCGTAGTAAGTTCTGTAATTCATAAAAGTTTTAGAAGCTCATTTCCATATAAGTACTATAAATATTTGATTTGTTAAAAGTTACTTCTTTAATGCATTTATCTGTCGAACAAAAATTAAAGTTGCAAGCTTGAGACGAAGCTGAAGGCAATGTCGAGTGTGGAGTGTACAAACACTATAACCGAGGATGAAAAAAAAAATTTCACCCCCGCTCCCCCACTGTATTAGGTGATGATACTCCTCTTAGGAGATAAAACAATTTTAAGAGACATTTTCATTTTTAAATTATTCACCAGTTTTTGAGATATAGCTTAAAAAAGTTTTCTTTTTCAAATTTCAACGTTAATTTCTACCTCTTTAATGTAAATATCAGAACCTAAAAAAATAAGTGTTCCTTATTTTTCGATGGTATATATACAGGGGTTTTCCATATATTTTGGAGTACCCCTATAGAGCGTTGCTTTTAAAAGCTAGACAGAACTTTAAGTTACAAAAGTTGACGTATTTGCTCTAAAATGTCAGAATATGTCGTCGGATAAAGCAAATGAATATCATAAATGAGTTTAAACATATTAAATTTGTTTATTTTTAACGAAACACCCTGTATATTACTTAATATTTAGAAAGTTCTGCTCTTCCTGATTTCAAATATCGTTTTGCTGTATTTCATCAAATCGGATCTCGTTATCATGGCTAACCAGATTTCCACAATGCACATTATACCTACGAATAACAGAATTTAGACCCTTATATTTTGGAAACGGGATAAAATATAGGAAAAGTATGTATATTTGAAATCAGGAAGAGCCGATCCTTCCAAATATTAAATAACATACAGGGTGTTTCGTTAAAAATAAACAAATTTAATGTGTTTAAACACATATGCGATGTTCATTTGTTTTATCCGATGGCAGATTTTGACAGTTCAGAGGAAATACTTTAACTTTTGTATTTTGAAGCTTTTTATAGCTTTTATAATAAACGCTCTAGGGGTACTCCAAAATATATGGAAAAACCATAGGCGTTAAAAAAATTAAAAACAAAGTTAGTTTCTATTCAAAGCAATCAGTCATTGAATTTGCACTGTCAATTGTATATATTGACTGGTCAACTGCAGATGATTGCCAAACTGTACAAAATGTTCTGATTGATGCCATCCAAGTAATACAGTATTACAGGACATTTATTTGACTATACCTTCATCTAATAAAATTAGCATACATAAGTATTAAGCAATAAAAATAGTAATACATTTTGTTCTATTTTATGCATCATAGCCGAATAAAATTGAGTTCCCTTCACACTGTGATAAATTATTAAGTAAAAGTGGCAAAGCTATTTCACCGTTTACTACCAGTTTTACTACAATTGAAAAGTGACACAAGCGGCCATTCATAAATGCGTTGACGGTTGCGACATGTTCAAAAATTGAATTGTGTTGTTTCGTGTTTTTAAGAAGCGTTTAAGTGTTTTCTTTGAAGCAGCTGACATTATTTTACGAAAAAACATTTAAACATGGTGTGGCAGTGTCAAGTTTGCAAAAATTGGACTATTTAAACCCGGAAGTTTCTTTTCACAAGTAAGTGAGGTTGTATTCACTTGTATGGAATTTACTGGTGTAGTTTTTGTAACTTTTTGTATTTTCCTACTTGCTCACGATAAGTGTATCGTGTACTTGCTATAGGTAAACGATGAGGTGAAAATACAAAAATAAATCAATATAAGTCCTTGGAATTTAAGGTTGGTAGTTTATAACAAATTTTTAATTTTAAGGAAAAAATATGTATCTAAAAAAATTAAAACTTGCCTATATTACGCTACTGGTGCGGGAAGATGCAGCTGCCGGGGATGTTGGACAGTGGTGTCATTTTTTCCGGTGTGTCTACCTCTCTTAGTCGCATCCACTGCATGTTTTAAACGGATGATTGATTTGGCGCGAAACGATTTTATGAATGAAATGCTTTGTCTATAGTTTTTTTTTAATGTCGATGGGAAAAACCCTGTACCTGTGATTTGGCGCGAAACGATTTTATGAATGAAATGCTTTGTCTATAGTTTTTTTTTAATGTCGATGGGAAAAACCCTGTACCTGTGTACCAAATTTCATTAAAATCGGTGACGACCATTTTGTCGTTTGTTAGGTAAGCTGATTAGTAAGTACTTTTAGACATATCCAAAGAGAAGGACAACACAAAGTGCAGCGGAGGCAATGGATAAATTTGGCCACCTTTATTTTGGTCTCTTAGGCGACATAGAAATAGCCACATGGAACATAAAACATCCCTATGGTGATAAATTTTTCCGTATAGTAGGTGACAATAAGAAAACAATGCAGTTTCCCAGTGGAATAAAGGTATGAAACGTGTAGCTTTAATAACTCAAAACTATTTTTAAGTTTAGATAATTTCCTTTCTGGTATGAAACAGCATTTTTTTAGACACATATTTTAATTCTTTGTACTTTTAGGGGCGACTTACTAAAGTTTCAATTTCTTAATCCAAGACAATTTTAGAGGTAATGGTACCCTCATTATAAAATGAAGCTGTGGCGGCTCTTTTACTATACAGGGTGTTACAAACAGATGTTAAGCAATTTTAAGGGCAGATTCTACATCTAAAAATATAAAAATAAGTTTATATATAAAGATGGATCCTCAAACGCTTCTTACTCGAGATACACGGTGTTTAATATTTTCTTTTTTAAATGTTTGTTTTTAATTTCTCGAAAATGCGTTAAGATATTGACCTGAATTTCGGTACGCGCCAGTATGTAATCAAAGGGTACCTTTACGTGCAAACATTTATTTTCTAAAGTACTTGCATCAGTGGAATGCATGCTAGTACGTCCTTATTTTTAGCGAAAAAATGGCACGCCACTGTTTTTTTGCAAAATTGATATTGTTTTCCTTGAGCCCAACTAATTCCGCGTGAAAACTGTTTCTTAAGCTTTTTTATTCTGGCGCACCGTTTTCGAGATAAAAATTAATTTATTTCTTACAATAAAATCAAATGATGAAAATGAGTTTTTTTTAATATTTTTTGTTCAGGAAACAGCTGCTGTTTGATTTAAGTTTATAGTAGATGCTGGAAATGGCTTCTCCATGCTTCAATACATGCTCTAAATTGCCCCCTCCTGGGGAAAAATGAGCACGTCTAGGTATTTTATTTATTATTTTTTCTAAACAAAATTTACATCATTTTTTTTATCTTCTGACAGCCCACGAAGACCGAAGTCTAAGTACTATGTACCGTGGTTGTACTGGGGAATCGACTCACACATCCAGAGCTGGAAACATCCGTAGGCATTTCACCAGCCCTTTAAGAGGATGTGTGGGGCGGTACCACCTCGGTCGAGGAAGAATTCCTCTACCACCTTCCAACAACAATCACAAAATATCCATGGTCGAAGCGGGATTCGAACCCGCGCCTCTCGGTTGCAAAGCTGGCGCCGTACCAACTCGGCCACCGGAGACCCCAAATGCGTTTAAAATTAGTAAGATAACATAGGTGGTAACATAATTTAAAATTTTACAAGAGAATTCGTTAGATTGCTCAGGTAGATAAGATATTTTCGGTGGAGTTGGAGTTCGTAAATTAAAAAGGTTCGGCGGGAGAATTCGTGTGGAGCATTACCAGAATCAAAATCAGACCGTTGGCTTATGTAAAGGATCGGATTTTGTTTCTGGTAAAACGTGTCCTTTAGATACCCTGTAAACCTTTCTGCTGAAGGGTAAAGGCCCAGAAATCATGATAGCAGAAAGGCACCTGGACCAGAATCGAAAATTATCTTGAGTTTTTTTAAGTATTTATTGTACTAGCGGAGAATTTATTTATTTGCATTTTTACTATGTTACCTATAGACCGAAAGAATTTCCATATCTTGACATACAGTGGTGTACTTGTACTGTGGAAGAAATTCAATTGGTGCAAGATATGCCGTTTTTTTACTAAGGCCTTCATTTCATGCCAAAAGCGCAAATTAATTATTAGTACACGTTTTTATTGTTTTTAGGTCATCCCCGACAAAAATAGCCAAGAGATTATGTGGATTTTCGCCACAGCATACCAGCGCTTCGCTTCGAATACATTGCTTCAAAATCAAACAAATTTCATAATATCATCTGCTAAAGTCACTGATTTACTAAACGTTAACCTAAGATTAGATCAGCTGTAAATTGCATGGTTTAAACAAATAAAGTTTTAATAAATGAACAGTTTGTTGTTTTTTGTACAATGTCTGTCATAACTAAAGCTGGTGGGCTAAATGGGAACGCCGCTAGTACGTTACGGTTTTATTTGTTGGTTTGATATAAGAACCTCTAAAAGTAGAATACCGACTAGATTTCAAAAATGGCCCACGCTTGCATAGACGGCCATATGGAGTATTAAGTTTTGATAGGATTGGGTACTAGAAATTGTGTTAGCAGCAGCCGCTAACTTCGTGGAAGTTGATTGGCGGCAATTTTGAAAACAAAAGGATAAAAAATGAATGATAATATTTTATAATGTAAAATAACTCTAAATGTTTTGCCACTTAAGATTAATATTTTAGAGGTATTTTGCAAGCCAATACTATCCAATAATAATAATAATGTAATAAAATAATATAAACAGAAAAAAATGTTGGGTACCTATTAATAGCAGTGCACAAATTCATAAAGTAGACGCATTATAAAATAAAACTGCTGCGGTTCTTTTACTATGTACAGGGTGTCCCATTTTCGGCACTTTTGCGGGGTATCTCCCTTATTTTTAAAGATAGAGGGTTGCGGTTTTCGCGACAGTGTGCTACTTTTTGATGAAATGAAAGATGGCATAAAATATTTTTCATGGCCCCTGCGATTTTGACATACAGGACGAAATTGATTTTTTTTCCATTTTCGGACCCCCCTCGCATTTCAGTTATCTTGTAACTTATATAAAAGTAAGAATGGATCACATTAGAGTTTTCTACGTAGAATCGAGTGGCGTGGTTAGATTTTCATCAGATGTGATATTTTTCTAGATATTAACCACATAAATGTTTTTTTAATGGAACACCCTGTATATTTCTTAACCATTAAGTTTCCCCTTTCGAGAGCTTTTCAAAAATATATAACCCTTTATAGTTATTTTTTATTTTTAGCCCTTAAATCGAACTATTTAATTTTAAACTTTAATTTTGCGTAGTTGGCCGTGTTTAACAAGTGGTTTAACGTCAATTCAGGTATTTAGATTTAAAAAAGAAACAGGTTAAATCCTGTATTTTCATCAATTTATTAAAATTCGTATTATTTTTTAAACTACAACACTACGTGCTATCTAGATATATAGAAAATCCTAACCCGAACTAAAACTGCTTAGTGTTTAATCACTTGAAAATTAAATTAGTTGTCTTGAATTATTAATAGCAAATAAACAAATTTAAAAACAAAACATACAAAACGAAAAGAGTTAGTCCATTTAATCCATTCTAGCTCTTTTCGTTACCTAAAGTTTTGTGTGTTTTGTTTTTAAATTTGACTTTTATTTGCTATTAATAATTCAAGACAACTAATTTAATCTTTAAGTAATTAAAAACTAAGCAGTTTTAGTTCTGATTAGGATTTTCTAGATATTTAGATAACAAGTAGTGTTTTAGGTTAAAAATAATACCAATTTTAATAAATTAATGAAAATGCAGGATTTAACCAGTTTCTTTTTTAAATCTAAATAATTGAATTGACGTTAAACCACATGTTAAACACGGCCAACTACGCAAAATTAAAGCTTAAAATTAAATAGTTCGATTTAAGGACTAAAAACAAAAAATAACTATAAAGTGTTATATATTTTTGAAAAGCTCTCGAAAGGGGAAACGTAATGGTTAAGAAATATACAGGGTGTTCCATTAAACAAAACATATGTTTGGTTAATATATCGAAAAATATCACATCTGATGAAAATCTAACCACGCCACTTGATTCTACGTAGAAAACTCTAATAGGATCCAGTTTTACTTTTTTTATAAGTTACAAGATAACTGAATTGCGAGGGAGTCCGGAAATGGAACAAAATCAATTTCATCCTGTATGGCAAAAACGAAGGGGGCCATGAAAAATATTTTTATGCCATCTTTCTCTTCATCAAAAAGTAGCACACTGTCGCGAAAACCGCAACCCTCTATCTTTCAAAATAAGGGAGATACCCTGTAAAAGTGCCGAAAATGGGACACCCTGTACAATCTGGGAGGGCGGTTCGAGTCCTCGTGGACTCAAGTTCCTGAATATTACTGGCTAGATTAGCATTTTTAAACATTCTTATTGGTCAGTAATAAAATTTATACTGGCCAGCGTTAGAACCACAGTAATCCGTTACCATAACATCTCAATTAGTAAGAGCTTTTGTAGTGGTATGGATGCGTAATATTTTCGGCCAAATTTTGATTATATCTCGGCCACTGTTAAAAACTGTACAGGACTAAATTATTTAAACTAAATTACTGTTGCGCGAATTCTGTGTTTGGATGTAACGTAAGAAAAATTGTAAATAAGCATACTAAACGCAAGACTCAATCATTACATTTCTACTTCTATTATTATGAAAAACGATTGTGGGGTAGTTTCTGTACGGCAAAAAAAAGCTATAAGGGCGGTTTACCAACAGTACTCTTTTAAGAGTACATGTATTCTTTTTGAGATCCTAAGTTTGTGTACTATTAGGTACTTTTTATTAAATTCTCTCAAATGTACTCTTTTTCACAAAATAAATTCGTTTTATTCAGTTCCAATACTTTCTGCAGGCTTTTTCAATTTAAATGTAATATAAATCTATGAATTCGTACAGCTTCAAAATGCTTGGTTACAATTTTTTTGTTCCACTATGAGTAGATAATTAACATTTAATTGGTTGATTTGATTCTGTCTAAGAATTAATTTATTATGTGTTCACAAAACTTCAGTAAACATTCGTTTTCTACAAATCTTCTGTTAAATGATTTTTTATGGATTGGCGGATGCGCCCGAAGCGTACTCTTTTTTACAGCGAGTCACCTGGTAACCCTAGCCAAGATAAGTGACAAAGTAATGGCTCTGGAAATCATGATATCTTCCTAAAATATCATATATTTTTTATATGTCGGATCTATATCAAAATATTGATATATATCGGACACAAAAAATTGTAAAGGTGGGTACTCTGATAAAAGTGGTTTAAGGAAGAATTGACTAATATAGAAGTTTTGACTAAAATTAAACCGCCCAACACATGGATCAATAAAACTGCGTGATCGACGCGTATCAGGGGATGCCGGGTTACACGAGCGGGTTTTCATAGATAATGGTAGGCCAAATATCGTTTTCCAGGAGGTGATAAATTAAAAACATTCGCAACAGGTGCGTAAAGTGCGCCAGCGCGTGTGTTGTGCACTGGTTACTCCATCTGTTCGGCAGTCCGAGGATTCATAATATAATATCGTTATGGGTACGGGTTGGGTGTTGGGTTAAACCTTAAGTATGGTTAAGTCTCTCCACGACTGATTGCAGACGTGAAATATTAAACATGTCTAATGTCAGTCCGTATGTGTTCCGTGCCAAAATTTAAAAAAATATATTTTTTTTTTTGTACTGCCCTAACATATAAATAATTATTTTATCATTTTGCCAATGTCACTCATTGGGTTTCAAGAAAAAAATTGTTGACAATAATAATTAATGACATCCTTGAGTGTAACTAATGGCAGTGATACCTCAAAATATTAGACAAGTTTAAGCATATGAAAAAGCATACCTACTAATCAATAGAAAAATAACACTTATTATTAATGGGTAGCAATATTTATTATTAATGCTACCTATTTGAAAACAATGATAAGTTGCCGAAATTAATTTGTTACAAATTGGTTTAAGTAAATAAGGCGTTCCAATATAAAATATGACTATATAAAGAAATTGTTCAAATGAGGGTAATTTTTTCACATATTTAAGGTTTAGGAAGTGACTCCGGTAGTAATTTTTTTAATAGAGCTACCGGCGAACGGGATCTAAAGGAAGTCCTACCGCAAGAACCCTTAATTATTTAAAATGCTTCCGACGAGGTAAAAGCGGTCCCTGAGCAGGAATACCTAATTATTTTAAAATGTTGAAATGACATAATTTCAATTAGTGGGAGTGGGGGAGGGCGTAATAATATCTTTTTAACCTCTTGATATCATCAGAAGCATATTTTGAAACCACCAATTAAAAAACTTCAGCAATATTTGTTACACTGTATATAAAAAATATTTGCTTCAACAAGCCGCCATTTTGTTCTCAGAGCGAATAATACCGTAATTTTCTAGGATCATAAAGTACTCAATGAGACCTTTAAAATAATGTATCGCGAGGCCCCTCTTTCAATTTAAATTTTTTCCAAGATGGCGTCCAGCAGCCATCCTGATTTTTCCGAGAGTCACTTGTGCACTGAAACATAGTATTTTTGTACTAATTACCGTATGCCAACTTTTAATTTTCTAAATGTAACGGTTAAAAAATTAAGAGGGGGCACGGGCGGATTTTGTTGTTTTTGTTGTTGCTGCTTACGGGACCCATGCCAAGTTCAGGGGTTTTAATAGTGAGCCTACTAGGAATGTTTTGGTAAAGAAAAAAATATTTCGTAATTTGCGAGAAAAAGTTGAAATTTTGCTGCCCCCCCTGGGAAAAAATGAACACATTTAGGTATTATATTTATGACTTTTTCGAGAATTCATAAATTTTAAGAGAAAAAAAATGTGTTAGAAAGTTTTATTTTTTTAAACCTAAAATATAATTTAGAAAAAAATCAAATGACTATAACTTTCTATTAACACATTGTTTTCTCTTAAAATTTAAAAATTCTTGACAAAATAATGTAAAATTTGTTTAGAAATAATAATAAATGAATTACCTAACCGTGGTCATTTTTTCAAAATTTTAACTTTTTTTGCAAATTAAAAAAAAAATTCTTTACCAAATCATTCCTAGTAGGCCCACTATGAAAACCCCTGAATTTGGCATGGGTCCTGTAAGTAGCAACAGAGATATACAACTTTAAAATTTCAAAATCCGCCCTTGCGAGGAGGACATTAAAGAGCCGCACTGTATATACGCACTAATGTTACCAACAAACCCAATCAAACACTTACTACCACAAGAACAAACAAAGCCGAAACACACGATAGGTCGCCTGGCAATGCCAACAACGTAAACACAAATAATGAAGCTTAATTCTCCCCTTCTTATGGTTCGGGGTTCGAGATTACAAACCCGGTTTCTGGGTTCCAGATTAAGGACCATAAACAACTTACGGCATTGCTCACCTACACGCAATTCGTAGTCGAGAATAAACAACCCAACCGATCCGTCTCTGATGGGCTCGTGACCCCGTGAAATAGGCCAAGATTTATAGATTTTTCAATACGCATGCTCCAGAGTCCTAATCGCTTGGCAAAAATTGGATCGATCCGGACACTTCGGTGTCACTGTGTCTCTTTCTACTACCCGTCTTGCTGTAATTACACATTTCGCTAAAAGTTCATAATTGTTATCAATCGAATGTGTAAATTAAAATTGACGCTAATCACGTTTAACTTGCCCCATCCCCATGCTAGGTCATTTTTCCGTCGTTTAGCCGGCTTTATAGCTATTCCCCTTATCCCTTCCAAAAAAGGGGATACATTTTTAAATTAAACTTTTCTTAAAACCCAGATTACTCTAAACACGTTACATTAAAATGAACCAACTTCACAACAAGAAAACTATGAAATCATATTTTTACGTATTTATTATTGAGATTAATTTTTTTTCAAATTTAGGTAACTTGTACGCCAAAGTTCTAAACTTTGAAGTCGGCACAATTTTAAAGCATAATAGGTCTCCCTACTGATAGTACATTAATAATTTGTTATTAAAGATTAATATTTTTAGTAATTGTTATTACTGATCCTAATGGTAAGCCTAATTGTGTCCAACTTAAGTAATTTGTACAGTAAAGTTTTAAACTTTCAGATGGGCGCAACTTCTTATTAAGTTACCTAAATTTGAACAAAATTCAGCTTATCATCAACCTTAATAATAAATACTTAAAAATATTATTTCTTTTGTGAAGATCAATTTAATTTTTTTTTTTAAAGAAAAGAATTGTGTTTAATATTTTTTTTTGACCTCAATATCACTAAAAATAATCTGTACACAAAGTTTTAGAAAACATAAATCGTTGCTCAAAATTTTCCCACATCCCACCTGCTCTATCTTGTTTATATGTATTCGGATTCCTTGACACAGACTACCCCAAAAACAATATAAGACAAAGTATTCTTTAAAAAAAGGATTTGATCCCTTCTCACCCCACTCCGCCAACATTTTTTATCATTTATTAAACACAATTAGATTTTCTGACCTCAATAATTGATATCCCTACATATTTAAGGCACTTTCCACATGGCGTCCATGTTGGCCAAATTAATTTAATTTTTTCGGCTTTAAAATTTTTAGCAATAACGTTATAAGTGTATTAAGTATAGTTTCATATTTTATAGGTATTTTTTAACGTATTAATAAAAGATTCATTATGATTTACTTTTACTGTAGGAAAACAATATTTACAAAGAATATTAAGGTCCTAGTGACAGAAAAAATGTCACCATAGATCTTTTAACATATTAATCTTATGAATGAAATCATGATACACGTTGAAACTTTAACTAATTGACTGAAAATTGCTTGCAGGATATGAAGATATATTTAATATACTTATAATGTTATTGTTAAAAACTTTAAAGCCGAAAAATCATGTTAAAGTGAAATTAAGTTGGATAACATGACGCCACGTGGAAAATGCCGCCTTAAGTTAATATTTTTGAAGAAACCCCAGCCGCTCAGTTTTATCCCCTCTCATCCCCCAGGGTTTGTTT
The DNA here is from genome assembly GCA_963971165.1 of Philopedon plagiatum. Taxonomy (NCBI): domain Eukaryota; kingdom Metazoa; phylum Arthropoda; class Insecta; order Coleoptera; family Curculionidae; genus Philopedon; species Philopedon plagiatum. Next base: position 68,742,422 of record OZ020195.1, on the reverse strand, counting down.
CAATATTTTTAAAATACAGATCTTTTTAGTATGACTCCGCCACAGACATTATTGAAATTACATTGCGACATAAAATTTCGTGACACGCCTTATCGAAAATTTGGAAGTGCTTTTTCAATGCCGACTCAAAGACAGTGGGTAATGGCATTTTCCAATTAGTGTGGTTACTACTCATTATAAATACTTAAATATACATACGGTAAAGCTTTTCTAGATAAATAATAGTTAATAAAAAGGCAAACAAGGGCCTATTTTACGATATTTGTAATTACGTACCTATTGATAAAACCAATTACAGCTACCCGATACCTGATACAAATTCGATTAGCTGTACTCAAGCTATAAACTGATCAGCAGACAATATTTATGTACAGACATTATACGGCAATTTTATTCATATACATATGCATATGCACCCTAGTTTGCTGAATATTTTAAAGTTGACAAAATAATTTAATTATGGGTAAGAATTTTTGGTAATCATTCAGTCGCGATCAAATGCATACATAGTAAACCCAAATTGAATTAATAATACTTCTTAATTCTAGAATTAAGATCTGTCCTCTTGGTATTATTTTTTATAATTGAATTATATCCGCAATTTATGGTAGCAAAAGATTATTTTAAAATCGAGTATGAATGGTCAAAAATTGAATTTGATTTCATAAGCGACGAGGAAAGGGAGGAGTCTATAAAAAATGGCACTTTTAAAGAAGGAAATGTACAGCCGATTGATGTTGACGTACATCATCCCGGTAAGCTTCTTAAGTTTGTATTGGAAGTTTATATATATATATATATATATATATATATATATATATATATATATATATAACATATGTTACCGGCAAAGTCCGTTTCTTCGTCATACTTAAGTTTGCCTAGGTAAACCGCACATGGCGGGAACGTTTTAGGCAAAGTCCGAAATTGTTCTCCATTTCGGAGTTTGCCTATAATGTAATCCGGCAAACTTAGGTTTGCCAAACAGGTTTTAGGAAAAGTCCGAAATATGTTCTCACATTTGTGTTGTATCATGATAACTGGTATACTAGTGAATAAGAACGAATTTTTAAAAATCGACGATATTCCCGATAAAGAATTATCGCTTCGAGAGATTAGTAGGTAATAGGAATTCTATATTTGGAGGACAGGGATTCTTAAAATGTAACTGTACTAAAAAAAGGTGTCGCAAATTTCTGTAAATGCAAGAAAGAGAAGATTCTTTGTAATTCAAAATGCCACCATTCGTCTACATGTGCCAATAAATAATGCATTATTCCCAACCACGTTATAAATGTTATATGTGTTATATGTGTGTATTACCTAATGTAATACACAGTGTTTATTACTTTTAAGAATATGTTTTTTATTTTTCAATAAAAAAGTTTAATAAGTATATGAGGGTATTTTTAACTTAGGTACTGAAATACGATTGAATCATATTATTTACAGGCTTGCCATCACTAGTATACCAGTTATCATGATACAACACAAATGTGAGAACATATTTCGGACTTTTCTTAAAACCTGTTTGGCAAACCTAAGTTTGCCGGATTACATTATAGGCAAACTCCGAAATAGAGAACAATTTCGGACTTTGCCTAAAACGTTCCCGCCATGTGCGGTTTACCTAGGCAAACTTAAGTATGACGAAGAAACGGGCTTTGCCGGTAACATATATATATATATATATATATATATATATATATATATATATATATATATATATATATATATATATATGTATATATATATTCTTTTTATTCTTGGGTATAGGTTTATGATTTAAATTTTGTTATTAAAACAATGGGTTTATGACGTTTCGCCCAGTCATGGTGGGCTTTATCAAATTTATTGGCTAACTTTAAGAGTAACCTAAAAATAAACAGTCACAGTTAAAGAGTGCACATACAATGATCAACAGGACGAATTATCAGAACAGTGCGCTAGCACATCACATACAAATTAAAAACAATAATACAATATACATCACATAATAAAATTTTTCTGTACGCACCTTGAAATGCATGTACCTAGATAGTTTGGCAGGATTTGATCCTTTGGTGAACTATTTCTTTGCATTGATGGTTTTTTCATGTTTATTTAGTTTTTATTATTATGAGAATTTTTTATATTTTTTATAATTTTTTATAAAATTTATTTAAACCAATTTGTACAGGATTGGGCCAATACTGGAAGTATATTAGATTGCAGTAAATCTGGCTTAAATTACTTATGTCTTGTTTATCATTATATGCATGTGGTTCTTTTTTTATATGTATCATTTCTTTTACAAGAAGTTTATGGTAGTTTCTTTCTTGGGTTAAAACTTTAGTGTTTGCAAAGTTGAATTCGTGCTTTTCGTTTGTTTCGTGTTTGTGTAAAGCTGTTGAAGCATTCTTTGTATATTTGTGTCCATTTAGTCTATTGTCAAGATGTTGGGTTGTCATTCCTATATATTTTTTTGGGCAATTTAAACAAGGTATGGAGTACACCAAGTTTGACTTTTTTTTTTGGTGGGGACTTTACTTTTCAATGGTGTGAAGACTGAAGAAAGGAGATTTTGGGCTTTATGACAGACAATGATATCATGCTTCCTTAAATTATACTTAATTTTTTCTGATAGCTCTTGAGTGTATGGCATTGCGATATATCTTAAGTGGTTGTCAGGTTTTAAACCGTTTTTCTGAACTGTTTTATTATAAAATGTACCCAATACCCATGTATAAACCTATACCCAAGAATAAAAAGAAAAGAAATATATATATATATATATATATATATATATATATATATATATATATATATATATATATATATATATATATATATATATATATATATATAATAAATGTAAATGCGAAGATTTACTTCTTCGCTAGTGCAGCGAAAAGGCCGTGAATGAAAAATAAAAATAATATTATAATATATATATATATATATATATATATATATATATATATATATATATCTCAAGGGGGTTGAAAAAGTTTAATTACATAAAAAAGTAGATTTATTACATAATAAGATACACCTAAAATTTGGTGGGTCTATCTTTACTAATAGCAAAGATATTTGCCCATCCAAAGACATTTCGGACACCCTGTATATACACATCCGTACAGTGGTTATTTAAAATTTTGGTGCGGGGGTAGAAAGGGGTCCATAATAGACTAACAGACAGCGATGTCAAAACCTACATATTTTTTTCATGAAAATTTAGAGTTCTTTTGTGTTTTAAAACCGATCTCCGTCCCTAAAGTCAGGATTGTCATGGCTTAGCTGGGCGAGCCACGTTGTGCATCTACAGGGTAGACTAGAGGTTTGCAACAAATGTGAAATTATTTTATTAATAAGTTTATCGAAATGTAATTATTTCAAACAATTGCACACTGGTTCTTTCCTACGACAAAAAGAAAAAGTACATGTTACGTCTCTATGAAATTAGTACTCATTATAGCATCTACTATATCTGAACTTCCAGAAAATATAAATTAAATGCACTTTGCTTTTTACCGTCATTCCCATTTCGTCATCGAAAATGTATACTTCCATTGTGTGCGACGACCGTGTTATCAGGGAGTCGCGCTATTGCGACCTGTTTTGTTGTCGAGTTTTGGAAACATACTATTTTTGTGAATTATTTTTGTTATGGACTTTCAAGCCCAAGGTATGTACATCATTATAATATATTTTTAAAATTTTAATATTGATTTATATTGTTGCAGTTTGACAGCTACGCCAAGACGGTACTTTCATACATATGTTTAGTATATAATTGAATATTTCTCGCATGTTAAGACCTTCTCGATGGTCCTCGAGTCCAAAATCGTTTTTGAACAATTAGATATGCCCTTCTTTTTAGTGAATCCACTAAAATGTGATCCACGTTGATCCACGATTTTCAGGTTGGGGCTGCAGCCCTAAAATCGACAAATTTTCACTGAGGCAAGAAATCAATACAATCGCACTATCTTAGAGTCAAAAAATGTTTTTTAACAACCGCGTAAAAGCTAAACTGCTTTCCTGATTCAACTGCAGCAAATCTTTCTGGTCACTTGCCAAAAACATTAGTCAAAACTTCGGCAGAAGCACTTTTTCTCCACTGACCTTTGACAACGAAATTGGCTCCACCTCTCAAGGAAAAGCTGAACTATTTGCCAAACAATTCGCTGCCAATTCCTTCCTTATTCCTCCAGTCAATTTCACTATTGCAATCGCTATGTCTGTACCCCACAAAATGTCCGACATAATACTTACGGTCAAACAAGTTCAAAAACTCTCTCCGGTCTGGATGGCATACCAGCAATTGTTCTAAAAAAGTGTGCTCTAGAACTTACACCCAAATCTTAATAAGATGTTGGGGGTTTCCCCAACAGATTGAGAGTATAAATGCCCAGAGACTAATGGCAGCTCATTAATTCGGTTTTTTAATCGAAGAAACAGGTTCGACAAAATGTCAAAACGTAACCAATCAACTAGAAGATCTCAATTTAAACCAGTATTAAATGTTAAACCTTTTTAATGAATTCGCCGAGGGCATAGAAGCGGTGGAGCAGCTAAATTTTTAAGAGGTTACTGATTTTATTGCCTGTTGATATCTACAAAACTAATGATTCGTTAATATTCTCTTGTGGTATTTCTGTTTAAAATATTAACGTCCAGATTCACTAAGAAAGTTTAAGATTTAGTACTGGTGTAAATTAAGATCTTCTAGTTGATCAGTTATGTTTTGACAAGTTTTTGTCCTGTCGTTGTTAATAAGACGTCATTGAAAATTTATGAATTATTCTGATATTTCAGCGATTTGCTTGGTCTTCAAATGATTTTCATCTTGGAACGAGTTGCTAGAGTGAATTTAGTTCTATTATTGTCGAAAGTGCATACTAAAATTATTGCCCTTTTCTCCTTTCCATACTAAATTTGCGAAAAAGCCCCGAAATAAATTCATAGTATAAAACTTAGCCTTCAGATTCACTAAGAAGGTTTAAGATTTAGTACTGGTATAAATTAAGATCTTCTAGTTGATCAATTATGTTTTGAACTGTTTTTGTCCTGCATTGTTAATACGTCGTCATTAAAAACTTATCAATTATTCTGATATTTCAGCGATTTGCTTGGTTTCCAAATGATTTTCATCTTGGAACGAGTTGCTGTAATGATTTTAGTTCTATTATTGTCGAAAGTACGTACTAAAATGGCCCTTTTCTTTATAAATTTGCGGAAAAGCTCAGAAATAAATTCATAGTATAAAACTTAGTTGTTCTATTTTTACACCTGTCAGTTTAAAACTTTTGGTTGTCAAATTAGACCGGACTAGCGTTGGAGAATCTGGCTGTAAATGTCACTTTATTCTTATGCTCAAAATTACGCCTAAATATTATCGTCCAGATTCACTAAGAAGGTTTAAGATTTAGTACTGGTTTAAATTAAGACCTTCTAGTTGATCAGTTATGTTTTGACAAGTTTTTGTCCTGTCGTTGTTAATAAGACGTCATTAAAAACTTATGAATTATTCGAATATTTCAGCGATTTGATTGGTTTCCCAATGATTTTCATCTTGGAACGGGTGGCTAGAGTGAATTTAGTTCTATTAATGTCGAAAGTGCGTACTAAAATTTCCCTTTTCTTTATAGATTTGTCAAAAAGCTCCGAAATAAATTCATAGTATAAAATTTAGTTGTCCTATTCTTACAGTTGTCAGTTTAAAACTTTTGGTTGTCAAATTAGACCGGACTAGCGTTGGAGAATCTGGACGTATATTTTCTCAAAAAGTGATACTTTCTAGGACTAAAGTAAAATTCTCATTCTCAGTTGTCCTTTTCGCATTCGTCTGCAAACTTTGGGCTGCTCAAGCGAAAAATCTATTAGTAAAGCATAACTTAAAAATAACTAGCCAGATTGAGCTGAAATTTAGAATACAAAAGTTGCTTGTCCAGATTTAAAAAAAACATCAACTTTTCTATATACAGGGTGTTCAGGAATGGATTCCCCATTTCAAACTCAAATAACTTGGCAACCGTGCAACGCAGCAGGTTCGAGTTAACGGCGTTCGATAGTGTATCGATGCGGATTATTTAATAATAAAATCTTATGTAAAAAAACCCTTTTTAAAAGCAAGTTTTTATTATTGACATGTATTAAAACGAAAAAAATTAGTATAGTTTTTTCATTGGGGCAATGCTGAATACTATTTATAAGTGAACGCGTTGGTGGATCCTAATAAAAGTAGTATCAAAGTTATCACTGAAACAGATATAATATATTATTTTGATAATTTATTGTCCTCAAAGCAAGTCGCGCGCGAAAATTTCTTACAGGCATTAATTTTGTTTGGCGGAAAAGTACCTAAATAAGTATTTTTCTTTTCTATTCACGCGACAAGCTTTTAAGACAATAAATTTAACATAATATAGTATATCTGTTTCAGTGATAACATTGATACAACTTTTATTAGGATCCATCCACGCGAACTACGTTCGCTTATAAATAGAATTCAGCATTGCGTTTAAATTAAGAGATCTCCAGATCTCTTATGACAAGGGTGTCTTCCCAGTGGCGGCTGGTGAAATTTTAAAGTTGTATATCTCTGTTGCAACTTATGGGACCCATGCCATGTTTAGGTTTTTTAATAGTGAGCCTACTAGCAATGTTTTGTTAAAGAAAAAAATATTTTATAATTTGCTGAAAAAGTTGAATTTTTGCGGAGCTCCCCTGGGAAAAAATGAATACAAAAAAACGTGTTAGTAGAAAGTTATATTATAGTCCTTTGAATTTTTTTAAACCTGAAATATAATTTTTAAAAACATTTTTTTTCTTCAAATTTCAAAATTTTCGACAAAATGATGTAAAATTTGTTTAGAAAAAATAATAAATAAAATACTTAAACGTGGTCATTTTTTCCCAGGGGGGCTCCGCAAAAATTCAACTTTTTTCCCCAAATTACAAAATATTTTTTTTCTTTAAGGGGTTATATACAGTTAGGAGGCCTAAAAAAGGCGATTTTTCAAGAATTTTTCCTGAGAAGACTTTTACATTTATTAATGTGAAAATTTGTACACATATTATGGTAACTTTTGTATTTTAAGATTTTTCTATTTGTAAAAATAATAATTTTGAAAGCTGCTTTAGCTGATCTCCAGGAGTTCCTCTCAAAAAAGGCATCTTGCGGTGACAACGATATCTCTGGACTGGATCATCGAAAATAAAAAAACCAAACGGATTTCGTTAAAGTAATGTATAATCTTCTAATTAATCGAAGGAATAAGCAAAATAAAATTTTTTGCAAAATGGCGGCTTCTCAAAAAAAAATAGATTTTTGACCAAAATTTTGGCCTTAAATTGTTTATATAAAAAATATATTTATCGGTGAGAAAAAACATTCGATTAATTAGTAAAAAATATACTTAAGAAGCTTGTGTTAAAATTTGAGACTGATCGGTTCAGCCGTTTCCGAGAAATCTCCGTCACCGACTTTAAAAACACAGTTTTGAGAAAAACGCGTTTAAAGTTTCAAAAGCACTTTACATAGCGTACAATCGCTCTGACACGTCTTTACAAATATGCGTGTAACTTCGAAAATAATCGCCGGATTGCCTTGAAATTTTCTGTGTGTGTACTGGAATATATGTACCTTACGAAAATGAAATTAAAAAAAAATCGATTTTTTGAAAATTCTAACTGTATGTATCCCCTTAACAAAACGTTCCTAGTAGGCTCACTATTAAAAACCCTAAACATGGCATGGGTCCCATAAGATGCAACAGAGATATACAACTTTAAAATTTCACCAGCCGCCACTGTATCTTCCCAGATAGCTGGAAGACTGCTCGTATGCAGCCTGTCCCTTGAGAAATCAGTTATTTGGCTTTGTTAATGGCCTTCTACTTAACATTAGGAATAATTTATGGTATCAGCATGATGGTGCGCCATGCCATAGTTCATGAGCTGTTAACGAGTTTCTTCAAGAAATGTTTCAGGGGCATTGGATAGGAAGATTTTTAGAAAATTATTGGCCGGCGAGGTCGCCGGATCTGAACACACGCGATTACTTTCTTTAGAGATATTTATACAAAAAAGTGTATTCTCACCGACCCTTTTGAAAATACCGGCAGCTTAGAAAGAGTAATAAACCGATGTGCTCTAGAATTCCTCAAGTTGTTTTGAGAAAAGCTGTTTCAAAATTTTCTGTCAAACCCAAGTAATACATATTTGTTGTATATTAAAAATTTTAATTTTTTCATAGGTGGCTGCGATTTCGTATTTAGAGTGAAAAAATAATTCCAAATAATTCTTTAAAATAACTTTTCTTTGTATCTTGGTAAATAAGGGTACTTTATTCTTGGGTATATTTTACGTTCTTACACGATGTGTCTTTTTAGATTTTTTCCATAGGGATTCATGGTTTATTACTATGCAGAACTTTTGTACACTAAAGTGATTTTTTTTTAAATTTCAGTACAGTTTTTTCTCATATGGTAAGAACTCCGTAAGCCACGGTGTATAGTCACCAGAAAATAGAGTTGAAACCTTGAAATTATTAACTAATATTTAATATTTCAAAAGGTCGCGTGATTTTAAGTAACAGCTGATAACGCCTGACCACCTCGCGAATTTAAATACAATGTTCAATAATTTCATGATTGAAATATTTGACTGTTTCATGCCACTCTAAATAAAAACTTTTAACACATTACTTCAAATAATTGACAAATCGTCACTTGTGAGTATCTTTGTTAACTATAGCTGTATTCTTTTCAGGCACTTAGTTGATGTTAAGTGATAGAAGTAAAACTTATCACTCTCACTGTGGTTTTTAAAAATCACATTTAAATACAAAGTGTGATCACGATCACTTGCAAGTGTTCGAACTGAAAGTGAATGTTCGAAAAAATACAGCTTCAATCAAGAAAATCTATCACAAATGTCATATTGATTCGTTTTTCTTCAATATAAGTATTTCCGAATTTGGTGATATTAATTTAATTTGTCAAAATCGTCTAATGTAAATGTAACCCTTGATGCAACGTTTTAAAACGAATTATTTGCAAAATTCTTTGACAAACACAATCGAGCCCTCAAAGACAATAAAGTAATCAAGTCAACTTATTTTTTTACCATCTACCATAAACGGATAAATGTAAGAACCTGGCAATGCAATTTGGATAATACTGAATGAATAGTGAAAGGTCCTTTTTATTTTACACCTCCATGGGAAGTACACGTCTAAGCGCACACGATCGCTGCTCGGATTGTGTCGACTGACGTCACTCGTAGGGCTATCAGCAAAGCGCGGAAAGATGTCAACATTTTAGGCGCATAACTCAGTCGTTTTTCAAGACGTTGCAGAAATTCTTAGACTGTTGGTTTCGGAATTTTTAAGACTATGATTGAGAGTACATTAAAAAAACATGGAAACTAATTAGAATAATAAATCAGCCAAGTATCGAAGATTCTCGGCTTCGGTTCTTGCGAACTACTTCTTTTCTTAGGTTTTAAAAACATTTTTTTTAGATTGTGGTACGGCTGAGAAAAGAATTTTTATTACATGTCCTAGAATCTACGCGGGTACTCCTGCTACCTTGGGAATCGTGACTGATAAATATAGAGACGGCAATCCAATTATTACTCCTTATCCTAATTGGGGTTGGCACACAAATCCAGAAATGTGTAAAAAGGAGAGGATCATTTCAGTTTTCAGAGTATTTGTAAGTATTTTTAAAATAAATATTTTGGTTGTAGGTAAGTTGCGAGATGCTGATGATTTAAATTTTGTTGTTTTATTTGTTGCGATTTATTTTAGCCGTATTCTTTCGAAAATTATCACTTTTAGTTCGATCAGCATTAACTGATCATGATCACTTAACCAACTGTGTAATTAGATAATATGATGTTTGAAAGAACACTAAATAGTGATTGTCACTTCTATCACTTAGATTACTGATCATTGCCTCTAAAGGATTGGCCCTTTGTCTTGAAATTATTCTTTGTTGGCTATCTTCATAAATAAATATGTAGACATCAGAATATTGTTGAGAATTTCTAGGAAGTACGAGAATAAAATACATGCCTTTTATTTCTTTTAATTTGGTTAATTTAGACCATTTTATGTATGTTGATTTAAAACAAGAATGTATGATTGAATTTACGATTATTGTAACTTAGTTAGAATGTGGTAATTCGATTATCTTATAGTAATTCAAATACTACAAAATAGTTAGATTACTTTTCAAAGGTAATAGGTAATTAAATTAAATATGCTAATTTAATTGAAGTAATTGTGTATCGACTGAATTATTTTTTATACGTAGTTGGTAACTGAATTACTGTTCTCGAAATGTAAGTAATTGGTCGTTTAATTTTCAACTGCTTTTGAAAGTACTCGGTAAATTAACTACTTTTTAAAAGTAATTGCGATGGCTCTGATAACATATAAAATACTACAATTTGACGAGTTATTAGACTTGACTAGTTAATGTAAAATGTAACTAATTAGTTATGTAGCGATAGAAGATTTTTGTGACACATGTTACCGTACACTTATATCTCTTTTTAGATTGATAACTGTAACAGATTATGGGTAATGGATAATGGAAAAATTGGAAATAATCAAACATGTGCCCCACAAATATTAGCTTTCAACCTGAAAACAGTAAGTGTTAAACGTATAGGAAGATTTTCTATTTTCTTTTTAAATCTTACGGAAAATAAAAAAGCTCTAACGTAGGTTGAATTTTTGAACGTAATAGAAAATTTCAAATAATTAAATCATTTTTTTTTGTTATGGGTAATACGAGTAGGTATATAAAAATGCAAACTTGAAACTTTGTGTGCAGCATGTCTGAGCATGTTCTTATAATATCGATAAACTGGCATAAATGAAAGTGGAAGACAAAGTGCCGGCAGAATAATGAATGAAAATATGTGAATTACTATTCACGATGGTAATAGCAATTGAATCTTTTCGGTTAGAAACTATTCGTGGATCGAGTCAAGTTGAAATTGACGTACTTAGTCCATAATATTTTTGCATTTTTTTTAAATTTCCAGAATCATGTTTTGCGTCAGTATGAAGTTCCATTTGACCAACATTTGAACACTTCCCTTTATGTAACAACTATAGTAGAAAGCAGTTCTTTAAACTGTGAAGATACATTTGTTTATAATGCTGATCCTAGTGGCTATTCGCTTCTAGTGTATGATTTTAAAAATGATTATTCTTGGAGAATAGTTGATAAGACGTTTTATCCTGATCCCAAATACGGAACTTATAAAATTGACGGTAAGAAAAATCAAAATATTAATTTGAAATAACCTGCAATATTAGAATATTATAAAAAAGTAAGTAAAAAACTAAAGTGTATTATGTACAAACTCGTTTTTTAACACAACAACAAAACAGTCTACGTCAAGTCGGACCGTCCTAAGCTTTTCATTTTCGACCTTTCCAGCTAAGCAGTTACAATAAATCAACACCTACATATGTTAGAATTACCAGTGACAATCAATCAACGTGGTGTTTATTCTGATAAGTAACTTGATGAGTATACCGTCATCAGCAGGTTGTGGTGCTCTCTCATACAGGGTGTGCAATTTTAAAGAATTTTTATATTTGTTCTTTAATTTAAAAACTTATATTTGAAAAAAGTATTCGATGAATCCATCAAAGTTTTCAGTTAAAATTTAGAATACAGGGTGAAAAAATAAAACAAATATCCTATTGGTTTGTAATAGCTTTAGTAAAAAATTATATTTTATACACAACATTCTGTTTTACGAAACAAATGAAGTTCTAAATTTTTATACAGGGTGGAATATTGAAGAAAGTTCTGTTTATTTTTACCATGAATGCATTTCATCTTAGTGGAATTTACGTACGTAGCTTTTTCGTTAGCACAACCAGGTGTACATTTTATCTTATGCGAGTATATGTACAGAGTGAATGAATGTTGTATTTTCACATCTCTCGCTTTCCAAATTTTTCCGGATTTTCGATTTTTGAGGTCTTAACATCACTAAAAACATGGTTTCCCATTTTCGTAACTCGTTCTGTTTTTGGCGCAAAAACTTACAAACTACTTGACAAAAACGGTTCGTTCATGTTAGTTCAGGATCTTTTTTACTGACATTTTCAACGCTATTAGAGTCCATTATTTAATTTTTGAAAAACTGTGTTTTTGGAAAATGTAATTTTGAAAGATTCTTTTAAAAAATATAGATTTTTGAAAAAATTTTGAAGATCCGTTTCCGAAAATAAATTTTCAATTATTTGAAAACCAATTTTTCGAATTTGTTTAAGCACTTTTTAAAAATACATTTTTTCAAAAATTAAATTTTTTCGGAAAACACTTTTCGAATATTAATATTCTCAAGCAACGGCTTTTGAAAAAAGTAATTTACGAGACAGTAACGTACCAAACCTAAGAAGACCTGATCAAACTCAAAAAAGGTTCGTTTAGGTTTGTTCAGGATCGTTTTTCGTCAATTCTTATTTAACATTCTCCAAGCTAGTAGAGTTCATAGTCTAATAGTTACTGTTTTCAAAAAAATACATTTTCGGAAATTGTATATCTATTTTTGAAAAATAATTTTTTACTTTCGAAATATGTGTTTTGGAGAATTTCATAAATCCGTTTTCAAAAAAGAATCTTTTTAAAAAGCTGTTAAGATATTTTTGAAAAAGGTTCTTTCGAAATAGGTTTCGAGAAAATATTTTCGAAAAATTTCGTAAATCCGTTTTCAAAAAAACTTTTTTAAAAAGAAAATTGCTCTCGAAGAGGGTTTTCTAAAAAAACATATTTGTTTCCTTTAGTAAGGAATGATTTCAGAAACCATCTAAGAGCATGTAAATCACAAATGCTGAAAAAGGCTTGCATGTTTTATATAACATATTCATATTATAGATCTGTTATTCCTATTTTTGTGATATAATTTATATATTATAAACCTTAGATATACTGCAAATGTTTGGTTTTGTTTATACTATTTTGTAGAACTTGTACGAATGTTTAATATTTATGTTACAATATTTATTTTTATAAAATAAGCTACTGACATCCTTTTTGTACAATATAGGAAGGGGACACCCCCCGCGCTCCCCTAATTCCGCGCCCCATCCATGGTAAAAAATAAGTAAAGTCTGTTTAACTTTGCTACAAATCTAGAATATTAGCTTAGAATAAACAATATACTGAGCCGAGGAATTTACGGGAAAATGAAATTGGTTTTTCATACAATATGGGAAATTTAAAAAATAAATATTTGTACTGAGAATGTCTAGTACCCAAATATTACTAAAGTGGAGAATACGCATATTATCCAAATAAGCCTATTTTTTTGTATTCGCTACATAAAAATTAAAGTAGAATTACGTTATCATTGATAACAGCCCACGAAAAAAAAATTATGTCCACTGGACTAGATTCGTTAAATGTTCTATATGTTTCCGAGGTCGCTGAATCCAAATCCGACATCTGTTTCACCCCATCAGGTCTATTGGACACCGTAAACCAGCAAAATACTTCAAATTTTCACTCGAGGATTTTTTCCCTTAATCCAAGAAGAGCAGAGGACACCCGAGTCAAATGTAGAGCAACCCTAGAAATTAAGGGAAAAAATCCTCGAGTGAAAATTTGAAGTATTTTGGTGGTTTACGGTATCCAATAGACCCGATGGGGTGAAATGGATTTCGGATTCAGATTTAGCGACCTCGAAAACATATAAACATGGGGACCTAGTCTAGTGGACTTGATTTTTTTTTCGTGGGGCTGTGATATTAGTTATCAGTGGCAGATACAGAAATTTTGAAGCTGTATATCTCTGTTGCTACTTACGGGACCCATACCAAGTTCAGGGGTTTTAATAGTAAACCTACTAGGAATGTTTTGGTAAAGAGAAAATATTTTGTAATTTGCGAAAAAAAGTTGAAATTTTGGTTCGCCCCCCCTCCCCCCCCCCCCCTGGGAAAAAATTAACACATATTTTATTTATTATTTTTTTAAACAAATTTTACATCATTTTGTCGACAATTCTTAAATTTTAAGAGAAAAAAATGTGTTAGTAGAATGTTAGAGTTATTTGAATTTTTGTCAAATTATATTTGAGGCTTAAAATTCAAATCAATTCAAAAATTCAACTTTTTTTCGCAAATTATAAAATATTTTTTTCTTTATCAAAACATTTCTAGTAGGCTCACTATTAAAAACCTGAACTTGGCATGGGTCCCATAAGTAGCAACAAAGATATACAACTTTAAAATTTCACGGGCCACGCCCTATACTCTGTACCGTATGAGTGAAAAGAAAATATCAAGCTTAAGGAAACCAATTTATCATATGCATATTGCATCTTATAGGTATAAGAAATCTTTTATTTTATTTATTTTTTAGGCACATCTTTTGAAGTCATGGACGGCATTTTGGGTATGGCTTTAAGTCCTCCCGGCACCAAGAGAAAACTTTTCTATCATGCCATGTCCAGTGCAACGGAAAACTGGGTTTACACTGAACATCTAAAAAACGAATCCTTATTTTCGGTTGCGTTTGGTGCACCCCAAATTTTTCATGTAAGTCACACTCTCAGCACTTATTGATATAGCGTAATGAGTTCTGTAATTCATAAAAGTCTTAGACGCTCATTTTCCATATAAGTACTACACATATTTGCTTTGTTAAAAGTCACTTCTTGAATGCATAATGCATTAACCGAGGGTGAAATTTTGTTTCACCTCCTGCTTCCCCACTATATTAGGTGATACTCCTCTTAGGTGACAAAATAACAAATTTTAAACATTTTCATTTTTGAATTATTCCGAATACCACCAGTTTTTGAGATATAGCTAAAAAAGTTTTTTTTTCAAATATCAACGTCAATTTCTACCCCTTTAATGTGACTAACAGTAGCTAAAACAATACGTGTTCCTTATTTCTCGATGTTATAGCTGTGTACCAAATTTCATTAAAATTGGTGACGACCATTTTGTCTGCCTCTTTGTTAGGGAAGCTGATTAGTAAGTGCTTTTAGACATATTCAAAGACAAGGACAACACAAAGTGTAGCGGAGGCAATGGATAAATTTGGCAACCTTTATTTTGGTCTCTTAAGTGACATAAAAATAGCCACATGGAACACAAAATATCCCTATGGTAATAGGTATTTCCGTATAGTGGGTGACAACAAGAAAACAATGCAGTTTCCCACTGGAATAAAGGTATTATTTAATAACTAAAAGTTATTTTTAAGATTAGATAATTTCCCTTTTGGTATAAAACAGCATTTTCTTTAGACACATCTCTAATTCTCAGTACTTTGCCTAATAACCAACGGCTTGCCATAAGAACCAACGGCTAGCCGCCTGATTCTGAACGGTAGGTTGTTTACCCGGGAACACCCGGGCGCACCCGGGCGTCGATTCTGAATGCGCCCCTGGTGACCTCCTGCGATCGCGATTTTTGGATCCGTACCCATCATTAGGTAGGCTTACACCTTACACCCAGGATGTCTAAAGAGAAGGCGACGTTTTACCAGAATCAAAATCATACCGTTGACATCCATCAAAGAATTTTGTGTGGATAGTTTGAAAGATGTAAAGGATCGGATTTTGGTTCTGGTAAAACGTGATCTGTTCTTCAGATGTCCTAGGTGCAAACCTGCCTGCTGAAGGATAAGGGCCCAGAAATCACGATAGCAGAAAGGCACTTGGACCAGAATAGAAAATTCTCTTGAGTTTTTTACAGAATTTAATGCACTAGGAAGAATTTATTTATTTGCATTTTTAATATGTTACCCATACATCGAAAGAATTTTCGTCCCTTGACATATAGTGGTGGACTTGTACGGTGGAAGAAATTCGACAAAATTGTGGATAGTGGCAAGATATGCCGTTTTTTACAAATGCCTTCATTTTATGCCAAAAACAAAAATTAATTAGTACATGTTTTTGTTATTTTTAGGTAATCCCCGACAAAAACAGTCAAGAGCAGGTATGGATTTTCTGTACAGCATACCATCGCTTAGCTACGAATACATCATATCAAGATCAAACAAATTTTGTAATGTTTTCTGCTAAAGTCACTGATTTATTAAGCGTTAATCTAAGCTAAACTCAGATTTAAATTGCATAGTTTAAACAAATAAAGTTTTAATAAATGAACAGTTTTTTTTTGTACAGTGTCAGTCAGAAGTGCTGGGCAAAATGGGAACGCCGTCAGTAACGTTATCGTTTTATTTGTTGGTCCGTCGCGATATAAATAAAATAAATATACCTATAAGAACCTCTAAAAAAGTAGAATACCGACTAGATTTCAAAAACGGCCGACGCATGCATGGACGGCTTGAAGTATTAAGTTTTCATAGGTTTGGGTACTAGAAGTTGTGTTAGCACAGCCGCTCGTTTCGTGTAAGTAGATGACTGGTCATTTTGAAAACAAGAGAAACAAATGAATGATATTATTTTATAATAATGTAAAATAACTCTAAATGTTTGGCCACTTAGATTATTATTTTAGAGCTATTTTGCAATTCAATACTTTCCAATAATAATATAACAACATAAACAGAAAAAAATATTTTGTAAATACACGGTGTTATGAAATTAACTGCATATATTGGAATGCGTGACGTACGTAGTATTGAGTTCACTGGCTGGGCAAATCACGTGGTTATTTATGAGGGATGTTCAGTACATCACGTGACTGGTTAGTAATTGTTTCCAAAGGCTACGTCTTTGCTTCAACATTTTTTCGTCGTTCGCTATATAGTAGTAATACGTATATGCCATGTCCCATGTAACAGTAGTAATACGTATATGCCATGTAAAATGAGATAAACATTAATGGCATTTCAATTCAGCTGATTTTGATACTGGCGTCACCAACACTCGGTGCATGTCGATTCAAATTCTTGGCGGAAAATTTATTTTGAATTGTGAAAGGCTCGTTATACCGACAACTGGGACTTTTAAGGAAAAAGAATGCCCGGCTACTAGCTTCCTTGGCTTTTCTCTCCCGATGCAGATATGCAGATGTTACTCCAAATTTTCTAAAAGCTAAATGAACAATAAGATCCGCCCAAGCCCAAATAATTTACAACCGAACTGAGAAAGTACTTCTTAGGGAAATAATTCAAACCACCAGAAGAAATTTGACAACAGTCGACGCAAAACTAATCGACATTTTTTACAAACTAAAGGTGGATTTATAAACTCAGTTGAGGTTCAGTTGAGGTTGAGGTTCGCAGTTCGTGCAGTTGAAGTTCGCAGTTGAGCATTTTGGGCCATTTATAAACTCAGTTCGCTGCTTTCATTTCATTGGTGCAGGGAAAAGTGAGGTTAATGACAACTCTGACATCATAAACATATTTAGAAAAAATAAAAAGCACACAATCCACAATCGCAATATTTGGAAAAAAATATATGGAAACACAGGCACACCAAAAGGAAAAACAATTGTTTTCTTTACAAAATGATGGCAAATGATCGGCAGAGGTGTGGCTTCACCATCACATGTAGTAAGTCTGCGTTTTGATTGGTGGGAGCCCAACTGCACCAACTGCGAACATAAAATTTGGTTATCTCGAACTTTACGACAGCGTAATGGAAACTTTTGAACTGAACTGAACTGTGTTTATAAACGCCAGTACGCGTTTGCGTTTATTTATCTTGAACCTCAACTTCAACTGAACCTCAACTGAACCTCAACTAAGTTTATAAATCCAGTGTTAGGCTGTGTACCGTTGTCAAACCTGGTTAACCGCATCGGTTTCTTCGGTGACATTAATGACCGATACTTTACAGGGACCGCGTTTCCAATCTTACCAACTTTTCAGATTACCGATACTTACGGGACACAAAACCGTAAGCAAAGTTGACAACGGTTCACGTCCTAAGTAACAGCCTCCATCGTACGGACTGACATAAAGTAGATTCCATATCGTTCAGAAGCATGGAAAATGAACTTCAAAGAAGCACAGATCGCCAGAAGATTAGATTTGAGAAAATTGCAAAAATATGAGATTCACACCAAAAATAGACACCTCCACAACAGTAGTTAACTTAAGCAATCGAAATTTATCTCCAGAAGAAGTCGCCGTACTCGCCAAAGGAGGAAACTTTGACATAACTCCGAAGGAAGTGCTAAAAGAAAATATCATCGCAAACCTCGACTGGACAATTAGATCCCTTCCAGAGGAAAAAGCCCAAGAAATTCGCATGGCAACAGCGAGAATTCTGCAAAAAGCTAAACCACTAAAAGCCAACCTGAAACCAAAGGAATCCAAAGACATAAAGAGACCTTAACGAAGACGATAGTATTTTAGTGTTGCCAGTGGACAAAGGAAACGCCACGGTAATAATAAATACTGCAGATTACAAAATCAAAATCTACGACCTGCTAGATCCAAACACCTACAAAGAATTATCCAAAGATCCAACGCAGCGAGTAATAAGAACAACCAAAGCCATAGTCCAATTTGGCCGAGCATTTCGATGAATGTCATTCCAATATGGCTACTTTTGCAGTTGTGTGAGCTGCATTGACATAGTGAGCATTGTGATGGTGTTTAAGGGTTGTATTATGTTAGTTTGTGTCACAAAGAAAAATAAATATTAATCCTTTATGTATTCTGTGGGTATTTTTGTGATTAAATATGGAGAATCGGCAGAAATGTATACTGACCCACAACAACGGAGTGGAATTTACAGTGTTTTAACAGACTACAAGATTTCAAAGCTCGAAAATGCAGAATCAATACTAAAGCAAAGTTGGATTTGGAACACAATTTTTTGAACTTGAATTCATTCCACATCAAGGAAACATAACCTCTTTTATTTTTGACAGCCAGCCGTTCGGTTAATCGTTGAGCAAACGGATTAATCGGTGATCACATGATCAAAAAATCTTTATCATTTGTCGTCTATCCAGTCTACTCCGAGAGGAACCCGCCGAATACACTTAAAGTTCATTGCAGAAATTGCATCTTAAAACAATTAAAATTAAAATTATTTGAACAATATTAATATTCTGAGTTTTGACAAAGTGCTGTTAAAAATATCGCAGTCTGAGTATACACAATTGCAGTTTCACGCTATTCTGTTGACAAAGGCGGTTTGGCCGTAGTTGGTCCGGTGGTCATTTTGAAAATGAGCTCCACATTTTGTAACGGTAATACCGGTAAATCACTTTTAATCCGCTAAAATTTGCCCCCGACATCATAACCTTAATGTTAAGCCTGCGTCCCATGTGCGGAATTAAAGACGGAAATACTCAGAAATAAATGCGTAAGTTTTAGCGGAACATACCTCATGTGTTCCACACTTTTTGGCTGAAGATATGTCATGTAAACAAACAGCATAGCCTTTTATTTTCTTTGACAAACTAGTCGCGGTCGCAGCTTTTTTCAAGGGGGGGGGGGGGGGCGCTTTAGTAGGTGTTGGGTTGGCCCAATCGTCGGGTTAGTGTGTTACAAAAAAAAATTACCTATGTATATTCAAAATTTCTATTAAAAAAGCATGCATGCAATTTTATCTAGGCCACAGTCAATTCTAGAGACGTGTAATGCCTGCACCAACGGTTTTAATTTTTTTGTTTTACCCGCATCGATCATTTATTATTTCTTCATTCGTTAAAAATAATGTCTTGGGTTAAGAGGGTAAGAGGGCGATCGCCCCCCCCCGGGACCACCACTGGACAAACAGTCATCTAAAGTTTGACAAATGGGGGTAATTCCAGAGACGGCTTCTAACCTAGTTGGAAATAAAATTAGGATTCGATTTGAAAATAAAATACAAATATTTATTTACCCACATTGTGTTATTTGAAAGTGCGAGATACGAAAATATCATACAGGGTGTCTGAAAAGTCTTAGCATGGGCAAATATCTTTACTATTAATAAAGATAGCAACACCAAATTTTAGTTGTACCTTATTGGTTAGTAAATCTACTTTTCTACGTAATTCGACTCTTTCAACCCCCTTGGGGGGTTACGCTAGCGAGTTGAGGTCCAAAATTTTGGATGCAAACCTATGCCGTGTGGCCTCTTCGTTTAAAAGTCTTCAAAAAAGAAACATTGTTTTAGTATTTTAGTATTTATTTATTATTGTAATTCATTTTTAAATGGCAAGCATATAAAAATTATAACTCGTAAATCGTATAATCGGGCGGGGCACAAGTCGACCATTAGTCGGCCACTTGTGCCAAACAGTACAAGTCGGCGCTGCTATTTTTTGTTTTGTAGGGCACTTTTTTCTAACTTTTTTCCAACTTTACTTCTTCATTTGTCGTTTTTATATGTTTTGTTTTTTGACATCTGCGCAGTAGACCAAAATGCGTACCACGCGCAAACCGAGCGTGCTAGACATACGCACGGAATTTCAGGAGATGGACTTTGGTGTCTACATTTGAACCCATTCACTTTTAAGAATATATCTCCAGTAGTTAAGGTACCACTGCGAATTTAGACAACAAAGTACATCCCCTGAAATTTCGGGCGAATGTCTAGCCCTCTTGGTTTGCGCGTGGTACGCATTTTGATCAATGGTAAAACTTTTTCCCCAAGTTTTTTTCGACTGTATTTTTCGTTATTTGCCACCGCGCAGATAGCAAAAAAAGAAAAATAAAATCGAAAAAACTTGGGAAAAACGTTATAAAGTTAAATACGCAGTGGTACCTTAACTACTGGAGATAGATTCTTAAAAGTGAATGGGTTCAAATGTAGACACCAAAGTCCATCTCCTGAAATTCCGTGCGCATGTCTAGCACGCTCGGTTTGCGCGTGGTACGCATTTTGGTCTACTGCGCAGATGTCAAAAAACAAAACATATAAAAACGACAAATGAAGAAGTAAAGTTGGAAAAAAGTTAGAAAAAAGTGCCCTACAAAACAAAAAATAGCAGCGCCGACTTGTACTGTTTGGCACAAGTGGCCGACTAATGGTCGACTTGTGCCCCGCCCGATTATACGATTTACGAGTTATAATTTTTATAGGCTTGCCATTTAAAAATGAATTACAATAATAAATAAATACTAAAATACTAAAACAATGTTTCTTTTTTGAAGACTTTTAAACGAAGAGGCCACACGGCATAGGTTTGCATCCAAAATTTTGGACCTCAACTCGCTAGCGTAACCCCCCAAGGGGGTTGAAAGAGTCAAATTACGTAAAAAAGTAGATTTACTAACCAATAAGGTACAACTAAAATTTGGTGTTGCTATCTTTATTAATAGTAAAGATATTTGCCCATGCTAAGACTTTTCAGACACCCTGTATGATATTTTCGTACCTCGCACTTTCAAATAACACAATGTGGGTAAATAAATATTTGTATTTTATTTTCAAATCGAATCCTAATTTTATTTCCAACTAGGTTAGAAGCCGTCTCTGGAATTACCCCCATTTGTTAAACTCTAGATAACATAAACTTAACTAAAAGCTGTCGGTTAGTTGTTATCCATTGTATTTAGGTACTGTACTTTCTTAAATTGTCAACGATGGACATTAACAGTAATTGTCTTTCAATACTAGTAAAAGGCTTGTATTAGTAAAAGGTTACATTAAAAAAAAACAACCTTCCCGTACGATACAGAAAAGACAACTGAGAAATTAAAAAAAAATTATGAAATAAAGGCTGTGTACCGTTGTCAAACCTGGTTGGTTAACCGCTCGGTTTCTTCGGTGACATTAATGACAGATATTGCGTTTCCAATCTGTCAACTTTTCAGATTACCGATACTTACGGGACACAAAACCGTAACCGAAGTTGATAACGGTACACGCCCAAAATTTGATCATGAAATTTAACACATATCCATTTCCTCTGCCATGGACACCAAACTAATTACACATAACGGCTATTTGTGAAGAAACGTTGACCAAACCAAATGGCACTTTGTTAACAATTAATTAACAAGTTGGGTTATGTCGCTTTGTGTTGTGTCAAAACCATCTGATATTTTGGCGGACTTCCGTAAAAAGTTAAACCAGACGAACTTTTTGCGGAATAAAAGCTTAACGTCAAAAATTGTAAGATGGCCGCCAGGCGACCAATAGAATCGCCTTTTCCGTTCCGCCTCCGTCCTTAATTGCGCACATGGGACGGCGGCTTTAACCTTGGGCTCTTGGCACAGAATTTTTAAACCGCACAGAAGCGAAAGCATGTCGGTTCCTTTGATCTCAAGGGGACCGTTTTCAGTGACAGTATTGTCACTTATTATACTGAGAGAAAATCTTCAATAAATTGAACTATGTTTCTACTTTTAAAACACCAACATACATACATTTACATGCTGTAAGACGTGCAAACATGTATTGTATATAGTATATACATCATATTACTACTATGTATATACTATATACATAGTAGTAATATGAAAATTACGTCAGGTGATATGAGAAGTGCCGAAAATACGAAATTGTGCTAACTTTTGAAAAATAACAAAATTTAAAACCTCTTAATCAAAAAGCAAGCAAGTATCTCACACTGCAATTACAATCGAATTAACTATAGCCAGCCGCTGGCGTCATTGACTATGTGCTTCTGACTAATTTGTTACTTAAGAGATGGCTGCTTTGGACATGCGCCCTCAAAATCGGGTCCTGTCAAAAAGTCAAAATACGGTTCTTCCCTTGTAGGTGCGTTTGAGATTAGCACTCTTTTCACTCCGGACGTACCTAAGTGCACTCCGTCCGTTCGAGTATTAAATTCGAAGCAGAAAGAGTGAATCCGCTGGCGTTCGGGTATCGAAAACAGAGTGAAAAGTGTTCACTCCAAAAGTCCCGTCTCGCTGAGAGGTGCTTTAGGAGCGGGCATGCGCAACTGCGTTTGCAAATTTTATGGTTAAGTTAATTTTTTGTTTATGTCGGTTAAATGGGAATGTTTTCATTCTAAGCAGGGTTCATTCTAAAATGCATAAAGTTTTGGTCCGTCATTGATGGGACCGTTATTTCCGCCGAATTCTCAACTATTTCTTCGTTTTCGGAGCTTTTCACAAAATTCTTCCTTGGCAAAGGTTAAAATGGGAATGAGAGAATTGAACATATTTAATAATTTTAATTAAATCCTTGTCTAGAATTTAACCCATATGCAAGTCAAACACATGTTTATTTTTAAGGTTATGTTTTTGCACTTTTGGCGTAGAGCGTTCGTCTTTGAAAGATTTACTCCCAAAACTCCGAAGTCACGTGACAAAAATCTACTTTCACTCCACTCCAAATCCGTTGGCAGTCCCGAACGTAGGTGTAGCGAAATTTTGTGCTGTGGGTAAACTCCGGTAAACCGATTGTTCTGTGTTCTGTGCTTTGTTGACAAACAGTTATTTTTCTGTGCTTTGGGTGTTTAATAGTTTTTTGAGAAAGAATTGTTTCAGTTTTTCTATTAGCTAGATACCATGCAAAAAGAAATTAAGAGCGCTTTTCAAATTAGAAAATTTCGAGCTTGAACAAATATTATCAAAAGCGTTGATGTTGTCTTTTAAAGCAGCCACTTTGTTATTGTATTTAGATTTCACTTCAACTAATTTTTGTTTTTCGATACTATTTCTCTCCGTTATTCCATCGGTTATTTTTTGGTGACTAAGAAAATTTTGGTTAAGGCCTTTGCTAAAAAACGGATACAATGGAATGCAGTTATGATGAAGAAAACAAAATCACAATGTCCCAGGATATGGTTAAATTGATGCTGAAGGATTTGATAGAAGAGTCAACGAAGAGGCACGCTGCAATAGAGGATTCATCCGCACTTTCTAGTTCTGAGCAAGTTGAAGAAAGTATGGTCTTCGAAGAAAGCAGCAATTTAAAGATTAAATTAGAACCTGTAGACGATCTTGAGATTAAGGATGTTCCACTCGATAACTTCAGATATATTTATGAAAATAGTGATATCAGACTACAAGCTGAATTAAAATCACAAATGGAAAGTGCGAAGTTTCTTGATAATATTATCTGTGATCATTCGTACTGTAAAAGTTTTGGTATAACTCGGTATAAGTAAGTATACCTGTACTTCAATCAGTAAATACAAAGAAACAATTGTCATTATTTTTTTTACCAATGGGGCTATTTAGCATGATGTGTATCTAGAAATATGTAACTGATATTTTAATGTTTCTTAAATATACTTAAATAAATATTTTCAACCGAAACAATACATAAAATTGTAATAAGAAAGGAAATAATTTCTTCCTTGGTATAGGTATATATAAAAAATGGTATTTACATTAATCCAACTGGTTTATTGTTAAAAAATTCAAGGTAAACTGTTAAAGGAATTCTTAGCAGCTGCATTCAGTAGAATAAACTGACAAATTACTAAAAAGTTTGTTGTTACCTTTTTAAGTAAATGATAAGTACTTACCGTTTTTCTGTAGTTGATTTGAAGTTAGTTTTTTAATATTTTTTTTAATAGGTACTTATAATATACCTACTAAAACTCATCTACAAATTTTTACAATTAAGGCAAATCCTAAGCCGTAAAACGATAGAAATGGTTTATCTCTCTCTCGTCGAGTCCATCCTCAGTTATGGATTGGTAGTCTGGGGCCTCACATCTAGAAAAACATTGAAGTCACTGGAGGTTATTCAGAAAGCTATTATTAAAATAATTTTGTTTAAAAACAGGTGTTATCCCTCTACACTCTTATTTCAGGATGCTGGTCTTTTCTCCCTACCACTGTTAACTACTAAGGTAATAGTAAGATTTATGGTTAAGTATAAAAATTATATAGCATATAACATGAATAATCAACACACAAGAAGTGCAAATAAACTCGTAATACCCAGGATGCATTATACAAAAACGCAGAAACATGTTATCTATGTGGGTTCCAAAATCTACAATAAACTTCCAGATTCATTTAAGAATAAAGAGTACAACAAATCCAAAATTAAAATAAAAGACTGGATTTTTAATAATAATATTTCTTTAATCTCATTGTTTAATTATTATTAGTGTTATATTTTTTGAATGCATATTTGTATGCTAGAGCTGAAAAAACCTAAATCAGAATTACTAAGGCATGCACACACAAACCATTAGGTTCATTTGTATGCCTGAGACATTTGTTATGTTTATTACTGTTATAATTGCTGTATTGTTAAATAAATAAAAATAAAAAAAAAACATATAAGGGTGGTTCTTATGAAAAGTGCTTTTCTGCTGTTCACACCTCTTAATTCATAAAAGGAAATTAAATAATATTGAAAAATTGTACGCATTTCATTTAATAAAAAGAGTAGCTTTCGTCAATGCAATAAATTAGATTCTAAAGCCCAACACATGTTTTCAAAAAATTGACAAAGTTGAAAATTCTCACTTCCGTGACTGTTCCCCGTTCTATATGCTCTTCTTTTTGTTCTTAGTATAGCTAAATTCAAAAAATTTTACTTCAACTCTATTGTGTAACAAAAAAGAACTCTCTACTAAAGAAATTCAAGTATATTACAGAAGAAAAATACTATAATTTCCCAAGTTTATCTGCATTTAAAGAGTTGTTCCCAAAAACTATCTTCAGCATGGATTTATTAGGACTGGATACGGGATGAGTTCACATTCTTTGAAGCCAAAACAAACCATTCTAAACGACACTGTAAACACAATTTGTAAACATTGGCCACATCTTATTTTACCTTGTATTTCTGTACAAAAATACGTTAGAAGCATCACAAGATTTACTAAAAGTGATAAAAGTCCCAAAATATTTTATTTTTCTGCTAAATAGTAATAAATTTAAGTTAAAAAGGTTTTATTATTTATAGGTTATGTTATGTTAGGTTATTTCTAAAGGCGATTATTTAAAGTCGCTCTGAGTCATTTATAAATCTATATAAATCTATACGTCGCACTTTTTCTTTTCTAGTTCATTAGACAAAGACGTACGTGTAACCGAGCGTTCCCAGACGTTTTTCCTAAGCACCCAGCAGACAACAACACTTCTGAGCTCCAACACTCCAATGCTATTTTATCTCTTTCTACTACCATTCTTGATTCAATTACGTAGTAATTCGTAGTCTTGTCTATGTTCGTAGTTCGTAAACTGCTCTCTCAAGAGAATAACAAACAACAAAATATTTATATTATATAAGGCTTCATGTTCGATACGCTCACAGTATACGGATATCGAATCCATATTATAATAGATCCATGATCTTCAGCTCTGTAAAGCATAGCGAAGGTTTAGTTTCTAGGTAAAAGATGGCTCTGAATACCCACTCCGGTTGGGGAAACCCCAGCCTTTAATAAAGCAAATGCTGGTAAACTCTAGAAATCAGTGATTGACTTGCTTTGGCAGAAGTAGGTTGGTTTTTAGCGCGTATTAAAGTTGTTCCTTATAGTGTGGTAATTTAAAAATACCAGCTCCGTGAACTTTAGTTCTAAGGTAAGTAAATATTTTTTTATTCTTTATTTTTGTTCAGGTACGTATTTTCAAAAGTTTTAGTTAGGTACTGGTGTTGAAAGATCTCGTAATATTTTATTTACAAAGGATATATTTAAGAAAAACATATGAAATCCTAATCTCCGTGAACCCAGCTATTCACGGATCTGAGGCCGTTTTTTGGAGTTGAGGATATTTTATGAAGTTGGGGTAGTTTCTTTTTTTTTCAATATAAAGGACATAATTCAATATTTTTTAGATATGGCAGGCACGCCCACGACGAGTCAAAAGAAAAAACGTGATCATGAAAGTCAAAAGCAAAAACAACGAGAAGCTATGAGAAAACTGCGTGAAGCAAGGAAAAATAATCCTCAAATATACGAGGAAGAAAAAAGAAAGGAAAGGGCAAGATATTATGCTCGAAAGAGAGCGGGAAAAATAAAAACAATTGCTCAGATGACCGAAAGGGGACAAAGAACAAAAAGAAAGACATGGAGAGATAGCAGCAAAACTTATTATGATCGTAAAAAAGAAGCTCGAGCTTTAGAGGGAAGGTTAAGGGAAAAACCCCCCGACAACTCCAACACTTGAAGATTTCCAGGATGAAAGCCAGCAGCATCAAAATGAAAAGTGGCATTGAAGAATAAGGCAAGGAAAAGCACGCAGAAGAAGACATACCAGGGCTCTTAAGGAAAAAATTCGAAAGCTAGAATACTACCTTCACAAAGAGAAAAACATGAAATAGAAATACAGAATGTGTCTTAAACGGTTAAAGGCAAAAATTTATAAGAACAAAAGTGATAATCCTGCAAACGAAAAAGTAGAACGACTTATTGAAGGGCAAAATGTCTCCCAGGAATTAAAGGAAAAATTGTTATTTTCTGAAGTAATGATAAAACACTGGCCTGAAAATTATAAAAAAACTAAAAAAATCCGGTGATAAAAGAAAATTTTGGAAATTTGTGTCAGGAAAAGAAGTAAAAAAGCATAAAAAGGAATCGTACTTACACAAGGTTACATCAGCATTTTTAAAAGATAGAATTAAAAATAGAAACAAAAGAAAAATTGCTTGTCATATGTTAATAAATCAGATAACACAATTTTTGGAAAGGGATGAATGCAGCAGGCTCTGCCCCGGAAAAAAAGATTTTTTAAAAAAGTGTGATACCAAAAAACAAAAAAGATTTCTAAACGATACTCTCCAGCATTTGCACCGAAAATTTATAACCTCTGAAAATGATTTAATTAGCTACGCAACTTTTTGTAAGTTGAAACCGTTTTGGGTAGTTCACCCCAAAATAAATGAAAGGGATACCTGCCTGTGTCAAATGCACACTAATATGATGCTATTAGTAACCACCAACAGAGAGTACCTACCTGACCAAGGATGTGATGCCAAAGAAAATGACTTTGTGGTAGTTAAATTTGTAGGAAAAAAAAACAATCATTAAAATATTATGTCGGTATCGTCCAGCCAATAGAAACTTCCGAATATTTTGGTGAGATTTCTTCGAAAAATTGACCATACCGAAAAATTTGTGTTTCCAATTCAGGACGACATTTCACTAATTAATAAGAAAAATGTAGTAGCTGTACTTCCCACTCCCACCATAAATAATAGGGAACAATAAATATTTTGTTTTGATTTAACTGTCTTTAAGAATTTAAGTTAATTTCTTTAAGTTGGCGTTTACTTACTGGTTTGTTTTTATCGTTGGTACATCTTCGTTTACCTTTTATATCATTTTTCAACTTTGAATAAAATGTTTAAAAAGTTACTACTCCTTTTTCATTTGAAAATATATCATTTATGTAAGTATCCGCTAACAACTAATTTAAATAGATGCAAATTATAGAAATTTATCGTCCCTGAGAAATATATTCTCATATCCGTGCACGCACTCTCATCTCCGTTATAGGTACATTCAATTCTAAAATGTAAATTTTTTTCAAAAATGCTTAATGAAGTGAGTGACCAGTCAGAAGACTGAATAACTAAGGTCAGTCTTCTACTAAAACCACAAACAGAAACGCAATATCTCATAAAAATGTTTGACATAAAACCTAGCCTGGTTTTTAAGCACATTTCGTAATTACCCATAAATACCATGGTGTGCCTCGACTATGTTGAACCCGAAGGTCTTCCCACTTCTATTTTTTTTTTCAGATTTTGTTAAAGTGGTGTGGCCTTAGTAATTTAAGCCCAAATTGATAATCGGTGATCAATAGTTTGAAAAGAAAACTTGATTTTACTAATTTTTTTAGGTTACTCAGCTTTATTTTATGAAAAAGGCTACTTACTATCAAATTTCTTTTAGGCATATATGTACCTAATCTTTCAAGTCCTAGAAACGATATTTTCTTAGTGGAAATAGTTAATATTTTTAAATAGCTTTGATAATCCTGGAAAAAAGATGAAAAAATAAGTTTTTCATCAGATTTTGGTACCTATCTCTTAAATGGTAACTTGATGTAAATACAATTGTTTATAAATTCATTTTAAATATAATGCAATAAAATTATCTAGAAATCAAAAAAAAAAAAGATTGCCTCTCTGTATATGTTCAAGAGATATAAGATAAGTAATAGAAGGTTGAAAAATTCAAACAAAATAGTTATGGAATCAGAATGCTGTGATATAAGTATCTCAATAATTTTAAGTTATGGCTAAAACTGTTCATCATTTTCAAAAAGCTTAGGTACTCACAAATTTCGTAAAATAAAGCTGCTTAACCTAAAAAAAATTAACAAAAGTTTTCTTTTGAAATTATTCATGTAGGATTTCCATTTTGGGCTTAAATTACTTATGCCGCACCACTTTAACAAAATCTGAAAAAAAAATGGAAGGTGAAAGAGCTTTGGGTTAAACTTAGTCGAGGCACACCGTGATACCATATATTACCACATGCCATGTTATATGTGGTAAAATTAGATTTAAGTCATTTACATAGATTCTTATTGTATTGAGAGACTGTATGCATGTAGAATATGTTTAAAAAAGATTATTTGGCTGAAATTATATATTTTTAAACATTCACTGTCAAATTTTCCAAGACGAAAATCATTTGGAAACCAAGCAAATTGCAGAAATATTAGAATAACTTACGAGTTTTTAATAATGACTTATTAACAATAACAGGAAAAAAACCTGTTAAAACGTAACTGATCAACTAGGTCTTAATTTAAGCCCATACTAAATCTTAAAACTTTTTAGTTCATCTAAACATCAATTTATAATTACAGATCTGAAGATATTATGGATAATCAGATTGAGGTCTTCATAAAAACAGAGAGCAATGAAACCATCAGTGAAGATGAAATGATGCCTGAAGTTGTTTGTGATAAATGGATTATTAAAAATGAAGAACTTGACATAAAAGATGATGACTCGTTAGTAACAGAAAAAGGGTGAGTTATTTAATAGTTTTTTATACAAAAAATGTTGGCATCAAACTGGATTGAATGAATGAATGGGTTCTAGTGGTGACCATAATGATCTTTTATATTTATTTTATGTATTATTTTTTTTTATGCATGAAGTACCTATGATTATAATAAAATTTTATAAATAAAATGCTTATCATTAATACTTAATAAAACAACACTAATCAAAAATATAATGCACAGGTGATATAAGACAGACATAAAAATAAACACATTAAAATAAATACTATAAACTGGCTACACTAATTTTAAAATTGATGATTTAAAAAGTCATCAATGCTGTAGAATAGTGTAGAATGACTAATAAGGAAAAATTTTATCCTTGTTTTAAAGTTGGTTTAAAATAAATTAGGCAATTTATTGCAGAAGTGACTGGCCCAATAACTTGAGCCATTATATCTATTTTCTTTTTTGCACATTGCATGTAATGTAACGTAAAGAGTGTACAATTTTATGAGACTGATAGATATCCATATGCTGTCTTAAAAAAAACAGGATGTAAATTATTAAGGGTTCCTGCGCCGGGACTGATTTTAGTTCCCAGCCGCTGGTAGCCATTGTAAAAAATTTATATAGGATCCCTGAATTGGAACCGGAGTCGGCCTAATTTTAATATTCTTTATTTATTTTGATGCGGCAGCCAGAATTTGTCACCCCCTCAACGGCTCAAAAATGGGCGTAGACCGATCACTAAATTAGCATAACTTACTATTATACTATTCTCCAGCGTTCCCACTTTTCTGGAAAGTCGGGGAATTCAAAAGTGGGCACGGAAATCAGGGAATGTCAGGGAAAACTAGTTGAAAACCTGGAAAACTTGCCTCTTCTAGTTTTAGATTAAAATAATTTCATTTCCTAACAAAATTTTAAAAAATCCGGGTATTATGTCATCGATAAAAATAATTTCATTTTATAACAAAATAGAAATTAAGGTAATAAAAGTAGGTAATAAACTATCTGTCAACTATAAGTTTGAAATAGGTTAACAATAAAATAACTATGTAATTGATATACAGTTCACTTATGTGGACACATTGAAATGCCCACTTTTTAACAAGAAGTGGCAGCGTGCAAATAAAATAATTACTGTGGCAGAAGTGATTCACAAAATCACAATTCTAACAGAAGACGCGTTTTGGCCAGTTTGTTTAGAGGCGGTTACAAAAGAGGTGTCAGTATACTGTTAATGCTTTGGTGGTATCACCATTCGTGTAGCTTTCATTACAAAGATAAGTAAACCATATTTTAAGAAAATAAATGTAAAATTTAGGGACTATTTATCGATTCCAAAAAGGGTTGGTAAAAATCATGATTTTTATTAAAAAAACAAAAATCAGGGATTTTTTTATAAAATCATATTTTTTTTATTTTGTTTCTAAAAATTTTATTTTGGACTAATTTTTATTAATATACATATTTTCTAACTGCTCATATCTTGTTTAGTCAAACTTATAATGGAAAATTTTTTTTAAGCGTAAATAATACAGAAACGAAACAAAATTCGACTAGTCAAGTCGGAAAAATTCCGTTCGCGACTTCGTCGAAACTTGCGAAGACTTGCGGAAACCGCTCGGCTATATAAATGACACGCGCCTATTCCAGTTATTAGTAATATTTTTGCTTGTGGGAGTAGTGTAGCACGAAATTTTGAATCATGACAAGTCGGGGTGGAAAGGAATTTATTATTTGGCAACATTTTATAAAAAAGCAAGTGATTGGCAAACTAGGATACAGAGCGGTGTGTAAAAGGTGTGGTAAAGAGATGCAAGGTTTAGTGGACAGACTGAAAAGTCACTGGGAAACCTGCAAAGTAAAACTAGTGATATTAGTGGTCTTGAATGTGATTGTGAATTCCAACCTGGAACTAGCCAAAATGGAGCTATCCAGTCGGCAAAGAACCAGAGAAGGGACAAGGGAAATGGAGGTGGAAGTGAAAATAGTGGAAGTAGCAGCCATTTGGGTTTTTTTGTTGTGCGAATCTGTCAAGATAAGAAGAGGGAATTGGACATGCAAATAGCTAAAGCCGTTCACGCAACAAACTGCAGTTTTAGATCGATAGAAAATAAGGAAGTTCGAAAGGCCATAAAAATGTTAAGACCAGGTTACGTTCCGCCGTCTAGATTTCAGTTATCATCAACGCTCCTAAATGAAATATTTGAAGAAGAAAAATCAGTCAGATTCTGCAACGCTAGTCCGGTCTAATTTGACAACCAAAAGTTTTAAACTGACAAGTTTAAGAATAAGACAACTAAGTTTTATACTATTAACTTATTTATGAGCTTTTTCGCAAATTTATCAATAAAAGGACAATTTTAGTACGCACTTTCAACAATAATAGAACTAAATTCATGACAGCAACAAGTTCCAAGATGAAAATCATTTGGAAACCAAGTAAATCGCTGAAATATCACAATAATTCATAAGTTTTTACTTACGACTTATTAACAACGACAGGACAAAAACTTGTCAAAACATAACTGATCAACTATAAGATCTTAATTTAAACCAGTACTAAATCTTAAACTTTCTTAGTGAATCTGAACGTAAATGTTTTAACAAGTTATCTGGACAGTCTATTTGCATGTCCTTGGATGGATGGTCTAATGTTCATAATGAGCCCATAATCGTCGTTTTAACAGCAGAAGATGGAAACAGTGTTCTTTTAGAAAGGATAGATACATCCGGTCATCCCGATATGGCTGATTATCTTGCAAAATTGGCTATTGACTCAATAAATAAGTGCAAAAATGAATATAACTGTAAAGTTATTGTCTGCCCAAGATATCTGCAATTCTGCAACCGGCACAATAATTTAAATAATGCAAGGGAAAGCTTAAACAACATTGCAAATTTATTTGTAAACCAGATGTGGCAAGAAAAGTTTAAATCTTATTAACGAAAAATTAAACAGTCTACTAAAACTGGTTTACAAACAATTGGTAACGTTGTTTAAGCCTTCCCTTGCATTCTTAAAATTATTTTGCCAGTTGTGGATATCTTGGGCGGACTATACTAGTGTTGTGACAGATAACGCGGCCAACATGGTCAGTATGAAGAAAAAAATTATCGAGTCTAAAATTGTCTAAAACAATAAATTTGCGTTTTTTATTGTATACTTGTGATTTTATTTCATCGGTTTATTTAAGTGGAAAAATTGTTATTATTAGTAGATAAGATAGAACTTTGTCAACAGGATATACTCTCTTGACTTATGACAATAACGTATTTTTATTTTTTATAAAGTATTTTTTGATTGACTGATTGATTGATCGATTGATTAAAAACTTAATTTGAATCACCCTTTATATCAGTTTAAAACCAAAATAAATGTAGATCAAAATATGCTTACCTGAATTTGGCGATACTGACATTGAATAATATGTAAAATTTTTGATTAATTATACATATTGTGGCAAACTACGGTGTGTAACCTCAATAAATTGCCTTACTCTTTTACTAATTACTATGATTTACGGATATTCTCTTTAGTGTAAATGTGAACAATATTTTCTAGGCGAAGGTTAAAATATTCTTTGAACATGTTTTTTATTTTTAATACTTTTGCAACTTTTCAGGTCTGAGCGAGGATCCCATGGTGATGGTGATAATATACGACATAAAACTAATTCCGTCAGAACTATGTTTGATAAAGCTAAAGAAATTACTCTTTCTGATCATTGTGAAGAGTGTGGTGCTAACCAATCAGGTAAATAAATTATTTACAGTATAGTAGGAACAATGTTAATATTTTTGTGTGTACAATCCTAAAAGTATGTTTTAAAAGGATGCACTACTAGGAAACATACATATATAAAATGCAGGCACACGAATAAATATACTCACCAGAATGCTATCTCTCGGGCGGTACGTTTGATCTAAGCATCTAATGCCGAGGGACCTTGGGTCAGCCTTCAATCAAAATTTTATGATATTGCCATAGGCGTACCTAGGAAATGTTATAAATATTTTTTCTAATGTAACTGACATCGGTCGTTGTAACTGATGCTGGCAAGTGAGATGCAAATGCTTTACAAATAATTTTAGAAGGCCTTTTGGATATATCTTCTTCAGCTTTCCTTTTACACGCATTAGAAACAGTTTTTCTATTTAATTTTTGTTCATGTGCCTCATGTTTGTGAGCGCCATCGTTTCTTAAGATTACGTTATCAAGACCAACAGCATAAACTTTGGCTTTACAGTTTAACCTTTTTTGGCTACACCTCCAGGAAATTTCTCCACTTTTTAAAACTCTTGTCTTTGGAAAATATAAAATTTTTGGAAGGCAAGCAAATCTTTTCCACCTTCACTTTTAATTACTGAAACCGAATCAAAATGCCAATGCATTATCTATAATTTCTTAGAATATTATCAATTACCTATTACATGGCATTTAACTACCTGAAGAGAAGCTCCCGCCCAATATACCTCGACGATTAAAAGACCCCTTTGTAGAATCAGGTACAGGAGATATTTTTGCGCCCAGTTGACTCCCGCGGTAACCTATTACATATTACAATTACCCCACGCCTTTATTAACTGCCTTATCGTTTTACAATTAGGAATTTTCGGAAATGTTTACTGAATATAAAGAAGCACATAAACCTAATATTCCAATTAACATTTATTGCCAGTCTTTACCGTTTTTACAGTTTACAATTGAAATTTATATTTTAAGAAATGGTCATTTTGTTATAATTAGAATTTCTTCTTAGATTTTTAATTTTACAGCTTTATGTAAATATATTATACAAAGTATTTTAAGAAAGCACGGGATCATATCGAGAGTCGTTTCTACAAGGTTATATTGTTACACCCCCATTAACTTTTTTATTTTGAGGTTTAAAAAAATATTTATAAACAATCAACGAAATCTCCGATTTTATTTTTTTTAGCTTATATAGATTACAGGCAATGTCACTACCGATATCAACTAAAAATGTATAAAACTCCTTTATTTTAAACCGTTTTGGAATATCTTACGTGCAATTTGACAAGTGTTTTCAAAGAAACGACTCATGCTCGACATAATTATGTTTATATATTATTGCCATTAAAAAAATATTTTTTGCCATTAAAAAAAAGTATCAACTAAAGTTTAAAATTAATACCCCATCTGTTAAAAAAATCATAAGTTTTGGTAGTATTTCAAAAACAGTACATAAAAATTGTTTTTAACAAGATATTCTACTTACAAAATCTATACAGTTTAAACCTTATCCAAATATTAAATAGTTTTTGTAAGCAACCCTCAAAATTAATAATTCTGTATATCAAAAACGAATATTATGAAAACGGCAACTTTCTATGTCTAACAGTTACTGGGATATCACGTAGTAACAATGAATTTGGAACACCCTGTACTTTACCTACATATGTATAATATTAGCTTTCAACCTCTTGCGGAAATATATAAAATTTATTCGCACCATCATACATCATTTATACCTCTTGACGTGAAAGTCGCTACGCACTGGCAGTTTCGGGCTAGAATTTCGGGTTAGATGCGCTCGAAGGTCAAGAGCAGGCGGCGATCACGGGATCGGAGATAGCCTTCTGGTTAGTATATTTATTCGTGTGATGCAGGTGTGTTTCCTGCGATTTTTAAAATTTACTCATTTTATTACAGGAGGATGTAAACATGCTATTACATTCGCGCCTCTGTATCCTAGAAGCAGCAAAGACCCACCTTCAAATAATGTAAAATGTTATTGGAAACAATCAAAATTATCTTCTGGTGGAACAACACCAAAATTTGTTAAAGCAAGAGATATTGGTCTGCTGTCAAAAGTTAAACCACAAACCAAGTGTGGAAATCTCCTTACAAAGGTTATAAATCACAGCTTATTAGTTGGCCACCGAGACAGCCAATTAACCAAGTATTATAAAGAATTTAGTCCTGTTGAAAAAGTATCAATACATTACTTAATTAATACAATGCCGAATGTCAAATTACTAGGTCCTCTAGAATTCTTAAATTATTGCAGAACAACTATGAACACATTGACTTGCGAAGAAGCTTGTCAAGCAACTAAGGATCAGTGTAATTGCCCTTTATGGGACGAGTTGAGATATGCAAGAATATCTGCTTCAAAATCATATGATGCAGTTCATTGTAAAGTATACATTGGAACATTAGTGGACACTATTATGGGAGCACCAACACTTAAAGACTCTGAAACTATAAAACGAAGAAGAATGCTAAAAAAAGAAGTTTTAAAAGAAGTAGAAAAAAAAATGAGCATTGAAATTGATAGCTGTGGGTTAAGGTTAAGTGAGACCTATCCAATTATTGGAACCTCTCCTGATGGTGAAAGCACGGATTACACTGTGGAAATAAAGTGTTCATCATCTGAAGAGGCTATGAGAAGATACATCACTGAAACCAATGAAATTACTGCTAAATATATGGCTGAGATGCAGCTGCAGATGTATTTTTCTCAGAAAAGAAAAGCTTTGTTGTGCATAGCAAATCATGATTTTGAAACATCTAAAAATGTTAATATTTTAACAATAAATTATAATGAAAAATATTGTAAGGATATTATAGAAAAATGCATTTTATTCTGGAATAAGGCGATATTCCCAATTTTAATTAAGAACATGTAATATATTTATTTTAATCATAAGTTAATAATATGTTTCTATATCTGTTTTGCATCTATTTACCTCTCCTTTCATCTCAACTAATATTATACTGAATTTATTTAAGCATGTGGAAAAAGTTTACTTTTCTTTTTAATAAGTATGTTTTTGGTCTTCAAACACCAAATTAAAAAGGATATCAAACTGAATTTGGTCTTTGTCTCCCAAGACTAATAAGATTAACAGAAGCAGAGTCATTTCGGCAGTATTGGGGGGCTCATTGACGGACCATTTCCTTATCATTTTGGATTTTATCCATCACAAAATTTAAAACAGCTCTCTAGAAAAGCTTAGGACAGCATGAACTAGCGTAATTTGGTGAATAATCTTGAATTTAATTTATAATAAAATATCAGAAAAACCAGTAAGTATAAATTATTATATACTTTAAAGTACAATATTGAAATAGAGTTAACAATATTTTAGACAGAAAATGAGATCTTGTTTCGCATGTCTACGGTCAGTTGAGAAAGACAAAGTGATTTTGCATAGGTAGGTAATTAATTATTTAAGAAGATCTTGATTTCAATTATAATGTATTATATAAAAATTAATAATTACAATAAATTATACTTAGGTAATGTCTATCAAGCTAGCAGAGCCACAACGCCTTTTTAAATTTTTTCTTGTGTCATAATTTTTGGCTATTTTATTGCTAATTTATTACCACATTTTTAATTTTTTTGCTCTTCGTTTTTTAAAAAAAAAACCTGTGGCTCTGCTGGCTTGAGTTCAAGCTAGCAGAGTCACACTGAAAAACCACAAAACAAAATTCTTTTCCAAAATGTTTTTATGCAGGAATTTTTGGCCAATTAATTGCCCCTGAAATATGTACAGAGACTGAGAAAAAAATAAACTGTCAGAAAAAAAACAGCGATTTTCTGTTTCGTCCATAGAGAATACGATACTATTACTTAAGATCGGGAAATAATAACTTTATAACCTGTGGGTATATACCAGGATTTAAGACTAATTTATTGCTAATTTATTACCACATTTTTAATTTTTTTGGTCTTCGTTTTTTTAAAAAAATCCTGTGGCTCTGCTGGCTTGAGTTCAAGCTAGCAGAGCCAAATGTTTAAAAAAAACGGAGAGCAAAAAAATTAAAAGTCTGATAATAAATTAGCAATAAATTAGTCTTAAAACCTGCTATATACCCACAGGTCATAAAGTTATTATTTCGCGATCTTAAGTAATAGTATCGTATTCTCTATAGACGAAACCGAAAATCGCTGTTTTTTCTAACAGTTTATTTTTTTCTCAGTCTCTGTACATATTTCAGGGGCAATTAATTGGCCAAAAATCCCTGTATAAAAACATTTTGGAATAGAATTTTGTTTTGTGGTTTTTTAGTGTGGCTCTGCTAGCTTGAACTCAAGCCAGCAGAGCCACAGGTTTGTTTTAAAAAAACGAAGAGAAAAAAAATTAAAAATGTGGTAATAAATTAGCAATAAATTAGTCTTAAAACCTGCTATATACCGAGAGGTCATAAAGTTATTATTTCGCGATCTTAAGTAACAGTATCGAATTCTCTATAGACCAGTGGTTCCCAACCTGGGGGTAATTACCCCCTGAGGGGTAAATTGGGATTTTCTGAGGGGTAAAGACAAGGATTGGATCATCATTCAGATATAAAACAAAATTATTAACAAAATCATCTTCATTGAATCTAACTACCTAATCACTAATTTTATTAGTGATTAGTTAGTGAGATTACAGATATTTGAAAATTTTAGGTAATAAATTTTATTATCTAAAATACGAATACAAGCCTGCGACGCAGCGCCGCTGGATGGCGCGTCTATCGGCTCGCTCGTCTCATTGACTTACATTACTTCTTAATTTAAAACAAAATTGCTAAAAGTCTTTCCTTTTACTGATTAAAACTAATCAAAAATATTACTTATCTTTCGTAATTTAAAAAAAAAATACAATAGCTAATTTGTTTTTTACACTAAACTTCTTTAGGGGTATTTGCTAATATCTAACCTGCTTTATGGGTAAAAGCCTTAAAAAGGTTGGGAACCGCTGCTATAGACGAAACAGAAAATTGCAGTTTTCTTCCAACAGTTTATTTTTTCTCAGTTTCTGTACATATTTCAGGGGCAATTAATTGGCCAAAAATTCCTGTATAAAAACATTTTAGAAAATAATTTTGCTTTGTGGTTTTTCAGTGTGGCTCTGCTAGCTTGAACTCAAGCCAGCAGAGCCACAGGTTTTTTTTAAAAAAACGAAGAGCAAAAAAATTAAAAATGTGGTAATAAATTAGCAATAAATTAGTCTTAAAACCTGCTATATACCCACAGGTCATAAAGTTATTATTTCGCGATCTTAAGTAATAGTATCGTATTTTCTATAGATGAAACCGAAAATCGCTGTTTTTTTCTAACAGTTTATTTTTTTCTCAGTCTCTGTACATATTTCAGGGGCAATTAATTGGCCAAAAATTCCTGTATAAAAACATTTTGGAAAATAATTTTGTTTTGTGGTTTTTCAGTGTGGCTCTGCTAGCTTGAACTCAAGCCAGCAGAGCCACAGGTTTTTTTTAAAAAAACGAACAGCAAAAAAATTAAAAATGTGGTAATAAATTAGCAATAAATTAGTCTTAAAACCTGCTATATACCCAGAGGTCATAAAGTGATTATTTCGCGATCTTAAGTAACAGTATCGAATTCTCTATAGACGAAACAGAAAATCGCTGTTTTTTTTCTAACAGTTTATTTTTTTCTCAGTCTCTGTACATATTTCAGGGGCAATTAATTGGCCAAAAATTCCTGTATAAAAACATTTTGGAAAAGAATTTTGTTTTGTGGTTTTTTAGTGTGGCTCTGCTAGCTTGAACTCAAGCAGAGCCACAGGTTTTTTTAAAAAAACGAAGAGCAAAAAAATTAAAAATGTGGTAATAAATTAGCAATAAAATAGCCAAAAATTATGACACAAGAAAAAATTTAAAAAGGCGTTGTGGCTCTGCTAGCTTGATAGACATACTTAGGTACCTATTTTAAGTTTTAATTCGAGCTTAAATATGTTTATTTTAGATTTCCAAACGATGCCTCGCTTTATTTACATAATGTTCTTTCCCGTTTTGCCCCAAAATCTCAAATTGTTTTTAAAAATGATGTATTCACTCTTCAATTTACATTCTTGTGAAGACTATCCACCGCTGAAACTACAAGTAATTTTTCACATCTTGCTGCATAAAACTGGCATTAACGGTACATTAGCTATGTCATTATCGTAAACAGGATAATAATTAACTTTAATCCATTTTTCACAAATAAAAACACATTTATCTTTACTTTTGAAAGGTAAAAAGACGAAAAGGAAACCGACAAGCTCACATTTTAAACTGCTGTCAGAACTGACAGTGACAGTTCTGTTAAAAGGTGTCTTCCTTTCACCCCGGAGGAGCTCCCGTGCAGCTCCTGAGCTGCACACAGTTGTTCCATTCAACTGGGGCATCAAGCACCTTTCGAGCCCCATCCCCCCGGCCCCCTCGTGCATTACTTAGGACTTGAGCGTAATGTCAAACTTGTCAATTGTTCCTTTCGGAACGGTGTCGAGTGACTCCGGGGCGAGTCGCTCCGGGGCGTCAGACACCTGAAAGGAATATTACTAAAAGTGCTGGTACATCACGTGGTACAACACCAAACAAAATAATATTTTATCTTAAGGTACCCTTTAGAACATCACCGCTGAGGCAGCGCGCTGCCGCTGCCAATACTGCGCGCTGCTATAGCGGTAAGCGATCCGTACTGCTCCACATGCAATTAGAGGAAATACATTTCGAACTTCACTGCCGCTTCTTTTGCGGCGCCACCAATGTATCGCCGCGCAGGCAGCGGCACTGCCGGGCTGCTCCAGTAGCAGTTGGGCAGCGTGGAAGCGAGGTCAAAATGCCTTTTTCGCCGGCAGATGATGACATATTGGTGGAGCTTGTAGCAAAATTTACAGTTTTAAATGATGCTAGTGTCTCTGATTATAAAGACACAGTATTGCGGGATAATATTTGGAAGGAGATTGAAAAAGAACTAAAAAAACTCTTCTTCCTGTAGCAACTTTATGAATTTTGCTTTAGTACTGAACTTAGTGGACATGATTCCTTAGCGGTACCTATCAATATAAAATGCGTGACTAAAAACAGCTGGTAACTGACCTGCTGCATTGCGCCCGACGCCGGAGAGGCGGTAAAGAACTAAAGTACTCAAAAACGCCGAGTCTGACGCCCCGGGGCGACTCGCCCCGGAGTCAGTCGACACCATTCCGAAAGGAACAATTGACAAGTTTGACATTAAGCTCAACCCATAAGTGATGCACGAGAGGGCAGGGGGGATAGGGCTCGAACGGTTCAGGTGCTTGATGCCCCAGTTGAATGGAACAACCGTGTGCGGCTCTGGAGCTGTACGGGAGCTCCTCCTTGGGGTGAAAGGAAGACACCTATTAGCGCTGATTCGCTATCTCATTGTTTCTTAACATTCGCCGTGTTATGAACAAGAGTCTTGCCAGACAGGGGGAGTACGCGACTCGATCGTCGAGTGACAATATCGCTTTGTGTAATACATGAGGTTAACAAAAGAGGGTGATCGAAGTGTAATGGAACTCGATGATGAAATCACGTTTCGTACTCCAGAAACAGTGTCTGTCTTTGCCTTCCGTTGCGTTAACATCTCTCGGTCGACAAGTTTGATTTCGGATTAGATCACCTAGTGGCGGTGAGTATATAGAGTGATTTGTGACGGAATAAAAAGGAAAGTTTCACGACCTGTTGGGGGGGAGGGGGGGTTCCAAATACAATGGGAGTGAGCGATGTGGCCCAG
This sequence comes from Philopedon plagiatum, assembly GCA_963971165.1. NCBI lineage: Eukaryota > Metazoa > Arthropoda > Insecta > Coleoptera > Curculionidae > Philopedon > Philopedon plagiatum. The sequence continues at coordinate 68,701,159 of OZ020195.1, read as the reverse complement.
TGGATGGGCAAGACCAAATGTGGATGTCGGCGACATCAGCTTTGCGATGCCTCTTTCATTATTTCTCAAAAAGAAAGTACTAGGTTAAATGAATTATACACAAATCCGTACTAGTATGAGTATATTGTTGCTAATCAACACTGTTGCTAGACGAATATGGGCAAATACTACTCGTACCAAGATATTCTACGTTGGGTATAAATAAGCATTAAGTTGCGAGGCCCCTATGGGCGTGAGGCCGTCGACGATTGCCGACGCCTAGCCCCACCACTGATGATGCCTAAAATCCCTGTTCGTGCTACGTTTTTTTTTTTTCATCCGCATGAGGTAGACATGTGACAGTTATATTTTATTGTGGGAGGAACGTAGTGCGGAAGTGTGGCTGAAAGAAATGGTAATGCGCAATAAACTCTACCAGAGGCAGGAAACTCCATAACCTCAACTGTACCATGCCAATAGTATTGACGTTTTGTCCTTTTTTATTATTATTGTTTTTATTCGGAGTGTCCGATGGAACATGCCCGACAAATCGGAGATTCTAAGGATATACCACCCAAACTGGGTCACGTGTAAAGGCGCATACATATACAGCGAACGCATTCGGTCGAATGAATTCGCAGGAATTTGTTCGGCGTTCGATAGAAAATTTGCTTTGCTATTCACATACAACGCACAAATACACACCAAAAAAAGCCGAACGAATGCGTGCGATGGCATTTGCTATACGTACACATTAACCAAACGAATTCGGATGGAACTGCTCTTTCGCTGTATCTGTACATGTCCTAAGGTGTAAAGGTAGGGCTCTGGTTAAGCGCCAGAGCGGGTAGTGAGCTGGCCAACCTGCCTAGATGAGGGACAAACAGAAAAGAAAGAAGAAAAAAAATTTACTCCAGAAACGAATTGTTGTCAGTGTCAGTAATGTTGTTTTTATTTATGTTTTAATAAATAGAATATTCATAATTAATTATCCAGTTCTTAAGAAAACATAAAGTTGTTACATTTCTGTGATTTTAGAATATAATAAAATAGACAATAGTTATGATTACCATACGACACATATTATGTCAGAGGATTTAAAACCTGTACATCTACAAAGAATTCAATGTTAAAGTCATTGAAAGAAGCAGTGAACACTGGCCATATTAACGGCAAAAGTTACACTACCTTTTGTTAAAAATAAAGGATAAAGTTGATGACTACCTTTTTGTAGCACCAGTAAAAAAAAGGTCTGTCTGAGGCAGCTGTAATGGAAAACAAAATTACCACTATCTCTGTGGTAAAAACAGAACCAGAATGGGGTCACAATGAAAATAAATTCATTCCAAGTAGTAGTTTTATGTATATAGATAAGCCTGACTTAATTGATTTAAGGTTAGAAGTTATTGGAGAACATAAAAAATGTTTTAAGGGAAATTTCTAGTACCTACTAGTTTAAATCGGTAAGTAAAGTTGATGTTAAAGTTTGTAATCTTTGTAGATCCCAAGATTTCTTTTCTGAAAAAATACAGATACCAGTAAAATCTGAATACCCAGAATCAGGAATTGATGTATTTCAGGACTGGACAGTTAAACATGAAGAAGTAGACCTTAAAGAAGAATCGATTCAAAATGAAACAGGGTAAGTATTTTGCAATAGCAGTGTATTTAATTTTTCCCTTTGTTGTTCTGATGTAATTATTACACCTTGCAATCCAGGCATTTCAAACACCAAACATGAAATACTTATTTTTGGCAACAAAAATGATATTTTTCACCTGTTCAAGCACGTGATAATGAAAATGAAAATTTTGCTTTTGCACTGCATGACCTTGACCAGTTTTTTCTGTGAGTATAACACACTGTGTCTCCATGATCAAAAATATAAACTTTTTACAACTGCTGTAATTTAACAAGGTATCCTCAGATCTGTTTGCTCGGGTTTGCTTAAATTTTAGAATATCAAACAGAATAGGCCTCGGAACAAGCAATATGCAGTATAAAGTGATGTTTTTTGTATTCTCTACGTAAATTAAATATTTGACAATTATTTTTATTCAATTATTTTGGATATTATATGAAATAAAACGATTTTCTTTTACAACTTTTCATACAAAATTAAAATCTTGTAAAGTGATCTTATTTGTTGTGACATCACATGTCATAAAAATAAAATTGTTATGGCTGGTGTATTGTAAATGAGAGGGTTAATCAATTTTCTTAATTGTTGTTAGAAGATAAAGGAGTTAAAGCTTAAAGGTATAGGTCTCGGTACAGGTACATACGTATATATCAGTGGTTCTCAACCTTTTTTGGACCAGGGACCTCTATGATTTATTTTGTTCCTAGCAGGGACCACAAGGTTTAAGAATAATAAACTTTGTAAATCTTAAAACAAACTAATCAAAACTTTCAACATATTCATTAATCTTAATAGTAACATTCGCAGACAGAGTGTACTTTTATTTATAATTATAATATAAAAAGGAACATTTTTATTAGAAAATTAAGTTTGACAAATCATCAATGTGATTTTAGAGCTTGCATCTCCTTTAGAAGCTGTCTAGTCCTGTTGCTAATATTATTGCAAAGCTACATGCATATCATCACTTACTTTCAATCGATTTTGGGACTTATTTTTAATAATTACAAGCAAAGCAGAAAATTCTTGTTCACATAAATAAGTCGTGGAGAAGAGCATACGAGAGCACAAGGCAGTTTTATTCAATTCAAGTTTATTCATGTTAACAAAACAGAGTTTTTCACATATGTCACAAAAGTAAAAAAAAAAAATCATTGCACTAGGCTATCTTAATAAAATATTACAAATTAAAACATTACAAAACATTGTCTTATTTCTAAACATATTTTACACAGAGGAGGTACAGTTAAAATAAAATTACATTAAACTTACGATAAGTTAAGAGAATGCAGTTGCAGAGATCCAGGCTCACAACAGCCCCCAGACAGACTCAAAAGGAAAAAACCCCGCTACAGAGCCCCTCATGAGACATCCATGTTCAGGAATTCCTGAATACCATAAACAGCTTTGCGCAACAGAAGCTGCTTGACTCTTCTGATAAAAACCCTTTCGTTTAAGTCCCTGATCTCTTTAGGAAGTTCATTAAATAGCTTCGGCCCAATACTATTTGAACTAATGCAAGATCTCCGAAGTCTCAAAAATTTAATATTTATATTACAATTGCTTCTTGTATCATGGTCATGGTGTTCACAACAAAGGTTATATTTATGTAAATTTTTCTTTATATAAGTTAAACATGCCAAAATATACAAAGATGGCAAAGTTAGTATGTTCAGATCGATGAAGGTTTGCCTCACATCGGCCCTATAATGAAGTCCACCAATGACACGCACAGCCCTTCTCTGGAGTTTAAAAATTCTGTCAGCCTGGGCTGTATGACCCCATGCAAGAATTGCATAATTACAGTGTGACTGAAAAAGGGAGTGAAAGGCCGTTAATAGTACGGTTTTATCTACAGCGCCACAAAGGCTCTTTAAAAGGAAAATAGTGCTTGTTAGCTTTTTAGCCACTTGATCAATGTGAGACTCAAAAATCAGAGTGGAGTCCAGAGAGACTCCGAGAAGTCTAACCGAATCCCTCTGCATATTGCCATCCAGGTCGTCCGCCATCGCCAGTTCTCTAAGACTGAAAACAATTTTTTCCGTTTTATTTATATTCAGAGACAGTGCATTTGCACAGAACCAAGTTTCTAAAGATTTTATAGAGTCTTGCATTTGATTCATAAGAATGTCTAGACTTTTATCTTGACTGAGTACAGTGGTATCATCAGCAAATATCACAAGTTTATTCTGAGTTGAAGCTTCTATGTCATTTATGTAAATTAAAAAGAGCAAGGGGCCTAGGATTGATCCCTGAGGCACTCCGTGTTTGACATAAGAAGGTTTAGACAGCTTACCTCCGAAGAAGGTCTGCTGTGACCTGTTCGTTAAATAGCTGCGTATCAGATCCAAACCAGGCCCATCTATTCCGTAGTATCTTAGTTTTGTTAATAGTATATCATGAGATATGCAGTCAAAGGCCTTGGAGAGGTCACACAGGACTGCTCCTACGTGTTGACCCTCCTCAAAGCCATCCACAACATACTCGAGCAGTGAGAGAATGGCACCGGTTGTAGATCTCGATTTTCGGAACCCAAACTGGCCCTCTATGAACAAATTACCACCCTCAAAATAATCGTAAAGCTGGGTCTTTAAAAGTTGTTCGAAAATTTTTGATAGTACGGGCACAAGAGCTATTGGCCTATAATTATTTAGGTCATTATGGTCACCCTTTTTATACACAGGAATTACCTTGGACACCTTGAAAGCACCAGGGTACACTCCCTCTTTAATACAAGAATTTATAAGGTGTGCAAGTGGTATCACCAAAGTGTCCTTAGCTTTTTTCAAAATAGCAACATTCAAGCCAAAAATATCTCTACTACTCTTTGCCTTTAAAAGATCAATTGCTTCTCTGACCTCAATAAATGTGACCTCTCTGAAGGAGAAGGCACCCTGGACTGGGTTGTGAAATCTTGAAAAAAGAAAATGTTCAGGGTCGATATGTGATTTTGGCAAATTATTTAAGATTTGTTGGGCTATATCTGTAAAGAAGGAATTAAAGCTTTCAGCATCGATTTCAGCTGTTACTTTTTGTTTACCTGTCACACCCCTAGCATCATTTATCACCCGCCAGGCAGCCTTTGCCCTATTATCCGAGTTTGCTATTAGGTCAGAGTTTGCTTTAATTTTAGCTGCTTTTATAGCGGTCATATAGGTTTTGCGGAGTTCATTTCGAGCATTTAAAATTTCAGGAATTCTAGAATTATTATAAAGATCGTTTAAAAAATGTATCTGTTCTCTCATTTTACGCAACTCTGTATTATACCATCTCACATTTTTACCCTCCCTGGAGACACATCTTTTAAAAGGAAAACTCAGGTTGAAATTTGAGGACAATATGTCCATAAAAATACTACCCTTTATATCCACACCCATGGTATCCTTCACAAAAGACCAATCGGTGTTGCTCAGCAGTCGAAAAAAACTGTTTGTACCTACTATTGTTATGGGCTGATGAAAACCAGCCACCGGTAAAAGATTTTTTCGTTCCCCAGTGATACCTTCCACGTCTAATTCGATCGCTAAATGATCGGATATCACCATGGTTGATACAGAAGCCCTGAAAGTTAAGATATCCTTAAAGTTTATAAATATGTTGTCTAAGCATGCATCGAGTCTCGTGTTACAAAAGATTTGGCCATGAAACCCATATGAATTCAGCGTGTCATTGAACTCCAGATCTCTACCACTGCAAGAATTAAAATGTATATTAAAATCGCCTATAATTACTACATGATAAAACTTTTTTGCCAAACCATCTAAAATATTGTTTATCTTATCTAAAAACACCTTAAAGTCTGCTGCATGCTGGAGGACGGTATACAGTTACAATATTAAATTTCAACAGCTGCAAATTCACATACCATCTCAATGGAATTTTCAATAATGTCAGTTCTAGTTGAGAATTCAGTGTCGTTTCTTAAATTGCTGTTCCACCACGTCTATGGTTTTTTTCTGGCAAAAAACGCTGCCACAGTATAGTCCCTTAAACAGAGGGCATTTAGTTCGTTATCTGACATAGAATGCTCAGAAAGACATAGGATGTCATAATTGCTTTCAGTATGTTGTACAAAAGCCTCGAGCTCATCCATTTTATTTCGTAGAGAGCAGACGTTCTGGTGTATGATTTTTAGGTGGTCTCCATTGGATGTTCCCTGAGTACTGGGCGTCGTCGAATGTGGAGAAAATGGTTTACCACCACCCCCTGTCCCCAAAATTCAGGAGACAATACCAGTTTTTTTGATTCGGTAGGGACTTCTAGCTTAAATGAGCTTTTATATCTATCCTTTCTAGTTTTCATCTTGTATGCTATACACTCAACATGCAGGCATTCCTGGATGTATTTTTGCACCTCCTCCGACGTCACATTTACATCTAGTCCAGACAAGAACACATACGATTTAGGATGAGCCGTGGTCAATTTAAAATTAGAATATATATATAAATATATAAATTATGAATTTCAGTATAGGAAATTGCTTTTTTCACCAGAACTCCTCAAGGGAAACAGATTCAAACGCGTCCTCGCAGTTTCTATCATTTTGTAATTCAATAAGGTCTTCCTGGACTTCTTTAGCAACCTCTCCAATATTAGTACCTACCAAAAGGGTTACGAATCAGCTTTTGGATAACTTTCGATTGATAAACAGTTGAATCTCCAGTAAAATGAATAAATGTTTCGCGGACCATATTTTAGATCTCGCGGACCACCTATGGTCCGCGGACCACCGGTTAAGAATCACTGGTATATTATATAAACTATTGTATGCTAATAGACTCCAATGGAGGTGTATCGAAAGTATTATGTTTTGTTTTGGGGGGGAGTGGAGGAAAAGTATCCAACTATGCAAAGATAAAAATTCAAAATTGTTGCCCTTTGTTTGCAAATTCTCTCTAAACAAACTACTTTTATTTTATAGTTGATCAAGCTTCTTTTACCTTTACTAAAATTGACTATCCACCTTTCTTAGACGGGTTTTCCCAAAACTATTTATATAAAATTTTTATTTAAGTTTGCACTTTGCACTGTTTTCTTCTGACTTCTGCCATTCTTGTCACAGGAATAAAAAGAGTGTCATATTGACACAATACCACTACAGTACTTATAATAATATATGTAAATGAAAATTGAAAAATGAAAACGTTTTTAAGAAATTTTTGTGAATTACACAAAAATTACACTCTAATCAACAAAACGAACTCTACACAAATAGCAAACATATCTGTTTATATATGCATATAAACAGTACAAAATAATTTTTATTTTCTACTGCATTCAACATGATATGCAATGTGTCCATGTCCAAGAGGGAAACCTCTTTTATTTGTGAATATACAAAAAATGTCATTCTTTACAAAAACTCAGGATGTTCAAAATTTACGAAAATACTAGAGAAATTAATTTCGTGAATCTCGTGGCATGAAACATGAAACTTGTTTCATCATTGAATAACCCCTTTATCTATAGGATACGATGCAGACTGACATTTCTGAAACAGGAGACCAGAAATTGTTTTATTTACAAACATCATGAAACACAACTTGATCTGTATGTTGAGACTTGTTTTTTAAATTATTAAATTAAAGGCCCCACCAAAACAATTGTAGAAGTTTACTTGGTGCATTCTGTAGAACTCTTTAAACCTATCAGGATGTTGTTTCAGTTCATTTCCAATGATAGTTGCATGTTTTAAGTTTATTTAATTACTACGATGCACCCTAAATCGTCTTTTTTTCTTACTATGAGTTTTTGGTATTGGCGGCGGTTTGCCCACCACAACAAAATTACATCATCTTCATCGGAAGGCATTTTGATAAACACTGAATGTGAATGCATAAAGGTAGAATATCAAATTTAATGTAGGAAGTACCAAGTTTCACTGGTACGGTTTAAACAAGAAATTTTATTTCATGTGATCTGTTGCACTTATAAGGTTCACGAAATTAATTTCGGTAGTGCTGCGTTTCTCAACCAGGGGGTCTTCCTTTTTTTATTTTCCAAATGTAATAATGAAATTATCGTACATTTACAAGTAATGATTGTACAAATACAATAGTTATTGGATTATCGAACGGTATTGGTTACTGTTTGGTGCCTTTCGGACATGCCCTTATTATTTAATGGCAAGTCCGCCAAAATTATAACATTTACTAAAGTTTTTACACAACTACCATTATAAAAACACTGAAAAGTGTGTAGAAGTTGGTGGTAACACTTTATAGTAATTTTTTAAGTTATTTTTAAAATCCGTTTTTGTTTAGAGCAATAAATAGAACAATAAGAATAAATAAATATATTCACAGCACCAGCTATTTGCAGCTGGTGCTGGTTTGTTAGGACTTTAAACTGTGACAGACCATACCACAGGATTTACAAAAATAACATAATAATAACTTGCATTGTAAAACGTGTACAGCAGCAACAAAGAATTGCAGAATAATAAGATTAATAAGTATACATAAAGTTACTTTTCGCTTGACATTAATTTAGATATAGATTTACATTCTTAACATTTATTACTAATAACTTTTTGTGTAACTTTGAAATTAAGGGCACTTTAATCTCATTGCTTATATTTTCGTAAAAGGGGTATGATGAAATAAAAAATACAGAAATAGTTAACATACAGATAATCCCCACACCGTTTACACAGACAAAAATCCTTCCCCATATTCTCTTTCTCTATTATATTAATTTGGCGTAAATATCCACTTAATTCGTGAAAGCAAAAATACTTTTTTTCTACTCCCGTACTCTAATATTCAAATCAAATGTCTTCATTATGTTTCATAATAATGTTTATTATAATACAAATTTTCATTAAGAAACCGCCTTATTAGCCAACTTGAAACCCATATATTTTTAATCAAGTGGCCTTTACTAAAAGTTGCATTTTCATTAAAACTTTTAAAAATATTTAAATTAAAAATTAACTATGTCATATTATGATACAGTAATGTCTGGGTAATCCGAACAGAAAATTGCCAGACCCTGTTCGGATTACCTTAACATTCGGACTATGGACTTCATAATAATAATCCGAAACATGGACGAATTATAGATACCCAATGGTTGTACCAAATTGTTTATTGGAATAAATACATCAAATAAATCCTTAAATTTTAATTGCCGTTATGGCAGATTTTCCGACATTAAACCGCACCGCTAAGGAAGTGGACGAACATCCACATTCCAATTGATGTAAAAGCTCAACCTTTTGTTGAAGCGACAACGTGACATGCTTCCTTTTCGGAGCTATCACTCGAGATGCAACACTTATTCTCCGAACGAATGAGTTTAATTGAATGCGTTAGAGGTGTGTAGTTCACGATCGAACTAATTCAAAAAATCGATTTATCAATCTGAACTAAAAGAGTCGCTCACTGTCACCGAAAAGATCGATTCAAACTAAACTAAACTTAACGATTGATGGATATTCCGATCGAGGACGGTGGCGTGTGGAGTACAGTGAAGTAAACAAAATTTATTTTCAACCATATATGTTATATTGACATTATTGACTTTTTTAAAATTTGGAAGAGTCACTTTTCTGTCTTTTTATTTCCCATCCTCGTTTCCCGTCCCCATTTCCAGGATCATATAATTAAAGTTTTGCAAACGGGGGTAAATCCAGAGACGGCTTCTAACCTAGTTGGACATAAAATCAGGATTCGATGTGCAAATAAAATACAAATATTTATTTACCCACATTTTGTTATTTTAAAGTGCGAGATAAGAAAATACTATACAGGGTGTCTGAAAAGTCTTAGCATGGCCAAATATCTTTACTATTACTAAAGATAGAGACACCAAATTTTAGTTGTATCTTATTGGTTAATAAATCTACTTTTTTATGTAATTTGACTTTTTCAACCCCCTTGGGGGGGTTACGCTAGGGAGTTGAGGTCAAAAATTTTGAATGCAAACCTATGCCGGGTGGCCTCTTTTTAAAAGTCTTCAAAAAAGAAACATTTTACCGCAACTGCCGTATTTTAATGCATTTTTAAATGGCAAGCCTATAAAAATTATAAATCGTATAATCGGGCGGGGCACAAGTCGACCATTAGTCGACCTCTTGTGCCATACAGTACCAGTCTGTGCTGCTATTTTTTGTTTTGTGGGGCACTTTTTTTCTTTTTTCCAACTTTACTTCTTCATTTGTCGTTTTTATATTTTTTGTTTTTTGGCATCTGCGCAATAGACCAAAATGCGTACCTTGCGCAAACCGAGCGTGCTAGACATGCGTACGCAATTTCAGGAGATGTACTTGGGTGTCTACCGTCGAACCCATTCACTTTTAAGAATATATCCCCAATAGTCAAGGTACCACTACGGAGTTAACTTTATAACTTTTTTCCCAAGTTTTTTTCGACTTTATTTTTCGTTTTTTGCCATCTGCGCAGTAGACCAAAATGCGTACCACTCGCAAACCGAGTGTGCTGGACATGCGCACGGAATTTCAGGAGATGGACATTGGTGTCTACATGTGAACTCATTCACTGTTAAGAATATATTCCCAAAAGTCAAGGTACCACTACGTATTTAACTTTATAACTTTTTCCCAAGTTTATTTCTACTTTATTTTTCGTTATTTGCCCTCTGCGCAGTGGACTAAACTGCGTACCACGCGCAAACTAAGAGGGCTAGACATGCGCACGAAATTTCAGGGGATGTAGAATATACCTCCAATAGGAAAACTACAACTACGTATCTAACATATTTTTACGATTTTATGACGTCATATTTTTTTGAACATTCTTAACTATGTGACATTGTGACCAACCGTGCCAGCCTTACTAATCAGATATGTTACGCACTGACTTATTTCCGGCATGGCCGCCTCTTCTTATGTATTCAAGCATTAGTCTTACCATAGTTAGTGAGACTTTTGCGTCCTGTGAGAAATTCACAATGTTGTATGTCTCACAGAACCCTCTATGCGCGAGTCGAACTTGCACTCAACCGTTTTTTTTTAGTTCACACAATCACGGCAACGCCCATCAATTAAATTATTTCTGTCAAATACCGTATGTACTTATTTTCGGCATCGACGCCTCTGGTAACAGACCAACAGTGACTGCCTTACTTATTACGTTAAAAGTTGTTTAGAATGGCCACCATGAACTTCTTGGCAGTAATAAAGTCCGTTTTGGAACTCTGCCAAGAAGTAACATCTGAGAAAAGACCTTTAAAATGAATGAGGTGCCACACGGCATAGGGTTGCATTTAAAATTTTTGACCTCAACTCCCTAGCGTAACCCCCCAAGGGGGTTGAAAAAGGCAAATTACATAAAAAAGTAGATTTATTAACCAATAAGATACAACTAAAATTTGGTGTCTTATCTTTATTAATAGTAAAGATATTTGACCATGCTAAGACTTTTCAGACGCCCTGTATGGTATTTTCTTATCTCGCACTTTCAAATAACACAATGTGGGTAAATAAATATTTGTATTTTATTTGCACATCGAATCCTGATTTTATTTCCAACTAAACTGCTGACCACTCGAACTTACACATAGAGATTTTTAGGCAAAATTTATAGTTCAATATTTTCAACAGGAATGCAAATTTTTGAACGCGTCTTGGAGATTTTAAGAGCTAGTTTTTTTCGGATTAAGCTGCATGACATATATTTATCGTAGGACCATAGGTTTATTATATACGGGGTGATCAATGAAGTCATGCAAAAAATCAAAAAGTTTGTACGAGTGCAATTTCCGCAAAAAATTTTTTTGGTCGTTGCAATATGGTTCGTTACTAAGGAAACATCAATATCTCTAGACGTTTTTGTCACTTTTTGGATTAAGGCCCTTAGGTCTTGTACACACTACTAAACATAAAATTTGGGTTGCAAAATTTTTAAAATGATTGACGGTTCTTGATGATTTTTACGGATTTGGAATCCTTATTTCACGTAGATTTTCTATAATCTAAGCATTTTATTGGGGGGTTGAAATATACAGGTTGAAATTTACACATTATACCGGGTCGATAATAGACAAAAACGTAGGGTACGACGCGCTCTAAGGTTTGGCATTATTTAAGTTTTTGTAAAAATAAATTCTCACCTCAAGTTGTTTTTGTTTAATGTCTTTCTCACTGTTCTGTCCAAAACTTTCACCGCAGTTTATTGTCTCAAAGAGTCATTCAGTTTTATAGAGTTCTTTGACGTACAGTGTGGGGAGGTATCATAAGAAATGGTAAAACCGAGCTATTCATTACCAACCAAACCGTTAACGCTACTGTTTATCAGGAGGAAATTTTGGAACCTATTGTTGTTCCTTTTGCTCGAAATTACGGCCCAGAATTTCTATTGGTGGATGACAACGCTCGACCTCACAGAGCGCGAAGGATCACAGAGTTTTTGCAGGTACAGAACATCAATAGGATGGACTGACCTGCAAAGTCTCCGGATCTTAATGTCATCGAACACGTTTGGTCTTATTTAAATCTTAAAGTAAGATCGCGTGATGTACCCCCTGAAACCTTAGAACCACTTAGTGAGGCCATTCGTGAAGAATGGGAGAATATTCCACAAGATTTTATAAATAATCTTGTTTATACTCTACCAAATCGATGTCGGGAAGTAAAGAAATCAGTTGTTGACATTTCCGTCTAGTAAACGTAATATTAATCAAAGATTTATTAATTATCTGGCACCCAAATGCTATAATTTCCTACCTCTAAACTTAAGAAAAGCAACATCTAATTCAAACTTTAAAACCAGGATCAAGACTTATGTTCATGAAAATCTTGATCAGTTCCTTCGATTGTTTAATGGCAAATAGACAAATAAATACTCACGAAATGGTATTTGAATACTGTTTAATTTCTTTGGCAGCTCTGAATTTCAAGTCTAGCTCTAATTCTCCTATTTTTCTGTCTTCTGTCTATAGTGTGTGTGTGTGTGTGTGTGTGTGTGTGTGTGTGATATGGTGTGTGTGTGTGTGATGGTGTGTGAGTGTGTGTGTCCATTTTTGGTATGTGTGTGTGTTTTGTAATTTGCATATTACTTTTCTGTATTGATTTTTCCTAGTATTAGTATTGATATTTTTTTACTTTGTATCCTGTCGCTGATTATTTTGCACATACAGGTATTGCATACCTAGGTGCAGTAATGTTTCAGTGGACTAATATTATTGTTTTGACACTGTATATACCAGTTTTGTAAACTAAATGAATTTAAATAAATAAATAAATTAAAATTAAAATTAAATTAAATACGTCGAGCAGGAGGACCAACAAAATATTAGTTCCTCTTTTTTTTTATTAATGTACCTACTTAATTTCGGATAAATTATTACCAAAGATTAGGTATTTAAAGATAGGACACTTGGCAATTTTCCATTGATATTTGCCGTTTTTTTAGGGATTGCAGGAACCTTTAAATTAGGTTTAGAATCAGAAATTTTGTAAGAATTGAATTTTTGGCCGTTGTTAACCAATCTTGTATATTGTAGAATATAATGTAATAAAGTTGTTCTTGTCGCTACGTTTTTGTCTATTATCGACCCGGTATAATGCGTAAATTTCAACCTGTATATTTCAACCCCCAAATAAAATGCTTAGATTATAGAAAATCTACGTGAAATAAGGATTCCAAATCCGTAAAAATCATCAAGAACCGTCAATCCAATGTCAAGTTATAGCATTTTAAAAATTTTGCAACCCAAATTTTATGTTTAGTAGTGTGTACAAGACCTAAGGGCCTTAATCCAAAAAGTGACAAAAACGTCTAGAGATATTGATGTTACCTTAGTAATGAACCATATTGCAACGACCAAAAAAATTTTTTGCGGAAATTTCACTCATACAAACTTTTTGATTTTTTGCATGACTTCATTGATCACCCCGTATATAATAAACCTATTGTCCTACGATAAATATGCAGGTTATGCAGGTTAATCCGAAAAAAAGTAGCTCTTAAAATCTGCAAGACGCGTTCAAAAATTTGCATTCTTGTTGAAAATATTGAACTTTAAATTTTGCCTGAAAATCTCTATGTGTAACGGTGGATTTATAAACTCAGTTGAGGTTGAGGTTCGCAGTTCGTGCAGTTGAAGTTCTCAGTTGAGCTTTTTGGGCCATTTATAAACTCAGTTCGCTGCTTTCATTTCATTGGTCCGGTTAAAGTGACATTAATGACAACTGACATAATAAAAAGATTTAGAAAAAACAAAAAGCACACAATCCACAATCGTGATATTTGGAAAAAAATATGGATGCACACAGGCACGCCAAACGGCTAAACAATTGTTTTGCAAAGAAAATAAAAGGGTAACTTGTTTTGTTTACAAAATGATCGGCAAAAATCGGGTGGCTTCGCCATTACGTATATTAATTCTGCGTTTTGATTGGTGGGAGCCCAACTGCACCAACTGCGAACATAAAATTTGGTTATCTCGAACTTTACGCCAGCGTAATGGAAACTTCTGAACTGAGCTCAACTTAGTTTATAAACGCAAGTACGCGTTTGCGTTTATTTATCTTGAACCTCAACTTCAACTGAACCTCAACTGAACCTCAACTGAGTTTATAAATCCAGTGTAAGTTCGAGTGGCCAGCAGTTTAGGTTAGAAGCCGTCTCTGGATTTACCCCCGTTTGCAAAACTTTACATATAATTTTTCAATTTTAAGACAAAAAAAAAAAATATTTATCAACCATAAAATTTTAAGAGTGGAGTATTGCTTATTCGCTATCTGATATCACTTTTGCAAAAAATGAACAATCTTAAAACACCAAACTGAGCTAAACCGTCGACTAATTCAAAGGAATTGTCAAGATGCTTTGTAGATTTTGATGATTTTTTGTTTATATAACATAGCAACAATTAAAAATGGTTATCTTGATATTTGCGTAAGTACAATGTAGCAGGTCTTTTCCAATTTTTTTTTGTGAAAATTCATGACAATGACATAAATATCAAACACAAATTTGGTTTGTTTTGAGTGTCTGTTAGACAGTGTTATGCTTGATGTGCGTTCGATTGATGGCGTGGAGTGTAGCCGGTTTCTGGGCCTCTTTGTTGATGAAAAGTTTGAACAGCACATTATATAACTTTCAAAGAAACTTTCTAGGGGTTGTTATGCCGTGAGAATCGTGGCTGGAGAGCTGGATAAAACAACATCGCGGAACGTTATTTCGCCCTCGTGGAGTCTCATCTGCGTTACGGAGTGTGCTTTTGGGACCCATGTTCAGGAGGTCTGTTTGATATGATCTTTAGATTGCAGAAACAGGCAATGCGTTTTTTGTATAAAGGTATAAAATACTAACATTACCGTGTATTTTTATCTTAGAGACAGTTTTCGTTATTTATAAAAAGTTTAGAGCGGAAATTAATGGAGAATCTTTCTATTCACTGCGTAACACTCACACTGCGGCACTACCTATTCCATCTTCAGCTCTGGTTAAGAATTCGATTATTTATAATGGCAAAAAAATTTTTATTCAGCTTCCAATTGGTGTACGAGAGATTACAGGCGAAAAAAAATTTAAGACGAAAGTCAGACAAAGACAAAGTAAGACGAAAGTCAGACAGATTCTTATTAGCATTCGATGACTGAATTTTTCGAAGATAATTTTTAATTTATTGATTGTTTTAGTTTTGTCTTAATTATATATATATATATATATATATATATATATATATATATATATATATATATATATATATATATATATATATATATATATATATATATATGTATATATATATATATATATATATATATATATATATATATATATATATATATATATATATATATATATATATACTAAGTGACAAAGAAAGGTAAACACCCATTTATATTTAATATAATATTTTAATAATTTTTGGCTTACATGTTTAGTAGACAATGGTTAATAATTGATTAGGTTTCCAGACAAATCCGATAAACACCAATGGAATTAAGTTCAATAATGTGTCGAATATCCTCGGTTTCTTATACACTCATTGACACGTCTGGGCATTGTTCTGATAAGATGGTCTATATCGTCTTGGGGTATCTCATTCCAGGCTACCTCTACCTCATGTCTAAGTGCTGCCAGAGTCTGAGGGGGGTGCTGTAAGTTTAACAACGGTACGACCAATGATGTCCCACACATGTTCGATCGGTGACAAATCAGGTGATCTTGGTGGCCATGGTAAGCGGTTAATGTGGTGTTGGTTCATGAAGTCCAGGGATTGTCTAGCTACATGCGGTCTGGCGTTATCTTGTTGAAAACTAGGGTTCTGGAGGGTTTCCAGATATGGAAGGACATGTGGTTCCACTACTTCCTGAATGTAACGGCGCGCTGCCATGTTACCTCTAATGAAGACTAGAGGTGTCCTGCTACCATATGCAATGGCATCCCATACCATTACCCCCCACGGTATGATGAACATGCCTCTCCATGTCAAACTGTGGATCACGTGTTTCACCACGTCGCCTTCTTACCCTTGCACGACCATCATGCATACCCAAACAAGCGGGATTCATCGCTACTGTTCCATTCATCATTCCGTTGTAGTCTGTCTCTGCACCATTGCAGTCGATTGCGTCGATGCTCAGGAGTGAGGGGCAACACCCAATGGGGACGGTAAGAAAAAAGACCAAAACTTCTTATCCGTCGATATACTGTACGCATCCCGACCACACTTCCATGTTCTTCAAACCACTGATTCGCAATCGCCCGACTGGTACTAAAGCGGTCTCTAAGAGCCAAAAGTCCAAGACGACGATCTTGTCGCTCGGTTGTTCCTCTGCGACGTCCAGTGCTCCTAGCTCTGTGTTCACGGGCTTCTTGGGTCCATGCCTGCCAACATCTCAAAATGGTGCGTAAAGATCTGTTGGTTCTTCTGTTAATTTCTCTAACTGAAAGACCTGCTTCTCGTAAGCCCACAATCCGCCCCCTCTCAAAGTCACTAAACTGAGGAATTTGACCAAGTCTACGCACTCGCGGCATACTTATGCCTTAAAACAACACTTTGCAAAACACTTTGTTTCAGTCAAGCCACAAATGTGAACAAAAATTGCTAAAACTACAATCGCATGCAGCTCAAACCAGTGTAAAATAGCCGGGTAAAAACGACAAGATAGTGCATAGATAAGGCTGAAAATTTAATCAGTTTTTATGTGACCCAAAATCAATTTGCATGCAAAAAATTATTACAATGAAATTATAAATACTGGGTGTTTACCTTTCTTTGTCACTTAGTATATATATATATATATATATATATATATATATATATATATATATATATATATATATATATATATATATATATATATATATATAATTGCAGGGAGAAATTGCAAGGAGACCATATGTAAGTTTGAGGGTTTACACGTCTATCTAGTGAGGACGTTAGCGACTCCCTTCTTGTTCTGCACAAATTGGTGTGGACAAGTTGGGCGAATTCGCGAAACGCGATTGTCAAAAAGCTAGAGATGCCGGGTTCGCCCTTGGATTTTGCTTTTTACTTTTACTTTTTCAGTGTGTTCTGCTTTTTGCATTAAAGCCAGCACCCGCTAGGTGGCGTTATGGTATGTTATTTCCTGCTTGCGTTTTGCAAAACGGATTTAAGATACAGTAGTGTCGATTGCCTCGGTGCGACTGGGTTGCGACTGTCTGAATGAGTCCCAACAAGGACGAAACAGCTGTCATAGTCTACCCGGCCCGGGGTTGTCCATGTTCTTGGACTCCCCGTACTTTAATGCAAAAAGAACGACACACTTCCACAGTCTAACAAGACTGATACTATTTTATCGTTTAAATGATGAACCTATTCCCAAGAAACGCCCCAAAAAAAAAAAAATATATATATATATATATATATATATATATATATATATATATATATATATATATATATATATATATATATATATATATATATATATATATATATATACAGTGACCGGCAAAAAGTTCGCAACATATGGGAAAAATTTTTATTAGGTGAGTATTGGAAAAACTTTTCCGGGGGATCGGTTCTGCATGTCCGATAACCTAAAAATCGATTTTGACATACGTCACGTGACCACTGGTATAGCGTCAAATTAAAAAAAAATTGTTAATTTACAAAAAGTGAGGTTAGTTGACGAGATATCAAAAAAAGTTATTTGAAAAAATTGCTTAGAATTAAATTCTAGGTCCTTGTGCAAAATTTTAAGATTTTATTTAAAAAAATTGGAAAACTCAATTTTTTTTAAATATTTTTTTATCGATTTACAAATTTCCAGTTTTTTTCGTTTAGATAGCTTGGCTAATGTAAAGCCCATGTATCTGGATGAAAATAAACGAATGTAGTAGTTTTTTCTACAATTGACAGGACAAAATTAAAAAAAACAGGGTTTCGCCGGACGCTAGCTGTTGCAATGATTTGTATCTAGCAGCAGTGTCAAAATTTTAGAGACATTTCAATGAGATTACATTGAGAAAACCTTAATCGTCTTAAATATATCTGAAGTTCGACTTTTTGTAAAGTTAAGGGGAGTAAAATAGATAATAAACAAAAAATTACCTGTTTATTTAATCGAAATTTCATAAACGAAAACCAATGTAAGAAAAACTTAAAAGTAGTCAAATTCTGTACTAACAACATAAAAAATCATTGTTTTTCCTTGGGTGCACAAAATTTAAAACTCAGTATGACCACCATTTCTCTCCATACATACTATTGTTCTCGAGCGCAACTCTCGATTAACATTTCGGAGCATTTTACGATTTATTTGCAATACACAATTTCTAATGACATTCTCTAAATTTTGTATATTCCTAAAGGGTCGATGTTTGTACACAGAGTTCTTTAGGTATCCCCACATAAAGAAATCTAACGGAGTCAGATCTGGTGATCTCGCAGGCCACGGATTTTCAGAAAACCGTCCTATCCACTGGTTTCCAAATTCTTGATCCAGCCATCTCTTCACCTCATTTGTGGAATGAATGCTAGCTCCGTCTTGTTGAAAGTATAAATTTCTTCTTTCGGCTAATGACAAATTGTCTAAAAAGTCAGATATCTCAGTTTGTAGAAATTCTAAATATCGTTCTGAATTTAAATTGTCTCTAAAGAAAAAAGGTCCCACTATTCTGAGGTTGAAAATTCCGCACCACACATTAACCTTAAAACTATATTGGTCTTTACTCTGAATTACAAAGTCTGGGTTTTCGGTGGCCCACCATCTACAGTTTTGTGAACTGACGGTTCCGTTAGAGGTAAATGTAGCTTCATCCGAGAAAAGAACGTTCTTTGGGAAATTAAAATCTTCCTCAATCATACCCTGGAACCAGGCACAAAAATCGAAGCGGGCGTCATAATCCCTATCTTTTAATACTTGTACAAATTTAGGTTTGTACGGATGAAATTTGTTTCTTTTTAATATCCTCCGCACAGATCTTTCGTGAATGTTAGTGATCTCCGATATTTGACTAACTGCTAATTGGGGTGTTTCTGTGATCGACAAACACACATCCAGAGAACCTTCGTCACCTGTTACCGGTTTTTCATGGGAAACTTTATACTGATTTTCTACCGATCCCGTTTCTTTAAATTTATTGACTAGACGAGATACTGTGGAATAATGGAGGGATTTATCGGGGTGCCTCTCATTAAAAATTGCTGCTGTTTCTCTATGGCTTTTGTAATTATCTCCAGAAATTAAAATAATTTCTATCTTTTCCTGAAGAAGTAGTGTGGGTGCCATTTTAAGGAATAAAATATTAATAAACTTATGTAAAATATCAAACTTAGTAAGATGCGAGACATAAACCAATGACATAGGTTGAAATCAAACAAATTATAATTTGTTTGACATTTTTCTGTTGTTTTTAACCTACTAGATTATTTGGTTGTTTTAATTTCAGAGCCTGCTTTGGTAGTTTTAAGTACAACTAAATAGACCTGGTTGTTAAATTTATGTGCGAAAAATCTTAATAAAATCTTGATACAGTCATTTCATTAGATTCAAACCATTGCAACAGCGAGCGTCCGGCGAACACCTATTTTTTCGATTTTGTCCTGTCAATAGTAGAATTGTAGATCTGACTCCGTTAGATTTTTTTATGTGGGGATACCTAAAGAACCCTGTGTACAAACATCGACCCTTTAGGAATATACAAAATTTAGAGAATGTCATTATAAATTGTGTATTGCAAATAAATCGTAAAATGCTCCGAAATGTTAATCGAGAGTTGCGCTCGAGAACAACAGTATGTATGGAGAGAAATGGTGGTCATACTGAGTTTTAAATTTTGTGCACCCAAGGAAAAACAATGATTTTTTGTGTTGTTAGTACAGAATTTGACTACTTTTAAGTTTTTCTTACATTGGTTTTCGTTTATAAAATTTCGATTAAATAAACAGGTAATTTTTTGTTTATTATCTATTTTAATCCCCTTAACTTTACAAAAAGTCGAACTTCAGATATATTTAAGACGATTAAGGTTTTCTCAATGTAATCTCATTGAAATGTCTCTAAAATTTTGACACTGCTGCTAGATACAAATCATTGCAACAGCTAGCGTCCGGCGAAACCCTGTTTTTTTAAATTTTGTCCTGTCAATTGTAGAAAAAACTACTACATTCGTTTATTTTCATCCAGATACATGGGCTTTACATTAGCCAAGCTATCTAAACGAAAAAAACCGGAAATTTGTAAATCGATAAAAAAATATTTAAAAAAAATTGAGTTTTCCAATTTTTTTAAATAAAATCTTAAAATTTTGCACAAGGACCTAGAATTTAATTCTAAGCAATTTTTTCAAATAACTTTTTTTGATATCTCGTCAACTAACCTCACTTTTTGTAAATTAACAATTTTTTTTTTAATTTGACGCTATACCAGTGGTCACGTGACGTATGTCAAAATCGATTTTTAGGTTATCGGACATGCAGAACCGATCCCCTGGGAAAGTTTTTCCGATACTCTCCTAATAAAAATTTTTCCCATATGTTGCGAACTTTTTGCCGGTCACTGTATATATATATATATATATATATATATATATATATATATATATATATATATATATATATATATATATATATATATATATTTAAGTTCACCGGATTTTGTTTGTGTGTTCGGACTTATCTTTTTATTATTTATATTTGTTTGTTCGTTATTAACATGTTTGTTGTATATTTTAATTCTTGACATTTTTTTAATTCTTTAATTGTTCTTTTACATAATAAGTATACCTATTTCCCGACAACGGTTCCTCTAAACCAAACTAGACTAATTGAAAAATAGTAAGTAACTTTGATTATTCTTGTTTTATTTTAAGTCTGCTTTGTCAATGAGATATTTTCTTGTGATAATAAAGCTGTATTTGATTGAGTGATAAAAAATTATGGTTGAAAATAAAATCGTATACTTACTATCCTCGATAAAAAATTTGATTACTGTCTCGAGATTTAAGTTTATCTCTCGACAGTAATCAACAATTTCCCGACTCGGATTGTAATATACTATTATCACCGAATATATAACACATAGAAGGATCACTCTCCAATAAGCGCGAACACGCCCGAGACTGCGCGACGAAATTTTCCCTTCTCATCTCGTCCCCGCTTGAGGGCAAATTCGCCCGAGTTGATTCATTCGACGACGCGTGGTGGTATAAAGTGGACCAAATAAGCGGACGGAGAGTTCTGTGTTGTTTATATAGGGGCGACTGAATAAATTTAAATTAATACTTTTTTGTTTGTTGAACATTTTTTTATTTTTTCGTTCTGGTGGTGGTGTTAATCTCTTTGTGTAGTAAAAATAAAAACAAACAAAACAAAAGAATTGCATACCCTTAAAAAATTAAAGAACGTAAAACTAAATAAATAATGTTTATTAATTTAGCTCCCAAAATCTTTTGTCAATAGATTCGGAACGGAAGGTCGATGGTCGAACATTGAAAGATAATCATCGATATTGGCATCGATGTTTATGACCCCTAACATCGATGGCAAAACATCGAATATCAATAAGAGAACATCGATGTTTTTTAAACATTCTAACATCGCCCAGCACTGCGCGCAGACGAGCATTAATATGGCGAGACGTTTTGGGTCACGCGGCAGCCGAATCTTTCAATTTTAACTAACGATAACTTGAACACTATAAGTCGTAGAAACTGCGTTTTTTTTTTAAACTTCGTCGATGTATTGGCTTTCCTTCGTATGCAGATGGTATGACCAAATTCTTTAAAACATAAAAGTTTCTCGCTTACTGAAAAAAGTGCTGCAATTAAAGTACCTACATGTTGAAATTTCACCAAGTTTTACAAAAAAAACCTAGAGTTTTCAAAAAAACAAAATGACTCAGTAGCCTTCGCTCACATTTCTTCTATGGATTAAAAAATATATAACGGAACTATCTCGATTAGTTCGCGAGGTATGTGTAAAAATGTAAGAGACATTAATTTTGTCACATTTATGACATTTTTCGTCATAAAAAAATTTGACCTTCCAAAAAATGTTGCAATTGGCCATTTCAGATAGCCTAGACCCTAGCCAATCATTCTGTGAAGGTCCCATGTAGTTGTACCTTACAATTTTTTTTAACTTATATTTGTCGATTTTTTAAATATTTTATTTAGAATGACAAACAACGTTCCTTTTGTTTTGCTCCTATCGTCAACATACTGCCATGACAATAAGGCATGTACCGAAATAATCAATTATGATCCCAATATAATTACAAATTAATGTGCCTTCTTTTATGAATATAATATATACCACTTGGAACTTGCCTACCTTTAAACAGAACAGTAGGTAAAGAAACAAAAACAAACTTTGTCACTTTGTATAACTTTCTCACAATATGGTTGGATTCATTAAATATTTAACTATTCTTCTATAACTGTCATATTAAATTATAAAATTTAACCAAAAATCTTAACATTTTAATTTTTTATAGTGTTCACCGTGTATATATTGAACACAAAGGATATACTTTTTCGAGTAGGGTTAAGGCGTACTTTGCATACAAAATTTCATCCTTTTCCGTCAACTAGTTTTGGAGCTGTCGGGCTAACAGATAGACCGACAGACAGGAAGACGGAAATGGACAACATACATTGTTGTCATCTAGGAACCCCAAAACGGTAACATCTGTCAAAATCTCGGAAGGTCTGTTACGCCGTTAATAATTTCTTAGTTATTTTAGGTATATTATATTACCACTCGTTTTTTCAGTATTAACTGATTTCTAATAAAAAACAAACTTAGTATTTAATTTATTTGTAGGTGCTGGAACTTACTTTACGCAAATTATATTGTATATACTTAGGTTAAGAAAAAACAGTAATCCAATAACTTTGTCTTTATTTCAAATTTAACTAACTATAGTAAAGAACGCAGCTCAACTGTGTGTTTTTAAATAAAAATATTTCCCTACATGTATTTAAAAAATATATTCTCAGTTTCTTTTTATCCGATATATTAAGTTTATTTGATCGATCTAAAACACACTTTAATGTTGTTTCTATTGTAACTACTTTATTGTAGATAAATAATAGTTTGCAGTGTTGTTGCTAAAAAATTGAACTGCGTTCTTATAGTAACTTTATGTTAATACAACTGATTAATTAAAAAACTGTAGTTTACTTTTAGTTTTATTCCGTTCCTACAGAGTAACCCTCGTAAAACAGCTCGGCCCGCTTACACATATCGCGTGCACTTATCGCCCTCGTAATTTGGGATTTCCGTCTGCGACCTCGCAAGTCTTAAAATTCGAGAAAATACATTCGGCTGCTGGCGGCGATGCTTTGATCTTAGAACATCACAGTGCCGCGCAGGAGTGACCCTTCTATGTGTTATATATTCGGTGCTATTATCGACTGCTGACCGAAAGATCGAGTCTTTCGGCCCGCGAACGAACGATAAACCTCGGTCTGCGTAATTTCGATCCGTGGAGTCCGGAGTCCGTACCGTAAGGGGGGATTTTATTATCATTTACAAATATAAATACTTATTCAAAGGACATATTTGTTTTTTTAAGCAATAATATTTTCTTTTTTTATGAGTGAAGTAGCAAAAGTGACCCTTTTTTAAAAATATTGATTTATTTCTACATTAATGTTCTAATAATTTTACATTGCACAACACATACCTAAATATAAGACAAAACCCCCAAAATGATGTTTATTCCAGTCTGACGCTAAGGGCATATTATATTATTATTTTGTATGCATGTTTTTACTAAAGTAATAATATTTCTTTAGGGCTGGCATAAATTGGGCCTCCCTTTCGATCTTTGTATAAGACAGTATCGTTGAATGACAATTTATTAATCGTTTATTGATGTGAAAGTGGAATTTTTGTATTGTTTTTTTTTTTAAATTATTTTCGAGACCCCAGGTCTGCCTAATATTACTCATTTTTCAACTGATTTTCTTTAAAATATACGACTCACAGTTTACTAAATAAATCAGTGAACTAAATGAACTAAACGAACTAATCTTTTGTACTATTCACTTTACTGAGCGAGATTGAAAGATTGATGTCAGCAAAGTGAACTAAAGTTCCCAGCACTAGGATGCGCAATAATTGCGTACGATAGATCGCTAAATCAAACCGCGAAGGCAGGAGTTCGGATTATGAGTAGGTATCATTTTACACAATAAGGTTGTTCGGATTAGAAGGGTGATCGGATTATAGAGAGAGCTCGGATTATCCATACATTACTGTATTAGTCACAGTGAAGGATTTAGTTTGTTTAACTATTGCTAAATTAAATAAATGTTGTTCTGTTTAATATTTATTAATAATTGGTCGTAGAAAAAACAGTGTATGCAAGTCTCATGTAAGGGCCATTAAGACATCGTTGCATAATATACTATTTTTTACTCCCATACTCTAATATTTAATTAAACGTATTCGATATGTTTCATAATAATGTTCATTATGATACAAATTTTCATTATGAAACCGCGTTACCAGCCAATTTAAAGCCCATACTTTCTTAATCAAGTGGCCTCTTTTTTAATTTAAATAATCTGACTCACAGTCTTTTACTAAAATTTTCATTTTCATTAAAACTTTTAAGAATATTTAAATTAGAAATTATGTCAGATTATGGTATTTGTGATAGTGAAGAATTACCTTCGACTCCAGAGATTCTAGAGAAAGCGACAAACCCATTGCCAGAAAAATCCAAGAAAACCTATGAAAAGTTTTACAGACAATTTATGGACTGGAGAGATACCAAAAATATTACGTCGTTTTCAGAGAATATTTTAATTGTTTATTTTCAAGAATTAACAGACAAAATGAAATCTTCAACTGCCTGGACCCATTATTCAATTTTAAAATCTTTATTAAACATTAAACATAATATTGACATATCCAAGTATAAGAAGTTATATGCTCTATTGAAGCATAAATCCGAGGGATATACAGGAAAGAAATCAAAAACGTTTTCACCAGAAGAAATTAAGACGTTTATAGACGAAGCACCAGATAATCAGTTCCTCCTAACAAAAGTAAGTAATATTTTATTTTGAATTGTAAACTTTATTTTACTCTTTACAATTATTATGCTTAATCCGTTGTTGACACAAGTTCCGAAATAGCCCAGTACACTGTGGTTCTCGGTCCATACAAAGGTGCGACAAAAATAAAAAATGTGTTACTGAAGCCTTTTTTTAAAGAATAGTAAGTTTCGGCATCCACAAAATTTATTTACAAAACAGTGTGAATAGTGTCCACGACTGCACCATATGGGAATGTTTTGTATTTGTAGAATTTTTGCAACACGGTTTTCGGTCTTATGTTCTGCATGTCACCAGGGTTGAGAAGATTTAAATCAGTTGATTAAAATCATGATTTTTGAAAATCATGATTAAAATTAAAAAATTAGGCTCACAGGGTACTTAAAAACATATTTATTCATAAAAATAAAACTTTCAAGTCATTTAATACCATATATATATATTAAATATATATACCGCGGGTTCCCCATTTACCCAATGTGCGGATTTTGATGCCAACAATGTGAAATGGAGATATATAATCTCGCATAAGTCTATCCTTTATTCCGATATTTCGTAAACTGCGATTGCGCTAAATTTTGTGTTGCTATTGGCAATCTAACGGCGCCACGCTTCATACGTTTCTTGACAGGGCTGGTTTTTTGGTATAATTGAACAAGTTTATTACTTTTTGTACATCAGGACATAAGTTAGCACACTTCAAAATAATCCACAAGAACACCGAATACAAAATACAACACGATACAAAGAAAAAAAGGCGAATGGCGATCCAGCTGTAAACTAGAAAAACCAGAAAGCTGAAAGAAGCCGAAATATACGCACAACAGCCGATGACTAGTACAATCCACCATCTAATTCAGTACAATGTCTGACCAATGAAAAAATTCGTATTAACGCATGCGCATATACAGAAATATCAGAATAACTGATAGACTTATGCGAGATTGTATATCTCCATTTCACATTGTTGGCATCAAGAATTCCAGACAACCCGCGGTATATTTATTTAATACATATATGTTTAATACAAAAAAAACCTTGATGCATTTTCGTTTTTATATAACATTCATTATAATACTTGAAAAGGAATGTAGCTGCTTTTGCTTTTGTTTAAAAAATTCTTTTAATACAAAAAAAAATAGAGAACATAACCTAAAATAAACCAAAATATTGTTGCGCTTTTATAAAACCTAAGTGATATAATGCTTAAAGCGGAATACTAGTTTAGATGCCTTTTCATTGCCTAGTCTGTTTCTGATATCTGAGTGAACGAGTCCATAGGAAGAAAACATCCTTTATATATCTGCAGAAGATTCACAGGCACACAAAACAGAAATAATTATAGGTAGCACTTGTAGTGATGTAAGGATACGTATCCAAAAATCCGTTGGATACGGATATTAAAAGAATCCGGATTATCCGGAACCGGCCGAGAACTTGAATACGGATTCGGAATCAAAATAAATTCGCATCGGCTGTATACTAATGCAAAGTGCAAAGAGAAAACGGAATCGGAATCGAGTGTAAGCGAACAACACGGTCTGCGATGTGGCATATTTGATCTTATGCTTTCTCTTTCTAATGACCTTTCCTAAAAAAAGATAGCATAGTTATCGGGGTAACGGGTATCATATGGGATGAGACCCATTGGTTAAACTAGGCCCGCCTCACCCGAACCGAATTCAAACGAGAACGAACGACGCCGACGGTGCCTTCCTATCCCTAACCTTCGACTTCGAATGATACCGATACCACATCGACCTACCTAGCCGTGTATCCGGATAGAAAATGTTTTAGTATTGCATGCATACGTAATACGTATACATGATCTGTCGCGCGGGTCAAGAAATGGATTCGTATTCGGATAATGGATACGGATATTAGCTGATTCCGATTCCGTATTATCCGGATATCTAAAGAATACGGATATTTACAACACTAAGCACTTGCATAATTTCTGGAACATTTTCTTGGGATCTCCACCACTGTACTGCTGTTACATTTTTAATTATTTCATCCGGTCTGACCTGGCTTCCAACTTAATTATCAGTGGTAGTAAGCCTGTGTGTAAAATGTTTGGCAACAGTATCTAGAGAGCAGTGGCGCGCCCGAGGGGGCTCCGCCCCCTCCTACCAACGCCCTAGACACAAAAAAATTTAAAAAGTGCACTATAAATTGTAAAAAATCACCGATCACGCTGTAGACTGTCAGCCCCCCCCCCCCCCCCCAGACAAAATAGACCCCCAGGACAAAATCCTGAGTGCGCCACTGCTAGAGAGTATAGCATCTCTCTTTTCTTCAGCCAGTAATAAATATTCCTCTTTGTTTATTGTGGGATCCAATGTATATGCCAAAAAGTGAAAGGGGGTTAAAGCTTGGTCATCTCGTTTTTTAAATAGTTGATATTGATGCAAACTTTTCCTCTTCAAAGGTGTCAAAAGTAGCCATTAGTAGTGGTACTACTGCCATTAATTTTTTCCGTATTTGAACTGCTTGAGATAAACATGCACCTGTCTGTTGTACAGGCGCGGATCCAGAACTTCGTTTGTACAAAGAGAAAAGGGACTTATACTTAAAACAGTACATACCTTGCTTTTGAATATACATTAGTAAATAACTTGCCACAAACACTTAATTTTGGAAAATTACTTAATAACAATAGGTTACACGGGGTAAATCACAGATAAGGCGGTCACTTCGCTTGATGCGTTCACTTCCGATGGCAGTAAAGCGGTGAAAATAATTTTTGCTGAGTGTTATTTTTTATAGTTTTTGGTAGCTCGGTCCTAGTACATGTTAGAGCTAGTTGTAAGTTTGTGCTATTTTACCATGAGATTTTTTGATTTTTAATTATTGTCATATAGCGGGAACCACAGTGCAGTGGTTTAAAGCGCTGAAAAAACGAATACTGAGTTCAACGGGACACGGATTCGATCCCGGTGGCAGACTTTTTAAAATTTTAAAACGTAAAATCAGGTAAAGTATTTTTTGTAAAAATATTATATTTTATTGTAGGTAGCAATGATATTTGGTATTATGGGAGCATGTCGAAGACATGAACTACACGACTTAAAATTTGATAACGTTAGAGATCTGGGAGGAACCTTAATTGTAAATATAGCGGAAACAAAAACGAAAATACAACGAACATTCACAGTTACGGGCAAATACTACGAAATTTGCAAAAAATATATAAATCTTCGTCTGGAAGTGTGCACTACTCCATCTTTCTTTGTGAATTACTCCAATGGAAAATGTACAGTTCAAAACGTTGGAATTAATAAATTTGGAAATTTAGGCAAGCAAATTGCGACGTATTTGAATCTTCCCAATGCAAATTTATATACAGGGCACTGTTTTCGCAGGACTTCTGCGACTGTATTAGTGGATGCCGGTGGTGATATTACCACACTGAAAAGACATGGTGGGTGGAAGGAAATCCACGTCAGTGGCGGAGGGCTATATTGAGAACTCTGTCCAATACAAAATAAACATTTCAAACGCAATATTATACTCTGTTGAGAATCGGAGCAATGAAATACACATTAACATGCCGCCAAATTTTACTACAATTCGTACAGGAGCAGTACCCCAAATAGACTACAATTGTATATTTATAAGAAAGACTAACTATTATGTTAGGTAATCAAAATATTGTATTTTTTTTGTTTAATTTTTTGTTAATTTGTTTAAGTAACCGGTGCTAAATTAAATAAATGTTGTGCAGTTTAATATTTATTAATAAATGCTTTTAGAACAAATAGTGTATGCAACTCTTATGTAATGGACATTAATACACTCGGATTACGACACTTGACAAGGCTCGTATCGTTACTTTATGCTCGTGTATTAATAGCCATCATTGCATAATACTCGTATACTATTCCACAACCGTCACAAAACGACAATGGTTGCGCATTAATGTCAGTGCCCTTAAGTGATACTTTTTTTCATTGCTAATATTTTTTTGTGGCCATAACACCGTGCGCGAAATATTTTTCGCCTTTTGCACACAACCAAAATTGATAGGATCTACATATACAGGATGTTACCAAAAGATGTTAAGAAATTTTAATTCTACGTCTAAAAATATGAAAATACGTTTATATAGATATGGATCCTTAAACGCTTCTTTTTCGAGATACAGGGTGTTTAATATTTTCACACCTCAAGTATTCCGAAGAGTTAGGACAAATTAATATGCAAAGACGATTTAGAGCATGTATTAAAGCACGGAGAAGCCATTTTCAGCATCTACTATAAACCTAAATCAAAATGCACTGTTGCCTGAACAAAGAATATTAAAAAAAAACATTTTTATTATTTTTATTGTAAGAAATAAATTAATTTTTATCTCGAAAATGGTGCGTCAGAACAAAAAAGCTTAAGAGAAAGTTTTCACGCAGAATTAATAGGGCTTCAAGAAAACTATCTCAATTTTTCAAAAAACAGTGGCGTGTCATTTTTTTCGCTTAAAATAAAGCCTTACCCGCACGCACGCCACTGATGCAAGTACTTTAGTTAATAAACTTTTACACATAAAGGTACCCTTTGATTACATACTGGCGTGTACCAAAATTCATGTCAACGTCTTGACGCAATTTGGAGAAATTAAAAAGAAACATTTAAAAAAGAAAATATTAAACACCCTGTATCTCGAAAAAGAAGCATTTAATAACCCATGTTTATATACACTTTTTTTATATGTTTTAGATGTAGAATCTGCCCTTAAAATTTCTTAACATCTTTTTGTAACACCCTGTATATTGAAATTACTATTTTTGTCAGCGTCCCTTTGGAATTATTGTTGTCAAATTTCATTGTTTCCATAGTTACGGTCACTAGTTACTTTGTATTTGTATAAAAAATGTAGCTCTGTTTTGCAATCAATTAACATATCTGTGTCAATAATATTTATATTAAGATAGATACAACCGTTGTAGAAAAAATATTGTTTGCAACTCGTGCGTGAAATCTCCTTGGTGTTCTTAAAGGTGGCTGTACAACTGTACACGATGCGAGAAACCACGTGCGTGAAGGCCTCGAATGCAATTTTTATGAGAGCTCGAACCGTGTAAAGTGTAAACTAATCTCGCACGTGCACGTACGTGACAACGCGCGGGTTCGAAACAATTTCAAACTGGTTTATTCATGGATTTATTAAGAAATGATTCGATGTCCGTATACTGTGAGCGTATCGAACGTGAAGCCTTATCTTTGTTATTTGTTATGAAAACATTTCCCCCAGGAGATTAGTTTACGAACTACGTAATTGAATCAAGAATGGTAGTAGAAAGAGATAAAATATCATTGGAGTGTTGGAGCTCAGAAGTGTTGCTGTCTGTGCTGGTTGCTTAGGAAAACGGCTGAACCTCGGTCTGAACACTCGGTTACACGTACGTCTTTGTCTAATGAACTAGGAAAGAAAAAGTGCGATTTATAGATTTATAAATGACTCGGAGCGACTTTAAATAAACACCATTAGAAATATCATAACCTATAAATAATAAAACCTTTTTAACTTAAATTTATTATTATTTAGCAGAAAAATAAAATATTTTAGGGCTTTTATTACTTTTAGTAAATCGTGTGATGCTTCTAACGTATTTTTTGTACAAAAATACAAGGTAAAATAATATGTGGCCAGTGTTTACAAATTGTGTTTACAGTGTCGAATAGAATGGTTTGTTTTGGCTTCAAAGAATGTTAAATCATCCCGTATCCATTCTTAATAATTCGTACGAGAAAGACCTTTTTTATAATAAGAATAACCTGTTACCGTGTCTATTTTTCGACTATAAAGAGCACGGTTACACGAAACCTATCTGGAATACCTCGCACCGTGTCAGTAGGATCACGTATGCTAGATTCGTGGTGTGAGTCACGAATGCTCTTCACGCGCGTTATTTCTCGCATCGTGTACAGCCGCCTTTAAGAGCACGGTTCGGAGCACGGTTACACGAAACCTATCTGGAATACCTCGCACCGTGTCAGTAGTATCACGTATGCTAGATTCGTGGTGTGAGTCACGAATGCTCTTCACGCGCGTTATTTCTCGTATCGTGTAGGTACAGCCGCCTTAAATGATTGAATGAAAGTTTTAATCTCGGCCAGCAAAGTGCGCATTAGATACAAATATAACTATATTTAGATACAGTAGTAAATTTGTGCTGAATCTTTTTGTTAAAATTAACTATTTGTTTTAAAAATATAAATCTTGTGGTCAATTGCCTTTTTTTCTACCCCCGTACTCTAATATTCAAATTAAATGTCTTCGATATGTTTCATAATAATGGTTATTATGATTCAAATTTTCATTATGAAACCGCGTTATTAGCCAATTTAAAATCTATACTTTTTTAATCAAGTGCCAGTTTTTGTTGCAAAATTGAAAGGCTCCTGGACCAATTGATTTCTGCTTGAAATATACATGAGTAAGATTTTAGGAACCTTCTACTTTAAGTGTAGAGATATTTCATTGGATAAGTTACGCATTAAATGCCATTTTTATTGATTTTTCGATTACCCTACAACACTGGAATTCGCCATGTACTCATTATGAGTCATAAAAACACTTTTGATGACACAGCCAATTGGATCACGTTTTACAAGTTTCGAAATTCGCGCGAAAATTTGCAGTAGAAAATCCTTCTTTTTTTTGTTAATAAAGACCAAAATAAATGGGTAACAGCACCCGCCATAAACATTTAATTTATGTAGAGAATATAAAAAAAATATTTCAGATTTATTTGGGTTTCATGCATATTCCCTACTGCCATTAATACACTCTTATTCGTAACGACACTCGCCAAGGCTCATGCTTTATGCTCGTATATGAATAGCCATCATTACGTATTCGTTGCATAATACACTATTATTTAACCAAGATATTTTACAAGGCTTTTACTAGAACAATTTTTATTTTTGAGACCATTATATAGTGAAAAACATAAATTTCTTTAGAGGAGCAAATTTTTAAGTTTATCTTAATCGTAGGATATTATTAACTAAACCATCACACTACAAAAGTTTAAGTGTCGATAAATTTCGGAATGCAGGCGAATGTTCTTTTATTTATATATAGGAGAATAAAGACAAAAAAATCGTGTAAAAGAAGTAGGTAGGTAACGTTTATAAATAATGTATAAGTTCCCAATAATAATCGGTATCTAACCTGCATTTATGATACACCTAACCTCATTCTGCTAGGTAAACGAAGTAAATTTATTTTAACAGAAATATTAACAAAATCGCAAAGATTATTTAGTAAGCAGTCGCCAATTTTTTCCATCCGGGATATCTCTGGGATTTAATAACGGCAAAACTATTACGGTAGCTGGTCTTTGTATTTTAAAGTTAGTTAACCGGTGGTTGGTGTGGGGTCATGCCTGCAAGCTCTATCAAGTATGCGCATTTATGACATCCCTGCAAACGTCAGCGCGGTGGATGTGGAAGGGCAGATGCATTCCTATTGGTCCGCCGATCATGTGGACGTAAGCATGTTTTCTGACACCGTCTGCAGATGAAGGGGACAAAGGATTTATTTTAGTTGTGCGCAGTCAGTAGTTGTTAAATTTTAAAATCTCTGGAATTTCCGAGTAGAAAATCGCAACCTAGTCAAAACAGTTGGATATCGCAACCTAATCAAAAACAATTTTAAAAACTAGTTTTTTTGCCCTCATGTATTTAAGATCAGTGTTATTTTTACCTATAGTGTTATAATATGGTAAACTTACTTTTGTGCTGAAAATAATGGAATTTAAAATAAAAACAAAAATAAAAAGTTATATTTTATTTAAACATAGAGTAATTACATATCATCACATATGTAGGTACGTAATTTCTTCGAGTTCTTTATCATTATTGTCTTAATCGTTATTATTTTGAGACTGCGATACATTGTTCATATTAAACCTGGAAAACATGTCTTTGGTTGGATTAAACGTTTTACTGCAAACACTGTGAGAATAAATTAATTTAATTAATACGCTAAGTATTAGTTTTTTTACAGAGAGGCTTTTTTTTTGTTTTCGAGGAATTAATCGAGAAACATAGCGCGGCGAGCCTTTGCACCGCGCGGCGAGGCAGCGCCAGCGACTCGAGGGCCAGGCCAGGTGGTTGGATAAATTATTATGCCGAGATATGTTTTCGAGTAATTGCTCGTAAACAGAAAAAAGTCCTCTCTGGAAAATAGAATAAAAAATCCTGATCTTTCGATCTAGTTTATTAAAAAACCGATAAAAATGGCATTTTTCGAGATACAGCACGTTCCAGTGTTTTTTTTTGAGTTTAAGGAAGCGGAATTTTGATAAACAAATTACACCATCGGAAAGCTGAGGGAAAATACATCGAAAACCATGTTTCAGTTATTTTTTTAATGGCGCGTGGACAAAAATCGAAATATCAAGTTTGGACTTGTTGTACTTTGATACTGTTGGTGTAGAGGTTATTAATTGCTACTTTAGAAAAAACGGCTTTTTTAACCTAAGTCATTGGTATGCGCTTAGTATGACCCCACGCCTTAGGCCTAAGAAAGCCAATGCTTAGAATTGCCAAATCAGTCGTATTTTGTGGCTTGTGCACAAGGTGTCGTCTAACAGCAAAAAATAGTTGTAATTTATTTAGTGGCTATGGAGTTGACGAACCAAGGTATGTACTTCAAAGTGCAATTTTTATTGCGTGATTGAATTGTTCGATTGAACTACACAATAACTTCAAATTTTTTGTTACAAATTCACCCAAACCCATTTCCAGAGGCATCATTAAAAACAAAAGAGGCAAGTGGCCGAGGTCATGGCTAGTAAGACAGACGAATTCAGAGGCGTACCGCTGGGGGGGGGGGGGTTACACCCCCCCCCCCCCCCCATTGATCTCTTATAGTAGTTATTATAAACATTATACAGCACGGTAGTATATACATATTTATATAAAAACAAGGGTTTTGTCTACCAAACCCCCCCCCCCAACCAAAAGTGACCTACAACCCCCCCCCCCCCCCAAACCAAAAGTCATTGTCCGCCTCTGGACGAATTGCAGTTTGCTGCGAGACTGGCTGCGGATTCGATCATCTTTAACTCCATATAAAGCATTGTCCTTATATTTAGATTTAAACTTATCTGAAAATAAATACAAACTGCTTAGATCCCTGGTAGACCAAGTAGTATATGAGAACAGAGTTACGATTTTTGTCCCCCTGGCCTGTAGCCTTAGCGCACTGTGCATCGTGTCATATGAATGTATGCACTTTTTTCTTTTGATGTCAATTAATAGGCTAGAAATTGTCCGATTGTCACATGTTATGGGGCTTGACTAAAAATAAGAGCAGACAGATGCAGGCGGCTTAAATAAATTCAATAAGAATGTGAAAAGCAAGGGCATATTATTATGTATTATTATGTATTATAACCAAGGAGGTAGAAAACAATCAAAAAGGCCTAATAGACGGTTTGATAGCTGTAGGTGCCGTCCAGGCTGAGTTAGACTGGAACGTATGTGCTATACCTAGCGAATTCACGAATGAAGTAGATTCTTTTCAGTCCAGTGTGATCTAGTTTAATATAATACACGGCGCACCATAATAACTTGGGGTGCATTTATGTTGGAGCTGCGATACACGATAAGAGCGGCGACACTAGCGAAGCGGAGAGAACGATTTCATTATTTTGTATGAAGATGTTTATAATGGAGCGACGCGTTGCTTCGTACAAAATAAAATCCGCTTCGCTAGTATCGCCGCTCTTATCGTTTATCGCAGCTCCAACATAAATGCACCTTTATTTCATAATTCAAAAGTAGATACTCATATCCAGGCGCGGCCCGTGGTTTTTTTTACAGGCGAGTCATAATTTTGTGGGCAACTAATGATATCAATGCAGCAAGCAGAATACACTTTTTTAAAAGAAGATTTTTTTAATAATGTGCCTAGTTTTGCCAAGAAATTATTTACCTACAAATAAACACCGCAAAAATCATAAAATAGGTAGGTACTGTAGTATATTCAACATTGCTACTCTAGATGTTTATGACTTTTAGTATTACTTTTCTGTGTTTTAGTCTAAGATTGTTACTGGCTTCCCGTTTTGATACGTCTGCGTTTCCTCAATAGAGGTCGCGCCGTGTACTAAAAGTGTGATTATTCGTAAAATAAAATTAGGAAAACTGCCGAAACTTCGTTTTGTTTAATAAATACAATACTGGCGACTAGACATAGTAATACGATCTTTGTGTACGCAGGCGCAGGCTGCCAGATAATTTTAAAGATATTTTATCGAGGAAGAAGGGCTAACTTGTTGCCAATACACCTGTTAGAATTAGTGTATTCTCGATTGTGCAGTAATAGTAACATATTTGTTGCAAAAGCGAAAAGACATAACGAGCCCATTTTAATTCATAAGGCTATATATTATCAGCGGTATTCCACGTTCAGCCATGGTCAGTATAATCGTACATCTATTTCACGGTCTAAACAGTTCCTAATGGACTTCCTTAGGGAACTGTCACTTAGACTGTAAAGTAGGTTAGCAATTTTTTTATCACTGGTGTGTATTAGTGATCTGCGCTTATATTTACTTTTCTTTTTGTTATAGTGTGCTGCCTGATGGCAATAATCAAGAAGAACAAAAGTACACATGCAGTATGTGCGATTACCAAACAAAGCAGAAGACTTATTTAAGAAAACATCTCTTAAAACATAAAAAGCCCGAAGACGTGTTTATGTTTAAATGCAATAAATGTGATTTTCAAACACGTTATGGGGGTTCTTTCAGGAACCACCAGTTGAAACACAGGGACCCGGAAGAGATTAATTTCTTTAAATGCGATAAATGTGAATATCAAACACGTTATAAGAGCAGTTTAAAGAGACACCTCTTAAAGCACGAGGACCCAAAAGAGGTTGATTTCGTTAGATGCGATAAATGTGAATGTAAAAC
The DNA here is from genome assembly GCA_963971165.1 of Philopedon plagiatum. Classification (NCBI taxonomy): domain Eukaryota; kingdom Metazoa; phylum Arthropoda; class Insecta; order Coleoptera; family Curculionidae; genus Philopedon; species Philopedon plagiatum. The sequence goes on along the minus strand of OZ020195.1, from coordinate 68,665,127 downwards.
ACGTTATGGGAGTTATTTAAAGAGACCACTTGATACATAAAAACTTTTAAAAAGCCCATTTATTTAGGTACGAAAAGAACAAAAAAATTAAATAGATTGCAACCGGCTATTATTTTTCCATTAAAAATTTAGCTCCTTACAATCTCTGCCAAATGTTGCCAAATTTATCCTTTTATGATGTGTTATCATCAGAATTATTCAATTATATGGTTTGTTAATAGCCTGTTGCCTGGAGTTTTATCTGTTAAAATTAAGTTTTCACTAGTAAATTGCAAGAGAAAGCAACCTAATTATTTATTTATACCGCTGAATGACATTGCCGATTCCACGACGTATGTACAGCCATTGACAATTCCAACTTTCAGGTCTAAATGGAAATGCAGTGCGTATCTGTTGTCAATGGCTGTACATTGCTTATCGATTTTCATATTTACTTTATTACCTTTTTATTGTAGTGTGTCGTCTGATGATAGCAATCCACAAAACAAAGATACCAATGCAGTGTGTGCAATTATCAAACAAAGCAGAGCAACAATTTAATGAAACACCTCTTGAAACATCAAAATCCCGAAGAACTTGTTATGTTTAGATGCAGTGAATGCGAATTTCAAACGCGTTATAAGGATTCCTTTAAAAGGCACCAGTTGAAACATGAGGACCATGGAGAGGATGATTTCTTTAGATGCGATAAATGTGAATATCGGACAGTTCAGAATGGAAATTTACACAGACACCTCTTGAGTCATAAACCCTCTGAAGAAGTTAATTTCTTTAGTTGCCATAAATGTAAATATCGGATAGTTCGGAAAATTTTTCAAAAAAACTCCTCTTGAAACATAAGAACCCTAAAGAGAATGATTTTTCTGGATGCGACAAATGTGAACATCGGACACATTTTAGGAGTAGTTTAAAGAGCATGAAATATAAAGATCCCGAAGAAGTTAATTTATTTGGATGCGATAAATGCGAGTTTCGAACAACTAGGACGGAATACTTAAAGAGACATTTTCTGAAACATAAAACCCCAGAAGAAGTCAAGTTTTTTAGATGCGACAAATGTGAATATGGAACACTTTATAAGGATAATTTGAAGAGACACCACTTGAGACATAGAACCCCTGAAGAAATTAATTTATTTAAATGTGATAAGTGCGAATATCAAACACTTCATAGCAGTACTTTAAAGAGTCACCTCTTGAAACATAAGAACCCTGAAGAGGTTGATATTTTTGCATGCGACAGATGTGAATATCGGACAATTTATAAAAGATATTTAAAGGGCCACCTCTTAAAACATGAAAAACAAAATAAGTTCAATTCTGTAGGCGCGCAAATGTAAATATTGAACACGTTATAGGTGTGATTTGGGAGGTTTTCGTAAAATGGCTTGTTCAGTAATTAGCATTTTAAATAAATATGTTAATGTTGTTGCATAATTAGTCAATGGAAACGCGCACACAAAAAATGACGTCGCACAGTGTAAGATTTTGCGAATCTAACGGGACAAAATTAAATTAACATTGAAAACGCTATAAATGCTATACAAATGTATTTAAAACACGTATAATAGTCTAATAGTCTTGCATAACAAGACCGGAGCTGGGGGGTGGGGGGGGGGGGCTAATGGGGTTTAAACTTCCCATGATGTATTTACTGGGTTTAAAGTAAACATACGACTGTACGTTACTTTTTTTGAAATATTTTTTAATGTTAATGTCTGTAAAGAACCTAGAAATTTTTGTCTCGTGATCACCCGTAAATATTCTGTCAGAAATTTAACACTGGCAACACTGGTCACTGTAATGGCGCTGTCTGCAATCGCCACTGAGGCTGTGTACCGTTGTCAAACCTGGTTAACCGCATCGGTTTCTTCGGTGACATTAATGACAGATACTTTACAGGGACTGCGTTTCCAATCTTACCAACTTTTCAGATTACCGATACTTACGGGACACAAAACCGTAACCGAAGTTGACAACGGTACACGCCCTGAGTGGCGAGACCAGGCCATACTAATATGTCATATGAATGCTTCGCGAATGACGGTACAGAACCAGACAATTTTAATTGTGGCAGAAACGCATAATAAGGCATTGACGGAAATGGTTGTGTCCCCCAGTCAAAGCTGTCAGGTTATCTACTGCTTGATTAAAATGCTTTGAAAAACTGGCTTCTAATTTTTTTGAGGGGGGGCGAGGAACGAACGGACCCCCTCCCCAATTTTTCGCTGGCTACGACCTTATTGCATAACAAATCAAAACGTGGTATTTTACGTTACTATGTACTATCACTACAACTAGTATCGTCAGATTTATCACAATGTGAATCACGGTCATTTTCTTGATTTTGTTATCACTCATTGTTTGAATCTTTGTTGACTGTATCAGTTGTAAAACTGCAGGATTGATAGCCTTTGCCCTGAAATTTTCATTAGGTTGTAGTGACGTGATTACTAGGTTCAAGCTTATTGAAAGATTGTGTAAGAAATATTTTTTTTATCTTTGTACAACCCACGAAGGCAGTAAGCCCAATTACTAAGGTACCGTGAGTTGTATATTGCAAAGCCGACTCGCACATCCAGTACTGGAAACATCCATAAGGATTACACCAGCCCTTTAAGAGGGTGTGTGGAGTGGTACGTGGAAGAATTCGTCTACCACCTTCCTTCATTCACCACGCATACATCATACACACACTTCATTCATACTGACAATCACAAACACCCAGACCTGTACATTTTTTATGATACAGTGCCGGAATCGAACCAGGTGCGACGCCGTTATCAAGTGAGCCCACACACACACACACACTTCATTCATACTGACAATCGCAAACACCCAGACCTGTACTTTTTTTTATGGTACAGTGCCGGAATCGAACCAGGTGCGGCGCCGTTATCAAGTGAGCCCGCTTCGCATTTCTGCGGCGTTACCCACCGAGCCACCTGCCGGTCATATTCTCATTTGCCTTGGTCCTTGATATTTTTCTTGCATGTTCTAATGTAAATTTTCTGAACTCTTTGTGACGAGACTTTTGGGCTTCTTCCGATATCTGTCCAATTGGCAGTACAAAATGTTGAATTACTTCTGGGCCATGTAGAAGTATTTTGTATAGACGGGCATTGGGTACCAATTGTAGAGGGAACATATAGGTTTGCTGTTTCATCGCAATATTCTTTGAAGGCAGACAAAAGTATCTCGTACCCACATGTCAGTATACGCAGTATTATATAAAACCGCTCAATTAGAGTTTGATCGACACCTGTTATGTTGGAAGACACAGCAGCATTTTTACACAATCTTCTTGCGCTTTTGCCGTCATTGGTGTTTCCTCCCCTTGTTTTGGCGTGTCTAGTAACAGACCTGTTTCCGAACGGAATCTGTCAATGATTTTCTTTCTATCTCCAACACTCTGTTTTTCTTCAGATGTTCGACATTGCCATTTTTTTACGTCTAATCTGTAACCGATACGTAAAATACATTCCATCCGTCTTATCTGTGCATGTAATGTTGATAAACCCCAAGAAAATGTGTATTACTCGTACGTTGTCGAATCATTGTGAAATTATTTATTTCTTTGGAAGTTGTTTTTCCGATATAACATGTTTCGGTTTTATTTTGCTTTATTCGAAGCTAAAATATTCTGCACTCTTTTCCATCGACCATTGTTTCTTCTAATATGTGGCTTATTTTGAAGTATCTGGCCGTCAACTTCTACCACGGTTGGCGTAAGGGATTTTTTGGCGAGATAAACGGTTATATGTAAATGACCGCTGCGGTCTTTTAATGATGACGTCATAATCAAGCGGTTTTTTTAAATCGCCAAAATTTTTAAGGGCAATAATTCAAAAAAAAAAACTGAAACATCTAATATTAATTTCATTTCATTTATGTTTTCTATGAGTTACCGGAGTTCGACCCCGACTTTTGCGTCATGTAATATTGAAACCAGGTCTCTACTCATAATAATACTAGTAAATGCAGTTTTTGTAAACCCAATTTGCAAAAATACTTATTGTTTACACCTGCTGCCGAACGGCTCGATTCAGCCCGCCACTGAAGCTTCAAGGTCGGCTAGCCAATTCCTATTTTGTGCTAGCCAAACCGATAGGAGATTTCATATTTCATTTGGATTGCAATAATAAAAAACTGTGAGGCCGCCACCTCTCGGGTCTAATGTCGAGACGTAGTAAAAGTGTTACGATATTATTTCTCTCTCTCTCTTTTTAAAATATACAATGGAATAAGACTTGATGTATTCGAAGCGCGTCGTTTGATGTCGTAGGAGAAGAACATTTAAACTGACCAATAGCAAAAGGTGTGCCATAAAATAACCCCAGTGGAACATCTAGTTGTACATATATCATTGGTGATAGTAAATTTCCGAGTTTACAGGACGGCGCGACTCAATAACAGATCAGCCATTTTTTGTGGAAGCGTATAGACGTGTTGACTTCGGTGCCTTTTTTGTGTGTGTTGTTCAGCTGTTCGCCTATACAGGGTGTTATGTTATTGAAACCGGTAAATCCTGATATGAATTCAGATTGAATAAAAATATTCATAAATGGTGCTTCACGCTACAAAAAAGGTAGATATCGGCCCTCAAAAAAAATTTTTTTTAGTCGCTGCGCACCACTGGGAATAACTACATGGCCATACAAAAAACATTAAACAACGTCAGTTACAGAAAAAAACTTTTGTTTTGACATCAATACTCGCGGTGGCTTTGCCAATTCTCTCTACCATATTCATATGTAACAAGTTTGAAAAAAAAAATAATACTTTTGTTATCTAAAGAAAGAAATCCTACTAACGCTTTCACAAATTTCAAATTTTCAATTCACAACAGCTGTTCAAACCCAGATTACAATAATAATTTTCAACTAGACCGACCACAAATTTTTGGAGGAAAAAGGGTACCTGACAAAAATTATAGTTCATAATTAGCTTCAAACAAAAAAAATCCTAATACTTAAGCATGTACTTTTTTATTTACCTATTTTTAATCATATTTAACAGAAGATTTGGCTTTTAATAACAGGTTTATTTGTATCGTCCTTAATTTTTAAGCGAAATTCCTCAAAACTTAAACTAATAATAAACTTTACCTTCATAATCTCTTGCAAAATTGAATTGAACCCAACCAAAGTGTGACAAATGACAATGTGTTTTACTACCACGCGCTTCCAAAGGACGCACAACGAGGCTCTGACTGGAATTAAAATCAAAACAATAATAAAGTTTATTACTATTACTACACAATACAACCAACCATTTGGTTAAAACATGGAAGTCCAACAAACACTACGAAATGTTTTGTTTTCTTATAAACGGTCAACACTATAAACACATACCATAGCACCAGTAAAACACTGAAAACTTTTTTCCCACTAGGATAATGACAGCATTTCAAAAGCCGGGGTCAAAATGCGCCAGAGGAGCTACAGTACCACTGCACGAGCCCGTTATATATGACTTCGTGATGTTGCGCAGTCACTTAATGCGCCGCTATGCCAGATATTCCACCAATCACAGCGAGAGCTTTCGTCGCTTACGCTTCCAGACGGTTGGCCAAGCTTCAGTTCAGAAAACAGAAGCGTGAAAGTCATAGCCGTTAACTCCTCTCGGCGTAAGAAATATATGAAGAGAGAAGAGCGATAAAAATGAGAACGAGGAAAGAGAGAGCACTGCATCCGAACATATGATCAGAGCGTGTCGCCTTGTAAAATTTAAAAAAAACTCGATCGTCGATTATTATCGGGAACAAATATTAAATAAATATTGAATTCATATTCAAAATGTCTTATCTAGAATTGGTATAACAGCAAGTGCAAATTATTTTTGTTAATTCCAGTGACTATTTTACTGTAAAAGTCTTTCTAAAATGCCCGTCTCAAATTTGTATTAAAACCACGCATTACTGCGCCTAGCCCGTCTAGCCGTGGGCGGGCCAGTCAGCACTGTACTTAGCTAATCCACCAGTGGACGGACAGCGGATCTCCAACAATTCTGCGCCCTGTAGGGGAGCGCCGGGAGGGTTTGGACAGCGGGAGGCATTGGACACATTCAAAATTGCCGCCTAATTAGAAAACAGGTCAAAAGAGAAACGTAACTAGAAGCGCATTTGAATATTCTTAGTAGCTGTCTAGACGCGAAGCAGGCAGGTCGCTTTGTTTCGATGCACCGCAATTTTCTTATTAATCCACGTGTTTGTTCTAGTATTAACCAGTTTTCAACTGTGCTTTTAATAATCTGTTTTTGTGCTTTTTGGGTTGCTGATTGATTTCCAGTATTAGGTAAGCTGTAACAATTAATGCTTGTTGCTATTTTTAAGATATATAAATGTACTTTAATACATTTTGTATTTTATTAATCGAAATACGTTGCGGGATGGTATGGACACCTGTCCAAATCCTCCCGCAAGTGTCCAAACCCTCCCTAAATTATGAAATTGTTACAGGAAACATGCCTTACAAACACAGAAGATTAACAGAAAGACTCTTTTCCGCAGAAGTCATGCGAAGTGCAACAGTTGATGTTTTATCTGGAAAATTTTCCATTAGAAAAAGCGCGCAAGAGCATGAGATTAAAAAATCAACTCTAGCGTTATATGTCAAAAAAGCAAAAGAATTTGGAATTGACAATACGTCATTCTTTCCGCATTTCGTCACATGTCAAGTTTTTTCTAATGAATTGGAATCCTCGCTTGCCTGTTACCTTAAAACATGCTCGAATATGTATCACGGTTTAACTCCAAAAGCCACACGCAGATTGGCATATGAGTTTGCCGAAAAAAACCACCTCAAAGTTCCACAACCTTGGAAAGCAAATAAATCCGCAGGAAAGGACTGGTTTACTGGATTTTTAAGCCGACAATCTGAATTGTCCATAAGAACTCCGGAGAATACAAGCTTAGCAAGAATTTCAAGTTTCAATAAATCTACGGTCGGGACATTTCAAGCTAAGTTAGAGGAGGTCCTGAGAAGGCATGAGTTCACTGGATCGGACATATTTAATTTGGACGAGACGGGTGTTACCACAGTCCAAAAAACCCAAAAGGTGGTTGCGACCAAAGGCCAGCATCAAGTGGGTAAAGTCGTTTCGCGTGAGAGAGGAGAGCTGGTTACTCAAGTAGGCATTATTGGAGCGAACGGAACAGCCCTTCCTCCAGTGTGGGTTTTTCCAAGAAAAAAATTTGACAAACACCGAATGCTAAGTGGCGTCCCAGAAGAATATGGCGCAACCGGCTTAGTCCACTCGTCTGGATGGATGACTAGTGATAATTTTGTAAGAGTTTTAGAACACTTTGTAGCTCACGTTCGATGTTCTAAAGAACGCCAAGTCATTCTCATAATGGACAATCACGAATCCCATTTATCTGTTCCTGCAATTGATTACTGCAAAGATAATGGAATTACAATTGTAACTCTTCCACCCCACACGTCGAATAAATTACAACCTTTAGATAGGACTGTTTTCGGCCCATTTAAAAGGTGTTTCAACCAAGGAGCAGATGACTGGATGCTCTCACATCCAGGGCAGACATTATCAATTTATGACCTGGCACCAATATGCATGAAAGCTTGGGATCGATCTGCAACTCCCTCCAATATAAAATCTGGATTTCGTTGCACCGGAATTTGGCCATTCGACAAAAATATTTTTAGTGAAGAAGACTTTCTTTGTTCATTTGTTACGGACAGGACAGCACCTCTAACAGAAAAAGAACCCAACAATGTTTTTCCATTAAATGAGTTTTCAAATAAACATGGAGATGTATCACCGCAACCCGGCCCTTCTACACGTGTATTACTGGAACCCCAAATTCCAGTCCAAAAGGAGCATAAGCAAAATTATGTATCTCCATCCAAAATAAGACCGTACCCGAAAGCTCCAGTTAGAAATCCAACTAGAAAAGGTCCAGTAAAAAGGAAATCTATAATAGCAACCGATACTCCGGAACGCGATGAAATTGCAGAAAAGAAATTGAAAAAAAAAACACCACAAACGGATCAAAAGAAAATAGAGAAGGTAAAGAAAAAAGTTATGAGCGAATCTTCTTCCGATGAGGAAGAAGTGATTTATAAAGACTCATCTTCAGATTTAGATTTGGAACAGGATGCGGATGAAGATGAGGACCTTACCAGACTTGAAGTCCATAGTTTCGTGATTTGTAAGGTGTTTGGAAAAAAATCGGTTAGACATTACGCCGCTAAAATAGAAGAAATCGTTGTAGATGGCTACAACGTAAGATTTTTGAAAAAGCAAGTTGCTTCCAACCGGTTTAGATTTAGTGAAGAGTGTCCAGCATTTGTGTCATACGAAGAAGTGATTTTGAAACTACCAAATCCTTTGACAGACCAAAGTGCCAGATATTTAGACATGATATATTTTAATGTTGATCTTACCGAGTTCAGCTTATTTTAATGCCAAAGTTATTGTTATATAAACATTTTTTCAAGCAATATTTTATTTGTTTTTAAGGATCTCCAAAGCTCTTTTGGTCAAACCAATATTTTTGATAATTTTTTTTGCTTATTGATTGATTGTCCAGACCCTCCCTGTCATTGGGGAGGGTCTGGACATATTACGTCAAAACATATATATTTATCTAACGAATAATAATGTCGTATTTTTTTACAAAGATATGCAAATATGTATGTAAGAGACATATATCAATTAGCCTGATTCCAATATTTTAGTTATTTCTTACCCACGTTTCTGTCATTATTATTTATTCAAATATTGTCCAAACCCTCCCGGCGCTCCCCTACTGTAATGCCGCTCATGGTCCATGAGCGCCGAGCGGCATTACATTCCATGGGCAGCCGCGGCAAAGAGGGCATGCCCAGTCTACAATCCGCTGTGTTTGCCGTGTTTCGGGCCGGACGTGGCTTTCGGCAATGCGGTTTCTGTCCGCTTCTGGAGCAGCCACCTTGTGTTTACTGGGTATTTTTACACGACACAATATAGAAAAATAAACACTTAAAAACTTCAATAACACAGACAACAGCACTATCAACACAAACTAGTCATCAACTACCAGACTAACCTGGCCGGTCGAACTTTTGAGAGTAATCAGGTCTTACCCCCACTCCACTTTTTTTGGCGGGAACGAGATTGTCGCTTCTCGTTGATGCGTCTTCTCTGGTAAAACTGTCAAATAATATACTATCTTTTTCTTCCAGATATAATAGAGAATTATGGCACATTCAAATAGTGACGGGCACTAATAAAAGCGTCCTTATTTTGACATTGTTGACAGCTACGCAAGCGTGGTGGTGGCTAAAAATAGCGACGGTCAGTAATAAAATAAGACCTGCCCTTATTTGTGACTCGTTAGTGGAAGGCAGTATTTATTGCACTATTTCTTGCGACATGCGCAAAGTAAAGTAAAGTGTCATGACTGTCATTTGTCAACGTTGTGTCGTGTGGGAATAATTCAACTATTACTTTATTATCCATGACTACATAATACAATACATAATATAACATAACTGGTATTATATAAAGGAGAGGTCAGAGTTACTTCTTTAACACAAATCGAAACATTTTTTTGATTTCCTCATCAGAAAAATTATCTAATGCAAAATTATTCACACCTTGGTTATTTCGGTTTTGTCCCTGTTAATTAAGACATTTTCCACTGTAACAAACTCTATCGTTGTCATTTGCACCCCCTACAATGGCAGCTTCTAATATCTTCCATTATTATTCTAATATGGTTTAAGAAACCTTTCTATAAGTAAAATATCTGAAAACATAAAAACTAACAACACAGAAATCTGAGGTTAAAAACAATCAAAACAGACAAACCATACCACCACGCCGACGCAGGGAAATCAACGAATACTAATACAGGAAGAAGACCAACTAGCGTTGTTATTTGTCGCAGCACGGATCGAGTCGAAGGTCATATGAAATGTCAATCAAACGTCAAGCGACACTAATTGGTCTGGCCGCTTTTGGGAACGGTGGGGTTGGGAACTAAAGGTGGCGCAGGCGCAATTTAAAACTTCAGATTTTTGGTTATTTTAAATATTTTAAAGTAGCAAATAAAACTTACAAAATTATTTGGAATCAAAACCAAATAGGTTTGATGCCAAATAAATCCATAAGTTTTAAATCCACTTTAAAATATAACGTCTAGCATGAATATGAAAAGGAAAATCAAACTGAATGAAGTTGAGATCGTAACTTTATTATCAAAAAGAAACAAATATAAACATTTCATAAATAGCTTAAAACGATGCAACACTTTATAGACACTCACCCATACCTAAATTTTAAAACAACAAAATTTATAGAAATCAAAAACAATAATAATATACATTATATTCTGGTCATTTTTTTTTATATATGTATAATATAACCAAGAACACGATTTTCTCAAAATTAATTTAAGGCATACAGAAGAAATAAGACATGTACACTGAGTATACCTAAGAAAAAGTCCTTAATCACAATCCTGTCAAAAAATAGACGTAACTTGTCTTGATAATGTCAAACCAAATAAGTTAGCCTTCGATTGCTTTTGGAGTCCTCATATGACATGAAAAAGAAAAAAGGATTTCAGGTTTTTATAATACAATACATTACAACATTTGTCTCGTTTGCTCAGTCTGATATTCTTCTATGAAACTATAATTGGAATTTTTGTCAAAAGAATATTTGCAATAATTTTTTAGAGTATTGAAAGCTGTAAAACCTAAACGTGATAATGCACTAGAACTAAAACACAAACACTGAATACTTAGACACTGTAAAATATACCACTGAGAAACTTAGATATGAAATAAAGCTACATTACAACAAAATCTATAATAGTCTCTGCTGCAAATGCTGCAATATACTTGTTTGCCTGTTGTGATCCTACCCACAATTCAACAAGAAACCTAAAATTAATGAGTACATGACTATTAACACTGTAAGTACCTAAATTATAACATGCAACTTATTTAGGAAATATACTGGAAGGTTACTTTTACAACAATTTTATCTGTATAATAAAATAAAAATTCACTAAATACATGATGGCTACAATTGATCTATTACTACTATTGCCAAGAAAAAAGTTATGTTAATTGCACAGTTTTCATACAAGGCTGATCAATTGTATATCAACTTTTTTTCACGTAATATGAAGGTACAAAAGAAAATTGCTGCCGGTATATACCCACCAAACCTTTTAGTAGTTTACCTTATTTTTGCTTTAGAGAAAACAAGTTATATGCCATCATAATAATACAAGATAGGTATTTTAACAACGATGATTGTGAGTATTTTATTTAAAAGATTTCACTGAAACACTACTTTAAAAATTCTACTGGCAGCCTTGTCCAGCACTCAATGCAACACACGAAATCATTGGTGCAATATTCGAATTGTGTTTTTGAAGCTTAACAGCAAAGAGTTGTCCTAACTATTATTTGCTTATAAATGAAAAATTTCATAACTTCCTTTACGTCATCATACATTCGACAGCATTTCTCTTGAAAAACAATGGTATTGTAATAAAAGTAACCCATACTACAAACAAAATATTTTAATTACTTACCTGGAACCTGGAAGAGAAAAAATAATCCATCGTCTTGTTAGAATGCTATAATTAAATAAAAAGCAGATAAAAAGCTCCAGCAAAGTCAAAAATGACCAGCAGCCATTTTAGCTTCCAGACTTCCAGTCGGCCAGACCGGGAAGTAGGGTGGTAAAATAATGAAATTGTTGATTGTTGGATTGGTCGCCTAACGCACCCATCTCTTTCTGTAGTATCGTTGGTTGGACATTTAAAAAGAGACAAAGAAAAATTTGTATGTCCGAACTTTATTCGATAAAAGTCTGGCCGGTACGTATGTCGTAACTAAGCGTGTTGCGATACTTGCCATAAGAAGTTTCATGGGGCTGAGGGAAATAGTGACGGAACTGCCGCCTCCACAAAAATACCATGTGCCATAACTCTCTTTCCATGTCAGAAATAGTGGCTGTCAGTAACTAAATAAGACCGATCAGTAATAATGGCGGTCAGTATTTGGAAAGTGCCATAATTCTCTAATGTAAATAAAAACGTAACAAACAGAATGCGATAAATTAGAACTGGCAAAATGCCAGCCGTTTTTAAATTCGGGGAATTGCCAAACTGGCAGCGAACAATGCAGCCTTCCCAGATTATTTATACACTGTTGTTGGTCTTCACAATTTACCATTAAAATATTAAAACATTTTATAAGTAATAAAAATAATTAGGAATGTGATTTAAATCGGATTAAAAAAAAATCCCTTGATTTCAGTCGTGATCTAAATCAAGGAAACACATGGCTAGAGTTGTGCCTTAAGACCGGTCTTCAAATTTTTGGTCAATTGACCGACAATTTGTCCTCTTTCAGAATAGAATTATTTTCTTATAAAGTCAATCAGTAATTTTTGCAATATTGTATTTTGTAAGGCCTATTTATTAGTGATCAACTGTTTAATTAGTTAGTTAGTTAGTACCAATTATAAAGGAAAATAAAGTGTGTGAAAGAAAAATAAACTCAACTTGCTAAATTTTGCGAATAACGTCACGTCACTGAATAAATCGGGATCGGGGATTTCCCCGAAACGCATAGCATAGACCATCGATCGGTGCCGGTGATTCCCCGAAATGCGTTTGTTACAGTTCCGCCACATATCCGCAATTTATTTCAACAGGAGCAATTTTAATAAGCACTTGACCGCGGTCAAATCGACCGGTCAATTGACCAAGGCACAATTATTATACATGGCATTGTACCTTTGATTGTACAGATCATGTTAAAACGACACATAAAAAAAGAGACAACCTATAGAAATTTTTATTCTCTTATTGCTGCAAGCAGCAAGCTCAGCCGTAAAGTATTAAAATTTTGTTAAAAAACAAATAAAACTGTCGTACATTAATCAGAATAATTGTAAAAAACCGCAAGGAATTGATAATTTGTTTAATTTTCAGGAATTATGGATTATTGGCGGGAGCCGTAACATTTGTTTTGTTGTCAACTTCTTTCCTAGAGTCTCAAGCCGACGTCCCATGTGCGGAATTAAAGACGGAGGCGGAACGGAAAAGGCGATTCTATTGGTCGCTGGGCGGTCATCAGCAGTGGCAATCTGTAAGAAAAATAGCGATAGCGACCGGTGTCTCTTCGAAACATACCTAACGGTGATACATAGTAAGAATTTGCAAAGAGAGATCGATCGCTATTTTTCATTCAGAGTACCACTGCTGGCAATTTTTGACGTCACAAATTGTCAGATGACCGCCCAGCGACCAATAGAATTTCCTTTTCCGTTCCGCCTCCGTCTTTAATTCCGCACATGGGACGTCGGCTTCAGTGTTAATTCATTGATTAGCGAAAGCTGTCCGTCTCAAGAGACGTTTTTTGGCGATTCAAAACCATCAATGCCAAACCCAAGGGTTTACCATTGTTGTCTTTATTTATTTGCATTTCACTGCATTGTACAAATAAGGATAACAATATGGTTTTGATTTTTGTGGCACTATCTTTGTTTGTTTACGTTTAATAACGTTGGGTAAACAGAGAGCACATGGTTTTGGTTTTGATGGTTTTAAGTCGCCAAAAAATGCTAAAGGACAAGTGCCACATATGATTGGTGCGACGAGTGCTGTTTATATAAAGATGAAACAGCGAATTTGCGAAGCTGATTTCAGTATGACGTCACAGGACAGCAGCAGAATAACAATAATATTATTTTATCTTAATCCTACTTAATTTGTGTTAATTTTAATAACATGTATTTAGAAGTGATATCTAATGTAAATTATTAATGAATTTCAAAATAAATGCTTAGACAAACATGTTGTTTTATTCCTTTGAAATACGACAGGAATTAGAATACCAGAAATGCGAGGAGGTAGTTGCTGCCCTGATACGCAACGTTGCCAAATTATATAAAATTTCCTATCTTTTAAGGATAGCAGAGAATCTAAAATCTTGCACAATTTGGCAATGTCTAGTATCAGAAGTAGAAGATACCTCATCGTCTTTCTGCTCTCCTAATGAAAATGTCAAAAATCCAAGATTTTCAATTTTGTATCAGGTTCATAGAGTATCAGGAGGTATTTTCTGCCTGATACGCAACGGTGCCAAATTATGCAAATTTTCCCACCTTTTAATGATATTTTATTACGAGCACAGCAACTCTAGGAATTTTTTACCTAAAAACCACGAAATCGTGCACAATTTGGCAACGTCTGGTATCAGGTTCAAAAAATACCTCCTCGCTTTTTTACTCTCCTAATGAAATTATCGAGAATCCGAAATTTCGATTTTCTATCAGGGCCACAAAAGCACACATAAGGCGAAGTTGTCGGATTGTGCAAAATATATAGTTTTTACGGGGAAATTTCCTCGAATTTCTGTGCTCCTAATAAAAATATCTTGAAAACATAGGAAATGTTGCACAATTTGACAACACCGCGAATAAGGGCAGAAAATACCTCCTCGCGTTTCTGTGATCCTGATAAAACTTCGAGTTTTTGATATTTTCATTATAAGAGCAGGAACGTGCAGGTGATTTCAGCTACTGATAGACGATGATGCCAGATTGTGAAAAAGTCCTTAGTTTTAGGGGAAATCTCCTCGAATTTCTGTGCTCCTAATAAAAATATCTTTAAAAAATAGGAAATGTTGCACAATTTGGCAACACCGCGTATCAGGGCAGAAAATACCTCCTCGCGTTTCTGTGATCCTGATGCAAAATTCAAAACCTTGAGTTTTTGATATTTTCGTTAGAAGAACAGGAAATTTCAGCTCCTGATTGGCGATGTTGCCAGATTGTGAAAAACTCCCCAGTTTTGGGGGAAAATCTTCTCGAATTTCTGTGCTCCTAATAAGAATATCTTTAAAAATAGGAAATGTTGCACAATTTGACAACACCGCGAATAAGGGCAGAAAATACCTCCTCGCGTTTCTGTGATGCTGATACAACTTCGAGTTTTTGATATTTTCATTAAAAGAGCAGGAACGTGCAGGCGTTTTCAGCTACTGATAGGCGATGTTGCCAGATTGTGAAAAAGTCCTTAGTTTTAGGGAAAGTCTCCTCGAATTTCTGTGCTCCTAATAAAAATATCTTTAAAAAATAGGAAATGTTGAACAATTTGGCAACACCGCGTATCAGGGCAGAAAATACCTCCTCGCGTTTCTGTGATCCTGATGCAAAACTAAAGAAGGAGGTATTTTCTGCCCTGATACGCGGTGCTGCCAAATTGTGCAACATTTCCAATTTTTAAAGATATTTTTATTAGGAGCACAGAAATTCGAGAAGATTTTCCCCCAAAACTGGGGAGTTTTTCACAATCTGGCAACGTCGCCTATCAGGAGCTGAAATTTCCGGTTCTTCTAATGGAAATATCAAAAACTCAAGGTTTTGAATTTTGTATCAGGATCACAGAAACGCGAGGAGGTATTTCTGCCCTGATACTCGGTGTTGCCAAATTGTGCAACATTTCCTACTTTTTAAACATATTTTTATTAGGAGCACACAAATTCGAGGAATTTCACCGTAAAAACTATATATTTTGCACAATCTGACAACTTCGCCTTATGTGTGCTTTTGTGACACCGACAGAAAATCGAAATTTTGGATTCTCGATAATTTCATTAGGAGAGCAGAAAAGCGAGGAGGTATTTTTTGAACCTGATACCAGACGTTGCCAAATTGTGCACGATTTCGTGGTGTTTATTAGGATGGCAGAAAGGCGAGGAGGTTTTTCTCTGCACCTGATAAGCGACGTTGCCGGACTACGCAAAATTTTCTAATTTTTAGGGTAGAACCTCCTATAATTCCTGTGCTTTTAAAAATATTCACAAAATTTAAGAAATTTTAGACAATCTTGGCAAACGTTGCGTATTAGAAACAGAAAACATCTATTCGCGTTCCTTTAATGTCATTTGGAAAAACATTATTTCTATCCAAAAAGTTGGGAAAAGCAAGGACAATTAAAACAAAATAAATAGCTTTAATATTTTTTTTAACAAAAAATATTGTTAAACAATAAGTTACATTATGAAAGTACAAATGTATTTAATGAAACTTAAGTTTTATGAATAGCAGAAATTATTTGTTTTTACATAGAAGTACTAACTAAGAAAATATGAACTTATGACGATTTCTGAGCTTCAGGACTTGTTTTCAATTCTACTCCTTTGCATCCTTTGTTCCATAAACTGACTTGGAATATTCGGAATCTGACTTCACAGACTCTCCACACCACTCTATAAAAAATAAATATTAATTAATTTAAATAATATTATAACATATCAGGTAAGAGTGGAACAAGATTTTTCTGAACTTATCAAGAGATTGGACAAATTCTTGTGACTGCAAATATTTTCAATTGGCACATTATGATGCAATTTTATTTGTTGAAATTTTTAGTGCTATTATTTTTTGAGATATAAGAAGACAAGGATCATATCTTTTCTTTTAGTTAAGTGAATTTTTTAGGCGACAAGCAACGAGCTTTCGTTTGAAACTTCTTTTGATGGGTTCGGAAAAATGTTTGGTATGGTAAGTATTTTATGCTGTAAGCCTGTATTGGCTTTCTAACTTAAACAGTTCAAAAGGTACTTGTATAGCTGTGGCGGATGAAGAGAACCCGGAGCTACAGAACCCTATTGATATTGGCGAGCATCAGAAAATGGAAAGTAATTGTTGTAAATTTTTTTCGGTTGAAAAATGCTATTTGCGGACCCATCTTTGATACTTAATAATTCAAAAACGGTGGGTCGGTTCGAGAAAAACGGTTTGGCACGTGAAACTTTAGATTACGTACATTGTAAATCAGAGAACTTAAGCACAAAACGAAAAAGAACTAAAAATATATAAGCACGTCTTTACAAAAGTAGTTTTCAGATATGCTCAGCATTGCTATACTTTTTACCATTTACAGAGAATCTTGTATATCAGACTCGTTAAGGTTTCTACACTTCCACAAAGGATCTAATGCTGACTGATAAGTTCTGAATGCAAAGCTCTGCTTACTGGCAATATGGCAATCTTCTGACAGTTTTATGGTGACGATGTACAGGGTCTTCCAACGAGGACTGAACAGGGGCTCATTTTTGAGCTTCCTTGTATTTAAAGAAAAATCTAAAATAGCCAATCGATGTACTTTTTCCTGCAGAATTCAAAAATGAAACCAAAAATTTATTTGAACAAGAAACAAAAGAGTTACGCTATGGATAAGGTGTTTTTTAAATGGAACATAGCTGTTTTTATACGATTTTCGGAACGAGTGATTTTTTTTATGTCCATTCTGATTAAAATATTTAATATTGTGACAGCTATTTTTATTAAATTTTAATGTTTTATCCAGTATAATTTAACTTCAACCTGTTTGAAACATACACTAGGTAATAAAGGTAAAATCACCTTGAAATCCTTCAAAGTCAAAAAATTTGACAAATTTACTATAATATTGCCGAAATGAAATATTCATTAGATTAGATTGAGGGATATATTTCTGTGAAAATTTGCAATAAATCTTTTCCTTGCTTCTCTTGCATTTTCTTGGCATTTGTAGAACAAGATAACAATCTGCAACATCTAATGAATATTTCATTTCGGCAATGTTATAGTAAATTTGTCAAATTTTTTGACTTTGAAGGATTTCAAGGTGATTTTACCTTTATTACCTAGTGTATGTTTCAAACAGGTTGAAGTTAAATTATACTGGATAAAACATTAAAATTTAATAAAAATAGCTGTCACAATATTAAATATTTTAATCAGAACGGACATAAAAAAAATCACTCGTTTGGAAAATCGTATAAAAAAAGCTCTGTTCCATTTAAAAAACACCTTATCCATAGCGTAACTCTTTTGTTTCTGGTTCAAATAAATTTTCGGTTTCATTTTTGAATTCTGCAGGAAAAAGTACATCGATTGGCTATTTTAGATTTTTCTTTAAATACAAGGAAGCTCAAAAATGAGCCCCTGTTCAGTCCTCGTTGGAAGACCCTGTACCTATATG
Source organism: Philopedon plagiatum (assembly GCA_963971165.1). Classification (NCBI taxonomy): domain Eukaryota; kingdom Metazoa; phylum Arthropoda; class Insecta; order Coleoptera; family Curculionidae; genus Philopedon; species Philopedon plagiatum. The sequence goes on along the minus strand of OZ020195.1, from coordinate 68,647,118 downwards.
TTTTGCTTTCATATTTTGGTACTTGAGGCAGACATCATCACAATAAATCTCGATGTGTTAGAGTAGTCAAAAGTATTTAGTCTCATCTTATAACACTATGTATATACTTTCAGGATTAGTTAGTTTTGCATCTTCAGACCCTTCTTCAAAGTAAATTCCTTATGCGCTTAGGCGTTCCTTGTGTAACTATAGGAACAAAAAAAGGTATTGTACTTAACTAGCACTTTCTAAAGCTTTCTTTAACGTGTTTATTAAAATAAATTTAACTAGAAAGGACGATATTTGAATATATAAGACAAAAACAAAAAAGTTAGGTTATAAAGCAATAAAGTGAGGTTATGAAAAACGTCAAGTACCATATAACCTCAATATTATCGGTTTTTTATAACTCTATCCTAAATCCTGAAACTATGATTTGTCGAATGTTCAAAAATTTGAACGTCCCCGGGGCCTCGGGCTCAGTATGGCGTACTCAGCTATGCGGGAGTTCCGGCGCGCGTATTAAATTCAAATTTAAAAATGTATGCACTTTTTTATAAATTTTTAGACCAGTAATAATTCCCAGTGAACTATAATTCCAGACGATTTCATAACAAAATCTTGTGCTTGCATCGATTTATTTTCTAAAGTGCACTATTTTTAATTTGGGTAGTAAAACCAGTAAAACATTACATTAGTGCTATAAAAAGAAAATTTTTGATTTTCTTATTGTGGTATTTAATTTTGAAAAATAACGCATAAATGAGGCAAAAATAATTGCATTTATAAATTTTTTCATTTGCATTGAATGGCCATGATCATCTTACTCGGGGTTAAAATTTTTATGTTCATAATTATTGTATTTACACCGCCAATTAGGTATTTGATGTTTAATTTAAAAAAGTAATACTGAAAAGGGACTTTAAATTTAAATTCATTTCCAATTAGGCTTTATTTTGCCCTAATAATATAATAGTATGACATTTAGGCTAATATAGGCTTTATTTGTTATGTTGCCTAAAATTTATCAAGAGCTTTTGCGTGAACTCCCTTTAAGAAATTATGAATGCGAAAAGGGTATTAAGGCAAAAAAAATTAGAAATATTTTTTTAGATTGGCATCAACCTGCAGAATAAAGTCAACGAGAAAACAAAACATTAAAAAACCGGAACTCAACGAATAGAATTTTTTAAACTTTCAGTACTAATCCACACACAATTATAGTAGTTAACTCTTGCGTATGCAATGAGCAGAAATCTTCATATGCAATAATAAGAATCGGGAACCTATAAATTAAACCATTAACGTTAATTAAATGCTCCAAAAACCGGGATTTTTCATTTCGACACTTTAGATTTTTAGTTTTTAGTATTTTGAATTTTTCGATGATGGCAATTTTTGAAAGTTAGGATAATGATCTTTTTAGTTTTTAGTATGCGGATATCAGAAACCACATGTGAAGGTTAGTATGCAGTAAAATTTGGAAAAAAATACATGCAATCAGCCGAATTCGTTTTCAATTATGAATATTAAAAAAAAAACAAATCGCATGGTCTCTCTACAGAACAAAATTATATATTTTAGGGTCTAAAAACGCGATCACCACCTTAATACCACAGGTACATACTAATAAATATATGAATAAATACAAATTTTGAACATTTCGAGTTAGGGTAAACTACCAAATGATTGACACTTTAAGGAGGATTTTCACTTTATTTTAGTTTATCTCCCATTCAATAAAAAGTAAAATCAATTTGTGAATTTGTATGGGGAGCTTGTTTTGTGTACTTTCTAAATCAATAAGCCTTTTAATTAAATTTTAAAGTTTTAAGTAGCTAAATTTATTTAAACTGCCAAATTGTACGTTTCCCAATGATTGGCAGTTCAGTATCCTATTGCTGGCATTCGATCACCTTATTATTGGCACCCACTAAACTAAAATTACCGACCCTCTAAGTTTAAAATAGGTAGGTATAGGTACCATTTTTTGTTTAGGATTTAAAAAAATATGAGATAGCTATAGTATGGGGCTCCAAAATACATATGGGCTAAAATATTTTAGTTTTGGTTTTTTTGTACTTTTGGTTAGATTTTAAAGCAGCAAATTCTTAAATTTTAAAAAATGGCCTTGTAGGCCAAAGGCACCCACATAAATGTTATTAACCTTTTAATAAGTATACAAAAAAAAAACAAATACATACGCATTTTTATATTTATATGTGGTAGAAAAACATAGAATACAACAGAATATAACAAAGTGTTTTTCAAAAGAACATTGTGGTGTGTATCATATTGTCTGAGACAGGTAAGAGGTAGGTACAGGTATTTTAACTTGGTTTTTGAGTTATAGGAACACTAGAGACTACAAACTAAAAAACAAACGAAACTTCAGATGTGTTTTTGTGCTACTAGTTTTGCAAGGGAACATTATGTGTTCCCTATTTTTTTAAATATTAAATTTAAACTATCTAGGTAGGTATATTGAAAAATAATCGGAACTGAAGTGTTGACCTAGGAACCCCAAGTTTTTTAGATGCTGCTTTTTTTGACAATTCGCAGCTTTGTATTGCTTCTAAAGCTTTCTGGACATCTTCTTCGTTATAAGCATTATGATAGCTTTTATTTCTCCTACACTGAAAAAACATTGTGGGACATTTCACTACAATTGTGTACGTTTTTCCAACAATTTGTTCTCAAAAACGTCCAAGACCAATTTGTAGCAAAATTTGCTACAATTGTATGAAAATGTATAAAAACTGTTGTTACTAATAATACAATTAGAGTAAATTGCTCTACAAAGACTTTGCAACAATTTTGTGTAAAAAAAAGTCCAAACGATTTTTTCAGTGTAACTTTCTGCATCTAAAATAAAAAAAAGGTTGCAAATTTTAAAAAACACAAAATTAGTTCCTTTAAAATTTAAGTAAAATAGGGTGACAATAAACCGATTAATATATTTCAGCAAATTCCTATTATTGGCACTCCATGCCAATCGTAGGAAAATCTTTAAAAATTCATTCCTAAAATTGGCACTACTAAAATTTTAGTCATATATCAAATTAAAAACTTTTTAAACAAATTTATTACTAAAATGTTAACTGGCGGATACAACTAATGAACATATTATTTATATACGAAGGTAGTTTCTCTAAAAATCGCCCTTTTATTATAAAAGAAATGTGGTCATATGCTGTATTTTTTGTTTGCCGTTTTAGGTATATTAGGTGTTAAATAATGTGTTTTTGTTACTTATTAGGTTCTTTTTTTAATTCCCTGCAGGCATTCTGCCGCAAAAAATTGAAATATTATTACAAAATGGCTAAAAGGCACATAAATAATGAAAATAAGCAAGTGCCAATAATTGGACTCACAAATCTCCCGCCTGTTCCTAATATTGACATCAGGTGCCAACATTGGGAATACCAGTACAATACGTATTTCTAACGTTGGCACTGGCAAAATTGAAGCAATATTAGCTAGATAAACGATGACAACAAATATTTTGCTAAGCTATAACCCTATGGGACCAGGTACTTACCTCAAAATCCAAAATAAAACCTTTTTACCCAAAAAAACAGCACCTACAAGTTGCTTATTTCTTAAAAAATTGGCTGCACATATACTGTTTTCAGGAGCTTGCGACACTTACCCGCTGATATTTCGGTTATAACACTTATAACTGAAGTTTTATTTCCCGCGTAGGAATTAAATGAAAGGGTAGTGTTTACAGATTTAAAGGAAAAGTCTTATATATAACGACAGGGACAATTATTCGCCAAAGAGGCAAAATTAGCAACAAGGTGCCAATCACTAGCACAGTGCCAACATTTGGGTGGTTTACCCTACATGCGCGGCTAAATTTTAACGTTTTTCGTCTGCTAAAACAAAGGTTGTAGCAAGGACGAGTATTCATCAACTCTAGTTTATAAGAGAACATACAACTAGAATTGAGAAAATCAAGGGAAATGCCTGAACGATATTCGTAAGTAACTGAAAATATCCAAGATTCGAATTTTACTAGCTTTTAGCAAGGCTTAAAAATAAGCTAACATATGGCCGTGAATAGACCGTATTAAGTATAAAACAGAAAAATCACATTCATATGACGGCTTAAACTTAAGCCTCGCTGCGACAGTTCGTGCAAACCGCCATTTGTGGTGTATTCATAGAGAAAAATATATTTTGTCTATGGGTGTATTAAGAATCCTATAACCTCAAAATTACCGCCACTTGCTAATTTTTAACACATTGTTAAGAAATGGGCCCTTATATAAGATAAGGCTTGGATTAGCTCATCATTTGGTAATTATTCGGATTAATGCAAACAGCGAATTTTTTCATGAAATTTTGCACAGACCCTAATTTTGGGTCGTAGAACACGAATCCGAAGTCAGTTTTTGGCGGTCTCGAATGGTTTTTCCAAAAAAAATTTTTTTTAACTTTTAGGTTACCTTTTTTTATAGATTCCTTTAAGTTTCGACACTTTCACTTAAACATATCTGTAAACTGATAATTTTTATTTTTTTTTCGTCACACAAAACACCATATTTAGACAAAAATAGCTAAGAAAATTGCATTTTACTGTTGAAAATTCCATTTTTCTCGCTACCAGCCGCCATTATTTTCCCAGCTGTCAACTGTCCGGCGTTGCCAGATTTACTTACTTTTCGTGAAAAAGTTGTAAATTAGGAATAATAAAAAAGCTAACCATAACAAACTAAAGTTACTATTCTGTCCAACTTAGTCAACATTTTTTAATTTTAACCTACATCAGACCTAACCAAAATCCTATTGATCAGTAATCCAACACCTGCATGCTGATGCATGCAACCATATCAGAACAAAAAGGTGTATACCCAACCCAAGCAAAAAGGTGGTCAGGTTTGCTCAGTTTTCATTGATATATATAAATATATATATATATATATATATATATATATATATATATATATATATATATATATATATATATATATATATATATATATATATATATATATACAGTGACCGGCAAAAAGTTCGCAACATATGGGAAAAATTTTTATTAGGAGAGTATCGGAAAAACTTTCCCAGGGGATCGGTTCTGCATGTCCGATAACCTAAAAATCGATTTTGACATACGTCACGTGACCACTGGTATAGCGTCAAATTAAAAAAAAAATTGTTAATTTACAAAAAGTGAGGTTAGTTGACGAGATATCAAAAAAAGTTATTTGAAAAAATTGCTTAGAATTAAATTCTAGGTCCTTGTGCAAAATTTTAAGATTTTATTTAAAAAAATTGGAAAACTCAATTTTTTTTAAATATTTTTTTATCGATTTACAAATTTCCAGTTTTTTTCGTTTAGATAGCTTGGCTAATGTAAAGCCCATGTATCTGGATGAAAATAAACGAATGTAGTAGTTTCTTCTACAATTGACAGGACAAAATTAAAAAAAACAGGGTTTCGCCGGACGCTAGCTGTTGCAATGATTTGTATCTAGCAGCAGTGTCAAAATTTTAGAGACATTTCAATGAGATTACATTGAGAAAACCTTAAATATATCTGAAGTTCGACTTTTTGTAAAGTTAAGGGGATTAAAATAGATAATAAACAAAAAATTACCTGTTTATTTAATCGAAATTTTATAAACGAAAACCAATGTAAGAAAAACTTAAAAGTAGTCAAATTCTGTACTAACAACACAAAAAATCATTGTTTTTCCTTGGGTGCACAAAATTTAAAACTCAGTATGACCACCATTTCTCTCCATACATACTGTTGTTCTCGAGCGCAACTCTCGATTAACATTTCGGAGCATTTTACGATTTATTTGCAATACACAATTTATAATGACATTCTCTAAATTTTGTATATTCCTAAAGGGTCGATGTTTGTACACAGGGTTCTTTAGGTATCCCCACATAAAAAAATCTAACGGAGTCAGATCTACAATTCTACAATTGACAGGACAAAATCGAAAAAATAGGTGTTCGCCGGACGCTCGCTGTTGCAATGGTTTGAATCTAATGAAATGACTGTATCAAGATTTTATTAAGATTTTTCGCACATAAATTTAACAACCAGGTCTATTTAGTTGTACTTAAAACTACCAAAGCAGGCTCTGAAATTAAAACAACCAAATAATCTAGTAGGTTAAAAACAACAGAAAAATGTCAAACAAATTATAATTTGTTTGATTTCAACCTATGTCATTGGTTTATGTCTCGCATCTTACTAAGTTTGATATTTTACATAAGTTTATTAATATTTTATTCCTTAAAATGGCACCCACACTACTTCTTCAGGAAAAGATAGAAATTATTTTAGTTTCTGGAGATAATTACAAAAGCCATAGAGAAACAGCAGCAATTTTTAATGAGAGGCACCCCGATAAATCCCTCCATTATTCCACAGTATCTCTAGTCAATAAATTTAAAGAAACGGGATCGGTAGAAAATCAGTATAAAGTTTCCCATGAAAAACCGGTAACAGGTGACGAAGGTTCTCTGGATGTGTGTTTGTCGATCACAGAAACACCCCAATTAGCAGTTAGTCAAATATCGGAGATCACTAACATTCACGAAAGATCTGTGCGGAGGATATTAAAAAGAAACAAATTTCATCCGTACAAACCTAAATTTGTACAAGTATTAAAAGATAGGGATTATGACGCCCGCTTCGATTTTAGTGCCTGGTTCCAGGGTATGATTGAGGAAGATTTTAATTTCCCAAAGAACGTTCTTTTCTCGGATGAAGCTACATTTACCTCTAACGGAACCGTCAGTTCACAAAACTGTAGATGGTGGGCCACCGAAAACCCAGACTTTGTAATTCAGAGTAAAGACCAATATAGTTTTAAGGTTAATGTGTGGTGCGGAATTTTCAACCTCAGAATAGTGGGACCTTTTTTCTTTAGAGACAATTTAAATTCAGAACGATATTTAGAATTTCTACAAACTGAGATATCTGACTTTTTAGACAATTTGTCATTAGCCGAAAGAAGAAATTTATACTTTCAACAAGACGGAGCTAGCATTCATTCCACAAATGAGGTGAAGAGATGGCTGGATCAAGAATTTGGAAACCAGTGGATAGGACGGTTTTCTGAAAATCCGTGGCCTGCGAGATCACCAGATCTGACTCCGTTAGACTTCTTTATGTGGGGATACCTAAAGAACTCTGTGTACAAACATCGACCCTTTAGGAATATACAAAATTTAGAGAATGTCATTAGAAATTGTGTATTGCAAATAAATCGTAAAATGCTCCGAAATGTTAATCGAGAGTTGCGCTCGAGAACAATAGTATGTATGGAGAGAAATGGTGGTCATACTGAGTTTTAAATTTTGTGCACCCAAGGAAAAACAATGATTTTTTATGTTGTTAGTACAGAATTTGACTACTTTTAAGTTTTTCTTACATTGGTTTTCGTTTATGAAATTTCGATTAAATAAACAGGTAATTTTTTGTTTATTATCTATTTTACTCCCCTTAACTTTACAAAAAGTCGAACTTCAGATATATTTAAGACGATTAAGGTTTTCTCAATGTAATCTCATTGAAATGTCTGTAAAATTTTGACACTGCTGCTAGATACAAATCATTGCAACAGCTAGCGTCCGGCGAAACCCTGTTTTTTTTAATTTTGTCCTGTCAATTGTAGAAAAAACTACTACATTCGTTTATTTTCATCCAGATACATGGGCTTTACATTAGCCAAGCTATCTAAACGAAAAAAACTGGAAATTTGTAAATCGATAAAAAAATATTTAAAAAAAATTGAGTTTTCCAATTTTTTTAAATAAAATCTTAAAATTTTGCACAAGGACCTAGAATTTAATTCTAAGCAATTTTTTCAAATAACTTTTTTTGATATCTCGTCAACTAACCTCACTTTTTGTAAATTAACAATTTTTTTTTTAATTTGACGCTATACCAGTGGTCACGTGAAGTATGTCAAAATCGATTTTTAGGTTATCGGACATGCAGAACCGATCCCCCGGAAAAGTTTTTCCAATACTCACCTAATAAAAATTTTTCCCATATGTTGCGAACTTTTTGCCGGTCACTGTATATATATATATATATATATATATATATATATATATATATATATATATATATATATATATATATATATATATATATATATATATATATACATATATATATATATATATATATATATATATATATATATATATATATATATATATATATATATATATATATATATATATATATATATATATATATATATATATACATATATATATATATATATATATATATATATATATATATATATATATATATATATATATATATATATATATATATATATATATATATATATATCTACAGTCAACTTCGGATATAACGAACCACCAAGGGGATCTTTAAACAGTTCGTTATAGCAGGGCGTTCGTTATATCCGAAATGCAGAGAATAAAACAAATATGTGCTATGTACTGTATGGTACTTTTTATGAGTCGTTTATTATAATCAATACATAATAGTATTTTTAAATTATGTACTTATTAAACATACATATTTGTATAATGTATACAAAATCAGTAATTTTAAATTTTTTCTTTTTTCTAGTACATGTTTTTCAATTTTAATTTGTAAGTAATCACCAGACTCAATCAACACTCTTGTTGTCAAAATTATTATTATTAAAATTTACGAATATTAATAGTCTTTGACTTTTGTAACTGATAGTCCCTACAGATTTAGGCATTTACAACCCCATTTTGCAGTTTTGTATTCCCTCGCCTATTGCCGAAATTAAACTACAAATTGAAATGGCGCCTCACAGGTCGCTACTCGACCCGTTATCCGAGAATACCAACCATAGAGAAGCGACAAAACGTGTCGGTGCCTTTGATATTTAGGGAACCAGTTTTGCTGACCTTGGGCAGACACGTATCCACAATATTGAACGGAGAAAGATATTTCGTCACACTAATGATGCGGTATAGACAGAAGTCCACATTATCATCGCACATGCCCTGTGAAATCTTGTATTGTCTTTGTCGCTTCTCTATGGTTGCAATTCTCGGCCGTTACTTTACGAATATGGAAGTGATACGTACGTGAAATTTCGACAGTTCGTTATAACCGAACTTCCACAAGCAAAATCTAATCAAAATAGGGTTTGCTATAGCCGATAGTTCGTTATAGCCGGGTTCGTTATAAACGAACAAAAAATACATACATTCTTATGGCGTTTTGGCCGGACCATAATTTTTGTTCGTAATAACCGGTGGTTCGTTATATGCGGGGGTCGTTATATCCGAAGTTGACTGTATATATATACATATATATATATATATATATATATATATATATATATATATATATATATATATATATATATATATATATATATATATATATATACCGGGTGCCCACGAGTTTACTGGCCAGCTCGTTATTTTGTTAAGAAATAATATTTCGATTTGAAATTTTGGGAACTCGTATGGTTGCTTTCGGTGCAGATTTTGAGTGCTCGAACATCTGACTTTCGTTTCCGGTTCAACCGGAAATACAGTCAACTTTGTTATTTTAAACGAAACCCTCTGTATATTTTTTAAAATTTGGATTCTACGTAAAATTCTAATTATAAAACATGCATCATACCCCATACCTATCTTTAACAGTTTGCAAGAAATTGGCGTTTGAAAATGTCGAAAGAGCCGCAATCTATACTGTTTTAACATAAAACAAATGAATATTCGAAAAGTTTAATATATTATTCCTACTTCTTTTTAGGGGCCTTGTATGCTTGTGTCATGATAATCTCACTTCCGGTGCAACCGGAAGTGCTACAAAATATGACATTCAGGCACAAATTACTTCAATAATTTCAATTGAACGACCTACTTTAAACTCTAAATTCTAATTTATCTAACTTTTCTCTATAATTTTTGTATACACCATCCCAGGTCTAAAGGTGATAGTTCTTGAGATATGGACAGCTAAAATTTAGATGCATTCCAAATTTCAATCTTTCTAATTTTATCTAGGCGGCTATGGAGATCATTTGTCGCTTGAACTGCTTCATGATCATAACCATGTCAATTTCCAATTATTTAATCAAGATGGCTATGAATACAAGACACTTGTCATATTTTCTGTTAATAATATCACCCCCAAAACAAAGGAACAACGTGCTCAGGGAATTTCAAAGAGTTCGTCTGACAGAAAACGGTCAACAATTCGAACACTTAATTTATGGCTAATTTCTTATTTTTTAAAATGAATGCCTGATAAAATTATTACTTCAAGAATTACTCTGACATTTGATATTATTAATTATGTGTATCCTTTCTACATTTTCTTAATGCAAATGATCTCCACAGCCGCCTAGATAAAATTAGAAAGATTAAAATTTGGAATGCATCTAAATTTTTAGCTGTCCATATCTCAAGAACTATCAACTTTAGACCTGGGATAGTGTATACAAAAATTATACAGAAAAGTCAGATAAATTAGAATTTAGAGTTTAAAGTAGGTCGTTCAATTGAAATTATTGAAGTAATTGGTGCCTGAATGTCATATTTTGTAGCACTTCCGGTTGAACCGGAAGTGAGATTGTCATGACACAAACATACAAGGCCTCTAAAAAGAAGTAAAAATAATATATTAAACTTTTCGCATATTCATTTGTTTTATGTTAAAACAGTATAGTTTGCGGCTCTTTCGACATTTTCAAACGCAATTTTCTTGAAAACTGTTAAAGATAGGTATAGGGTGTGATGCATGATTTATAATTAGAATTTTACGTAGAATCCAAATTTAAAAAAATATACAGGGTGTTTCGTTTAAAATAACAAAGTTGACTGTATTTCCGGTCGAACCGGAAACGATAATCAGATGTTCGAGCACTCAAAATCTGCATCTAAAGCAACCATACGAGTTCCCAAAATTTCAAATCGAAATATTGTTTCTTAACAAAATAACGAGCTGGCCAGTAAACTCGTGGGCACCCGGTATATATATATATATATATATATATATATATATATATATATATATATATATATATATATATATATATATATATATATATATATATATATATCAAAACTGAGCAAACCTGACCAGCTTTTTGCTCAGGTTTGCTTGGGTTAAAATTTTTAAAATTTGTGGGAAAAACGATTTGTAAATTTGGTCTTTCCATCAGAAATTTCGAGAATGTGTACCTCGGGCTGCGTGTTTATTTTCTTTCAGTTTTTTGATATTTTCTCTGTTTTTTTAATGTGTTTTTACATAAATTTGCCTAAATATGGTCCAGAAAAATAGTGTGTAATGACTTGTATAGATGTGTTTAAGTAAAAGTGCCGAAATTTAAAGAATTTCATTGAAAAACCTAACCTAAAAGTTAATTTTTTTTTTGGAAAAACCATACGAGACCGCCAAAAACTGACTTCGGATTCGTGTTCTACGACCCAAAATTAGGGTCTGTGCAAAATTTCATGAAAAAATTCGCTGTTTGCATTAATCCGAATAATTACCCATCATTTCGACCCAGAACTTTTGTGAATACCCACAATTACTTACCTCCAAGGACAGGTGTTGCCCCCATATGACGGCCGGTAACCAATCCAAGTTGGTTCGTTTGAAGTTCTAGAACCTTGGTATAGTCAGGCACCAAAAGGTAATAATTTCTTTTGCCTGTCTACCCTGGAGACCATTGGATTTCTCCTGTGGGCTATTTTTTCTTTTCTTTGACCCACGGTCTGAGGTAAAAGGTGACCTCTACTAGTGCTGCAAAAGGTCCATAGAATGGCGACTTTGCAGCTTCTTTCATAAGTTGGTCAGCAACTTTAGTGCCTTCCACTCCTTCATGTCCTGACACTTAAATTAATGTTAGGTACAATGGTATTTTTTGCAATTAGGTTAAAAGCTGGTCGGTGCCCTAGACCAGCTTAGCCTGGAAGGCACACACGAGGCCTATCAGATAGAATATATATTTTGTTCCTTTAAGGCATTTATATTGACAAATTCTATAGCACACAAATCTATAGCTTGTATGCATGTACCTATTTCTGATCGAAAAACAAATTTTGTAAGTCTACACCCGGGTAATAAAGGCCCTGGCTTAGCAAATGTAGGTAATTTCGACGTTATAGGACTCCCCTAAGGTGACGATTTTTGCACCAAGTAAAGACGACATGCGATGTGCTTCTTTTTGGTGCAGCCTAGGTTTGTTTGTAGTGCAGCAGTGGTTTCAAATCAACAAGGGCAAAAAAAATCAACCAGCAAAAACATTTACCTTGAGAATAAAATGTAGTGATTGGTTTGAAACAAGTGCAGAAACAGAATCTATTAGACATGTTGTATTTCCTGCTATTTTAGTAACTCCTGCTGTAGATAGGTAATGGACACATACAGAAATAAGATGCGTTTATTATATAATGTAAAGAAGTATATGAACATATTATAGTTGTGTCCTGCTTATAGAAAGGCTAGTAATAAGGTGCTTCCGTCTGCCTGTGTGTAAATAGGTGCGTCACAACCAAGCCTGTAGATGTAGCCTTTTTATGATAAGTTTAAAATAATAAACTGACAAAATTTTTGCCTGCGGCATAATTTTTCTGCTTATGTATTGTCAATGGCAAATATATTTGTAACAAAAAATGTCTGATGTGTACTTTCTTATTAAAAAATAGCAGGAAGTCATGTACACACTGCAATTGCAGGGAACGTACAAAATGTGGCATGCATCTTTAGTGAGAAAACCTGGGCTAAAGGATTCTGCTCTTGGAGGATTTTTCAACTTTATCGCAACTGGTATACAGGGTGTCTAAAATAGGTGATACCACTATTGCTATCTCCGAAACGGTAAAAGAACGAGGTCGGTTAAATTAGAGAAAATGTGCCATTTTTAGTCTCCACCATGTTTATAATATAGAGAGATGCTGGCCATTTGGTCTTAACCAGTGCCATTAACATACACACACACACACACACACATTAGTCTCTACTTATATTCCGTTTACGAAGTTGAAAATTCTCTGTAGTTTCTTATCTACAGGGGTTTTTAAAAATAGTCAAAAATTTAATTCTTAAATATTTCGAAAACTATTATAGTTACAAAAAAATTGTTTTAACAAAAATCACACGATTTTTTACCTTCTCTAAAGTAACGTTATTGTTTTGTTTATTCCATTTATTTTTATTGAGTTCTTGATATTAACTTGTTTTTTTCAAATAGGGACCTGGACTTTTTGCTGCATTTTTTGAAAGAATACGTCATACCCTTTACATCTTTGTATCACTTGATTATGTTTTTCGACGTTTGGCGAAGAATAGCACCATCATCAGGATATTCTACCAGTACGGACTTGGCATTTTTCAAGTTAATGCACTATTTCAAAACCAGAAAAACCACAAATCATAGCGATATGTTGCGAATTGTGCCTTAACATGGAAGATCCCAGGCAGGGACGGGCGTCGACGCGTCGACTTTAATCGTCGACGTTGACGCGTCAACAATGCGTCAACAATGAAATTAACGTCGACAATGTCAAGAATACGAAACATGTGAGGTTAAGTTACTTAAAATTTCAGCATCTTCAGCAACATTTGAAAGATTGTTCTCCAATTGGGGATACATTCACAAAAATTAATCAAAAACAGAGTGTCTTTCTCGCATTCTAAAATGTTGATAAATGTTTATTTCACACTTAAATTCGAAACAGTAAGAAACACGCTAAATTGTGATCATTATGAAAGCGACTTCGACGGCGACCTTAATTAATATTATTTTCTTAATTTTAGTATTATTATTGTAAGAATGTAAGTTTTTATTAAAACGTGTTCTAAATAATGTATTTTTGGTATATTTTAACATTATTTTAATGGGCCTTATACATTTTAAAGTGATTGTCAACGTTGTCGACAATTTAATTGTTTACATGACATTGTCGACATCGCCCTTCACTGATCCCAGGTCCGTATTGAGAGAAAATCATATTCAACATATTCAAGTTATACACAGTTGTCAATGGTATGAAGTATTCTTTCAAAAAATGCAGCAAAAAAACAAGTTAGTATCAGTAACTCAATAAAAACAAATGGTTTAAACAAAACAATAACATTTATTTTAGAGAAGGTCAAAAATCGTGTGATTTTTGTTAAAACAATTATTTTTTTCTAACTATAATAGTTTTCGAGATATTTAAGAATTAAATTTTTGACTATTTTTAAAAATCCCCTGTAGATAAGAAACTATAGAGAATTTGGCAACTCCGTAAGCGGAATATGAATAGGGACTAAAAATGACCTCGTATCTTTTATTGTTTCGGAGATAGCAATAGTGGTATCACCTATTTTAGACACCCTGTATATGTAGTTTTGGGCTGGACTGGATTGGAAAGTAGGGAAAGGTAGTGTAGGTTTGTACATACTTTGTACCGCAGCCGATAAGGCTTATTCTGACCCCTGTTGCGCTGGACCTAGTCAAAGAGGCTTGTCTACTAGGTTGAGCAATTCTTGATCTATAGAAGGCCCACCCAGGGCATTGAGTTCCCTTAGGTACTTAGGTGGTTTGTTAATCTTCAATGAGCTAGTGGGGCGCATTATGAGAGGCTGTCTCTTCCTCTTCATTACATAACCTGTACAGGGATTCATTTTAATACAAGCCCATTAGACGTTTTTGTTTGGCTTTGATCCTGTTTCTACTTGGCAGTTAAACATATTAAACTTTACTTTAATGTTAAACTGTCAACGAGAACCAGGACCGAAGCGAAACAAGTATTCTGTGCAGATGTTTCCTTAAGATAAAGCGCAATAAACCTTATAGGATATTATCGCGAGATCCCGTTGATCCACCAGATATCACATGACCTAAAGTGCACGGGATATCAGCATTAGTTCAGCATGATCCTGCTTTGTCTTTGCCTTTGAATGCGGCCTCAGTAAGTTAGTTTTACTCGATTGACATTTATTGGCTCAGACTGATTTGAAACCTCTGAAACAAACCTATGGCCATTAGTCAAAAGAGACTAAAGTTTACTGAATCACATGTA
The DNA here is from genome assembly GCA_963971165.1 of Philopedon plagiatum. Lineage (NCBI taxonomy): Eukaryota > Metazoa > Arthropoda > Insecta > Coleoptera > Curculionidae > Philopedon > Philopedon plagiatum. Next base: position 68,632,112 of record OZ020195.1, on the reverse strand, counting down.
TAATTATTAATATAATTAGTAAATTCTGCTAGTACAATAATTATGTTACATTACTATACCTACTCTTATATAATATGAAGTTTACTTCTGGACTGTATTTCTTTGAGGATCAGCAGCACAAAATATCCCACTTATTTGTGATCAGCAGGAGCTCCTTTACTGACGACGTCAAGCTGATTTTTCCACTGTTTAACTGGATAGTGTAGATCATCTTCCTCTTGGACAAATGTCTTCTCCACTAATTCTTAGGTATTCCCAATTTGTTCTTATTCTTCTTGCTTATACATATTTCACTGGCCTTCACAACCTTAACTAAAAAGTTAAGTTAGCAAGCTCCCAACTCCCCTACACCTGCTCCAAAATGCAATGTGTTTATAAATACAGTTGAATGTCTCGTGAATATGCAAAAAAAATATTTTACAACAAAGAAGAAAACGGCACATTTAGGCATTATTAAAGGGGAACAACTGTAAATATATACACATTGAATTATTCCACACCTTTATCGCACACACTGACACTTGAAATATCTATGCACAAAGCACTTCACTACTTATAATCACTGTAAAACACAATATATTTATTACAACCATTACTCACATAGCCACTTGCCTACTAGTTTCGTAATTTCATCACTTTACTGTAACTGTGTATAATCACTGTGGCGTCGCAGTGGGACTGTGCACCGACACTATCGGTTGACAAAATATACAAGTCGCAGCAATGTTCGTTCCTATCTTCGCCGGTAACGTATTATATTAAAGATTCCTGCGCCGGAACTGTTTTTCAGGCCATAAGGCCATTTGGTCAATGACCCACCTAAATTTATTTTCAATGATCCACCTAATAATTTATTTTTTAAAACAAACTTTTCTTGCAAAAAGGTGCAAGTTCCATGCGAAAATTCCCCAAGAAAGAATCAAGCCAAGCCATCGTCGAAAGACATAAATTCATTAAAACTTAAAAAGCAGACATACGCGCTTCAGGAAGTTAAAGAGACAAAATTTGTCGCGATGGCCCACCAATAATATCTCGCCACTCCCACTATGGAAATACACTCGAACCGCCCCGTGAAATATACTCTTTCAAAACATTTGGGTTGGACAAAGAAAGACTAATTAGGTACCTAATATGCGCATTGTATTAATGTATTATTAATTAGCGGCTAAATATAGAAATACGATCTCAGCTACGTCAATGTTAGTCATCAAATATAATAGCATCGGCATGGGTTTTCTCACATTAGCAACGTGATCCCGAGGTAGAGTCTCAGCTAGTGAACCAAGAGGTCGTTGGTTCGAGGCTGTGCTCGGGTAACTGTTTTTAAATTTTTGTTATTTAAAAAATTAGATCGGCTCTAAAAGGTGTATTGGCAACAAGTTTAGCACTTGTTCCTCGATCAAATATTTTAAAAATTATTGGTAATCTCATATCTTCCACAGCTGGCAGCCTGCGCGTGCGTAGACAAATATAGTATTACTATGTCTACCCGCCAGTATTGTATTTATTAAACAAAACGAAGTTTCAGATAGCTTTTTAATTTTATTTTACGAATAATCATACTTTTAGTACAAGGCGCGTCCTCTATTGAGGAGGCGCAGACGTATCAAAACGGGAAGCCGCTAACAATCTTAGACTAAAACACATAGAAAAGTAATACTAAAAATCATATAAACATCTAGAGTAGCAATGTTTAATATACTACAGTGCCTATTTTATGATTTTAGCGGTTTATTTGTAGGTAAATACTTTCTTGGCAAAACTAGGAACATTATTAAAAAACCTGTATGTGTAAAAAAGTGTATTTTGCTTGTTGCGTTGATATCACTAGTTGCCCACAAAATTTTGACCCACCTGTAAAAAAACTCAAAATTAAGTTCCTAATGGTTTTAACGTTTCAAATAGTGCGTTTTAAATATGAAACGCCTGATATTCACGTGTATCGCATCTAAAGAACCTACCCCTAGTTCGTAAGTCTTTTTAAAATCCCATTATGTGTTTGGAAGCAACATTAAAATAATTCTTCAGGGTTTCGACTTATGTTTCAGTAAGTGCCTCTTAACAGCAGTTTTGTAGCGTGTTCGATACCCACATTCGTTACATTTAAAGATATCAACTTCTTCAGAGTTCTTATGTTTTATGTCATGGATCTTTAAATTGCTCTTATAACGTGTTTTAAATTCACATTTGTCGCAACTAAATAACTCAACTTCTTCGGGGGTTTTATGTGTCAAGCAGTGTCTCCTGAAATAATACACATAACGAGTTTTATATTGACATTTGTCGCATTTAAATAATTGTACTTCCGCGGGATTTTTATGTTTCAGGAAATGCGAGTATAAACACCTCTTATAAGGTGTCTGATAATCACATTTATCGCATCGCAAGAATTCAATCTCTTCCGGATTTCTATGTTTCAAGACGTGGCTCTTTAAATTAAACTTATAACGTGTTTGATATTCACATTTGTCGCATCCAAATAATTTAATTACTCGGGGGTTTCGATGCTTTAAGTTGAGTTTCTTCAAATTTATTTTCGGATCTGTTTGCTTATCATCGGAAATATGACAATTGTTCCCTTGTTCTTCTTGATTACTGTCACCAGACGGCACACTAAAACAAAGAAAAGTGTTCTGCAAAGTCCACTTTTTTACTAAAAGGACGACCTAATGGACGAAATGGAACTTATTGGGTCCTTTTATAAGACTATGCAGAAAACACGTATCCAAATAAAAATGTCTCGACTCTAAAGAGATATTTAAAATATTCCTCATAAGCGGATAATTTATATGGTAATCCACAAAGGGAATATTTAACTTATGAGCACATGAACATAGAAATCTGTTCTGTACCCCCTTTTTTTGTGAATTTTGTAAAAACGTGACCAAAGCGCACAATCATAACCAGACCTCACAACGGAACAGTACAGTATATGTTACACATGAAAAGTCGTGACACTGTCTAGATATGAAACCAAGATTTTTAATCTCATCTACTCTGGTAAGTAATCTGGTAAGTAAGTAAGTAAATCAAAATCAATATGATGGCGAGATCTAAAAAGGGACATACTACTTCACTTACTGATGTTTACACTAAGTCAATCTATAAATTTCAAGGTCGTCAGCGAACATAAGGAATTCTGAATGTAGAATAAACTTTATTATATCATTAACAAACAGTATAAAAATAAGGGGCCCCAGTGAGAACCCTGTGGCACACGAGAATGAACGGCAATATCTTTGGAGACATAATTATTTATTCAAAATCTTTGAAGTCTGTCAGTTAGAAAATTCTTTATCCTTCAGAATGTAACAGTCAAAACCCCACGCTGCCAGTTTCGTCACAAGCAATCTGTGATCCACTCTGTCGAAAGTATTCGAGAAGTAAGTATACTACTGTCAAGTCTCCTTCTTCAAGGCACTCAACAGGTAGTCCTGATAAGTCAACAAATTTGTAACAGTTGACCTAGCTTTGCAAAATCCACGTTGCATGCAATTATAACACGCTTACATTCCCATGATAAGGCGATGTTATAAGTGAGTCAAACATTTTACGAATGGCCGATTGGATGCATATGCCTCTGCAATTGGCCACATCACCCCTATCCCCAACTTAAAAACCGGAGGAATGAAAGACTTTTCAGAAGAGGCATAGAGGCATAATACAGTAAGAAAGAGAAATGAAATAGTTTGTATAAAAATATACTGCAAGGCTGAAACCTATTTTAATGATGTCATTCATTGATATTTAAATTTTACCTGTAATTTATTAACTTGGTAGCTTTTTAGACAGTGTTTTAGCAGAGACTATAAAGAATATAGACAAACACTCGAATACACCGAAAAGCCGGTTACTCTTGAGACATTTGGTGGGTTTACTGGTTTAGGGTTTAAAAGTTTGTTTGTCCACCATTATATATACATGTAGGTACAAATTTATATAATGGTAGACAACCAAACTTTTAAACCATAAACTAGTAAACCCACCAAATGACTCAAGGGAGACCCGCTTTTCGTTGCACGGCAGTGTTCGTCTATGTATTATTTAGTCTATGGTTTTAGTTTGTGTCCGTCTTATGGGCAGTGTAGTTGTTAGATTGAATTCGCAAGTTTTGTTTATTAATGAGTGTTCAAACAATGTGGTGTCCAATGGAAAAAGTTATAAATACTTAATGTTGAAACGCGATGGCGAAACAGAATTGGTTAGAATAATAAATAGTATATACTATTTAAAAAATTAGTAAATATACTATTTAAAAATTGTATTTTAAATTATATTAAATAAAAATAAATTGACCATAGAATTTTCTTGCCATGTTTTTAGTCGTGAAAATTACACTAAATTCTTAGCTACAATTGAAGCAAGTCCAATCCTGACACCTCTGGGGTATATTGTTTATTTAGGACTCTACAGAATGGTGTTTTGTCCTGTTAATTTTATTGCAGTCAATAGGTCTACAGTATATTTTGAAACAAAGTACATACATATACCAATCTTAGTACTCATTTTTAATAGTTTAAGAAAAATCAAAAAAAAACATCAGAGGACTCACCTGACTTCTCGTAACAAATCTTGTTCTATGTTGGGCTCTTCATTTTTAGTTACACATTTATCATACGCAAGTTCGGGTGTTTTTTCAGTTTTACTTATGGTTTCACTGTTTTCAGTATTTATCAACACCTCAATCGGTTTATGCAAAATATCTGTGGATCTGTAATAAGTGTACAATACTTAATGCTTTATTGATCCTAGTAAAATGATGATTTTTTTACATTCGCAAGTACATGTTATCTCTTAATTACAAAACCTATGTAAATTACTTTTAACCTTCTAACTGCTGCGGCACAACTACAATATTGGAAAAAAAATGCAAAGGTCTTTGCACGAAATGAAGTTAATTACAGTAAAATTTAAAACAACATTTATACCTAAGTTACATTAACTAGTCTTCTAATAACAAGTTAAATTGTAGTATATATACTATTGCAACAATCAAACGCATTTGCAGTAAAAATAGACAAAATTTTCTTTTTTAATTTACTACCCTGTATAAATGTTTGATCTTCCATGTAAAATCCTCGGCTCAGTATGAAATATAAGCAAGGTTAAAGCAAAATTAAACAGATTTCTTTTTGATCTTTTTGCCCTGTATCCTATATCGTATGACAAATGTACATTGTAATTAAAATGTAAAATGCATAGACTTTACATCCAAATACTTTCTTTAAACTTACATTTCCGATTTAAAGCAAAATTTAAGAAAAAACTATTTAAATTGTATATCCTGTATGGCATCAGTTTTTTAAATAATAACAACCTACCTATGCAAAACACAAAACTACTAAATAAAGTGATATTTGACTTTTGACTCAGGTAAATTCGTGCTTGAATTAGAGCGAAACCCAATAAAATTAAGTTTTTCAGTTACTCACCCCGTATCTGTAAGAGCCTTCATTAATATCAATAATAAACTGTATCCAACATACATTTTTTTTTAAAATGAGCCGTTAAAGAAGTAAAAATATAAATTAATTTTTTTAAGGTGTTCACACTGAATATAGTGACTCACAGCTTAAATGATGCGGTTGCATTTGAAACTATTTAAGTAGCAAACTAGACACTAAAATTAAATTTTACTCACTATAAATACTGGAAATTAATAAATATGATGTAGCCAAACAACATTTTTTTATTTTAACAAAAGTCTACTAAAAAACAAAAATTGTATATATATTAATGTTAAAGATGCATGATTTTGGGTTACAGCTTAAATGATGCAGATTGGCGACTCATTAAGGAAGCCAGCTGCAATCAGCCGATTTTTAACGGGGAAGGACTCACTTGACGACAAAACTGACATACATACATTAAATCCGCTCCTATGTAAATCCTTACAATTAAATTCTGGACTCCTCTCCGTTGCCGATACCGTCTTACCGCGTCTGTAACTTGCACAAACATCACTGTTCGCAGGTAGGCTGTATTATAGATCCATTTTCATTATATTATCGGAGAATAGGAAATATTTTTTAATGTTATTATTATAAGTAGTTATCTTAATAAAAATATTTACTCATTTTTGCAATTTTTTCTTTATTTACTTAAATACTTTTCCTCCCATCCTTTTATTGCAAAATATTGGTTAGACGGAGTATTGTTACTTGGGTAGGAAACAATTTTAAGTAGTATAAAATAAGAAGGTTAAAGTGGCTATGCTGACGCTGTTTTTGCTTAATAAAAACGAGATTTTTGCAAATGCTGTTTGTGAAGTAAAAACAAAGGACTTTTGCTATAAAATCATAAAGCTTACGTAAGTATTTTGTAAGGTTAGAAATTTATTTATCATGACAATTCCGATTAAACTTTCACAGTAGGCAACCAGAAATACTTGCACAAACAAAGCCGTCTGTGATAAAATGTTTGATTATTCTCTTTTATTGGCAACAACATCGTTTTTATTTGTCTTTTACTAATGCCCCTTTTGCTAACAAGGATAGAAAGAAATCGGATTCCGTTGGGATTTTATCAGGAAAAAAAATTTGCGGTGACTAATCTTTCGAAGTACTGTTTTTTCTGTCATCATCCTCACATAAAATTGGATACAATATAGGTTTTGGTGCCAGCAAAATCAACAGGCAGGTTTGCCTTTAGCGATTCATGCTTTATACTGGGAAGTAAAATCGTATAGAATATATTTGGAGGCGGCCTTACTGCAAATAAATATTTAGAAAGTTTGGAAAACATTGTGCCGGAAATAGTAGAAAATGTGCCCCTGGCGCATCTTAACTTGTATTTGCAACAGGACGGAGCTCCCTCTCACAATTGCTCACAATGCGCAAATTATAAGAGCCTATCTTGACAATAATTTTCCTGTAAGATGGCCACCTAAGTCACCCGATTTATCGATTTTGGATTTAAGAGAAGCCACTGAAAGAGTCTTTAGCGCGTTTCAGGCACGGCCTTTTATTATTTTAAATGCATTAAGGCGAATAAGAACAATTAGAAGGCGTTCGACACTGTTAACCATGAAAGGCTGTTGAGCGTTCTAGAGCAATCTGGAGTCCGTGGTTCGGTGTTGGGCGTTTTTCGGGACTATTTAACGGATAGAGTGCAGTATGTGAAGATTGGTGTTGATCTTAGTAATCCGGAAACTATTAAGATTGGTGTTCCTCAGGGAACCGTCCTTGGGCCAATCCTTTTTTTGCTCTACATTAACTCATTATTATCTCTTAATGATGACATAAAAACTGTGTCATATGCCGACGATACAGTAGTGATATTTAAAGGCAAAACATGGGAGGAGACCAGAGTGGCTGTCCAGATGGGCATGGAAAAAGTTAAAAATTGGCTAGACTTATGCTTTGTCTGACACCAACAAACCAGAATACGATGATTTCAGGGTATGAATGAGAATATCAGGGAGGCAAATGAGGTTAGGTACTTGGGTGTGGTTCTGGATAAGAATTTGAAATGGTCAGGCCATGTAGATTACCTTGTGAAAAGAGTGAGGAAGCTTATCTATAAGTTTTATCAACTACGTGATTTTCTTTCTAGAAAACTGTTGCTGTTAATATATGTCTTTAGCTGAATCTCTTTTTCGCTATGGTATCTTGGTTTGGGGAGGAATGTATAGTAACTCACTCCAGAAACTTAATGTAATTTAAAACTATATATTAAAAATTATTTATAGAAAACAAAAAAGGTATAGTACTAAATTAACTCTACACTGAGGATGTATGTAATTTACGCACCTTGTATTTTCATACCTTGTGTATCTATGCCTTTGAAAGGGTACCAACCCAGAATCAAAATAGCCCTGTGTATCGAACTCGTAGTGTATCACACGAGTTGCTGTCGACTCCCAAGTTTAACAAAAATATTTCTCATAGATTTTTTACTTATACTATCCCTAAGGCTTATAATCTATTGCCACTGGAAATCCGAAAAATAACAAAATTTAAAACCTTTAAACGTGAGTCAAAAAAATTTATTTTCAACAAATTATCACTATTTAATAAAATTTTGAATTCCTAGGTGCCTTTTTACTGGTATTTTTTAGTATGTTTTATGTTTAAGTTTTGATTATAGTTTAGTGTTTAGATACAGCACACACAAGTGTTGAATCACTTAGGTACTGTGCTACCTTTTAGTAGATTGTTATTGGAAGAATACGATTGGGAATAATTGTAATTAAAAAAAAAAAGTGTGAAAAATGCCTTAGGGATAATGGACAATAATTTGAGCAAGAGTGTTTTATATTTATAAGAAGCTTGTGACAATGAGAAGCTTATGGCAGTAAACTGAATTGTTTTATCTAAAAACATATAGGGTGTCCCATTTAAAAAAATGCAAGGTTGTTTTATTTACCGAAAACAATTGAACCTAGGAAAATCTAATGAAGCCACTAGATTCTGGACAAGACTGTCATCTTTTGTTTTCTTAAATACCCGTCATGGCCTACTAAAAAAATTAATATTTTTTTAAAATGTAAATTTTGAGCTTAATATTGAAAATAAATATAAAGTGTTATATATTTTTAAAAATCTTGTGATGAACTGAATCATAATATCTAAAAATATATAGCGAGTCCCATTTAAAAAATGCAAGTTTACTTTGTTTCTCGAAAATAATTGAACCTAGAAAAAATCTGATTAAGCCACTACATTCTACGTGAAAAAACCAATAAGTTCATTTTTAACCTTTTTAATAAGTTCTAGCGTAACCGAGATACGGGGGTGTCCCAAGATGCAAAATTTTCAAAAATACCATGTATCTTAAAAACTAAGAGGGCTAGAAAAATTCTTCCTAGAGAGAGAGAAGTAAAAAAAATTTGTCCACTCTGTCCTATGATAAATATGCACCTGATTTTGCAAACGAAAAGGTTACGTACGTACAATTCCACCGAGATTAAACACATTCATGGTAAAGAAAGAATTACAATATCTAATTTTTCACCATGTATTAAAATTTATAAATTTATTTTTTACATAAAATCGTCAGCTTGTTTTTAAGCGTTTTAGATTTATTGCAAAACTAAATATTTTCTATAGGTATGTTCACCCTCAAATCTAAATTGTAGCTGAAAGCTTTGGGTTTATACAATTTTTTTTTAACGTTTTTAGAAGAACACATTGAAAAAACACTACTTAAAAATTGCATACCCTTTAGGTACAGCAGCGCAGCTGATTCTATAAAAAAACTTATTGCTGTAAAATACAACCAATGGATAAGTAGTATTTGCCTCGAATAAATAGTGCTTCAGTTTGAACAAAAATAGACCAGACTTAATTTAAGTTGTCTACTCTGTATCGGGGGGATCAAAAGTGTCTTCATTTATATCAGCGGTAAAAACTGTAGCTACATATAAAATATAATTTTTGTTAAATGAATCGTTAAGTTAGAGCAACAAAAACTATAAATTACTTAATTCTCCTAAGGTAAGTAGGTACTCAATGCATATATCTAACTTGAAGTGTAGCGCGATTAGGGCTAGGGTGGAGCCTAATCGAGATGCAAAATTTCAATTCTTGTAGTCTTTCAGCTCTGGCGCCAACAGACAGACAAACCGACGGAAATTGTAAACAATGTTTTTTGTAACCTGAGAGCTTCAAAACGTGAAGATCTGAAAAAATCTTGAACCGAAATTAAACAATCCAACAACAGAAAAATAGTAAGTTCCACACTTGGTAGTTAAAAGGTACAAACAAATTGTTTGATCAATTCTATTTTCTTTCCCAGATGTAACAAAAAAATTACTTTAACAAGTCGTACATATTCAACAATCAATCAGTTTCACCAATAAAATTATTAATGCCTGAAAATTGTATAGCTATTCTAGAGCTGGCCAGAGCTTAAGGGCTTGCAAGTCCTTTCGGTAATTCAAAACCTTTCAGTGCATGTAAGCACTGTGCTACAAGTCCTTTTTTAAATATGTAAGTAATTGAGGCTTTCTTATTCAATTACTTTATATACATACATAAGTGCTTTGTAACTAATAATTGAAAAAAGGGCTTGCAAGCTTTCTTAAAGTGCTTCCAGCCCTTTTAAAGTGCTTGGAAGTTCTTTAAATTATCAACCATTTTTTAATTATCTAGTTCAAACTCAAAAAATTATGCAGTTATTAAGAGTGTTGCCCAGAGTAAATCACGGTACCAGTACAGCATTGACATACATGCAAGACCCAGGACAATCATTTACATAATTTTGCATGATGACAATCGCCTTCGCTATAAGTCCGTCCTTGCTTAAGTATTGGTAATTTTGAGAACACTTGTTGGACATTTTGACCAATAAACCAAAACTAAATTTAAAATGCCGGGTTTAGTTTTGTTGCATTGAAGCAATACTGTAACAACTAAGTATTCCAAGAAATTAGGAAAATAGGGTCTTATATCTGTCATGGTTAATGTTCAAAATCGGAAGTAAATACCAAAGAATGTCTGCTGTTGTAAGCTATTATTTGAAGGCGTAAGAGTTTAACTTTTCAGGGTTTAATGCCCTTTTCAAAAGTGTGTGGTGCTTAGAGGACAATTATTTTTAAAAGTAATTGGTAATTTAGTCATTTAACAAAGTAAAGTAAGTGCTTGCAAACTGTAAGCACTTCAGGTAAGCGCTTGGAGCTTAAAGCCCTTTTATTAAGTGCTTTGCCCAGCTCTGAGCTATTAATACCATGAGATAATATTTTTCCTTATTTTATTATTGTACTACTACAAAATAACCCTGATTTATTGTTAAATCTCTAGAAAACTCAGGAGAAAATGTTAGAGAAATTCTTAGTATATCTGGTAAATTAAAGTGACCATATTTGGTTAAGGCAAAAGCAGGATAAAAAGCTAAAAGAAAAGTGTCCTCAACGCAAGACAAAACAGAAAAACGAAGGGTCTTCTGGCACCACGGTGCGATTTTTTTAAAAAGAAAATGCAAAAATTTAATCACGAAAAGTTATATTTCTACCTATAAAAAAAAACTATATACCTAAGTAAGTGTAAGGTTACTCTGGATGCGGATGCGTGCGATTTTTTAATCGTCAGTGCGCGTACGATTAATGGTCGCACGCGCGCGTGGTTACATACCGGCAATTTGATGCGTGCGATATTTTAGAGTAGATTTTAAAAATGAACGAGGAACAACGCGAATGATATTTTCTAAAAAATTCCTGTTTAAAATATATTATTTTAAATAAACAACGATATATTCAGTTAATAATATACATATATTTGAAAAGAGATCAAGAAGGTGAATATGTGACCCTTTTTAAACAAATAAAAGAGCAACCACAAAAGGTTTTTCGAATATTTCAGAATGTTTTTTTTATCTTCTGACTCTGACAGCACACGAAGACCGAAGTCTAAGTACTATGTACCGTGGGTCTACTGGGGAATGGACTCACACATCCAGAGCTCGAAACTCCCCTAGGGATTTCACCAGCCCTATCAGAGGATGTGTGGGGTGGTACCACCTCGGTCGAGGAAGAATTCCTCTACCACCTTCCGAATTTAGTGAGAGACATGGCATTCCCTGGCGGTCACCCATCCAAGCAATAACCGTGCCGAGCGTAGGTTAACTTCGGTGATCGCACGCAGTGGCTCGACCACCAAAGTTAAGCGTCGCCTTCGACATTTCAACATTTACTTGGTAAAATCGGTTTCTTGGCCTGAATACATGAAATTAACTTTTCTACATCCATTTTTTAAAGACAAACTACCTAAAACCGAACCTAAACATCGTCCGACAACTGACGAAAAAACAAACCTGTTTGTTTTCATCCGACTGTCGTAAGCGCGCGTACGATCACTTCAGACTAAAACGCATCCACTGTACCCGCGTACATTTCAAATACTGTATTTGTTTTTAGTTGCGATGTCGTAAGCGCACTGACGACTAAAAAATCGCACGCATCCGCATCCAGTGTAACCTTACACTAAGGCTATATTTTTTTCATCTGAACAAAAGCGGGATACCTGTGAAATCGGGATTGTCCCGCCAAAATCGGGACGAATGGTCACTTTAGGTAAATCAACAGGATAATTAGGTATGTAGTGTAGGTACCTAATAAAAAACTTGTTTTAACTTTTCTAAATAAATAATTTTTGCAATTACCTAAGTACTTTTTCTTAAGTAGTTGGGTTTTAGTTTTTTTTTAATTTTTTTGTTTTGGTTGTCAGATTTAGTTTACCTACTATGTAAAACTTAAGAAAGTAAGTAGTACTGGGTTTCGTCAGAGACTAAATTTTGCTCCATTAAGTAATTTTGTTTTTTCGATTTTATTTGCCCTTTAAAATGTGTCATGCATTTGAGCAATTTTTATTTATTATGTATGATGTTTTTCATTTGATTCTTTGTATCTTAGAAACACATAAAAATACTAATTCTTTCTAGGTACTTAAATAAATATTTTCTCACTGGTAAAAAAATTATGGGAAATATTTCTTTTTACTTAGTAATGCAAGTACACTTATACTTACTTATCCTGAGCTATACCAGAAACCATACAGTGTGAATGATCAACGGAAACGTTTCTGAATATCTTAATATTCTTCACTTGTAAAACTTCAACTTCTAGCTTGCTACCATCATTCATATAAATATGTTTTTGACTATCAAGTAAATCATTCTCAAACTCAAAATGTTCTGCTGGTTCTACCTTTATCGTTAAACTATTGTAATTTTCCCCATCCCTGAATGCAACATTTGACTTGCTTTCATCTTTCTTTATTTGTACAAGTGTGTGTGAGGCCAGGTTGCCACGCAGTTCTGTATCTTGCACAATGGCCAGTGCCAATGAATTCTCTATTGCAGTGTTCTGCATCAAATTGACCATTTCCTTGGATATTACAGGTTCGCATTCTTCATCTTCATCATAACTATATTGCATCATATCGAAAAACGACTATTCCACAAATTAGTTAATTTACCCTTGGATAAATTTCTCTGGAGATGAATCAAAGCTTCAGACTAAATAAATAAGTAGAAAAGGGTTACTAAAGTCTTGTACTATCATGGTCGATCCTGAGTTAAATACTGATATTGCACCTTTATCATCGCCAAGTGTTAAACACAGTAAAATCCAGGATTTGTTAATTTAGTGTGGTCCAAAGGGTCAAATCCAAATGGTTTGGTTGTTTGGTTCTTTCTTTTCTTTCTTCACCTGTTATTGGCCCTCGTCCATGGGACAGGTTGGCCAGCTCTCCACCCGGTCCGGCGCTTAACCAGAGCCCTAGCTACCCTTAGGGATGGCTTACACGTTACCCAGGGCGTGTACCGTTGTCAACTTCGGTTACGGTTTTGTGTCCCGTAAGTATCGGTAATCTGAAAAGTTGGCAGATTGGAAACGCAATATCTGTCATTAATGTCACCGAAGAAACCGAGCGGTTAACCAGGTTTGACAACGGTACACAGCCCCAGTTTGGGTGGTAAATGTTAAATTCAAAGTAGGGATGCGCAAGGTATATCGATTGTAGAAAAATATCGATTTTTCTCTCGATAATCGATATTAAAATAAATTTTTTATTTGGTTGATATCGATTTATTTATTTGATAATATCGTTTAATCAAATGGGCCATTTTTGTTAAATTTCTTAATTTTTGTAGCAATTTACAAGAAATTATAATTCGGAAGTCATGAGTTCCGTTTGATTATATTAGATGGCAGCACTATAGATAGATTCGGTCCGGAGATTAGTAAGGGGAATCCCCAAATAATTTGGCTATCTTTTATTTTGTTTATTGAATTGTGGCTGAGTGGCTACTTCAGTGCCGTCAGAAAGGCTTTTTCCAACGCATGACAGGTGTTAACTGTGCAGAGAAACAGACTCAAAGGGCATCGTTTGTCACAATTATTATTTCTTCAAAATCGTAAAGCAGATATGCTTTAATTCACAATTTGTAATACTATTTATTATAAACAATGACTCAAAAATCACAAACAAATTGTATTTCAAAGAAAAACTATATTTCTTTAAATATCGATATTTTCAATCAATTCTATCAATATTATTTTTTGCGATATATCATTTGAGACTAATATCGATATTTAGAAAATTTTGCGCATCCCTAATCCAAAGGTTAAAGCAACCAAAGAAAATAAAAGAAATCAACGAAGACAAACAAATGTAGTTATTTCTGGCAACACGGAGTGACATATATCAAACTACAGCGCCACCACAAAGTCTGGAGATTAAACTAAGGGTAGCACTTGCACTGTTTTAAATTCCATATTTCTAATGCTTTTGGTTATAAACACTGCTTTGGCTGGCGGCTAGCGGTCTTTATATCCAGCCATCCATCAGGAAAATGTCCGTCGGTTGGGGAATCGTGTCTTTCGACAATCTCAATTTTTTTTCTCCGAGATGGTTGCAAGTGGAACGTTCAAATTTTCTGAGTTAATAGAGGGATAGTGCGTCTAGCTTCGGTAAAAAATTCAGCTATACAGGGTGTTCCCTTTCGGAGTTATTAAACGTCAAAGTCGAAATTTCCGCGAATTCGTATGGGATCGATTACAGGTCGCAAAACTTATTTAAATCGATTTATATTTTCGGAGGTTGTAGAGGACCGGGAGCTTCAGAACCCTATTGAAACTGGCGGTATTCGGAAAATGGCAAGTAATTCTTTTGAATTTTTTTGTCGAAAAATGCCGTTTGCAGACCCCTTTTTTTCGCTAAATAACTCGAAGCCGGAACGTCGGACAGAAAAACGGATTTGAACATAAAACTAAATAATCTCAGATACTTCCTTTTTGCAATACATTTAGCTATACCTAAAACGACTGGAAATTGCAAAAATTTGGGAAAAACCGGAAATTACGTTTTCATGCAAATTTTTGACGGATTTTAATTTTTTTCAGGGTCAAAATGGATCCAAATCGAAATCCCATGTGCCCTATCGGAAAGAGCTCGCCGAAATACGTAATTAGCATATTTTGTAGTTCCTTTATTCTTAATAGGAAAGGAGCAATCGACGATTAAATTTCGATTTTTAAGCTTTTTTTTCATGACATCTCTACATTCAAATCACTCTGTATCTTTTCCTATCTAATTTCTTTCAACTTTTTCAACGCTATCCCTTGGGGATATAATCAGGCATTTAAAATAAATCCCGAGTGGGTGATCCAGGACCGGATTTAGGGAGTAAAAACTCATTTTTTCTGTTTTTTTTTTCATCAAAATTCATCTTTAAACGGCATTATTATATAATATTTTTCTTATTTAACATATCTTTTTTTGTTTATTTTCATCCCCATCATCTCAGAATTCCATATTTTTTCGTGAAAGTTATAAATAAATAGGTTTTTTTCCATCGGTGCAGGAAAATTTTTAAAAAGTACATATTTTAAATGACTTTCCTTGGAAAAACAAATGAAACTGACTCTCTTTACATCGAAATTAAAATATGACCTGTCAAAATGACATGAAAATACCAGTTTTTGTTGCAATACTGGAAGGTTCCTGGACCGATTTCGGCTTGGAATTTACATGGAATCGGTTAAATGGACATTATATTTTTAATTCCGGTACATTTCATTGGACGATTTAAGCATTAAATACCAATTTTATTGATTTTGCTGAGACCCTGCAAATGAATTTCAAAATCAGTTTTATACGGATAAATATGTATTAAAATATGAAGTGTCAAAATGTCGCAAAAATGCCAGTTTTTCTTGCGAGAATTTAAGGTGTCTGGGCCGTTTTCGGCTTGAAAAATACCGGCCAACGCTTCTATAGACCTTCCAGTGTGAATTCCGGAACATGTAACTTGAAGAATACGCATTAAATACCATAATTAACGATTTTTCGATGACGCTACAAAGCATCATAATAATATAAAGATTTTATTCCATTATGTAGTATACGGGGTATATCACAATGATGTGTCCGATTTAAATTTTGCTTAGATTTTTTATTAATTGAGAACGGCTTATTCGATTGATGTGGCAATCGAAAGGCAAGAAAGTAAGCTATTTTCTTATTTCAAAATAATTTCGACATTTCGTTGGCATGACAACGAACAACTTGCTATTTTCGTTATTTATTGAGTTGGAGAGAAATTTGATATGTGGGAAGATTTCGGTCAATCATGCAAAATTATATGTGTAAATTTTGATTCTCGTGGTTTCTATAGAAACGATTAAGGATAAAGTTGACAATTTCTAACTCACGCACTGCTTATCTGATTCAAACGGGTGAGGGGGCAATCGAAAGGGAACGAAGTAAGCTACTTTTTTATGTGAGAATAATTTTGATATTTCGTTGCCGTGACGACGAACAATTTGCCATTTCCGTTATTTATTGAGTTGGGGAGTTGAAAGTTGATATCTGAGAAGAATTCGGTCAATCATTCAAAAATATTTTTATAAATTTTGATTCCGATGATTACCGTAGCAACGATTAAGTATAAAGTTGATCATTTTTAACTCGTGAACGGCTTATCCGATTGAAACGAGTACAGTGACGATCGAAATGTTAGAAAGTACACTACTTATTTATGTGAAAATAATTTTGTTGTTTCGTTGCCGTGACGACGAACAATTTACTATTTCCGTAATGTATTGAGTAGGATAGTTGAAATTTGACATCTGGGAAGAATTCGGTCAATCATTCAAAAATATATCTGTAAATATCGATTCCCATGGTTGGCATAGCAACGATTAGCGATACGGTTACGAAAGGCGGTATATTCTGCATCATCAGTCCGAAGAAGTGTGATATCTTCCTTAATACATGCTCTAGAAACACGAAATTTTCAGGGCATAACAATGATGATATTACCGACCATATAGAGCCCCCTCGGGGGACGATTAGGCGGTCTACGCATACTAGTTTTTAACTCGGGGCATGAGATTTGAATGATGATAAGGAATATGCACATATTTTTTTATTGCATAAATCGTTTGAGGAAGTCATTACAAACCCAAAAAAAAATATTTTGAAGAAAATTACTAGGATAATTTAGCTACAAAAAATGTTTACTTTTCGGTATAATTTATTTCAATTTAAAAAGCAGCCATTTGTCCTTAGTGAAAAAATGACGTCAGGAGATCAGCAAAAATCTACAAGTTAACGTAAAGCTTAACTCAAAGTCGAACAGGTTTGATTTTCTCGGAAACTGTCAGACGGAGAGAATTCGAATTTTTTGGGTTGATAGAGGAATAGTTGAACTAGCTTCGGTAAAAAATTCAGTTATACAGGATGTTTCGTTTCGGAGCTATTAAATGTTAAAGTCGAAATTTCCGCGATTTCCGTTGAAATCGGGTTGCGATCGCAAATGTGAATTACATCGATGTAAATTTTTGGAGGTCGTAGGGGACCCGGAGCTTCAGAACTCTACTGAAACGGGTGAGGATCAGAAAATAGCAAGTAATTCTTTTGAATTTTTTTAGGTCGAAAAATGCCATTTACAGCCCCCTCTTTGGTACCTAATAACTCGAAAACAAAACGTCAGATCGAAAAACGGATTCATAAGTGAAACTTTAAAATCTCAAATACTTTTTTGAAATACATTTGCCTAAACCTAAAATCACTGGAAAATGGAAATATTTGGAAAAAAAAACTGGAAATTTAGATTTTTTACCCAAATATTTCACGGCTTTGAATTTTTTGTGGGGTCAATATGGTTCAAATTAAAATCCCATATACGTCATCGGAAAAAGCTCGTCAAATTATGTCTTATCCATATTTTTTAGTTTCTTCATTCTCTATAGGAAGGGAGCAATCGCCGATTAAATTTAGATTTTTTACTTTTTTGCCCTCGACATCGGTACATTTGAATCACTCTGTATTTTTTCCTATTTATGTTTTTCCCAATTTTTCAACACTATCTTATAAAGGGATAATCACACTGTAAGATGAATACCTAATGGGCGATCCAGGAGCGTATTTAAGGGGTAAAAATCGGATTTTCTTGATTTTTTACGACAAATCCTATTTTTAACCGACATTATTCCGCACTATTTACCTCATTTAGTTATTCTTTTTGGGTTTATTTTATCCATTAATTATCTAAGAATACCTCCCACTAATTTAAATCGCTTATTTTTTCGTTAAAGTTATAAATAAATAGGTTTATTTGCATCGGGAAAATCTACAATTTGAAAATTTTTTAATTCTCTAAGGTTGCCATGAAAATAAAGAATTGCAGTTTATTTACTCGAAATTATCGAGATGATTTCGCAGAAATGCCATTTTTTTTGCAAAATTGAAAGGTTCCTGGACCGATTTCGGCTTGAAGTATAGATGAATAAGATTTTAGAAACCTTCTACTTTAAGTGCAGGGATATTTCATTGGATGAGTTGCGCATTAAATGCCATTTTTATTGAGTTTTAGACGACCTACAACACTGGAATTCGCCATCTACTCATGATGAGTCATAAGTTCAGTTTTAACGACAAAGCCAATGGGATCACGTTTTACAAGTTTCGAAATTAGCGCGAAAATTTGCAGTTTTAAATCCTTTTTTTTTTGTTAATAAAGACCAAAATAAATGGTTAACAGCAACAGCCATAAACATTTAATTTATGTAGAGAATATAAAAAAATATATTTCAGATTTATTTGGGTTATATGCATTATTCTCTATTGTTTCACCCCATGTTAACTTTTGTTCTACTAAAAATTTTGGGCCAAATCTCGGCAGGTACATATTTTAGGGTCTTCAATTCGCATTTTTAACGGTTTTTTTCCAGCCATTCCATACCAATTTCAGGAAAATCTATTATTTTTTGATGATAAATTACAGTTACAAATTAATTTAAACAACGCACGGAACTGTCAAAATCGTACAGAGGTTAAAAAAGGAGCGTTTTACCAAAAAAAGAAGTTATTTTTTACATCTTTGATAGCCTTTACTGGTAAAAACGGGTCACTGTGGTGTCTTCTAAGGATTTAAATAACCCCTCTTGCAAATTTCGTCTTTTATTTCCGAATAGAACAAAAGTTAACGTGGGATGAAAAATTTACCATGCAAATCCCATGTCCCGAGTTAAAAAAAACACTGTAGAAATATTTTAAAGATAAAACTCAAAAATTTATTTCAAACCGAATATTACAATTCCAAATAAATTATTAAATTTTGAATCCACTTTAAAATACCACGTCTAATAACAATTATTAAAAAGGAGAAATCAAACGTGACAAAGTTGATATTAATAAATTTATTTATAAAGAGAAATACATAAATAAAAATGTTAATGTTTAGAACTCGAACTGAAACACAAAAACTTAATACTCAGTCATTCTAAAAATACCAGTAAGAAACTTATAAAGATATGAAATAAAGCTATGTTATAGTCCCTGTCAACTATAATTCATATTCGTATAAAAACTGATTTTTTTGTTTGGATATGCCGACTGTCCAAGATATCGCCAGTATTTAGTCCAGGTGAATAGGTTTTCTGAGCCATTTAAATAAATAAAAAAATAAATTCTTAATTTTTACAAAAATATTGTTTAAATTTATTTCAGTGTATTTAAATTAGCTTACACCTTTTTTCAGGCCTTTTGAACTTGCAAGGAAAACTAACAATACAATAGTCGAAAAATATAATTAATTTAATATATCGCGAGCACACAAGAAAACCGGCCTAACTCAAAATTTTGTCTTTCTGTTTTTTGTGTATTTCACATCATAAAAGCTCATATTTTTATGGGAAAAAATGGCACATGTTAAATGTGAATAGTAACCGCGAGAGGTCGCAAGTGTCACGTTGGCGCCAACCGATAATTGCATTCAGCAACCTTCAAAACATTTTTTAGATTAGAATTTTACTACCCAGTTTTCTATTTAAGACTGAGGTTCCTTAAATTTCAACAGGATAGGAAGCTATGAAGCTGTGCCAAAGATTTACTTTAGTTTTTGTTCTTTGATTTAATTTCGTTTAACTGTTAATGTTTTATTTTTTGAAATATTTTTTTTTGTTTATCACTTTGACTTATGACTTAAGTCTGCAACGAAATAATCATTCTTTAGGATTTTTTGGTAAAAGATAATAAAAATCTACGTAAGATCTAGTACTTTCATTGCAATAATGATGAAATATTTTCACCCGGGAGCAGTTATAGTTTTTTTTTTAAAAAACTGACATACTCAAAAGGAATTTCAAATGATCCCTAAATTTAAATGCCGAAATTAAAATCGATACCAAAAACTATTAAAAATTTAGCAAGAAGCTTTAATTATCATACTAAAACTACTAATTTCTACAAACTTTCAACTGGCAATAAACCTACACTTTTAAATGGCTTTCCTGCAAAATTTGTTTATTTTGAGTTATGTCGGTTTTCTTGTGTGTACGCGATATGCGTACTTAAATTCTTATCTCGGCTGGCGAATTTTTGCTCGGGTATGATCATTACTTTATAGAGTTTTTTATAAATAGTAACAATATGACTTAATTATAGTTGACGAAGACTATACCATGCATCGTTTTCGGCCGGCTAGTGGTCATGGTCACGGTTGACACTGTCAACCAATTGGTTGACAAATGAAGTTTAATCTATTATTTAACTGTCAACCGTGACCATGACCACTAGCCGGCCGAAAACGGTGATGGCTGTTAGGTCGATTCTTCCTGTTTTTATAAAAAAAATCTATAATAGTCCCTGTTACAATATACCTGTTTGCCTGTAATGATCCTTCTCGAATTTCAACAAAGAAACATATAATTATGACTATTAACGCGTAATAACCTAAATCATTATAATATGTAATTTACAGGCCCGTAGCCAGGATTTCGTTTTGGGGGGAGCTGACAGGAAAAAATTAAACACTATGCGTATGCAGGCGCGGCCCGTCCATAAGGTCATTTGGTCAATGACCCACCTAAAATTTTCAGTAATCTACCTAATAATTTATTTTTTAATTTTTTAAAACCAAAAAATAATCTTTTGTTTCAAAGTTCCATGCGAAAAGTCCCCAAGAAAGAATAAAGCCAAGCCATCGTCAAACGATATACAAGCTTGCTCCGGGCTGGGTCATATTTTAAATTGATCTTATAGGTTCATATGGACGATATAAATTCATTAAAAGTAAGAGAGAAACAGACATACGCGCTTTAGGAAGTTAAAAAGAGACACAATTGGTCGACGGCCCACCCATAATATCTGGCCACTCCCACTATGGAAATACTCTCAAACCGCCCCCTAAAATATACTATTTCAAAACATTTGGTTCGGAAAAAGAAAAACTAATTAGGTACCTAATATGCGAATTGTATTTGCATCGTATTAATAATATTAATTATTATTAGTGGTTAAACATAAAATAGAAATACGATTTCTGTCAGGCCAGCGCTAGACATCAAATTTAACGGTATCGGACCGATTTTCTTACATAGCCAGCGTAGTGTAGAGGTTACGGTGTCAGCGAGCTAATCAAACGGTTGCGGGTTCAAATCTGTATTGCGGCAAGAACTTTTTTTTAATTTTTTGTTATTTAAAAAATTCGATCGGCTCTAAAAGGTGTATTGGCAAGAAGTTGTTCCTCGATAAAATATTTTTAAAATTGTTGGCAATCTCATATTTACTACAACTTAGATCCTGCACGTGCGTAGACAAATAATATCGTATTACTAAGTATATCTAGTCCTAGTCGCCAGCATTGTATTTATTAAAGAAAACGGAGTTTCGGCAGCGTTCCTAATTTTATTTTACGAATAATCATACTTTTAGCTCAGGTTGGGCAGTGGATTTTTAAACAACTTCTATTATGTGTTTGGAATTCGCATTCATAGGATCTAAAAAATCAACCTCCTCAGGGTTTTTATGTTTCAAGCAGTGTTTCCTCATACTACGTTCATAACGTGTTTGGAATTCGCATTTATCGCATCTAAAAAGCTTAACCTCTTCAGGGTTTTTATGTTTCAAGCAGTGTTTCCTCATACTACGTTCATAACGTGTTTGGAATTCGCATTTATCGCATCTAAAAAGCTTAACCTCTTCAGGGTTTTTATGTTTCAAGCAGTGGACGTTCAAATTATTTCTATAAAGTGTTTGGAATTCGCATTTATCGCATCTAAAAAAATCAACCTCTTCAGGATTATGATTCACGCAGTGTTTCCTCATACTACGTTTATAACGTGTTTGGAATTCGCATTGATCGCATCTAAAAAAATCAACCTCCTCAGGGTTTTTATGTTTCAAGTAGTGTTTCTTTAAGGCACCTCTATGACGTGTTTGATACTCGCAATTCTCGCATCTAAAAAGCTTAACCTCTTCAGGGTTTTTGTGGGTCAAGCAGTGGCTCTTTAAACTACTTCTATAAAGTGTTTGGAATTCGCATTTATGGCATCTAAAAAAATCAACCTCTTCAGGATTCTTATGTTTCAAGTAATGAGTCTTTAAATTACTTTTGGCATTTGTTTGATACTTGCATTTATCGCATCTAAAAAGCTTAACCTCTTCAGGGTTTTTATGTTTCAAGTAGTGGCTCTTTAATTTTTTTTCGTAACGTGTTCGATATTCGCATTTATCGCATCTAAAAAAATTAACCTTTTCAGGTTTTTTATGTTTCAAGTAGTGTCTCTTTAAGTCACCTCTATAACGTGTTTGATATTCGCATTTATCGCATCTAAAAAAAACAACTTCTTCGGGGTTTTTGTGTTTCAAGTGATGTCTCTTTAAACCACGCTTTTTATGTGTTTGAAATGGACATTCGTTACATTTAAATAAATCGACTTCTTCGTGATGTTTATGTTCCAAGTGAAAACTTAAATAACGTCTCCAAACTGTTCGGTAACCGCACACATGGCATGTGTAATTTCCTTTTTCTTGATTACTGGCACCAGATGGAACACTGAAATAAAGAAAAGTGTCATTTTCGTCTGTTACTGAAAAATATGCAGACAACATGGCGACCAGTGATTAGGCTGATATGAAAGTCCAAAAATAGGTCGTATAAAGGGTAAAACGGCCGCGAAAACGGGCCTAAAATGTGAAGTGTGTGGCACAGTATCAACACATTAATTCTGCGAAAAGTAAACCGGACAATCACAGTTTACATTCGTTAATAAATCGGGAAATGATCTGACCTTAATTTGACTCTTTAAAGTGTAGAGATTATGGAGTCTTAAAAGTGCAGAGATTGGCGGAAATTTGTTATTCAGGGCGGCTATATCCAAATGCTGGCAGTTACTAGCCAGGTAAATAAATGATGCCTCTAGAAGCAGAATTAGTAAGAACAAGATGGACATACAATTTATCATGATGGCAACTTTGCCAGCAGTTGGATAAAACTTGTGTCAGTTCAATTTTGTGACGGGGTTTTACCTAAATTTACTAATTACTGTTGTTAAACAATGCCTATTTAATTCCTATTGTTGGGGAAACCCAACTGTTTATTCAATCTGTACAACTCTATTTTTTAATCTCAAATAAATATTAATAATCAAGCAGGTATAAAATCCTTTTTAAATAAAATAAGCTCAAACTTGTCTCACATGTAAATTTAACTGTATAAAAATACGCAGTTATCGGCAACACACAAAGAGTATTTCAGCTAAAATAACAAAAGGAGATCTTTCCTTTCATCTTGTTCTTCTAAAGAACCGGCATGTTGTCGGCGACCGTCAAAGGTTTAGTTTCATTTGAAGATTTTTTTATCTCTTAGTTTTATTACTGACTTTCTACCGGTACAGTTTCTGGGAAATGCAAAGATGGCCAGTAACCATGGCAACAGTACAACCCCCTTCACCAATAAGACAATATCTGCCTAAATATGATGCGTCAACGTCATCGCGAAGTGATCGGCAATAGGCCGAGTCCGGTCACACCCATCTCAAGAGGGTGGTCCATTTCAGTTTAACTTAGTTCCCGGCGAGGGAACACTTCACTTCACCAACTACCACAAAGAAAGACTGTTCCGTCCCTTGAGGCAACAGAATCGCGAAGGTCTCGTAGACAAAAGGTCTAGCGGACTAAAAATCCCAAAATTTCTCTCAGGCATAGTCCTGTAAATCTTGTTAAGTGACACAAATTAGGTGTACCAGTGTGGGAAAAGTCCCAGTATTTCTCTCAGGCATAGTCCTGTAAATCCTGTTAAGTGACACAAATTAGGTGTACCAGTGTGGGAAAAGTCCCAGTATTTCTCTCAGGCATAGTCCTGTAAATCTTGTTAAGTAACACAAATTAGGTGTACCAGTGTGGGAAAAGTCCCAGTATTTCTCTTAGGCATGGTCCTGTAAAAAGTAATAACATCTCGTAACACCGGAAAGTAACGAATATGTCAAGTACTAGTGTCAGAACCAATAGTGTAGAAAATACCCATATTTACAAGTAATAAATATACAAAATTGTTTAGTGAAATTAACGTCTTTTAATAAAGCAAGTCGCGGCTGCAGGAGATCGCGCATGTGGATGACGACTGAACCAGTTACCTATAGAAAAATATTACAGTAAGTGGAGGCATGGTTTAAACTAGAGCCTTATCCTTCCATTTTGGTCCTTCGAGCCGGATTATTCATCCAACTTGGTAATTTCAAGCCAGAAAAACTGTTCATTGCAAGTGAAAATACATAAACTTCACTTAAAGAAAAAGTAGAGACTTTCAAGTAAGTACAAAAGTAAAAACATTTCATTTAAACAAGTTTGTGACATCAAATTTCACAAAAACAATAAATTAAAGAACTTTCTAATCATTCTGTCAAAGTGACAGCTTCCGTCAGAGCATCATCTGTCAAAAGTGACAACCAAATAAAAACAATAACTTCTTTTATAAAGCCATAAAGTAAATTCAGTTTACCGTCGGAAAGTGAAGTGCCGTTTTAAATTGCAATTTTCGGTTTAAAATCAGTGTTTTTCAAATTAACAAATTTAAAGCAAGTGTCTTTTCGGCCCTTTAGTAAATACTGTCTATTTACAAATATATTTCAAGTGTGTTTATTTACATTTAAATAATTTATACAGGTAAAAAAGCCTAGCAAAAAATGAACACTTTTTAAAAAAGCAGTAATCTTTTAATTTAATGTCACTTTTCTAATAAATATAAATATTTCTGACTGGTTCACTTTTTGTTGGATTGTTACTTTGTGTACACAGTGTACCAAAAAATTAAATTGTTGATTTTTTCAATATAACTGTTCAATATTTATAAAATGTTGTAGTCCAGTGTGTTTCAACATATTTATTTCATCTTTTGGATAATTTTTGTAGAACAATTTAAATTGTTTTTGCAAGGTTAATTCAAAATTTCATAATTACACTCATACAGTGTTCTGCAAAAGTATTCAAAAATTATATATTTGTTTTTTAAAGGTATTTCAATTTCATGATGTATACTTGGGCATTAGATGACAGGTAAGCTAATTTGGCGGATTGTTAATTTGACATTTATGATCTGTTTTCTGTAAAACACATAAGATTAGTGTTTTCTTTTTGATAACATTTGATTTGATTTCTCTGAGTGGTAGTGTGTACAAATAGTAAGTACTATTTGTTATTATTTCTGATTTTTATTCATAAAAACTTATAGCGTTTTACTCTGACATTTAGGTACCTACCTAAGTACCTGTTTCTAAAACAGTTTTTCATTATACTGGCTGTCCCAAAAATACAAATACTTACAAATTTCCATATTTATTTTTAAATAAATATTTTCTGCATTTCTATTCAATTATGTTATCAAAAAATAATAACATTTTTTAAATTTCTTTTTAAACCAGTTTAAAATATTTTGACTGTTCAAAGATGGAGTTAGACACTTTAAAAAATTCTCGTAAAATTGCAAAAGCTCAAATCACTCGTGTCAAAAATTGGGTCGAATTAAATAAAGATAATCCAATCGATTTCAAACAATTTCATTCGCGAGAAAAACTCATAGACAAGGCTTTCGAAAAGTACTCTGAGGCTCAAGAGGGCATAGAAATATTAGACCCAAGTGACACCGATGATAGAGACGATGTAGACGATAAATATTGTTCAACTATAGGGAAAATTACCGAATGTGTTCAAAAATTTTTCTTACAACCAATGCGCAGAGCAAGCCACCTAGCGCAGTTCAGGTGCTAAGTACACCTAATGTAAAATTACCAGATTTGAAAATAACGCCTTTTGATGGGCAAATCTCGGAATTCAAATCATTTTTCGAATTATTTACAGCATTGGTTATTAATCATTCAGGTTTAACGGATATTCAGAGATTTGCTTATTTGAAATCTGCACTAAAAGGCGAAGCACTAAAATTAGTTGATTCATTGGAGTTAATAGGGGACAATTTTCAAGTTGCTATTGACATTTTAAAGAAAATATATGAAAATCTGACTTGTGTAATAAATAGTTATCTCAATGATATTTTAGACGTACCGCCCATAACAAAATGTACTTCTGTGACGTTACGAGATTTTATTGCGAATTTAAGAATATTGAAGCTCTTAAAAAATTCAAACTTGATGATAAAGAACTTTTAGTTTTCAGGTTCGAGAAAAAATTAGATTTTGGTACAAGACGAGCTTTTGAATTAGATCGTGACCTTGACGAGTTACCCGCGTTGGAAGATTTTTTCGAATTTTTGGAAAAGCGATGTATAGTTTATGAAAATTTATCAAGTGGAGAATCGCGACCTTCACCAAGAAATGAGAGAATTTCTCTACATACAAATGAGAGAATTTCTTTACATACAAATCTCCAACCAAATAAACCAGTTAAAGTTAAAAATTGCGTAGTTTGTCGCGTTTCAGGACATAGAATTTATTCGTGTCCAAAGTTCTTACAGCTTTCTCATATCGCAAAAAAATAAATTTATACACACATAAAAATGAAGTCTTGTTTCAAGGAAATAATTGCTTTCAGAAATATTTCTTTACTTGGAACACTTGAGTTTTTAAATAAAGAGAACTTCTTTATTTTAAGGAAACAGTAAGATTTAAAGTGAGAAAAAATATATTTTAACTTCTGTGTTCGATTTAAAGCCATTTCCTTAAACGAAAATACCGTAATTATCAATTGGAAGACATCATATTTAAGAATTAACAACATTCAAAAGTTATAGTTTAAGATTTCAGATTTCTTTCACTTAGATAGTAGGAGCTCAAAACAAAAAAATAATTCGCTCTCGCTGAAATTGCAACGATATTATTTGTAAAAACTCTAGGTACTTGATTTGAGAAACTAGTTCTTAGTTTAATGCAAATCTACGTTATTGTGAAATATCTCTAGTTTAAGGTATTTTATCTCAGATTTTGAATAAATATTTTTTCAAACAATGATAACAAGTGTTTCTCTAAGAAAGCGAACATTTTTAATACGAAATTGTGTATGTCTTTCATGTTCTCTTATTATTAGAGCAGTCAAAACCTATGTTCGAAATATATCACTTTTGTTCTGAAAAAATTATTATTTAATTTAAAACCTATTTACACACAAACTAAAGTACGAACTATTTTAATACGAGATGTTTTCTTTTGTTCCAAGGGCACAAATACGAAAGCACTTTTTTTTCTCTTTGAGAACCTATTTCTTTGCCACATATGAAAGTCAATATGCTCTTGAATAGAAACCAATGGCTTTACGTTAAGACATTATTTTTATGTGTGTAAAGTCAAAACATTTATGTTACAATTGTTTAGGTCGTCACAAATTTCAGGACTGTAGGTCCATTCAAAAATGTAAAATTTGTAATGAAAAGCGTCATACTCTTTTACATCAAAATGCAAGATTCAAGAATAATGTACAGGGTGTTCAAAATTCTCGGAACACCAATTTTCAAAACACGAATTCTCAAACTGAAAATAATTCATCGTCCACTTCATTAAATAATCAAAACAATCAAAATTCTTCAATGAACGTCAATAACTCTCAAAACTCACAAACTTTCGTACCAAGGAAGCAAAATCGTGCTTCTCATCAATCTCAGTCGGCTAATCAGCAAGCAGCACCGAGTTCAAATAAATCCATTTCACTCTCAGCTCTCACAACAAAAGAATCTCATGTGCTCCTAGCAACAGCACAAGTTACTTTGTATTCAAAGCAAGGTAACCCCGTTAATGCAAAAGTTATGTTGGATAGTGGAAGCCAAAGTTCTTTCATTACACAAAGATTAGTAAAAAAAACTGCACTGTACCCCTTACCGAAAAGTTCTAAATATTTCAGGTATTTCTCAAAACAGTATCCTGTCAAATAAAATGGCAGATGTGTGCATTCATTCTAAAAAGGATAACCGTAAAAGATTCTTAGTTTCATGCGTACTTCTAGACAACATAACTTATAAACTTCCACAAGCACCGATTCAAGCGAACAAATTGCAAATTCCAGAAGAAATCGCGGCAGACCTTGCTGACCCCAGCTTCTTTATCCCGTCAGACATTGACATGCTTCTTGGTGAGGATCTTTTCTATTCTGTTATAACTACAGGTGTCCATAGTTTGGGAAATGGATTTCCCACTCTACTCAATACTCATTTAGGCTGGATAATATCTGGCATCATCCCTTCACGATACACATCATTTTCTGAAAACACTAAAGTTTTTCAGTCTTATACTCAAACCAGACATTCAAAACAAGACACTCAATGGCGTGACAGGCCATCTAATTCTTAAAATACATTGAACGTCAAACTTTCACCTACGAAACAAATTTCGCTCCCTTTGTTGCCGCTCGAGTAACAAAGCCCAGTCATGAAAAAGACTTTTCTTTCGCTTCAGAAGCACTCTCCCTTCAATGTTACGTAGATGGCATTTTCTATACTGACAGTTTCGAAGTCATTGTTAAGGGGAAAAACTCTTCTCGCACTCTCCGGGTCCTTGACCCCCCCCCCCCCCTTAAATCTAGGTAATGTCTGGATTGTTCACACAGTCGGTGTGCAGTTGTGAGTGCGGGAAAGACTATTCTCGCACTCTCCGGTCTTTGACCCCCTTAAATCCAGGCAGCTTTATGATTTGTTCACACAGTCGGTGTGCAGTTGTGAGTGCGGGAAAGACTATTCTCGCACTATTCGGGTCATCAGAACCCACCTTATTCGGGTCATCAGAACCCACCTTATCTCAATACTTCTTCTGGCCGTCAGTGCCAGATGAAACCCAACTCATAGTGGCTCAAGGTCGACATTTGAATTTACAACTCAAATGGAAACCCATGCCAGTGGAAATTAAATTCAACTTCTTATGCGGGAGTAAGCAAACTCAACCTTTCACAATTTTTTTCTTGATTTGAAGCCAAAAGCCTTTAAAGGGGGGGGGGGGGAGGGGGTGTATGTTGGGGAAACCCAACTGTTTATTCAATCTCTACAACTCTATTTTTTAATCTCAAATAAATATTAATAATCAAGCAGGTATAAAATCCTTTTTAAATAAAATAAGCTCAAACTTGTCTCACATGTAAATTTAACTGTATAAAAATACGCAGTTATCGGCAAGACACAAAGAGTATTTCAGCTAAAATAACAAAAGAAGATCTTTCCTTTCATCTAGTTCTTCTAAAGAACCGGCATGTTGTCGGCGACCGTCAAAGGTTTAGTTTCATTTGAAGATTTTTTTATCTCTTAGTTTTATTACTATGACTTTCTACCGGTAGAGTTTCTGGGAAATGCAAAGATGGCCAGTAACCATGGCAACAGTACAACCCCCTTCACCAATAAGACAATATCTGCCTAAATATGATGCGTCAACGTCATCGCGAAGTGATCGGCAATAGGCCGAGTCCGGTCACACCCATCTCAAGAGGGTGGTCCATTTCAGTTTAACTTAGTTCCCGGCGAGGGAACACTTCACTTCACCAACTACCACAAAGAAAGACTGTTGCGTCCCTTGACGCGACAGAATCGCGAAGGTCTCGTAGACAAAAGGTCTAGCGGACTAAAAATCCCAGTATTTCTCTCAGGCATAGTCCTGTAAATCTTGTTAAGTGACACAAATTAGGTGTACCAGTGTGGGAAAAGTCCCAGTATTTCTCTCAGGCATAGTCCTGTAAATCCTGTTAAGTGACACAAATTAGGTGTACCAGTGTGGGAAAAGTCCCAGTATTTCTCTCAGGCATAGTCCTGTAAATCTTGTTAAGTAACACAAATTAGGTGTACCAGTGTGGGAAAAGGCCCAGTATTTCTCTTAGGCATGGTCCTGTAAAAAGTAATAACATCTCGTAACACCGGAAATTAACGAATATGTCAAGTACTAGTGTCAGAACCAATAGTGTAGAAAATACCCATATTTACAAGTAATAAATATACAAAATTGTTTAGTGAAGTTAACGTCTTTTAATAAAGCAAGTCGCGGCTGCAGGAGATCGCGCATGTGGATGACGACTGAACCAGTTACCTATAGAAAAATATTACAGTAAGTGGAGGTATGGTTTAAACCAGAGCCTTATCCTTCCACCTATCTTTGACCGAAATTCTTTTCAGCACTTTTAACTCAGGTTACCTTAGTAGAATTACTGTATCTTCGTGCTACGATCATGTTATGTAGTTGATAGACGCCTCTGAAATTAGATCAAAGGAGTTTTAATTTAATTGAAAACCTTTTATCTCGTCTAAAGCTCCTTGTTCCCTTGTTTTGATAGCTTGCCTTGGTTTAGTGTTCCATATATTATATTATATTACCTTTTTTAAGCCCTGGGATTTTTCCATGGTAGTCTTTGTTTTGCTTGAAATTTGCACTAGTGGTGGAAAGTTGAGTTTATCTTATTAACTAACGTGTGTTATTCTTTTTTACATTTGTTTACTTTCATGGTGTTGACATTTTGGGTCTGCTCAGGTCCCTGTTTTGACAGGGTCCGTCGATTCGCTTTAGCCTGGCTCTACTGTGACCGGAACTTTATGTTATCGATTTGGCGACTAAAGAACAGACGGGCCCGGTAGTAGAGTGCACGAGTGGTTTTTGGTACCGCGAGTTTGCGAACGATTATCAGTGCCGCCAACTTAAGCACCAAAATTTCAAATTTCTCTAGTCCCCCCCCCCCCCCCCCGTCTTACTTCAGATTTTTACTTTTATGTGGATCATCGAAGAGATGATCGATGAGGCTAATGCTGCTTTGGGGCCTCTTTATGGATTAAGCCTGAGACCGAAATTCTTTAATTCCTGTGATGTAATTACCTACCTTTATGTAGGGATTTAAGGCCTCTGCATTTATTTATGCTGGTACAGCTATTAGTACCTTCGAGCTTGATTTCTCTCTGTCGTCTCTAGCCTCGCTGATGAGCCGTGATACGGCGAAACGCGTCCGGGGATGAGACGCCAGAGAGAAATCAAAACTGATATACGTTCCATAATATCGAACTTTGTTCGATGTTTGGAATTTTATATACTCTAAATCGATGCCAAGAAGGTGAATTTTTCTTCAATTTACACTTTAATACCACGTGCTTTCTTGTTTTTCTGTGTTTGAAATTTTGGTTTCTAAGGGTTTTTTATTCCTTTTAACAGTCACCCGTATGGCAGAAAAGGTGCTTGATCTGCTGCTAGTGCTGCCGTTCTTTTCTAACAACTAAAACCCTCCAAGGAGGTAGTTTTTAATTTTGTTAAATTAACTTGTATCCTTCCAAATATATATTTTAAGCCTATATATTTCTTTTCCTATTAGTGTTTTTCCCTCTTAAATAAATTAATATTAGTGGAACTTAAGTTGCTATAAATTTTAAAGTTAGGATACATGCTACGTGAATATGTTCATGAGGCTTGAGTATCACCAAGCCTCCTTACACTACATACATTAAGCAAAAATAACTGTAAACGTTTTTAAGAGAAAATCAATAATTACGGCCATTAATAACTCAAAACTACTTACCGAGTTTTGCAAATTAACTCAGTATTTGCTTTGTTATTTGGCATGCTTTCTAAGTTCCCTCCAACAACTTTTTTCTCGGCATGGACGAGTTTCCCCGAAGAACCTTTTTTCCGGTGGGGACGAATATCACCTAAGAACATTTTTTGGAGAACAAATTCCCCAGAGTTTTTTTTGGGTCAGGACAATTTTCCTTTCCCGCGGGGCTAAACCTCCCCGACGAACTTTTTTGTTGAGGACAGATTTCCCTGAAGAATTTTTGTGAGTGAATAAATCCACATAATTTTTTTTTATAAATATAGATTAGAGTTAGCTGTATTTGCGTTGTTTTTAACTCGGTCCGCTTTATTTATTTATTTTTGAATTATAACTAACAGGATTGTTGTGTGAAGCATGTTCCTAAACCACCAAGACGACTTGTAGTTTAAAAAAAATCAAATATGAATATATTACTAATATGTATCGTACATTACATTTATCAGTTCGTCAAACATATACATGTAAAAAAGATTTTTAAAAGTAAACTGTAAAGAACATACTGAATTTAGACAAACAGAAAAACAGTTAACTGGGTCTACTCACTCGAGAATTCCGTTGTGGAGTAGTACGCTGCATTTATAAGGAGGTTTTTTAGCTTATTCTTAAATATATTTATTGACTGACTAGCCTTTATCTCAGGACTAAGTTTGTTATAAATCTTGATACCCATTGCCCTGGGTCAGTCCTGTGACAGCTTGAGACGGTTATAAGGGACTGTTAAAACAGACATATTTCGCGTTTCATAGTTGTGAAAGTCTGAATTATTTTTTAAATTAAAGAGATTTTCCCTGGTATATAGAGCAAGGTGGTAAATATATAGACTGAGTAGTGCACGAAAAGCCGGTCTACAGTGGTCTCCGAAGGGGAGTCCCGCTATAATCTGAACTATCTTTTTTTGAATTACAAACACGTCGTCAAAACTACTTGCTGCGCCCCAGAAGGCGAGGCCATACGACAAGCTAGCTTGTACGAGACTATAGTATGCCAGTTTAAGCACATCTATTGTGACAGTATACTTTAGTTGTCTAATTAAAAAGCAATACAAGCTTAATTTACTTCTTAGATGGCCTAGGTGTACTTGCCAAGTAAGTTTACTGTCAATGTACAGTCCTAGAACTTTTGTACAGTTGACCTGAGCAATAAAGGCCTGGTTATGTTTTAAAAGCCAGCTTTGATCAACTATGGTATTCTTTGTACAGAAATCTACAAAATTTGTTTTTTGCCCATTGAGCTGTAGGCTATTTTTTTCACACCAAAGATTTATTTCGTTTATTGCTGCTTGACTTAGTTCTAGTTGTCTGTTTCTAGTCATTGCACTCACGAATAGGGTGGTATCATCGGCATATATCACTGTGCCAACAGGTGACTGACAAGAAAGCTTCTGGGTCATTCATATAGACCAAAAGTTTGTATCCCTTTAAAAACTGGTGGCGCATAATTAAGCCCCTCGCCGAAAAATTGAGCTAAGGGCTAATTTGCACGCGCTCTGCAACAGTTTGATTCGCCCAAAAACATCCTATTCTTCTTTTGCTTGCTCTATAAATAAATGTATTTAATCATTTTTTTTTCTATGTTGGTTTCTAAGCGGTAAGTGCTTAGTCAAAGATACTCATCATATCTTTGATATTTATTTAACTTTAAACTTTCTTTCGATTAAGTGCGTCCCAAACTGCCCATCAAGCTAAGATGAAATTATAATAAAGATACGTAATGCAAATATCCAAAGCATAGAAATTGTTTGTCCCATACTATAAATAAAAATCCGGAGAGGTGGGGCAAGGAGTCAACGCTGTTTATAAATATGCGCCAGTGGCAGCCTGAACATTTTTAATGATAAAAAACAAATAGATTGTATAACAAGAAAATCATTTATCTTTATGATTAACTTGCTGAAAAATGAGCGGTTTAGTGTTAGTTTTTTTGAAATTGTTTTTCATCGTTGTTCAAATCACAGTTGGGTAAGTGAACTTTTTTTTGATAAAAACTAACCCAGTTTTTTAAAATCATTTATGTTATGCCTAACATATCTCTATCATTAAGAAATCTGGAAAACCAGCGGCGACATAGAGGTTAACCGAGACGAAAAGCGAAGAGATCTCCACTCAGGTACGGTGACTCTGGTAAACAACGCAAATATTCTCGAGTCACGACCACCAAAGCGCCGTGGGCCAGCGCATCCACCATCTAGTAGAAATTTATTATGAAAATTTAATTAGAAGTAGCCTATGATAAGGGCGGTTTTTGAAATATTTTTGGCCCCTTCCTCACTCTGACAAATTTCTAATTTTTCACAATTACATATTTATTTTGCCTTTAAACCCCCTTAGTCTACACAACCTGCCCTAGGATAAATTATACAAAGTATTATAGGAAAGGTGATGATGTTTGCTTATTTTTCAAGAATATGTGTGGTTTAAAATTAAACCAAAATATCTGGGATCATCAAGAGCTTAATATGCAATATATAATTTATATAGCTTAAAATTAGCACCTCTAGACCAATTTCCCATATTTTACTCCAGAATTACTGCCTTCCTTAGAGTATAATGTCGATGAAAGCAGCTATATATAAAAAAATAAATTATTCCATTATTTCTAAAAATGATACACGTACTACATATAATTGTCGACCATACTAAGGTGGTCATATGGCTTTAAAGTAGAAATAATTGTCACAAGAAAAACTGTCGTAGTTACAGAAAAATAAATCAAATTTGTTACATTTTCTATGGTTTATTATCAGTAGGCACTTTTTTTGTACATATCACTGGTTACTTACATTATAAAATAAGTTGCCAAGAAGAAATTATTCCTAATATAACCCACCTCAAAAAGATTCTATTTATGACTACATCCTACATACACTGTCCTACATGTAAATATGTAAATACTATATCATTGAGCATTCTAATTTCATTAATTAGATGGTTCTTTTTCTTCACAGCTTGGATATGAACTGCAGAAAATCTGAGCGAATTCTGTAGCTATGAAAACTTGTGGGTGTTAATGTACTGGATAACCCGTCATGGATAACGGTGACTAAAAATTAAAAAAAAAACACTGGCTCTCTTTGTTAATGTCAGTAATTAATTTGAAAATATAAAACAGTGCTTAGAAGTGTTTAGGAAATAGTTTGCACACTTTTGTAATTCAATTTGAAGCCTACAGAAAAGCTTTTGATAAATTTACAATCATTCTGCAACGTTATTAGCTCTGGTTGTAAAGATTGTTATTCTGTAAAATACTGTTTTTACTTACATTATTTACACTATTAAATACATACTTGAGTGAAACTTTAACATTTCTCTATCAATTGTTTAATAATTAAATTTAGTAAAAAATACAGGCATAAATTTGTCACAGTGACACTTCATTGAATATTTCTTTAGCTATTTTCATACCCAACAGATGATATTTCATTGAAGTTATAGAAAAATAATAACAAACTGGTTACAAGAACTCGCATTTAACCACTTACAGATTCTATTACTAAGGCTACGGAGTCAGTTCAGTCATATATTGTCCCAATACATAAATTATTGTGGAAAACATAAATACTTAGCAAACAAGTCAATATTTTACAGAAATAAAACAAAGGTGTATATTTGGCATGAACAATACTTACAAATACGTACTTCAACTTAACAGGAACCGCAGTTTCAGGATTCCTATTCCAGATTTTCTTCAGGTAAAATCTATGCTCTGACTACTGGTCTATATTTTCACATTTTATTTTAAGTGACTGAATGAATAACGGCTTCCCTGACTAGGAAATCTAAAAAGTAATGTAATATTTATTGTATAACTAAATACATTGTGACAAATTCGAAAAAGCGCAATAGCTATCCCTCCAAAAGGTGAAACCAACAGCTTTATAAAGCTGCGCTCAGAGTTGCCGTAACGTAAGCTTTAAGACGTAACGTTAATCCGTAAGAAAAATAAACAATTTATTAGCAATAGATCCATTTATAGTAGGTACAGCCGTAACAAGTTAAGCCGTAAGGTAAGCCGTAAAGAAATGGTTCAATTTCATTTCTTACGTTACGGCTTATCGATTCGGTCGGGATCGGTCGTACTCGTGCCTAACCGCCATGTTGACATTCCCAAATTTGACACATTGCATTGCTTTGCTTCCTTACTAACAAGTAGCAGCAGAATATTGCTCCAGCAATAATAATATCTTCGTGGTCAGTAAAATCAAAATCCATATTACCAGTTTAATAACCAAACAAATTGTTTTGAAGAGATGTCAAAAAGCAAAAATCATAACCTAGAAAGTTGTAACCAGATTCTTAACTAACTATGAATGGGTATGTCGTTACGGCTTAACTTTTACGTCTTATCGACTATCGATTACTTCTTACGGCTTACGTTACGGCAACTCTGAGCGCAGCTTTAATCATGGTGAAAACTATGCTATGCAGCTTCCCTTGTGCAGGAAACGCCAATGAAACATTATTGTTTACTTACCTTGAAATGATGGTACTCCACCTTTTGTGTCGCATTGGGGACAAACTATACATTTAATAATCATTATATAACAGAAACAGATATTAAACACGATACTTATGTGAAGGTTTTAAAATACAAAAAACGGCGAAAAACACCGCCAAGACAACAAACACAAGTAAATGACAACAACTAATGACGTAAATGACATGTGTCTAGCGAAACCACAGAACACAGAACAAAAGGTTTGTTAGGCGAAACAATTCTATTATAACCCAAGAATTACCTGAGACATCAGCTGATAACTTATCTTTCTCTAGGAGTTGCAAATAAAAAAGGATAACCGATATCCGTTGGTCTTGGAGTTCACTTGATTACCAGCTTTGGGTTTATCGTTACGTGGAGGACTAAGTAAACAATACGGTACAACACAACAAATATTGTTTACTAACATTCTCCGTCCCTCGTCTGGACGTTTATTTCGTATCTGTTACTTGTCTTGATATGGTAGGCCTATGCCATCAAGCGACACATTTGTGGCCGGTAGAAGTTATTGGAGAGTGCGGAAAGTGTAATAAAGCATAAATAAACTAATTAAACAGTGTGATTAGCGAAAATGATTACACAAAAACTTGAATAGCTGCGCCACCTATCAACGTATGCGAGAAGTGATAAAACAATTCACTGTAGTAGCTGGTTGGGTTTGAAAATATCACACTCCTTCGGAGTAATGATCGAGAATAGACCGCTCTTCGTGTCCCTATCGCTACATACATACAAACACCCACACATAGAAATACAAACATCTACGATTTGCTTGAAATCCGACTCAATTAAGTTTATCTTCGTACGGTGACGGAGCTAAATGGTGATTGGTTGACACAGAAAATGAAAAAAGGTGTTTCCTTCTTCTCATTTCGATCGTCACCTCAGTAGAGGATACAGAAATTTTAGAGTTGCATATCTCTGTTGCTACTTACGGGACATATGGCAAGTTCACGGGTTTTAATAGCAAGCCTACTAGGAATGTTTTGGCAAAGAAAAAACATATTTAGTATTTGCCAAAAAGTTGAAGCTCACCCCCCCCCCCCCCCCCCGAAAAATTAACACGCTTAGGTATTTTATTTATTATTTTTCCAAACAAATTTTACATCATTTTGTCGACAGATTTTCAATTTTGAGAGAAAAAAATGTATTAGTAGAAAGTTATAGTCATGTGAATTTCTTTAAGCCTAAAATATATTTTTTAAAAAAATTCAAATGACTATAACTTTCTACTAACACATTTTTTCTCTCAAAATTTAAAAAATGTCGACAAAATGATGTAAAATTTGTTTAGGAAAAATAATAAATAAAATACCTAGACGTGTTCATTTTTTTCCTAGGAGGGGCACACCAGAAATTCAACTTTTTTCGCAAATCACAAAATGATATTTTTCTTTACCAAAACATTCCCAGTGGGCCCCTACATTTGATACGGGCCCTGTAAGTAGGAACAGAGATATACAACTTTGAAATTTCACCAGCCGCCACTGATTTCTACCTATCTATACCATCAAAAACGCGCAAGGTTTGTTAATCTGCGAATAGATACTTAAATACTGGGAGATGAGATGTTCAGCACGTTTTTATAAAGAACAAAATGAACTGTGTATTCAAATGTATATAATTTAAGAGGGTTAACATTGGATATTCTAAAAGCATTTTTACAGAATTAAATAAGTTAAAATTCCAAAAATAATTGCATTTTAGCCTGGCATACCCCAAGTTAAGGGACAAAAATTTGGAATTCATATTTAAAATGTCTTGTCTGGAATTGATATAACAGCAAGTGCAAATTATTTTTGTGAATTCCTATTTTGCTGTAAAAGTCTTTCTAAAATGCCCAATGCGGACCATCTTGAATTTGTATTAAAACCACACATTATACTGGATCTAGCCATGGGCGGGCCATCCATTGTACTTGGCTAATCCACCAGTGGACGGACAGCGGATCTTCAACGGTACTGCGCCCTGTACTGTAATGCTGCTCATGGCCCATGAGCGGCATTACATTTCATGGGCCGCCGCGGCAAAGAGGACATGCCCGGTCTACAATCCACTGGGTTTGTCATGTTTCGGGCCGGAAGCGGCTTTCGGCAATTTCCGCTTCTGGAGCAGCCACCTTGTGTTTACTGGGGCTGTGTACCGTTGTCAAACCTGCTGAACCACTGGGTATAATGCGGTAAACCAATGGTAACATTGGTTTCTGAGAGAACCGGTTTTACTACGGAACGCAGATCGGTCGTTTCTGTTAGATTTCTGTTTATTTTTACGAATATCGACTCAACCTAAAAATATACACCTTCTCCTGCTTCCAACATTTTAAAACAGAAGATTTTTAACATTTGTGAAAAATAAATTTAAATTTAAACAAAATGACATAACAAACTGAAAAACCAGCGGGGAAGCAAGCAGCAAATTTTCCTTGGAATAGGATTCAAGATTAGAAATTCGACAATCAATATTCGTAATTCGTGATTCCAAATTTATTAATGTAGCCAAAAGTTATAATGTAGATATTGTTGAGTACAGTGAAGTCAAAAGCAGTTGGTGAAACTATAAGTGCGAAAAGTAACAAGTGAACAGAAAAAGCAAGTATAATAATTATTAATTAACTATAAGAAGGGAAATTCTAGTTGTGCAAAAACATTAAGTAACTTTTGAAACGTTTAAGAAAATTATATTCTTATTACATTATAAAATAGACTTGGACAATTTTCCTGAAAATTTAGTTAATGAGAACAATATTTTAGACATAAAATAAAAAGTAATTTTATCATAAAATTAGTGGTTCCGAATTATAAACATATAATGAAAAATGATTTAGAATGTTGCGTTGAAATAAGTAATAACTATAGATAATAAGCAAATAACTTTGATATGAAATGGTGACTAATATATATATATATATATATATATATATATATATATATATATATATATATATATATATATATATATATATATATATATATATATATATATATATATATATATATATATATATATATATATATATATATATATATATATATATATATATATATATATATATATATATATATATATATATATATATATATATATATATACTGAAGACAATTGTTATTACTAATTATAATAAAAATTAAGTTAGTGGAACCTGAGTTTAACTTAAAAAAAAGAATACTAGTAAAAGAGCTCCCTTTTTGAAACAATACATTTAAAAATACAGGAAACAAACAAGCAAATGTAAATTTCCAGTTTTCTACCCCACAGTTAAGTGCAATACATTGGGTGCTCCGACCCCCCCCCCCTTATTTGTACCTTGGTTAAGAGAAAAGGGGTGGTCGGTACAATGGCATTGTTAGCTTACAGAACAATTCCATTATCGAATGGGTTTAGCCCGGCGGAATTACTAATGGCAAGGAAATTAAAATCTATTTTGCCAAGTAAATTACAAGAAATAGTCAATCCTCTGCCTTCGGTTCAAATTGAGGAAAGGAGGAAAAATAGAAAGGAGGAAAAATAAACAGGAAGACCAATTTAATATCAGACATAATTGTAAGGATTTACCAGAACCTAGTGTGGACAGTGCTGTTTGGGTGACGGATTTACGGTGCTAAGGGAAAATTGTGGAAAAGCTTGATGAACCGCGATCTTATTTAATAGACACCCCGCGGGGACTTTTTAGACGAAACCGATGGTTTTTAATTCTTGCTCCTTACGCCCAGTCTTCACACTCTGAATTCCAAACAACATTCTGCCCCACATACAAAAATATTGCATCTGGAACTCCAAATAATCGACATCCGATAGTATTACAGCAGTTGAGGACTATGTACAGGGTTATTCATTATATTTTGACTCCCACCTACAGCTCTTATTACAAGTTATAGAAAAAAACTTTAAATACAAAAGTTTTACGTTTTTTCCCGTAGTATCTTTTGGTAATAGCGGAAATAAAAAATCGACTTTACAACATTGAAAAATTAATTGAGTCATATTTTTTTAATGGAACACCCTGTATATTATTAGCTCAAATGAAAGATCTCTTTGTTCTGATTTCAAATATATATAATTTGTTGGCATTTGGTTCAGCCACTTTTGAAATATTTGAGTTTATAACTTATTTTTCCACAATTGGAGATAATCAGTCATTAAAGTTTGTTGCTTTTATATAATCAAGTTGCCTCCAAAAAGGTAAACGAAAAGTATTTTTTTAAACTCAAATA
Organism: Philopedon plagiatum; assembly: GCA_963971165.1. Taxonomy (NCBI): domain Eukaryota; kingdom Metazoa; phylum Arthropoda; class Insecta; order Coleoptera; family Curculionidae; genus Philopedon; species Philopedon plagiatum. The sequence continues at coordinate 68,591,674 of OZ020195.1, read as the reverse complement.
TTTCAAAAGTGGCTGAACCAAATGCCAACAAATTATATATATTTGAAATCAGAACAAAGAAATCTTTCATTTGAGCTAATAATATACAGGGTATTCCATTTAAAAAAATATGACTCAATTAATTTTTTCGATGTTGTAAAGTCGATTTTTTATTTCCGCTATTACCAAAAGGTACTATGTGAAAAAACCTAAAACTTTTGTATTTAAAGTTTTTTTCTATAACTCGTAATAAGAGCTGTAGGTGGGAGTCAAAATATAATGAATATCCCTGTACATTGTAGTAATAAGTTCAATGTTGTTTCTGATGTCAGACCAATAGTTAATCAGGAAGCCATTCCCGGGGAGAGTGCTTGTGAAAGTGAAGGTGAACACAAATCTTCGTGCCCAAAAATCAAACCAAAATGGCTTTCTGATTATGTCTCTAGTTAGTGAAAAAAAGAACTCTTGTTCGTATTTTTTATATTAAATAAATAAATAAATAAATAAATAAAAGCTTTATTTGAAAGGATTTTACAAGGAAAACTACATAGTTAATTATTAAATAACACAATCCTTCAAAATGGCGAAGTTCATCCTTCACTCGCATAAAGGTTGATCTTACACTTAACCAAAAAGAGAGGTGACTAACTGCATCGACACAGCAATAAGTTTAGGTGTTTAGTTTGATGACTAGGAAATCCTGCAGCGTAGTCACCTCCCACAACCTATTAATAATCATAATCGGAATATAAATAAAAATAATCTATATTATGGCATAACAAACCATAAAATAAAAAAAAAATAAATAAATCTCCCCAAAAATTACTCAATAAGAAACAATGAAATTAATGCCACCTTAAGCAATTGCTTAGCAAAGGACTTGTACAAATTAAATGAGTAGAAAAAATAAAAATATTAAACTTCAGTTAAATAACGTTTGTACTTTTTATAGAAAGCCTTCAAAGAAGATGTCTTTAGAGTTTCAGGTATCGAATTATAAACAGCTGGGACATTATAGGTAAAACTCCGTTCGAACAATTTAGTTCTGTGAAACGGTGGGGTTATGGTGTTTCTATGCCCAATATTAATGTTATGCACGTCCGACCTAAAAACAATTTTTCTGTATAGCTGAGAGGGTGTTTTTGTGATCATAACTTTATGGTAAAAAGCTGCGCAGTGTAGTTTTCTCCTTGTTTTCATATTTAACCATCGTAACTCCCTCAGCTTATGGCTCACTGGGTTTCTCCTACGAATACCACAGACTAGACGAATACAACTGTTTTGAATTTTTTGAATTCTTTGAGAATCCAGTGCTGTTAAGCATGGGCCATACACCGTGTCGCAGTAATTAAAGGTAGATAATATCAAAGAGTCACAAAGCAGACGTTTAGTCTCAAGATCAAGCACATGCCTAGAGCCATACAACAATTTTAACTTACATACTGATTTTTTTATACACTCTGAGACGTGCCGGCTAAATCTCAAGTCACTATCCATCCACAACCCCAGATTACGAACATGGTCACTAAACACTACCTCTACGTTATTAATATTTAACTTCAATTGATTTCTCAAATTGTTCCGATTCTTTGACTTACAGAACAACATGGCAGTACATTTATTAGGGTTAAGCGATAAGGAATGTTCCATAGATATACTATAAATATTATTTAAATCGAGATTAATTAATTCGCAACTTAGATCAATATTATTTAGTGGAAAGGAATATAGTAGTTGTGTATCGTCTGCATACATTAGAGTAGTACAGTTCCTAATAAACTTGTGGAAAAAAGCAGTATAAATAGAAAACAGCACTGGGCCCAAAATAGATCCTTGTGGCACGCCACAGGTTAACATCAGTGTATTTGAAATTTGGCCATTAATCACAACAAGTTGCTTCCGTTCTTTAAGGTAATTCTCCAGAAAAAGTGCAGCTTCGGCGGAGAAGCCAATATATTTTAAAATAGATAATAAAATAGAATGTTGCAGGGTGTCAAACGCTTTAGAGAAATCTAAAAGAATAAGAACAGTTACCATACCTGCGTCCATAGCGTTGAAAATATTATCGGTCACAGTAAGCAGTGCAGAGGCACAGCTGTGGTCTTTTCTGAAGCCAAACTGTGTATCTGGGAGAATTTTATTCATTTCTAAATGCTCAACCAACTGTTGCTTAATAATCTTTTCCAGTACCTTAGAAAAAACAGGCAGAATGCTTATGGGACGTAAGTCCTTAAAATCTTTAGGGTCACTGATTTTAGGTAGAGGTATAATATGGGCTAATTTCCACAGTGACGGATACTGAGAATACTCTATACAAAAATTTATAATATGCGTGATATATTTGAGCAAAAAAGGACAACAAAGCAGAATAAATTTAATATTTAAATCATCAGCACCTGTAGCTCCAGTCTTAATAGTCAGCAAAAATTTATAAAGAACTTCCTCTGTCACGGCATGAAACTTCAGATGATTGTTTATGTTGTTGTAAACCCCACTGTAATACTGAGACATAGTGGCAGACCCTCCAACTTTGGGAATAGAATTTATGAAAAAGTCATTAATTTTGTTAGGGTCTGATAAATGATTAGGAATTACTCGTTCTTTATTTTTAGTATAGATATTTAATTTATTTAAGGTATCCCAAACAGATTTTTTATTATTGGACAATTGATGCTGTAAGAAAGCCTTCCTTTCCCGTTCAATACTTTTATTTACAAAATTACGCATTCTTTTATATTCCTGAAAAACTAGAGGTCTTTTAGTTCGTTTATACCTCGAAAGAAGTTTATCTCGTTCTCTTATCATGATTTTAATCACATCCGTAATCCAGGGTTTATGTTGTTTATTTAAAATTACCGTTTTATAAGGACTATGAATATTTAACAACATGTTAAGGTTTTCATTCAAAAAATTTACCTTTTCATCCACGGTAGTTAAATCGTTAATATTTCGCCAGGGTATTGATTGAAGGTCCGAATATAGTTGTTTAGCGTCTACATTCTTATAGTCTCGATACCTAATTTCTAATGCTTTCTGTTTATCTGCATTCAAATTAAATACTGCAAAAATAAGTTCGTGGTCAGATATATGGGGAACGTGAATTGAATTACAATCCAGAATACTCAAGTCTTCAGGTACTACGATTAAGTCGAGAATTGATATACTATTTAAGGTGATTCTTGTAGCAAAATTTACAATTTGTTTAAGGCCGACACCCTCCAGCATATTCAAGAACCTTTTTGATATCATAGACTCGCAAAAAACATTTATATTAAAGTCGCCAAAGCAGAAAAGCTTATCATATTTTGGCAAATAATCTATCAAAGTACTTTCAAATAAATCCAGAAAAACATTACTGTCGAAATCAGGTGGTTTATATACACATGCCAGAGCAAAATTTGTTTTTTTCTGCCTTACACATATCCACAGATCTTCCAAGTCGGCAGTATTTTCTAGCTTAGTAAAACTTAAGTAATTTTTTAGGTATATTGCAACACCACCTCCCCTTGCGCCACCATTTCTATCTCTTCTAACTAAAGAATAACCATTTATTTGAATACTATCATTGGAGATATTTGAACTGAGCCATGTTTCACTCAACGTGATAATATCAAAGTTATTATATGTTAAAATATTTTTTAATTCGACAAGATGGGCACACAATGATCTTATATTCAAATGGCACACCCTTAAAGTCATGTTCTCCCTCTCCCTAAAATATTTATAGATCAACCAAAGAGAAGAAAAAGCAAAGAAGAGGGAAAAAAGTACAGTAATGTCTACTTTCCTAACTGTACAAGTGTGCAAAAATACATATATATATATTAGCAAAAAAGCATACCAAAACACTTACTTTATAAATTCCTTTTAAATATTAAAGAGTTTCGAAATTGCCAATACAAATTAAAGAAGAAACGGGCCACGTACAAACTACACTAATTTTACTTTTTGGCGGCTGATCTCAAGTTTTTAGTCAGAACCGGCACTTTAGGTTTTTTCGGAATTTCTACGAAAGATTTATCCAAGTCCGTATTCGTATCACCTTTGCGCTTTTCCGCTTCACTAATTTTTAATTTATCCGCAGAGTCATCAACTTCACTCTCACCATCTACTAATTCTTCCTGGTTGTACTGAAATACCCTTTCCTGGGATGGCGTAGTAGACGCACTGCTAGATCGTTGCACTGCTTGCTCGAACTCAGGAGCGACATCTAAGTTGTAAGAGTTGCCCGACATTTTCCGTAGTTGGTCCGCTGTATAAATTTCATTGTTACTGATAAGTTTGTTTCCCCGAATAATCTTAGCGTTGTAATTTTTTTCTCTTGCCAATTTTAAATGCTCTTGCAAGACTTTAAGGTCCTGTCTGTCCTCAAAACAAAGGTCCTGTGCAATAAAAATATGTGTTCCCTTTAGCCTAAAACAGTTCTTAAGCACGAGCTCCTTCTTAACAACTGTTACAAACTCAATTTTTATGGGAGCTACTTTAAGTGATTTGCTTTGTTTTAACTGGTAGATATTGTTAATTTCAGTATCCAATATACCAACTCCTAGTTTATCCTTGAAGAAATCAATTACAAAGGGAAGCAAATTTTTATCATTTTTAATTTCCAAGCCAAAGATCAAAAGGTTATTGCGACGAAACCATCTTTCAAATTTAGTATGCTGGCTTTCGATTCTTGTGCAACGATTTTCCAATTTACGCACTTTATCATCTTGTTTTTCTAATAAACGTAAAATCTGCTTGTTTCCCTCTTCTATGTGCCCCTTTGTAGTTTCAGAGACACTTAGCCTGGTTTCTTCCGCCGTTTTACGTATGCACGCTAATAATTCACCATATTTGTCTTGTACTTGATCCACCATAATTTACTCTCGTGCGCACTGTCCGACGCCCAAAATACCAATGGCATTGACCATAGAGGAAAAAAAAGTTTAGATTTAATAACTCAAAACTACGCCTTCCAAAGACCAAAATTGCAAAGAACAAAAAGGCAACTTGAAAGTAGTCGCTTTTACCTTTGTTTTGGTGCTTGTTTCATAAAAATCCATTCACAAAGAACTTTAGCAACTATTAATTTTCGAGGACACCTCTCAAACACGTCTGTTCACTACAAGTAATAATAATATATTCAAATTCAAATATTCCTCAGTTTATTGTGTTTTGTTTAAAAAGGGAGAGATGTTGTATCAGTACCTCTCTTCTCTATCTGGGGTATGAGTTTGAAGGATCCCACGACTGGTGGGAAGGGGGACAGACAGGGATTGAATAAAACGAGTTAGACATAAAACTGGGTTTTTATTAATACAACAAAAATTTGTTTGATACTAGGTTTTTATGTTTCAAGCAGGGGTTCTTTAAACTACTTCTATAACGTGTTTAAAATTCGCATTTATCGCATCTAGAAAAAATCAACCTCTTCAGGATTCTTATGTTTCAAGCGGTGTTTCCTCATAGCACTTTTATAACGTGTTTGGAATTCACATTTATCACATCTAAAAAACTCAACCTCCTCGGAGTTTTTATGTTTCAAGTAATGACTCTTTAAATTACCTCTAAAATCTGTTTGATACTCGCATTTATCGCATCTAAAAAGCTTAACCTCTTCAGGGTTTTTATGTTTCAAGCAGTGGATCTTCAAATTATTTCTATAACGTGTTTGGAATTCACATTTATTACATCCAAAAAAATAAACCTCCTCGGAGTTTTTATGTTTCAAGTAGTGTTTCTTTAAGTCACTTCTATAACGTGTTTGATACTCGCAATTCTCGCATCTAAAAAGCTCAACCTGTTCAGGGTTAGTATGTTTCAAGCAGTGGATCTTCAAATTATTTCTATAACGTGTTTGGAATTCGCATTTATCGCATCTAAAAAGATCCACCTCTTCAGGATTCTTATGTTTCAAGCAGTGTGTCCTCATACTAGCTTTATAACGTGTTTGGAATTCACATTTATCACATATAAAAAAATAAACCTCCTCGGAGTTTTTATGTTTCAAGTAATGACTTTTTAAACTACTTTTAATATTTGTTTGATACTTGCATTTATCGCATCTAAAAAGCTTAACCTCTTCAGGGTTTTTATGTTCCAAGCAGTGGATCTTCAAATTATTTCTATAACGTTTGGAATTCGCATTTATCGCATCTAAAAAGATCCACCTCTTCAGGATTCTTATGTTTCAAGCAGTGTGTCCTCATACTACCTTTATAACGTGTTTGGAATTCACATTTATCACATCTAAAAAAATAAACCTCCTCGGAGTTTTTATGTTTCAAGTAATGACTTTTTAAACGACCTTTAACATCTGTTTGATACTTGCATTTATCGCATCTAAAAAGCTTAACCTGTTCAGGGTTTTTATGTTTCAAGCAGTGGATCTTCAAATTATTTCTATAACGTGTTTGGAATTCGCATTTATCGCATCTAAAAAAATCAACCTCCTCAGGGTTTTTATGTTTCAAGTAATGGGTCTTCAAATCGCCTCTATGACGTGTTTGATACTCGCAATTCTCGCATCTAAAAAGCTTAACCTCTTCAGGGTTTTTGTGGGTCAAGCAGTGGATCTTTAAACTACTTCTATAAAGTGTTTGGAATTCGCATTTATCGCATCTAAAAAAATCAACCTCTTCAGGATTCTTATGTTTCAAGTAATGAGTCTTTAAATTACTTTTAACATTTGTTTGATACTTGCATTTATCGCATCTAAAAAGCTTAACCTCTTCAGGGTTTTTATGTTTCAAGCAGTGGATCTTTAAATAACTTCTATTACGTGTTTGATACTCGCATTTACTGCATCTAAGAAACTCAACCTCTTCAGGGTTTTTATGTTTCAAGTAGTGGCTCTTTAATTTTTTTTTGTAACGTGTTCGATATTCGCAATTATCGCATCTAAAAAAATTAACCTTTTCAGGTTTTTTATGTTTCAAGTAGTGTCTCTTTAAGTCACCTCTATAACGTGTTTGATATTCGCATTTATCGCATCTAAAAAAAACAACTTCTTCGGGGTTTTTGTGTTTCAAGTGATGTCTCTTTAAACCACGCTTTTGATGTGTTTCAAATGGACATTCGTCGCATTTAAATAAATCATCTTCTTCGTGATGTTTATGTTCCAAGTGAAAACTTAAATAACGTCTCCAAACTGTTCGGTAACCGCACACATGACATGTATAATTTCCTTTTTCTTGATTACTAGCACCAGATGGAACACTGAAACAAAGAAAAGTGTAAATATGCTAATAACCCTTTCATTTTCGTCTGTTATTGAAAAACATACAGACAAAATAGGTCGTATAAAGGGTAAAACGGCCACGAAAACGGGCCTAAAATGTGAAGTGTGTGGCACAGTATCAACACATTAATTCTGCGAAAAGTAAACCGGACAATCACAGTTTACATTCGTTAATAAATCGGAAAATATCGTCCACTGCTGTGATGGGAAATGATCTGACCTTAATTCGACTCTTTAAAGTGTAGAGATTATGGCGTCTTAAAGTGCAGAGATTGGCGGAAATTTGTTATTCAGGGCGGCTATATCCAAATGCTGGCAGTTACTAGCCAGGTAAATAAATGATGCCTCTAGAAGCAGAATTGGCAAGAACAAGATGGACATACAATTTATCATGCTGGCAACTTCGGCAGCAGTTGGATAAAACTTGTGTCAGTTCAATTCTGTCACGGTGTTTTACCTAATTTTACTAATTACTGTTGTTAAACAATGCCTATTTAATTCCTATCTTTGGCCGAAATTCTCAGCACTTTTAATTCAGGTTACCTTAGTAGAATTACTGTACCTTCGTGCATGAAATATAGCCGATCCTCCGTGCAACCTTTCGGATCTAGAAAAGTGCGAAATGACATGATAGCCATTTAGGTTAATATTAAGGATATTCTCCTGAGTCAACCAATGTTCCGAGACACACAGACAATCCAACTCCCTGTCGGTTGAAAGCAAATTTACAATATCTACCTTATTAGCTAAGCTCTGGACATTTACGTGACATATATTCATATTGGAGACATTTGGGACAGACGCGGATATAAAAAAAATTTCTCTGTCGATGCAGTATTTTCTATAACAACATTATCTATCACAGGTTCATTTAATAAAGATTGATTTATACTATCTATCACAGGTTCAGTCAACACAGGTTTATCTGTTGAGACTGTGGCAGATATAATTGACGATTTTCTGCTCCTAAAATTGATATTTCTGTTTACGTCAATAAAGATCAAGTTTTTTTCAGACTTATTACTACTTAAAACAATTTCCCTATAAAGTAGATTACCAACCTTAGGCCCCACACGATCACCAACCTCCGCATTTACATCTAAGAATTTATAGACCCCCGGTAGGCAAGAGTTTAACTTGTTAGCAAGTTTTAAAAGATTTTGGTTAAATTTATATTTTAAATTGTCATAAGTAGGTTTGTGAACGTAAGGTACACCAGCAAACAGAAAATTGGTGTCTGGACACAATTTGATTTTGTTCCAAATGTCCCTAAACAGTGGTATTCTAGATCGCCCAATAAAGTTATTAGATCCGGCTACAGTTAAAACCTGGTCATCAAGAGTAAAATCTCTTGATAATTTACCAATGTCCTCAATAACTTGCTTATACTGGGCACCTGGTTTAAGTAGGCATTGCAACTTGTACCCATCAGCGCTTAGTCTATTTTGCAACACAGCGTTCAGTCCCCGCCCACAGTCATCCGCCAGCAAAAGAACTCTATTTGCTCCGGGAGCAGTCATCGTGGTAGGGGCACTGCTAGCCGATGGTCGGGACGCCTCCACAGACACGCATGTTGGCTCGTCCACCGAGGCTACCGAGTCAGACCTCTTCGTTGACAGGGTGGAACGTGATGTCAAGGGCAACCCTGGCAGAGCAATCGTCTCGGTAGAAGTTTCTGCATTTTTATAATTTTTAGTAGTATGAGTGGCACGTGTAGCGCATATTTTATTTATATGTGATTTAAGCTCTATTTTACACTTCCTTACACTATCTTCAAGCTCTTTAATTGTTTTGTCATTTTGCTCTATAATTACATTTAATGATGAAGTTTTAATTTAGGTTTTATTATTATACCAGTTTACTATGGGGAATTCACACTGGGCCTTATTTCTATTAGGTAAATAAGTTTAATAAGGGTGAATTATTAAATTCTAATTGATCATTAAGTAATATGTCGGAATTTTTCAACCGATTATCTCAAGACTTTCAAGCAAACTCAATTTTTTACCTTTATTTTCTACATGTAGTATTTTAAAATTGTTATCAAAAGTATGTCGATTCTGTAAAAGATGGTTTGAATATGTAGAATTATTTTTATTATTAGTAAAACTTTTTTTATGTTCAGTTATACGTGTTAAGAATGATCTGCCTGTTTGGCCTATGTATCTTTTCGGACATGATCCACAGGTTAACTGATATACACCTGATTTATTATTTTTATTGGTTTTACTTTTTGAATTTTTCAGAAATTTTCCTAGTGAATTATTTGTTTTAAATGCTACTTTTATGTTTTTTTGACTGATAAATTTTTTAATGTTTTCTGCTGGTTTCCCGAAATAAGTAATTGTTTTAAAAGTATTGGGTTTTTCTTTTACCTTAGGGTAGACTGCAGCAATAGCTTTAGTTTTAAGTTTTTTTGACAAAATTCTATCAATAATTGATGGGCAATAACCATTATTTATTGCAACTTGTTTAATTAAATTTAATTCGTACCTGAAATTTTCCGGGGATAAAGGGACACTTGTTAACCTATGTACCATACTATGATACGCTGCTAACTTATGTTGTACCGGATGTATGGAATTTTTTTTTGTGAATTGTATGCGACGGTTTATGGTAAATTGAAAAACTGTGTTTATTTGAAATTTTCGTAATTGTTGGATCTAAAAAATTTAAAGAGCTGTTGGATTCAATTTCTATTGTAAATTTTATGTTTTTATGTAATGAATTTAAATATTCTAAAAATGTATCTAATTGCCTGTTTGTACCTGTAAAACACGGAAATATGTCATCTACGTATCTGTACAACATGTTATTTGGGCTGCTCACGAACTCCGCCGGATTAAGATAGTCACAGGTATATTTCGAAAATTGGCCTGTATGGAGTACCCATAAACTCCGCCGTAGTGGTAATTAGGGGTTGTTGCAGGTAATTGTACAAATCGATCAGGTTCGTTGCTGTAGGTAATAACTAGTGATTCCTACTAACCAAAAACTAATTAAGTTTGCTGACTATTTGACGGACAATTATATTGATGAGTATAGTCTATTTCCTCCATCTATCTGGGCAAGTGCTACAGACACTGAACGCACTACAAATGCTTGTGAGTCCTTTCATAGTAAATTCAACTCATATTTTTATAATGCCCATCCAAACATTTTTCTTTTTATTGATGTTTTAAAAAATATTCAGATAGATACATACGTAAAAATGAATAGTGTTAAAACACCCCACGAAATAAAAAATAAATTATATTTAAGGAAGAAATTATTTTTTAAAGACAAAATAACCTTGTACAATTCCAAAACGATAACGAAATTTGAGTTTGTAAAATTAGTTTCCTATTATTTAAAGAAATAATGTTTAAATTATAAGCTTTATGTTATTAAGATAGTTTAATATTAATATCAAGTGTATAGTTTTAGACAGGGTTTAATAAAAAAGTTGAAATGAAGTTTTATGGTTTTATTTACAATATTATGCATAATTATGATGCGGCGGAGTTTATGTATGAGATTCTTGAAGCTGCCGGCGGAGTTTATGTATAGTAAATATGGCTGGTCAATTAGTCCGGCGGAGTTTAGGAACACCCGTTATTTGTTGCCTTGTTATTGTGTATTATTGTTTCTAAGTTATTCATAAATATTTCTGCTAAAAGTGGACTTAATGGACTGCCCATTATAAGACCTTCATTGCTATTATAAAATTCATTGTTAAAAGAAAAATAGTTTTGTTTTAAACAAGCTTTTAGGAGGTTAATAATGTCTGTTCTTATGATAGGGTTTACATTTTGGTTTATTAACATGGTATCCACCAACTTTATCGTGTCTTCAGGTGGTATACTAGGAAATAAATTCTGAACGTCAAAAGACACAAATTTAGAATTTGGTGGGAGATCTATATTTTTAATTTTGTCGATCAATTCAGTTGAGTTTTTTTGCTATATTTTGGCTGAAAATTGCAATAGGTTTTAATAATATTTATGAGACAGGTAGAAACTTTATAAGCTGGAGCTGTGACATAGGACACTACAGGTCTAATGGGGTAACCGTCTTTGTGTAATTTTATTAATGAATAAAGTTGGGGGGGGGGGGGGGTTGAGGATTCATAACTAAAAATTTAAAAATATCACTTTGTGATATAATACTACCTGCATGCTCTAGTTCAGACTTTAATTCTTTTTTAAATTTTACTGTGGGGTCTGTACTTAAAGAGGCGTAATTACCTTTCTTAATAAATTCTATGGTTTTGTTTATATACTGGGATCTATCTATTGCAACTACAGTGTTTCCCTTATCCGCTTTAGTAAAAACAATTTGATTTAATTGGGATTTATTTCGAATATCTATTGCGGTTTTATGGTCTGTGCTAGTGCTGGGTTCGTTTTTTAAAAATTCTTGTTTAATAATTTCAGCACATTGGTGTTTAGACGTTGTATTTTGAGGAAGGTTTTCTAAAGCTATTTCTGCTTCTACACCTAATATTTCTGCCTGTTTTATGTCGAAATTATTACTTATGTTATATTTAAAGCCTTTTTCTATTAAGTTTTGTTCTACTTCGGAAAATCTTGTACTAGAAAGGTTAACAAATCGGTTAAAAAACTTATGGTCTGAAAACTTGTCCTGAGTGTAATTTTTATTTGATTTTTGTTCAATAAGGGACTTTAATTTTCTGTTTTGTCTAATATATATTTTTTATGAATGATATCTTGAACTTTTGTTCTAGTTCTAAAATCAAGTAAATCAAATTCTATTGAGTGTAATCTAAATATAAGCTCAGTGTGAATTACCTTAAGATAGATATTAAAAGAATCTCTCTTGATGTACTGAAGTTTTCTTTCTTCAATTATCCAACGTCTTCTTCCTTGAATAATTGCTTTATTCGCAGCAGAGCTGGTGTTATTGGTCTTCAAATTTATGTATCTTGGAGTGACTTCGTTTTTTATGCACATGTTAAAAAACCAGATATTTTGAGTAGTAAGTGCACATTTTAAGATCAGCCTGTAGTACCATAGGGCCAAAAAGCAGGTATTTGCTTCTTTCAAACTTTGAATGGTGTCGGCCTTTACTTGATGGAAATCCATTATACACATAATAATAGACAATTTTAGTCGAATTTCCACTTTTATTAAATACTTTATAACATGACGCGTTTCGCTAACACTATAGCTTCATCGGATGTTTGTTACAGACTGAAAAATTCAAAAAGTAAAACCAATAAAAATAATAAATCAGGTGTATATCAGTTAACACAGGCCAAACAGGCAGATCATTCTTAACACGTATAACTGAACATAAAAAAGTTTTATTAATAATAAAAATAATTCTATGTACATATTCAAACCATCTTTTACAGAATCAACATACTTTTGATAACAATTTTAAAATACTACATGTAGAAAATAATGGTAAAAAATTGAATTTGCTTGAAAGTCTTGAGATAAATCGGTTGAAAAATTCCGACATATTACTTAATGATCAATTAGAATTAAATAACTCACCCTTATTAAACTTATTTACCTAATAGAAATAAGGCCCAGTGTGAATTCCCCATAGTAAACTGGTATAATAATAAAACCTAAATTAGAACTTCATTATCTACCTAGATTTTTGTACCTATATTATGACACCTTTGTGAACTTTTAGTTTAAGATTTAGTCTGTAACAAACATCCGAAGAAGCTATAGTGTTAGCGAAACGCGTCATGTTATAAAGTATTTAATAAAAGTGGAAATTCGACTAAAATTGTCTATTATTATGTGTATAATGGATTTCCATCAAGTAAAGGCCGACACCATTCAAAGTTAGAAGGTTAATAATTACGGGCATTAATAACTCAAAACTACTTCTCAGTTTTGCAAATTAACTGTTATTTGCCATGCTTTCTAAGTTTCCCCAGACAATTTTTTTCTCGGTATGGACGAATTTCCCCGAAGAACTTTTTTCCGAAGGGGTCGAATATCACCTAAGAATGTTTTTTGGAGAACAAATTTCCCAGAGTTTTTGTTGGTTTAGGACAATTTTCCCCAAGAACAGACAGAGACAGATTTCCCCGAACATTTTTTGTGAGGGAATAAATCCACATAATTTTTTTTTGAATATAGATTATGTAGTGATCAGGGTACTTAATTATTTATTAAAAAGGAAATGATGCTTTATTATATTAAAAATTATTGTGTAAAATTGAAGAAAGAAAATCTTTCCGAAAAGATAAAAGAAACTAAAACTAACATTTAATCCTAAGAAATTTTTAAATAAGTTTATAAACTCACTTCTCTAATTTCCGAAAATAAATCCAAAAAGTATTTGAATAAAACTGAATAAATTTCTAATTGCTTTATAAATATTCACTCTTGACCGATACATTTCACTACACGTTTTGTTTCTTTGCGGATCTCAAGAAAAACTAATTAAATAGAAATATCCCTGGATCTGCATAGCCAGCGTGGGTGGCAAAAACCCAAGCTCTTGCACAACTCAGCTTGCGTAGTATATACCTCGTGTATGAGTCATACGTCCATATATGGAAAACCAGCGAATTTCCCGGGTTTTGTTTGTATTGTCCTCCGGCGAAATACCCGGGTTTTGTTTGTATTGTACCTAGTTGCGTAAACTGCGTTTACCATAATAGGGCATATGTGTAGGCGAGGCTGGGATGATTGGCTAGAAATACGCAATCTCGACCAGATATGTGCAACCATTGGTTGAGACTAGGGAGGGTAGCCACCTCCCCAAACTTGAGATCGCTGACGCAACCGTCTCTATAAATAAGAATACTGGACCCGAACTCTGTAAGTTTTGAAGAAAGCGATAGCGATAAAGATGGGTATAAGGAGAGGATAGAAAGCGATCAAAATCGTTATCGCTTTTTTTGTTATAGAGTTCGGCTGCTGGACACGCAGACGGGAGAAAGTAGTGCAGATCGGGCAGTTCGGTACAGTTCAGATATATAGGTATTTTGGGTAGCCAATAAAAAAGAGCAGAGTTCTTCTTGTAGTAGTTGACCGTAAAATCCAAAAGTAAAAGTCGGAATCCGCGGAAAGTCCAGTCACCGTAACCTCGTCTAACCGGAAAAACCAATAAAGTGATACCCAACCTGAGCCACATTATAATATGCTTTATAGAATTAAGTGTTCCATGTACGTTTGTACTGTTCTATGGGTGGCTCCACGACTCCACGACTATATCTTAATAAACTGTATTGTTCTGAACATATCGTTGTTTACTTTAACCAGAGAAGAATAAGATAGAGAGAAGAATATCTCGTACGGAGTTCATTCATAAATACGATTTGCTTTCTATGACCTCCAAACCGACGTCGAAATAAGCTGACATGGGCGTGCACTGCAGATTTTGGGTTATTATAAAGCACAGTGCGAGTGAGTATTGAGACGCGCCGCAGAAAACTCTCTCTGCTTGCCGTGTTGCTGCCGCACTGGCTAAGTCGGGGTGTATTGTGAGAATCGTATTGGCTAATCTCGGGGTGTTGCCGTTTGAAGGCCATAGCGTGGTCGAGCAGGCGGGAAGACGAGATATTATTCTCTCTATCTTATTCTTCTCTGCTTTAACGGTAGGCTACGGGCGAAAGCAAACTGAATTAATCTAAATTCTTTTAAACATACACAAATAAGTACTTCGCCTTTACAAATTGGAGTGCTTCGGCTCTAGAAACATAAGTTATCGCTGCGAACACAAGTTTTCCCCGGACCCATACATCGGTGTAAAGTTTGTAGCTGCCTCAGCGAGAACCAGATAGCCAACGAAACGACGTGGGATATGAAAGAGCAAGAAAAGAAAAAGTCGCACTGAGGTAGGCGTTACAATTAGGGTTAGCTGTATTTGCGTTGTTTTTAGCTCGGTCCGCTTTATTGATTTATTTCTGAATTATAACTAACAGGATTGTTGTGTATGAAGCAAGTTCCTACACCACCAAGACGACTTCCAGTTTGTCTCGGTTTGAAAAACTGGTGGCGCCTAATTGAACCCCTCTCCAAAAAATTGAGCTAAGGGCTAATTTGCACGCGCTCTGCAACAGTTTGCTTCGCCCAAAACACCCTGTTCTTCTGCTGCTTGCTCTATAAATAAATGTATTTAATCTTTTTTTTCTATGTTGGTTTCTAAGCGGTAAGTACTTAGTCAAAGATATGCATCATACTATCTTTAATATTTATTCAACTTTTCACTTTCTTTCGATTAAGTGCGTCCCAAACTGCCCACCAAGCGACAAATTTGTGGCCGGTAGAAGTTATCGAAGAGTACGGAAAGTGTAATAAAGCATGAACTAATTAAACAGTGTAATGAGCCAAAATGATTACACAAAAACGTGAATAGCTGCGCCACCTATCAACGTATGCGAGAAATCATAAAACAATCCACTGCAGTAGCTGGTAAAGCGATGTAACAAACCTGCAGAGGTTTTGACAAACGGAAATCTAAAAATCAGGAACTGACGGTAGCAAGACCAGCCAATATGTACTGAAATGTACCCAATGACGTACCCGCTGGGCTGGACCTAACCTATATAAAAATTGATGTGAAATGGACTGCGAAATTGTGAACCACTGACTTTCAGCAAGAGGAGACAACAGCATTCATTCACCTACTAGCCTTTTTTTGCTTCATACATTGTGCGTGTGTAGGACAAAGACCAACCGCTATAATTCCGTCTCGGCGCGCCACGCGTAATGGCTTTCCTGTATTCTGTATTCCACCAAGCATACCTCTGAAAAGACAGTTACGGATGAAAAGAATCCATTTTTCCATACAATTAGCACTGACGCATAATTCCACAAAGTTTATGGATAAAGTTTTGTCAGGTAAAATCAAAAATCACTACACACGTATATTCCGACTTGCTGCTGAAAATTACGCTCAAATTCATCAGATCTCTCAATGAAGCAGGCGACGCCCCATAAAGCGACGGTGCCACTCTCACTGTAAATTTCGGCCCCACGCAATAGAAATAAATTACTAAAAATTTATAATCACGAAAAATAATGGTGCATTGGTATATTTTATGAATCCTTAGTGACCAAAAGATGTGGTAGTTAGAAGGTTTATTTTTTTCTCGAATCAGGACCACAATATCCTACCCGGCACAAGAAAACCGATTTTAAAATAACCTGTATGAATCTACAGGGAAATAAAAACAAACTGGGCAATACTGAATTATTTGCAAATGAGAAAAAGCCAACAGTTCTGTGTCTCGCAGAACACTGGTGTGATAAGGAAATGTTGGCAATGTTTGGGGTTGGCAGAATATAAAATGCAAACAGCTTTGGCGCACTGTAAAAATGATTAGGTCACTTATTCTGTAGGTTTTACGGTTTATAAAAATAATTTTTTTTATTTATTTTACTATATACATATTTATATTATATTATGGAAACATCCTATTTTTAAAACTTTTATGAATTTTTACAACTGAAAGGTGTTTTTGTTTTAATATTCTGTAATATGATAAGTACACCATCTTATTTTATACAACATTTATTACGGGCAATATCTTCATTCTAAAATTTTTCGTTACTGATATTGGATCTTGTTTTACAACATAAAAATACATAAAATATAATTACGGGATAAAATTCCATTAGGTAAATGTTATGTGTATGCATGCTCCTATATTACTGTAATTTGACGTAAACTTAAATTTTACATACCTGTAATTACATTAGTGAAAAATGTAAAATTTCGATATTTATACTAGAAAAACACTACGGAGGATTTTTCTATCATTAGTATATAACACAGGGCCGGCAACAGTTGAGTTGCTTGCGTGCTCGGGCACCACACGACCGAGTATGAGCACCACAGCCACTAAGCAACAAATCAGAAAACAACTACGGTAGAGTGTCAAATCGACCCCCCCCCCCCTCCGGGAGCTCTAATGTCGGCAATATCATCATTGCCATGCACTGAAAATTTCGTGTTCCTAGAGCATGTATTAAGGAAAATATCACACTCCATCGGAGTAATGATCGAGAATAGACTGCTCTTCGTATCCATATCCCTACATACATACAAACACCCACACATAGAAATATAAACATCTACGATTTGCTTGAAATCCGACTCAATTAAGTTTATCTTCGTACGGTGACGGAGCTGAATGGTGATTGGTTGACACACAAAATGAAAAAAGTTGTTTCCTTCTCATTTCGATCGTCACCTCAGTAGCGGATACAGAAATTTTAAAGTTGTATATCTCTGTTGCTACTACATGCCAAGTTCACAGGTTTTAATAGTAAGCCTGCTAGGAATGGTTTGGTAAAGAAAAAAATTTAGTAATTTGCGAAAAAAAGTTGAAGCACAAAGCACTTTTCGGAAAGTGCTTTAAAGTTACTGAAAAGGCTTAAAGCAGATTAAAAGAGTTGGAAGCACATTTCACGGGCTTGAACACATTTAAAGGGCTTAAAGCACATTACGAATGTGCTTGGAGCACATTGAAAAGGGCTTGAAGCACATACTGAACGAGCTAAGAGCAAACTGAATTCTAATCATTACCTATTTAAATTTTGATTGTATTACCTAATTAGCTGTTTTCTGCAAATAGATAACATATTAGTTTATTTGAGCATTGAGCAGCACACTAAGTACAAAATTGAACAAAAAAAAACATATGTTTTGAAACAACCAGACTTTTTTTGCAACAAAACAAAAACTCATTTCTTTTCGGGTGAAGCAAATTTAAAAAAAAAACGACTAAACAGCCACTGTTTTTAACATAATCAAACTTACGATGGTAAAGAGTAAAGAATAGCAAAATAACACTGTTTGACTGTAGTGTACTTACCAATTAGAACTAAAAAGGAAACAAAACCGCAACACAAAAACAAACAACAAGTAAATACTTGCATGTTCGGTATATGCGTGGTGTAAACAAGCTAGCTCTACCGTATCACCGTCACCTGTGCGCTGCGTGGTGTAAACAAGCTAGCTCTACCGTATCACCGTCACCTGTGCGCCTCGGCAAACGGCAAGTATCGAAGATTTTCGATTAGCTCGAGCACAGTGGCGTGATTGCTGCCACATGTGTAAAACAAAAACAGACACTTTATGAAACTAACGGAAGTGCCTGATCATATCAAAAGGGCTTACAAGCCCTTTTGGAACTTCCAAACCCTTTAGAAGGACTTGGCAGCTCTCAAAAGTGCTTCAAGCCCTATAAAAGTAATTGAAGCACAATCAAAGGCCTTGAATTTCTTTTTCAATTACAAATTACAAAGCACTCTTGTAAAGTAATTGACTTAGCAAGCCCCAAATATATGTATAGGAAAGAGCTTGAAGCCTAGGGCTTTCAAGCCCTCAAAGGACTTGAGCCACTTTTGCAAGCACAAAGCACTCAAGCTCTGCCCAGCTCTGATTATAATGCATTTTTTCAAATGTTTATGGAAAATGCTAATATTCCATATTCCGATTTATAATTCTTATTTTTAAAATGATGTATACGCCAGCGTTTTAAGATTAATGTATACTGTGTACTTTATACAGTTTTTTTTTAAATGACCTAAAATCACTGTTATGCCTTTATCAATAAGTGAAACTTAAGTAAAGTCTGTAACGACAAGATTTTAAAAATATAAATTGCCAAAAATGCACTTACTCAGTTTCATTTTGAGGTAATTCTTCCTCTTTGATGTCCACTTCTTCGTTTTTTACCTTCCATTCCTGATAGACATCATTTATAGTTTTCTGTGGTTCAGTTTTTACTGGCACTTGCGATCTACAGAAATTATATCTTGGGCACCCAACTATTTAAGTATTTTATTTACAAACAAGTACTCGTTAAAGGAGAAGTCTTACTTCACAAACATTCAATAAAGACAAATGTAAATAGAACATTAATATCTGATTTCTCAAATCATTTCCTCAAGTAACAAATTTGGTATTTAGAGATGCTTCTGACAATGACTTTAACATTATACTGTCGCATTACAAAAGAGTCTAGTTGGCTAACTATTAATTAAATTGCTTGAAAATACTGACCGTAAGTAAAATGGTGTAAGTAATTAATAGATAAATAAATTAATAAAATAAAATAAGTAAATATAAACATCTAAGTAAATACGACACAGGAAAGTTTTAAACTATTAATAAGTCAAAAATACACTTAAATAACAAAATGTTAAGAAACATTTTCATTTTGGAACGGGAATATGCGAATGCAGTATTATAACATCAAATTGAGTATATATTTTCATTTTTCTAAAAAATACAGAAAACGCACCTCTCTTTCGTTGCCAAAAATTTAAGTTATTACTTAAACCCATAAGAGAAGAGAATTGATCCCTTTAGGAGATAAGACAAATTCTCTTCTAGATACTAAATTGAGTATTTATTATATAATTGTCGCTTACAGAAAATGTACCTCTTCTTTAATTGCGAAAATCATTCATATACCAAAATATATAAAGGAACAAAATTTGAGTCTTTTTAAAATAGGCAACATGATGATCAAAATAAATTTGACATATTTTTTGTATTCTCTACATACATTATTTATTAATGACGGTTGTTTTTATCCATTTATTTTGATTTTTATTAGGAAATAAAAACATTTCTTAATGCAAATTTTCGCGCAAAATTCGGAACATACAATATGTATTAGTATGTTTATGATTTTTTTTTAATTACCTTTGCGCTTCTTTCTTCTGACCTAGTCTGTTCTTGGTATATGCAGTGGTATTTTTTCACATTGGCACACTACAATACTTAAAGGGTAGTTTTTAAAATATTTATTGTTTAATAACAATAATACACACAAATTACACTATAATTATGAAACGAACTGTACACAAACAAATATCTATTTACATCATGAATAAACGATTCCGGTTAGGGATAGGAAGTACAGGCCACACAATTTACACTCGATGACAGTTGACAAGTTCCTAAACTTAATTTTTCTGCTTCTAATTTTTGACAGACACGTGAATAATTGTTGTAAACAATACGATTGATCACGTGCCTGTCAAAAATTCCGAACAAAAAGATTGAATTTAAGAATACGACGCGTGTTTAGATATCATCTGACGTCACTTGAGGGCACGCGAAAATGGCGGATTTTTAAACTGGAATAAATTACAACGAAAAATAAAACAAAAATTAGTTATATCTTCCACTAAGTAATTGTCTTAAAATAATATTCTTAGGTTTATAATGTCTTGCTTAAATGATTTCTGCAATAAAATAAAATATATGCACACACGGTACGTTGGTCTAAATTAAATTGATTTGTTATAACCCAAGGAAGCTACTGTTAATGTATGGCCTATTCGTTACTGGACATCCTGTATAAACAATTTCGCAATCAAAGATGTCAAAATTTAAATGGTCAACTAGAAGGATTAAACTTAAACACTGACTAATGTTTGGCTTTTCATAGAAATTAATCAAGCATTTTAGCTAACTAGACACACTTAATGTGACAGCAGCCATACTATCATTGCCAAAGGTGACTCTAAACTTCAAATTTATTACTACTTGATTAAATGATTTGAGAAACCGAATGTAACTTTGTAAATCAAATGGTAACATTTTAAAAGCAAATGTCTTGCTTAGTGATATTTTTATGTAGAGTTACAGTCTACACTTCCTAGTACACTATAACCCATGCAGTACCCTAATTAATTACCTGGGTCCCAAAAGTTTGTTAAATTTAAATATAACAATAAGCAAGTATAAGTAGCTTTTCACAAATCAAAATAATGCAAACTGAATAAAGAATATGCTTAGGAATTTTAACGTGCCTAGAGGTAGCTTGAGATCTAGATCTACTTTTTCCAAGGCGGTGGCAAGATATGTTGTACTGTAACATCAACCGTTAAATAAAGTTGATTGATTAAGATTTTGAGATACAAGAAAATAAAGCATTGCCTCTAGTTGTCTGAGTGAGGCAGAGTGAGATTATACACTTTTCTATAATTTATACTCGTTTGTTTGATTATCCCTGTTTAACTGTTTTATATATATTTTATTGTTTTTAACCAAGTATTTTCTTTTATGTAACTATTCTAACCATTTGTAGTGTTCCGTGAAAACGGAACACTTATGGAATCACTTCGGTGTCCGTCCGTCCGTCCGTCCGCCACAGGCGATTTTCTCTGAAACTATTCGATGTACAAAATTGAAATGTGGTACAGAGATAGAGTGTGGTGGCCCACTTATAGACGTGAAGGCTAAAAAGTTAAATTTTGATTCTGGGGGTTAATTTTAGGGGGTAAACTGGGAAATGAAAAAAAATTCAAGAGCATCGTGTAGGGCTGGGGTCTTCAACCTTTTTTTTATCGGAGGGCCCGGTTTGGGTTTCCTAATCGACTGGCGGGCCAGAAGTGGAAAGCGAGAAGGTGGAAAAGGGCCGCAGGGAAAAAATTTTGCCAACTACTACCTATATTCGTAAATTAAATTATTATTTTTTTTCGTCTAAATGAGGTAATATATCGGGAGTAGACAATGTTTTAAATTTTGGGTAATTTATTACGCATTTATCAAATTGTTTGTTTTTTTCTGTACGCGGGCCGCAAAAAAATGAACGGCGGGCCGCGGGTTTGCCTGGAAGACCCCTGGTGTAGGGTGCACATGAAAGCTTATTGAAGCACGAATTCAACAAAATATATGATATATTTCTTGTGCATTTTTTAAACATTTTTCGGGAAAAACGCTTTAAAATTGCTGTCCCCCACCCTTATCACCAGAAGAATCGCTCAGAAAAATCTGAATAAAATCATGAACATTGAGATTTAGGTGTAGATTGATCCAAAATTATCAGGATTGAAAAATTCTAGCGCGATCAATTATTATAAACAATTTAATTGTCTATTTCCTTATAACTGCTGAAACCATTGTTTTTAGAGAAAAATATTTTCGACAAAAAATATTTCTCACGATATAAGGAACCACTTTTGTCCTTCTGGGTTTTTAATGCTCCGCGCATACGCGATGTGATACCGAGTTGGTGCCGCCCGCGGCGGGTAGCGAGGCAGATGGGCGGAGATCGGGCGGCCGAAGTCTGCTCAGGTTAAGTGGGGGGCTGAGGGCACGGAACACTAATTGTGCAAGTATAGCTTGCACTTGACCGATTTTTTTTTTATATTTCAGACTTCTTTTATATTCTTTACTTTTAAGTTTGTATTGTTTTTGAATTTTGCAACTAGCTTGTCTCGTCAATAAGACCTTATTTAGACAATAAATTATGGTTTAAAATTATAAATCATATTTATAAAACCTTTTACCCCTACAAGTCTCCAGAAATAAACCTGCCGAGAAATAGGCTTGCTTTTGATATACGAAATTAATATTATATAACATACATTCTGATATTATGGTAGCCATATTATGTACATGTCAAGAATGCGAAAATTTTGTGAAGGTAAACTCTTATAATA
Source organism: Philopedon plagiatum (assembly GCA_963971165.1). Lineage (NCBI taxonomy): Eukaryota > Metazoa > Arthropoda > Insecta > Coleoptera > Curculionidae > Philopedon > Philopedon plagiatum. The sequence continues at coordinate 68,569,087 of OZ020195.1, read as the reverse complement.
ATTTGTTTATAGGTTCACATTATTTGTGGAGCAATTTAGGGGGTGACAAATTATGACTACCACAGCAAAATGTACATTCTATAGTACATACACAGAAATGAAGTGGCCCGACCGACAAAATTGAATACCTTCAGTTTGGTTTCAGTGAATTTGCTCATTTTTGGTATTTGAAATTACTTTCATATGGTCGCCATAATTTGCCCCCCCCCCCCCCCCCCCAGGGCCACAGAGATGAAGTGGCCAGAAAAAAAAAATTGCATAACCTGAGTTGGCTTCAGAGAGTTTGCTCATTTTTGGTATATAAAATTACTTTTATATGCCTCACACCACACTTTAATATGGTCGCTATAATTTGTCACCCCCGAAACGGCCTCAGAAATGAAGTGGGCAGAACAAAAAATTTGTATAACTTGAATTTGGCTTCAGAGAATTTGCTCATTTCTTGTATGAGAAATTACTGTTATATGGCTCACACTTTGATATGGTCGTCATAATTTGTCACCCCCTAAACGGCCCTAAAAATGAAGTGGCCAGACCAAAAAATTGCATATCTTCAGTTTGGCTTCAGGGAGTTTGCTCATTTTTGGTACATAAAATTACTGTTATATGTCCCACACTTTGATATAATTTGACACCTCCTGAACGGTCCCGGAAATGAAGTGGCCAGTACAAAAAATTTGCATAACTGGAATTTGGCTTCAGATTTGGCTCATTTTTGGTATGTGAAATTACTGTTCTATGTCTCACACTTTGATATGATCCTGATAATTTGTCTCTCCATAAACGGCTCCAGAAATGAAGTAGCCAAACCAAAAAAATTTAATAACTTCAGTTTGGCTTCAGAGAGTTTGCTCATTTTTGGTATGTAAAATTACTATCATATGTCTCCAGAGACTATAAAGAATATACTTAGACGAACACTGAAGTTATTGAATTTTGTCTGTCTGGCCACTTCATTTCTGGGGCCGTTTTGGGGGTGACAAATTATGACGACCATATCAAAGTGTGAGGCATATCACAATAATTTTATATACAAAAAATGAGTAAACTCTCTGAAGGCAAACTGTAGTTATTCAATTTTTTGGCATGGCCACTTTATTTCTGCGGCCATTTAGAGGGTGACAAATTATAAGGACCATATCAAAGTGTCAAGCATATATGTAACAGTAATTTCACATACTAAAAATGAGTAAATTCTCTGAAGCCAAATTCAAGTTATGCAAATTTTTGGTCTGGTCACTTCATTTCTGGGGCCTTTTAGGGGGTGACAAATTATGACAACTATATCAAAGTGTCAGGCATATAACAGTACTTTCACATACCAAAAATGAGCAAATTGTCCTCGAAATTCTCTAAAGTCAAATTCAAGTTATGCAAAATTTTTGGTCTGGCCGTCTGGCCACTTCATTTCTGGGGCCGTTTAGGGGGTGACAAATTATGACGACCATATCAAAGTGTGAGGCATATAACAGTAATCTCACAAACCAGAAATGAGCAAATTCTCAGAAGTTAAATTCAAGTTATGTAAATATTTTGTTCTTGCCACTTCATTTCTGGGGCCGTTTAGGGGGGACAAATTATAAGGATCATATCAAAGTGTGAAGCATACAACAGCATATATCAGTAATTTTTCATACCAAAAATGAGCAAATTCCCTCAAGCCAGACTAAAAAATTTGCATAACTTGAATTTGGCTTCAGAAAATTTACTCATTTTTAGTATGTGAAATTACTGTTACATACTTATATGCTTCACACTTTGAAATGGTCCTTATAATGTGTCGCCCTCTAAAAGGCCGCACAAATAAAGTGGCCATGCCAAAAAAAATTGAATAACTACAGTTTGGCCTCAGAGTTTATTAATTTTTTTTATATAAAATTACTGATATATGCTTCACACTTTGATATGATCGTTATAATTTGTCCCCCCTAAACGGCCCCAGAAATGAAGTGGCAAGAACAAAAAATTTACCTAACTTGAATTTGGCTTCTGAGAATTTGCTCATTTTTGGTTTGTGAAATTACTGTTATATGCCTCACACTTTGATATGGTCATCATAATTTGTCACCCCCTAAAGGGTCCCAGAAATGCAGTGGCCAGACCAAAAAATTTGCATAACTTGAAAGCTTGGATTCAAGTTCACTCATTTTTTGCATATAAAATTATTGTTATATGCGTCACACTTTGACATGGTTGTCATAATTTGTCACACTCTAAACGGCCCCAGAAATGAAGTGGTCAAACCAAAAAAATTGAAGCTATCTTGAATAATCTATATTGTTTATAGACTCTGGAGACATATATAACAGTAATTTTATATACCAAAAATTTGCAAACACTCTAAAGCCAAACTGAAGTTATTAAATTTTTTTGGTCTGGCTACTTCATTTCTGGGGCTGTTTAGGGAGTGACAAATTATCAGGATCATATCAAAGTGAGACATAAAACAGTAATTTCACATACCAAATATGAGCAAATTCTCTGAAGCCAAATTCCAGTTATGCAAATTTTTTGTCCTGGCCACTTCATTTCCGGGACCGTTTAGGGGGGTGACAAATTATGGCGGCCATATCAAAGTGTGGGACATATAACAGTAATTTTATGTACCAAAAATGAGCAAACTCTGAAGCCAAACTGAAGTTATGCAATTTTTTTGGTCCGGCCACTTCATTTCTGGGGCTGTTTAGGGGGTGACAAATAATGGCGACCATATCAAAGTGTGAATGATTTTATATACAAAAAATGAGTACTCTCTCTGAAGCCAAACTGAAGTTATTCAATTTTTTAGGCCCGACCACTTCAATTCTGGGACCGTGTAGAAGGTTAAAGTTTTCATTAATGTGATTTATAGTTGTACTCTGTGTCATATTGTAATATCTGCAAGCTAAGCTAGTATTATAAAAAAATTTGAAAAATTATTAAATTTTTTTTCTCTATATTTTCCCAGCCCGTTGGAAAAAGTAAATCTGAATCCGAGTCTGAATCTGAAGCTAACTTCAGGCACATCGAAAATACAGGCCCTAAATTAAGTACTTATAAAGAAAAATTGTACTTAAATAACATTTTACTGTCTTGTCTCTAGATTTTCCAAGCTTGTTGAAAGAATAAATCTGAATCTAAAGCTTATTTTAAGCACATAAAGTTTACGATTCTTTTAAATTTCAAAGAAATAAAACCAGACATGAAGCCGTTTTAGGTACTTACTTAATATATTATTAATTAAAATTAAAATATTAATATTTCTGTAAGATAGGTTATGGAAGAAAAAAAAATTATTTTGAAAGACCATAAAGAAAATAAATAACTTACACAATATATTTTCCATTTTTACTAATAACCTGAAGCCTTTCTAAACAAACAATTAACTCAGGCCCCTTTTTGTTTGTCTGTTTACACATAAAATTATTCTTCGACACAAGTTCAATTTCATAGGTTTCAAACTCTGGCTCTGTTTTAACCATTGAAATATTTGTAATATTGTTGTCCATTGCAGCAGCCTCCAACAGAACTTCATCCTCTTTTTTTACTTCTGCTACAAGAAAACAATTACCGATTTCCTCATCTTGGACAATGAGAGGAGCTGCTAACTTTTTTCTGTTAATGTGTGTAATATTCCCAGTTTCTTCAGTTAAATTTCGTGGCAGTAAATCCATAGATTCCTTGGATAGTAGTCTCCATATTTAAAGCTATGATGGGTATGCACAACAAAGTTTTAAATAAAGAAATTGTAATACCTATTATAATAAATGGAAAAGGGTTGTCCAGTCCTATCGGTCTGTTTTTACTTCGGTTTTTTTTACCCAGCTAAATCATCGAAAAATAAAGGGTTTGTTACTGTTAAGAATAACAAAAAATACAAATTAGAACTCTTCCCTTCCTTCCATAGAAAAGCACTGGAAAAAGTATGGCGGTTCCCTTCCTTCCCGCGAGTTTTTAATAAAATCACAGAAAATAAAATTACAAAATGAGATATTTACATCTTACAGATACAGTAATGACATTTCAATTCAGATGATTTCGATGCAAGCGCCACCAACCCTAAGTGCATACAAAACTAAGATTCGGTTTTTAGTATTTAATGTCGGTTTTCACCAATGACGTCATTAAATTGTACTAGGTACATACTTCATTTTCGGCTGGCTTCTGTTCAGCTTCTTCAATGGAATTTCTTAGCATTAAATCCATGGTTTCCTTCGATAGTAATGTCTCCATATTTTTATTAAAGTATGTAGGTATCCACAACAAAGTCTGAAATAAAGAAATTCTACTACCTACACAGAAAAATAAACGGTTTGTTATTGTACTTAGAGATAACAAAAAGAGGGTTTTCTCAGGATTCTACTACAATAAAAATAAATGGACCTACACACAGAAGAAAAATCAACTAGAAAAACGTTTGCTGTAACAAGAAATACAAACAAAACATTGTTTTCGTTTCGCCTTGCCAGGCACATGTAAAGCAAAGAAAATAAAAAGGGTTTGCTCAGTTTGCTGTAAAGAAAATAAAAGGGTACGCTTTGGCTTGGCACGCGGCACGGAGGGATGCCCAAGATGTATCGAAAATATCGATATTTTTGTTTCGATTTTCGATGTTTTTCCATCTTTCGATGTTTTTGCATCGATATTCTTGTTCCGATGTATCGAAAGACATCGATGTATTGCCTATAGATGTATCGAAAATCTAAAATGTTGATTTTCCTAATTATAGTTTAAAATAAAAGTTATCTCGGAATTTCGGATTGTTCCTTCTGAGAGGCTTTTCTCGAAGACTGGACAAACGTCGACTCAAACAAGAAATCGCTTAACAGGAACAAAGTTATTATTTCTAAGTAGCGTTGATAAGAAGTTTTGGAATTTATAGTTTTATAAACATTTTTAACTTTGTATGTGTGTATTATATTAGTATATTACCAACGATATATTACTTAGAACTGGTTTAAACCAAATGGCCAGCTTTCTGTAACTTGAATGTATATTATTATTTAGTTTTTTTATCTATAGTTCCCGAAGTGTAATGTGATTGTTTTTATAAAATGCTCATTTTATTTTTTTAGGGTTTTGGGACAATAGTCCAGGTCCGGTAAATTACCATTTATATATTTTAACCCACAAGGACAAGTCGAATTGATATATCGTTGATATTACTTAGCACTGGTTTAAACCAACTGGCCAGCTTTCTGTAACTTGAATGTATATTATTATTTAGTTTTTTTATCTATAGTTCCCGAAGTGTAATGTGATTGTTTTTATAAAATGCTCATTTTATTTTTTTAGGGTTTTGGGACAATAGTCCAGGTCCGGTAAATTACCATTTATATATTTTAACCCACAAGGACAAGTCGAATTGATATTTTGTCCGGACATTTTTCAATTTGACCGAAAAAACTGTTATTTTTAAATTTCCCAACATTTATTTAAATCTGGCATACTCATGACATACTTAATTCATATATGTATTACTACATGACTTAATTTGGCACTTAACCCCAGATAAAACCAGGTTTTATCCTGGGACTTAACCTAAACATTTTTTTTTGTTAATTTTAAATCTTTTGAGATTATCGATATTTTATTTTGATTTTTTAAAATGATATCACACATTTTACAAGAAAAGAAAAATGGTGAAAAAGGAAAATTTGGTATGGCATTATGTTATAAATAAAGAACGAGTTTATTCAAATATTTAAAAATGTCGACTAGTTGACCGGTAATTCACCGATCAAATTGACCGGACAAGTCAATTATTATATTTGACCGGACATTTCACAACACAATTTTTTTTTTCAATAAAATGTGTTGTCTCTAGCAATATTTTTAGGGCGTGTATCGTTGTCAACCTCGGTTACGGTTTTGTGTCCCTAAGTATCGGTCATCTGAAAAGTTGGTAAGATTTGGAAACGCGATTCCTAAAAAATATCTGTCATTAATGTCACCGAAGGAACCGATTCAACCGATGCTTCCCCGCTGGTTTTCCGGTTTGTTTATGTTTCGCTTTTTTGTTTAAATTTAAATTTATTTTTCACAAATATTAAAAACATCTGGGTAATTATTCGGATTAATGAATGCACCGAATTTTTTCATGAAATTTTGCACAGACGCTAATTTTGGGTCGTAGGACACGAATCCAAAGTCAGTTTTTGGCGGTCTCGTATGGTTTTTCGAAAAAAAATTTTTTTAACTTTTAGGTTAGGGTTTTCCATGAATTTCTTTAAATTTCGGCACTTTTACTTAAACACATCTATACAAGTCATTACACACTATTTTTCTGAACTATATTTAGGCAAATTTATGTAGAAACACATTTAAAAAACAGAGAAAATATCAAAAAACTGAAAGAAAATAAACACACAACCCGTGGCACACATACTCGACATTTCTGATGGAAAGACGCGTTGTTGCCAAATTTACAAATCGCTTTTCCCACAAATTTTAACAGTTTCCGACCATGAATAAAACCCAACCTGAGCAAAAAGGTGGTCAGGTTTGCTCAGTTATCATTGATATAGATATATATGTATCTATATCAATGAAAACTGAGCAAACCTGACCAGCTTCTTGCTCAGGTTTGCTTGGGTTGGGTATACACCTTTTTGTTCAGATATGGTTGCATGCATCAGCATGCAGGTGTTGGATTACTGATCAATAGGATTTTGGTTAGGTCTGATGTAGGTTAAAAATTAAAAAATGTTGTTGACTAAGTTGTACAGAATAGTAACTTTAGTTTGTTATGGTTGGCTTTTTTATTATTCCTAATTTACAAATTTTTCATGAAAGATAAGTAAACCTGGCAACGCCGGACACAGGAACCAGGAACATTGTTGACAGCTGGGAAATTAATGGCGGCTAGTAGCGAGATAATGGAATTTTCTATAGGAAAAAGCAATTTTCTTAGTTATTTTTGCCTAATGTGGAGTTTCGTGTGACGAAAAAAATTGAAATTATAAGTTTACAGATATGTTTAAGTGAAAGTGTCGAAACTTAAAGGAATCTATAAAAAAAGGTACCTAACCTAAAAGTTAAAATTTTTTTTTTTGGAAAAACCATTCGAGACCGCCGAAAACTGACTTCGGATTCGTGTTCTACGACCCAAAATTAGGGTCATAGGGTCTGTGCAAAATTTCATGAAAAAATTCGGTGCATACTTACATTAATCCGAATAAATACCATATTTCGGTAGTTTTACTTAGTAATGCAAGTACACTTATACTTACTTATCCTGAGCTGTACCAGAAACCATACAGTGTGTATGATCAACGGAAACGTTCTGAATATCTTAATATTCTTTACTTGTAAAACTTCAACTTCTAGCTTGCTACCATCACTCATATAAATATTTTTTTGACTATCAAGTAAATCATTATCAAACACAAAATGTTCTGCTGGTTCTACCTTTATCATTAAACTATTGTAATTTTCCCCGTCCCTGAATGCAACATTTGACTTGCTTTCATCTTTATTTATTTGTACAACTGTGAGGTCAGGTTACCACGCAGTTCTGTATTGTGCACAATGGCCAGTGCCAATGAATTCTCTGTTGCAGTGTTCTGCATCAAATTGACCATTTCCTTGGATATTACAGGTTCACATTCTTCATCTTCATCATAACTATATTGCATCATATCGAAAAACGACTATTCCACAAATTAGTTAATTCACCTTGGAAAATTTCTCTCGAGATGAATCAAAGCTTCAGACTAAATAAATTAGTAGAAAAGGGGTAATTATTCGGATTAATGCATGCACCGAATTTTTTCATGAAATTTTGCACAGACCCTAATTTTGGGTCGTAGAACACGAATCCGAAGTCAGTTTTTGACGGTCTCGTATGGTTTTTGCAAAAATTTTTTTTTTAACTTTTAGGTTAGGTTTTTCAATGAATTTCTTTAAATTTCGGCACTTTTACTTAAACACATCTATACAAGTCATTACACACTATTTTTCTGAATCATAAGTAAACCTGGCAACGCCGGACACAGGAATATTGTTGACAGCTGGGAAAATAATGGCGGCTATTATCGAGTAAATGGAATTTTCTATAGGAAAAAGCAATTTTCTTAGCTATTTTTGCCTAAATGTGGTGTTTTGTGTGACGAAAAAAATAGAAATTATAAGTTTACAGATATGTTTAAGTGAAAGTGTCGAAACTTAAAGGAATCTATAAAAAAAGGTAACATAAAAGTAAAAAAAAAATTGTTTTGGATAAACCATACGAGACCGCCAAAAACTGACTTCGGATTCGTGTTCTACGACCCAAAATTAGGGTCTGCGCAAAATTTCATGAAAAAATTCGGTGCATGCATTAATCCGAATAATTACCGAAAAGGGTTACTAAAGTCTTGTACTATCATGGTCTATCCTAAGTTAAATACTGATATTGCACCTTTATCATCGCCAAGTGTTAAACACAGTAAAGTCTAGGATTTGTTAATTTTATAGTGTGGTCAAATCCAAAGAAAATAAAAGGGCAAAAAATATATGAGGTTTTACTTTTACGTACAAGAGGCGTTTTTTGGCGGTCCAAAACCATCAAAACCATGCCTTTGGTTTTGTTTGGTTTAAGTTAGGCGTTTTCTTTTTTATGGCATGATAAACAAAGACAGAAGTAGGATCCGGATTTGATGGGTCTGATGGTTTTGCAGCACCAAAAAATGCCTAAGGGTTTGGTTAAATCAAATCCTTTGACAGACAAAAAAGAGGTTAATCCAAAGTAGGGATGCGCAAGATATATCGATTGAAGAAAAATATCGATTTTTCTATCGATAATCGATATTAAAATCGATTTTTTATTTGGTTGATATCGATTTATTTATTTGATCATATCGTTTAATCAAATATCCGTTTTTGTTAAGTTTCTCAATTTTTGTAGCAATTTACAAGAAATTATAATTCGGCAGTCATGAGTTCCTTTTGATTATATTAGATGACAGCACTACAGATAGATTCGGTCGTGAGATTAGTAAGAGGAATCCCCAAATAATTTGGCTATGTTTTGTTTTGTTTATTGAATTGTGGCCGAGTGGCTACTTCAGTGCAGTCAGAAAGGCTTTTTTCCAACGCATGACAGGTGTTAACTGTGCAGAGAAACAGACTCGAAGGGCATCGTTTGTCACAATTATTAGGTATTTCTTCACAATCGTTAAGCAGATATGCTTTAATTCACAATTTTTAATATTATTTATTATAAACAATGACTCAAAAATCACAAATAATAAATTGTATTACAAAGAAAAACTATATTTCTTTATATATCGATATTTTCAATCGATTCTATCAATATATTTTTTTTTTCGATATATAATTTGATACTAATATCGATATTTAGAAAATTTTGCGCATCCCTAATCCGAAGGTTAAATCAACCAAACAAAATAAAAGAAATCAACGAAGACAAACAAACGTAGTTATTTGTGGCAACACGTAGTGACATATGTCAAACTACAGCGCCACCACAAAGTCTAGAGATTAAACTAATGGCGCTGTTTTAAATTCCATATTTCTAATGCTTTTAGTTATAAACACTGCTTTTTTTTTTAAATCGGGACATGAGATTTGCATGATAATAAGGAATATGCACATATTTTCTTTATTCCATAAATCGTTTGAGGAAGTCATTACAAACCCAAAAAAAATATTTTGAAGAAAATTACTAGGATAATTTAGCTACAAAAAATGTTTACTTTTCGGTATAATTTATTTGAATTTAAAAAGCAGACATTTGCCCTTAGTGAAAAATGACGTCAGGAGATCAGCAAAAATCTACAAGTTAACGTAAAGCCAAAGCCGAACAGGTTTGATTTTCTCGGAAACAGTCAGAGGGAGGGAAATCGAATTTTTTGGGTTGATAGAGGAATAGTTGAACTAGCTTCGGTAAAAAATTCAGTTATATAGGATGTTTCGTTTCGGAGTTATTAAATGTTAAAGTCGAAATTTCCGGGAGTTCCGTTGAAATCGGGTACAGGTCACAAATGTGAATTAAATCGATGTAAATTTTTGGAGGTTGTAGGGGACCCGGAGCTTCAGAACTTTACTGAAACTGGTGAGGATCAGAAAATAGCAAGTAATTCTTTTGAATTTTTTTAGGTCGAAAAATGCCATTTCCAGACCCCACATCTTTGGTACCTAAAACTCGAAAACAAAACGTCACATCGAAAAACGGATTCGTAAGTGAAACTTTAAAATCCCAAATACTTTTTTTTGCAATACATTTTCCTAAACCTAAAATCACTGGAAAATGGAAATATTTGGAAAAAACTGGAAATTTAATTTTTTACCCAAATATTTCACGGTTTATAATTTTTTGTGGGGTCAATATGGTTAAAATCCCATATATGTCATCGGAAAAAGCTCGTCAATTTTGTGTTATCCATATTTTTTAGGTTCTTCATTCTCTATAGGGAGCAATCGCCGATTAAATTTAGATTTTTTTACTTTTTTGCCCTCGACATCGGCACATTTGAATCACTCTGTATTTTTCCGATCTATTTTTTCCCAATTTTTCAACACTATCTTATAAAGGGATAATCACACTGTAAGATGAATACCTAATGGGCGATCCAGGAGCGTATTTAAGGGGTAAAAATAGGATTTTCTTGATTTTTCCGACAAATCCTATTGTTAACCAACATTAATCTGCACTATTTACCTTATTTAGTTATTCTCTTTGTGTTTATTTTATCCATTAATTATCTAAGAAAAGTTAAAAGTTATAAATAAATAGGTTTATTTGAATCGGGGACATTAAAAATTTGAAAGATTGCAATGAAAATAAAGAATTGCAGTTTATTTACTCGAAATTATTGAGATGATTTCGCAGAAATGCCAATTTTTTTTTGCAAAATTGAAAGGTTCCTGGACCGATTTCGGTTTGAAGTATACATGAATAAGATTTTAGGAACCTTCTACTTTAAGTGCAGAGATATTTCATTGGATGAGTTACTCATTAAATGCCATTTTTATTGAGTTTTCGATGACTACAACACTGGAATTCGCCATGTACTCATGATGAGTTATAAGTTCACTTTTGACAACACAGCCAATGGGATCACGTTTTACAAGTTTCGAAATTCGCGCGAAAATTTGCAATTTTAAATCCTTTTTTTTTTGTTAATAAAGACCAAAATAAATGGATAACAGCAACCGCCATAAACATTTAATTTATGTAGAGAATATAAAAAAATATATTTCAGATTTATTTGGGTTATATGCATATTCCCTATTGTTTCACCCCATGTTAACTTTTGTTCTACTAAAAATTTTGGGTCAAATCTCGGCAGGTACATATTTTAGGGTCTTCAATTCGCATTTAACGGTTTTTTTCCAGCCATTCCATACCAATTTCAGGAAAATCTATTATTTTTTGATGATAAATTACAGTTACAAATTAATTTAAACGCACGGAACTGTCAAAATCGTACAGAGGTTAAAAAAGGTGCGTTTTACCAAAAAAAGAAGTTATTTTTTACATCTTTGATAGTCTTTACTGGTAAAAACAGGTCACTGTGGTGTCTTCTAAGGACTTAAATAACCTCTGTTGCAAATTTCGCCTTTTATTTCCGAATAGAACAAAAGTTAACGTGGGATGAAAAATTTACCACGCAAATCCCATGTCCCGAGTTAAAAAAAAAGCACTGTAGAAATATTTTAAAAATAAAACTCAAAAATTTATTTCAAACCGAATATTACAATTCCATAATTCCAAATAGGTATATTATTAAATTTTAAATCCGCCTTAAAATACCACGTCTAATAACAATTATTAAAAACGAGAAATCAAACGTGACAAAGTTGATATTAATAACTTTATTTATAAAAAGAAATACATAAATAAAACTATACAACAGTTTACAGACACTAAATTACAAATATTATGGAATACTAAACAATAAAACAATGTAAACTGGTTATTCATAAGAAAAAGCCCCTGTTTAAATTCTTCCTGTCATAAAAAAATAGATACCTATAACTGGTCCATGATACAAATAAAAGAATGATACTGCGCAGGTAGGCGTGACCATTTACGTCACGCCGTGACCAATTCCGCGATATTTTGTAAACGAAACACGTCTTTTTTAAGATCGCGTTGTGTTTTCAAATATTTTTTGGTGTTTTTATATTACTTTTAGGAGTTTAAAAGTAAAAAATGAGATGTGCTGTGTATGGTTGTGATGTGGACAATCAATCAATGTAATCAATGTATGTATTTATCCCTTTAGTTATATGATTATTTTAAATCATATACTATAAAATTTGTATTATAAGCAGGTGGCAAAGTATATTGCCAATAGAATTTATATAAAATCGCCTTTAACTAACGTAAATTCTATATTGCGCGTTATAAATTTCAAAAATAAGTTACGGCGTGACGTCATGCGCGAACCCGGACGAATTTGACACGGTTTGGTATCATACCTTCTTTTATTTATGTCATGTAACTGGTCCAGATAATGTTGAAGCATACCTATAAGTTGGTCTTTGATTTCGTAGTGCGTACTTTTGGATGATACACGAATAGGAAAAAAGGCATTTTAGGTGTTTATAATACTTCTGGGTAATTACAACATTATGCATGGTTGCTCAAAAAGTTGGATAGGCTTATATGAAATTGTAATTGGAATTTTTGCCAAAAGAATATTTGCATAGTTTTTTACAGTTTTGAAAGTTGTAGACATAGGTAAACCTGGCAATGTTAATGTTTAGAACTCGAACTGAAACACAAAAACTAAATACTCAGTCATTGTAAAAATACCAGTGAGAAACTTATAGATATGAAATAGTCCCTGTCAACTACAACTCATATTCGTATAAAAACTGATTTTTTTTATTTGGATATGCCGACTGTCCAAGATATCGCCAGTATTTAGTCCAGGCGAATAGGTTTTCTGAGCCGTTTAAATAAATAAAAAAATAAATTCTTTATTTATACAAAAATATTGTTTAAATTTATTTCAAACAGTGTATTTAAATTAGCTTAAACCTTTTTTCAGGCCTTTTGAACTTGCAAGGAAAACTAACAATACAATAGTCGAAAAATATAATTAATTTAATATATCGCGGGCACACAAGAAAACCGGCATAACTAAAAATTTTGCCTTTTTCTGTTTTTTTGTGTATTTCAGATCATAAAAGCTCATATGTTTATGGGAAAAAATGGCGCTTGTTAAATGTGAATAGTAACCGCGAGAGGTCACAAGTGTCACGTTGGCGCCAACCGATAATTGCATTCAGCAACTTTTCATAGGCGCAACTAGGGGGGGGGCTAGGGGGACTTAGCTCCACAAACTTGACCTTAACCCCCCTAGACCGATTGGTGTTCCATACAAATAAAAACCAACTTTATATTAAGGGTCAGGGCTTAATACGCCTGTAAACTGGATAGAGAGAGTATGCCGCTACGAACGAAACTATCGTCTTATGTAGAAGCACTGTACGGTTCATGGCTTTTTAAATTTGTTCTGTTTGTGTTTTATATTCGCATTTATCGCATCTCAAGCTAGAAGTGTCTCTTTACGTGCACGTTCAAAAACTTTTATAGACTGTCTGACATTTACATCGCAAACAAAGCAATCAATTTTGTAAGGATTTGTATGTTTCAATTGGCGTTTCTTAAAATAACGTTTATGGTGTGTCTGAAATGGATATTTGTCACATTTCGATAAGTCGAAGTAAACTTCTTCGGGGGTTTTTTGGTTTTTATGTTTGAAGCAGTGGCTTACTAAACTTTTTTATGGTGTATTTGAAAGCCGCATCTATTGCAGCTAAATAAATCAAGCTCTTTAGAGTTTGAGTTTTTATGTCTCAAGTGGTGTCCTTTTAAAGCCCTGCTATAACTTGATTGAAACGGACATTAGTCAGATTTCAATAAATTGAGATTTTTATGTCTTAAGTGGTGTTTCTTGAAATAACCTTTAATACGTGTTTGATAAGGACATTCGTCACATTTAAAAAAATCAACCTCTTCTGAGTTTTTATGTTTCAAGTAGTGGATTTTTAAATAACTCCTGTCACGTGCTTTCTGTTCACATTCGTCGCAATTAAAAGATCAGCCGCTTTAGTTTTTTTATGTTTCAAGCGGTGTTTCCTCATATATCTTTTATAACGTGTTTGAAAGGGACACTCGTCACATTTAACAAAATCAACTTCTTCAGGGTCCTTATGTTTCAAGTAGTGGGTTTTTAAATACTTTCTATAAGGTGTTTGGTATTCGCATTTATCGCATTTAAAAACCGTAACTTCTCTGGGGGATTTATGTTTCAAGTAGTGGAACTTTAAACAATACTTGTAACGTGTTCGATACTCGCATTTATCGCATCTAAAAAAATCAACCTCTTCAGAGCTCTTATGTTTCAAGCGGTGATTCCTCATAGACCTTTTATAACGTGTTTGGAGTTCACATTTATCACATCTAAAAAAATCAACCTCATCAGGGTTTTTATGTTTCAAGTAATGGGTCTTTAAATAACCTTTATGACGTGTTTGATACCCACATTTATCGCATCTAAAAAGCTTAACCTCTTCAGGGTTTTTGTGTTTCAAGCAGTGGGTCTTTAAATTACCTCTATAACGTGTTTGGTATTCACATTTACCGCATTTGAAAAGAGTAACTTCTTTGGGGACTTTATGTTTCAAGTGGTGTTTCTTCAAAGCACCTTTGTAAGGTGTTTGAAAGGGGCACTCGTCACATTTAAAAAAATCTATTTCTTCAGGCTTCTTATGTTTCAAGCAGTGGGTCTTTAAGCCTCCTCGATAACGTGTTTGGTACTCACATTTATCGCATTTAAAAAAATCAACCTCTTCAGGGTTCTTATGTCTCAAGTAGTGGGTCTTTAAATACCCTCTATAACATGTTTGATATTCACATTTAACGCATTTAAACACAGTAACTGCTTTGGGGGCTTTATGTATCAAGTAGTGATTGTGTATTGTGTATTTTTTTTCCTGTTGATTATATTATTGACAGAGGACACACTAGAACAAACAAAAGTGGAAATTATTAATAATGCTCTCATTTTCGTACATTATCGAAAAAACATGCAGGCAATATGGCGCTGATATGAAAGATGTCACATGTGTCTGCTGTTACATGTGTCACCTGCTTCAGTAAGCAATGCCGTTGTTGAAACCTGCGAAGTGCTTATGTCACTCAAAAAAGTCTTTGTACACTTACAATTTTTCAAAATATATGAATTTTTTCTTATATTGTAATTAAATTGAAATTTTACAGCCCAGATACCAAAGCCTAGAACAACCCACTTCTCTCGCTCATTCATACCTAGGATCTCCAGATTATGGAACAAATTGCCTGCAGATGTTTCCCTTCCCGTCCCAACCTTCAATCCTTTAAATCCCGTGTCAGTAGATTACATTTCCCTTCTCTTCAGATGCCCACGGTATCTAAATACTACGGCTTGAAGTCTACGTGGGCAGTTTCAGATAAAAAAAATACAGTACGCGATCGATATGTGAATACTCGGTTTTATGAACTTAATATTTTTTGTATTGGGTACTCTATAACGTGAACAGCAAGCCGCTTAACAATGTGATCCGTTTTTATACCTACTACATTTCAAATACGATCAGCATTTGTTTTTTGTAGTTATTAATATTATTTGTATATTTAATGCCATATTATCTGCTAGATAGAAGGAATAATTTATTCAAAACAATATCAAAAATATTTTAAACAAAGACTCTTAAAAGGTACATGAATAATAGTTTGCGTCACAAAATGAAATGAATAATGGAATAATGATGTCGCACCCCCTACACGGTCATTATTACTGACAGCAGGGTTGGCAAAAATCATGATTTTTTGAAAAAAAAAATCAAAAAAATCTGATTTTTTTTATTTAAATCAGATTTTTTTGATTTAAATCAGATTTTTTTGATTTAGGTCAGAATTTTTGAATTTTATTTAGGTTTGTATTATTTCATTATTGTTTGTTCAGATGTAACACAGTTACAATAGTAAATAATTAAAATGCAGTAAATATTAAAATAATGGAGTAGAAAATATAAATTTAATAATATTAATATTAATTGAAACTTCAGCAAACGAAACAGAAAACGGTAATTTTAAAAACACAAACAAAAAACAATAGGTACATATTATATAGCTACCTATACCCTATACCAGTGGTATTTTGCGGGGGTCCGAAACTCTTTGCTTTGAAACACTTGATGCCCTTTTGCACGACGTATGTGTGAACAAACTTTCTCTGAATACATTCTGCTAAAATCCAAACAAAGAAATCGGCTGGATGTTGCTTCAGATCTAAGATTAAAAATTTCCGTTCAGATTTACTAAGGTTTAAGATTTAGTACTGGTTTAAATTGAAATCTTCTAGTTGGTCAGTTATGTTTTGACAGGTTTTTGTCCTGTCATTGTTAATAAGTCGTTATTAAAAACTTATGAATTATTCTTATATTTCACCGATTTGCTTGGTTTCCAAATCATTTTCATCTTGGAACGAGTTGCTGTAATGAAGTTAGTTCTATTTTTGTCAAAAGCACTTACTAAAATTGCCCTTTTCTTTACAAATTTGTGAGAAAGCTCAAAAATAAGTTCATAGCATAAAACTTAAATTGTCTTACACTTGTCTGTTTAAAACTTTTGGTTGTCAAATTAGACAGCACTACGTTGGAGAATCTGGCAGTTCAAATCTTAGACCAGATTTAGAAAGAACTATGACAGGAAAAACAGTATTTCATTCTTCTCATTAAAATCCAAAACTGATTGATATATTATATTTTTTCTGCTAGAAAAGAGAATATATTTTGTTCAGTTTAGTTCAGTTTTTCAGTTACTGTTATAGGATGCCGTTTTTATTTATAAATAGCATGCTGCCTGTTGGAGCAAATTGCCAAGTCATATTAAAGGCATTGAATAAATCGGCACTTTTGAAGTAAATATTTTTTTCCTACGACCACCTATGAAAGTGAGAAAAAACGCACGGTTAACTTGACGAGAAAGTGCCTTATATCACACGCGTGTTGTAAAGTACTTTACAACACACGTGTTGTAAAGTACTTGTCAACATGACATTGAAATAGATGGTGCCAATTTCATTTGTTTTATTTTCAGCACACTTGATAAAAATGTTAGTGTTGAAAGTGGGGGTTTTAAAAGACAGAAATTGAGGTTTTTTTGTAAGTATTTTTGTGGTCGTAGGAAAAATATTGTACATTACTCGTGTGAAAGTAATTTTCGCACACTCGTGGCATTATCGCACTCGGCTGTCGCCTCGTGCGACAACATTCCCACTCGTGTGAAAAATGTCACTTTCAACACTTGTTATGTAATATACTATTTCACAAAGGTTGTTTCTTTTATTATTTTTGAAACTAAACTGTTCATGGGGGTCCGCATGTTACTAATTTCTAATTTTGGGGGTCCAGAATTTCGAGACATTTGGGAACCACTGCCCTATACCTATTATAATGGTAGATAATAAAATCAAGTCGAGTTAAAATAAAATAATCATTCTCGTAATTATTATGTAATAATAAAATATCATTATGAAGAAAAATGATTTAAATCATTGATTTTTTTCAAAAAAATCACTTGATTTAAATCACGATTTAAATCATGATTTAAATCATTTGATTTAAATCAAACCAACCCTGACTGACAGTGTCCCCTCCGCCCACTAGTAATGACTAATGATGCTCGAATGTCAGCATCTCTGGATCTACATCATTAATATACCAGTTTGTGTGCCTGGTGAAATTTCACCAGATCTGGTGATTTTAGAATAAATCTGGTGATTGGTGATAAACTTTTACTAAAAGGTCATTTTCTGGTGATTTTTTAAGTAATTCTGCAAAACAAGGCGACGATTTAAAGGGGCAGTTTATTTGAACGTTTATAATATCTAAGATTGCATAGAATATATTTATTTTAAACCTATGTTTGGCATCCGAAAATCTAAAATCAGAACAAAGTTCGCCAGAATGAGATTTTACCTTTGGTGCTCTATTATTGGCAAAATGCTGACTATACCCCACTTTTGTGAAATTACGACTACTTCGTCTTTAATTTCCGAATATTTATTTCTAGTTTTAATTTTTAAAAGATTAACTGTTTCATTTAAGTTCGCATCCGATTTTTGCATTGCTTTTGATACGGTATCAGGCTCTTGTAATACTTGATCAAGAAAAACACAAAATCAAAACTGTCAATATTTTTTAGTGATTTTTACTTATACTTATGTATTCTACAAGACCTATTAGACAATTCAACACTTAAAACTAAACATTTAATTTATTACAACTTTTTAAATTACTTCACAAACGATAAATGTCGATAAAAAGCGAACACTGAAAACGCCAGGCCTGAGATTCCTAGAATTAAAATCTTGCTGGTCGGTGATTCCCGGAATCCCCGATTTGCTATTAACGCAAACAGAGTTGCAGCGCTTTGCGCTGTTGTTATTTTAAAATTTTAAGTGTTTTCTATACAATTTATCATAAATATTATTAAAACCGTAGTTCGCTTTTTGATCTCCCTTACGTTACCCAACGGGCTCCCAGTATCAGTGCCTCCCCCCCCGCGTCGCGGGGGCTAGCGGGGGTGTAGCTACGCCACTGAGTAGTGGCTCGTTAAATTTATTCTGTCTGTGTTTGATATTCGCATTTATTGCATCTAAAGTGTCTCTTTACGTGCCTCGTTCAAGGAAATTGGAAATGGCAAAGGAAAGGCATTGCCTAAAAATGAATTTGACTCGGTATGCGTATTAGGGGAGTATCATTTAATGTACCAGTTTACCTTGAAAAGTAGAATGCAGACCAGGTCCGGACTTCAGAAGTTTGTGTATTCACCGTAATTATATGGGCATTGTCTTAAATATAAATGTAATGTCTTACAATACAAAGATAAAGATTACAAAGAGTTTTACCGTATAGTACACATAAAATACAAAATACAAGAAGCGTCACCGTACAGATAATTCCCACAGATTTTAAAAAGGTCCCAACCTAGAAGGGATTTAATATGATGAAGAGTACACTTATGGCACAAAAGTGTGCCAAGCCATTATCTATTGAACGTGAACGTTATTCCCAAACCATGAAACGTTTTCTTGTATAGTGTAATGCTATTGTAAACAGATAATTTGTAATATGTCAATTATGTCATTAATATCGTTAAATACCATAGTAACTCGGATTTAGTACCTGTTGTATGCACAGTACATCAGGCCGGTTATGGTACTAGTTGTTAGTTGGGTTAAAAATAATTTGGATTATAGCAAGTGACGTACATAAGTCAAATAAAATAGACAAAATGGGACTCACAGAAAGGACTATTCTGTAGTCAGACTACTAACTTAGTAGAATCGGGTCTTTGCAGGGTAGTAGATATTCTGTAAGATTATGCTGCTATAACTGCTGATGATAAGTTTTTTACAGAACACTACCACAAGTGAACAATCAAACTCGGCTTTTGTATGTAATGTTTATTTTCACAGCATTATCGTTCAATGCCTTAATTAATACCTAATAGTTAGAATTAAACTGTCTAGAATTGTAAATAAGCCTATTTGTCATTGATATTCCTAACTGACCATGTGTAACAAAAAAAATTGCCTGTATATAAGCTTATACAGGGTGTCCGAAAACGACGATGACATACTTTGAGGTATGATTCTACATAAAAAAATACGAAAAAAAGTTCATAATAACAAAGGTACGCAAAGGCTTCCCTAGGGCGCTACATGCCCTTGAAGATGGTGTCATCAGGCGCGGCCCGTGAAATTTCAAAGTTGTATATCTCTGTTGGTACTAATGGGACCCATGCCAAGTTCAGGTTCTTTAGTAGTGAGCCTACTGGGAATATTTTGGTAAAGAAAAAAAATATATTGCAATTTGCGAAAAAAGTTGAATTTTTGAATTGACCCACCTGGGTAAAAAATTAACACGCTTAGGTATTTTATTTATTATTTTTTCTAAACAAATTTTACATTTTGTCGACAATTCTTAAATTTTAAGAGAAAAAAATTTGTTAGTAGAAAGTTTGAGTCATTTGAATTTTTTTGAAAACTATATCTTAGGTTTAAAAAAATTCCAATGGCTATAACTTTCCACTAACACATTTTTTTCTCTTAAAATTTAAGAATTGTCGACAAAATAATGTAAAATTTGTTTGGAAAAAATAAATAGAATATCTAAGCGTGTTAATTTTTTACCCAGGTGGGTCAATTCAAAAATTCAACTTTTTTTCGCAAATTACAAAATATTTTTTTTCTTCGCCAAAACATTCCTAGTAGGCCCACTATTTAAAAACTTGAACCTGGCATGGGTGCCATAAGTAGCAGCAGAGATACACAACTTTAAAATTTCACGGGCCGCGCCTGGGTGTCATAAAAATGATTTTTACTAAATTTATTAGGAACTACTTATAATACAGAAATGAACTTATCGGCATGTTAGTGTTATTGGAGGTAATAGCAGGAGACCCATATTGCAACAGTGGCGTGGGAATAAGAGGGTGGTTGGTTATTTAAGGTCATATTTTTTTTTTCGCCCAACCACCCTTTTGCTCCCACACCACTGGTTGCAAGATGGGTCACCTGCAATATTTAAAAAGTGACCTCCAATAACACTAACTTATATCTAAAAGTTCATTTCTGTATTGTAAGTAGATCCTAATAATAATCCTAAAATTTGTCATCGTCATTTCCGGACACCCTGTACAGTATTGTTCAAAAGCAGATGTTATAACATAACGTTATAGCAGCGACTAGATATAATGTTATAGTAACAATTTGGACCTTTAATAAATAACACAAAAATCACTTATAAGGGTACCCTATTAGTGCTAAATATTACATAAAGTTTGAAATTGCCCTAAGATATGGAAAAAAGAGAAACCTAATAAAACGGGAAGAGTAGTTACGGAATTCTGATAAACAATATACTAATATACATATTCACACAGCAACGACCATAAGAAGAAAGCAGGAAATATGTGTCTTTTTAGAAATTTAGATATACAGGGTGTCTGGAAAAGGTCTGTACAAAATGCTACCACGTATTCGTGAGACTAAAATCAGACGATTTAACCCAACTCACCTATATCCAAAAGTGTTTCGTTAGGGAGATACAGAGCCCCAAAGGGGTACTTAACGATTTACTTTTTTGGCTCTAACTTTTGAACCGACTTGTATAATTTAATGAAATTTTAATATTTTATGTTGGCCATAAAGACCCATAAAACCATACTACAGTAGATGTGTGACATCGTCAGGGAAGTCAGGAACGGACTTGCCACCACACTCGTTGGGCCAAATTTTTGACAGGTATCATTTTACAGAGCTCAAAACTGATTTTTTAAATACTTTGGTCAATCCTCTTTAAAAATGGTACTCTACATTTGTTTCGATAAAATTAGCCGTTTTCGAAAAAATTAAAGTTTTGTATAACACGTTATTGAAATAATACCCCAGATAAAACCAGACCAGATGCGTAAGACTGTCAAATATCGTGTTGAATCTCAATGACCTTGAGACGCGGGGCTTAGACTGCCTGCATGGTTATTTGAACGGGCGCCCAAAGATTGCCCGCATCAATATAGTTTTATATTTTTGAATGTGGATAAAAATTAAAATAAAAGCTATTAATTTAGTTTAAAAACTTGTTGTGTGTATTTAAGATGTAGCAAAAAATAAGTACACTCATTTAATACAAACAAATAATTTATTGAACAAATACATTAATTTTAAATTAAATTAGATGCATGTCAGCATATTCGCTATAGGAATAATGCTCCATTACTTAATTCTTGTATAATCAGTCAGACAGTTTTGAAAAGTGTTGTCAATATCACATTGTTAACGAAATACAAACGACTGGTGTTTTATTGTAGTATTCTGATAAAATTATTTCAATAACGTGTTATACAAAAACTTAATTTTTTCGAAAACGGCTAATGTTATCGAAACAAATGTAGAGTACCTTTTTCAAAGAGGAATGACCAGAGTATTTAAAAAATCAGTTTTCAGCTCTGTAAAATGATACCTGTAAAAAATTTGGCCCAAAGAGTGTGGTGGCAAGTCCGTTCCTGACTTCCCTGACGATGTCAAACATCTACTGTAGTATGGTTTTATGAGTCTTTATGGCCAACATAAAATATTAAAATTTCATTAAATTATACAAGTCGGTTCAAAAGTTAGAGCCAAAAAAGTAAATCGTTAAGTACCCCTCTGGGGCTCTGTATCTCCCTAACGAAACACTTTTGGATATAGGTAAGTTGGGTTAAATCGTCTTATTTTAGTCTCACGAATACGTGGTAGCATTTTGTACAGACCTTTTCCAGACACCCTGTATATTTATCTTAGTGTCTTTCTTCGGGGTTATTGTGTTTTAAGTGGTCTCTTTAAACTACGCTTAGGAAGCGTTTAAAATGGACATTAGTATTAGTCACATTTCATTTCAGTAAATCATCTTCTTCGTGGTACTTATGTTTAAAGCCAGTGGCTTTTTAAATAACTCCTATTATGGGTTTGGAATTCGCATTTATCGCATCTAAAAAAATCAACCTTTTTAGGGTTTTTTTTGTGTCAAGTGGTGCGACTTTAAACAATTCCTGTAATGTGTTTGGAGTTGGCATTTGTCGCACCCATCTAAAAATGTGTTTGATACTCGCATTTATCACATCTAAAAAGCTTAACCTCTTCAGGGTTTTTATGTTTCAAGCAGTGGATCTTTACATTACTTCAATAACGTGTTTGGAAATCACATTTTTTTTTATCTTCTGACAGCCCACGAAGACCGAAGTCTAAGTACTATATGTACCGTGGGTGTACTGGGGAATCGACTCACACATCCAGAGCTGGAAACATCCGTAGGGATTTCACCAGCCCTTTAAGAGGATATGTGGGTTGGTACCACCTCGGTCGAGGAAAAATTCCTCTGCCACCTTCCAACAACAATCACAAAATATCCATGGTCGAAGCGGGATTCGAACCCGCGCCTCTCGTTTGCAAAGCTGGCGCCGTACCAACTCGGCCACCGGAGACCCATATCCCCCACCCATTATCTATCTAAAAAAATCAACCTCCTCGGAGTTTTTAAGTTTCAAGTAATGACTCTTTAAACCAGGCGCGGCCCGTGAGTTTTTTTACAGGTGGGTCAAAATTTTGTGGGCAACTAGTGATATCCACGCAACAAGCAAAATACAGTTTTTTAATCAAGAAAGGTTTTTTAATAATGTGCCTAGTTTTGCCAAGAAATTATTTACCTACCGCAAAAAACATAAAATAGGTACTGTAGTTACTACAGTACCTATGAAACAGTAACATGAAACCTTAGATAACCAAAACTTACAAAGCATTTACTACATTTTCTACATGAATAATAATTAGGTACCAGAACCAAATGGATTTCTAGTTATTGGTGCAATTATATCTAGTTTATCTCAAATAAAAATTATTTGTGATAGAAACACTAGTTATTGCATAATAGAAAGGTAGGTACCTGGATGTTTCCTTTTAACGTGAGCTCTCAAGTTAGAGGGTTTACAGAAATCCAATTTACATTCCCCACAATGTGCCATTTTAGATTCTCATCTTCAACACTTCTTGTGGATTAACGACTCTCTAACAGAATAGTACTACCACATACACAAATGAAAGTATTTTACAAATAACACAAAACACCAACGTCAACCTAACAGTATTTTTGGTACCTGTTTACAAAAGTTTTTGAACAATTTAAAATAAAAATTCTGTTGTTATGTCGGCAATTAATTTTGACACATCAACATCGACAAGAAAAAAGGGTATTTTTTCGCGAGATCCCGTTGACCAACCGTGAACGGCCGGGAACTAAAAGTCACGTGGTATCTGCATTGATATATATAGTGATATACACACACATGACACGCTGTTCAAGGTACATCAACGGGATCTCGCGAAAATACTCTGAACGAAAACACAACCTAGAGCGCATGCCCGCAGTTTTAAATCAATAGACGAGTTGGATGCTGTAGCTGCGTTGCCAACTTGCTGTCAAAGTCGTAATTAGTAGGTTTTAATGTTTGATAGGCACAGTTACAATTATGAATATTATTATTATTAGTAATTACCTAAATATCTTAAAATAAAATTAGGTAAGCTTATATTAAATGTATAAAAGCATAGCGAATCGCGAATATTGTTTTAATAATAAATTGGCCAGATTTAAATTAGTGAGCCAGAATTTGCGACAACCCGAAACCACACGCGCCCCGAAAGCGATATTATTGGTGGGCCGTCGACAAATTGTGTCTCTTTTTAACTTCCTCAAGCGCGTATGTTTGTTTCCCTCTTAGCTTTAATGCATTTTATGTAGTCCATAAACACCTATGAGGTCAATTTAAAATACGGCGAGTCCGGAGCAAGCTTGGCTTGATCACCGTTGTATACGGTGGCTTGATTCTTCCTTGGGGAGTTTTCGCATGGAACTTGCACTTTTTTGAAAGGAGCGATTATTTTTCGGTTTTAAAAACTAAAAGAATTAATTATTAGGTAGATCATTGAAAATTGTAGGTGGGTCATTGACCAAATGACCTTATGGACGGGCTGCATTAAACTACTTCTAAAATCTGTTTGATACTCGCATTTATTGCATCTAAAAAGCTTAACCTCTTCAGGATTTTTATGTTTCAAGCAGTAGTTCTTTAAACTACTTCTACAACGTGTTTGGAATTCGCATTTATCGCATCTAGAAAAAAATCAACCTCTCCAGGATTCTTGTTTCAAGCGATGTTTCCTCATAGCACCTTTGTAACGTGTTTGAAAGGGGCACTCGTCACATTTAAAAAAATCAATTTCTTCAGGCTTCTTATGTTTCAAGCAGTGGGTCTTTAAATCTCCTCTATAACGTGTTTGGTACTCACATTTATCACATCTAAAAAATCAACCTCCTCGGAGTTTCTATGTTTCAAGTAGTGAGTCTTTAAACTGTGTCCAAAATCTGTTTAAAACTCGCATTTATACATAAAAAAATTAACCACTTCAGGTTTTTTTATGATTCAAGCAGAGGATCTTTAAACTTCTTTTATAAAGTGTTTGGAATTCGCATTTATCGCATCTAAAAAAATCAACCTCTTCAGGATTCTTATGTGTCAAGCAGTGATTCTTCATATTACCTTTATAACGTGATTGGAATTCACATTTATCACATATAAAAAAATCAACCTCCTTAGGGTTTTTATGTTTCAAGAAGTGGACCTTTAAATGACATTTTTGACGTGTTTGATACACGCACTTATCGCATCTAAAAAGCTTACCCTCTTCAGGGTTTTTGTGTTTCAAGCAGTGGGCCTTTAAATTACTTCTATAACGTGTTTGGAATACACATTTATCACATATAAAAAAATCAACCTCTTGAGGATTCTTATGTTTCGAGCAGTGTCTCTTCATAGCCCTTTTATAACGTGTTTGGAATTCACATTTATCACATCTAAAAAAATCAACCTCCTCGGAGTTTTTATGTTTCAAGTAATGACCCTTTAAACGACCTTTAACATGTTTGATACTCGCATTTATCGCATCTAAAAAGCCCAACCTCTTCAGTGTTTTTATGATTCAAGCAGTGGATCTTTAAACTTCTTTTATAAAGTGTTTGGAATTCGCATTTATCGCATCTAAAAAAATCAACCTCTTCAGGATTCTTATGTGTCAAGCAGTGATTCTTCATATTACCTTTATAACGTGTTTGGAATTCACATTTATCACATATAAAAAAATCAACCTCCTTAGGGTTTTTATGTTTCAAGAAGTGGACCTTTAAATGACCTTTTTGACGTGTTTGATACATGCACTTATCGCATCTAAAAAGCTTACCCTCTTCAGGGTTTTTGTGTTTCAAGCAGTGGATCTTTAAACTACGTCTATGAAGTGTTTGGTATTCGCATTTATCGCATCTAAAAAGTTTAAACTGTTCAGGGTTTTTATGTTTCAAGCAGTGGATCTTTAAACTTCTTCTATAAAGTGTTTGGAATTCACATTTATCGCATCTAAAAAGTTTAACCTCTTCAGGGTTTTTATGTTTCACGTAGTGGCTCTTTAATTCACCTCTATACCGTGTTTGATATTCGCATTTATCGCATCTAAAAAAAGTAACCTCTTCAGGTTTTTTATGTTTCAAGTAGTGTCTCTTTAAGTCACCTCTATACCGTGTTTGATATTCGCATTTATCGCATCTAAAAACAACTTCTTCGGGCTTTTTGTGTTTCAAGTGATGTCTCTTTAAACCACGCTTTTGGTGTGTTTCAAATGGACATTCGTCACATTTAAATAAATCAACTTCTTCGTGGTGTTTGTGTTTCAAGTGGATACTTAAATAACGTCTCCAACCTGTTTGGTAACCGCACACATGGCATGTGTACTTTCCATTTTCTTGGTTACTGACACCAGATGGAACACTGAAACAAAGAAAAGTGTAAATATGGTAATAACCCTTTCATTTTCATCTGGTATTGAAAAACATGCAGACAACATGGCGACCAGTGATTACGCTGATACGAAAGTTTCCAAAAATAGGTTGTATAAAGGGTAAAACAGCCGCAAAAACGGGCGTAAATTGCGAAGTGTGTGGCACAGTATCAACACATTAATTCCGCGAAAAGTAAACCGAACACTCACAGTTTACATTCGTTAATCAATCGGAAAATATCGTCCACTGCTGTGATGGGAAATGATCTGACCTTAATTCGACTCTTTAAAGTGTAGAGATTGTGGCGTCTTAAAGAGCAGAGATTGGCGGAAATCTGTTATTCAGGGCGGCTATATCCAAATGCTGGCAGTTACTAGCCAGGCCAATAAATGATGCCTCTAGAAGCAGAATTAGCAAGAACAAGATGGACATATAATTTATCATTCATCATATTTGGATAAAAATTATGTCAGTTCAATTTTGTCACAGTGTTGTACCTAATTTTACTAATTACTGTTGTTAAACAATACCTATTTAATTCCTATTTTTGGCCGAAATTCCTATCAGCACTTTTAATTCAGGTTTCCTCAGTAGAATTACTGTATCTTCGTGCTACGATCATGTTATGTAGTTGATAGACGCCTCTAAAATCAGATCCAAGGAGATTTAATTTAATTGAACACCTTTTATCGCGTCTAAAGCTCTTTGTGCCCTTGTTTTGATAGCTTGTCTTGGTTTAATGTTCCATAATTTGATATTCCCTTTTTTTAAGCCCCTGGATTTTTCCATGGTAGCCTTTGTTTTGCTTGAAATTTTCACCATTGGTGGAAAGTTGAGTTTAGATCATCTGATTAACTAACTTTTGTTATTCTTTTTTTACATTTGTTTACTTTTATATTGTTGACATTTTGGGTTTGCTCAGGTCCCAGTTTTGACAGGGTCCGTGGATTCGCTTTAGCCGGCCCTACTGTGACTGGAACCTTATGTTATCGATTTGGCGACTAAAGTACAGACGGGTCCGGCAGTAGAGTGCACGAGTGCTTTTTGACGCCGCGAGTTGGCGAACGATTATCAGTGTCGCCAACTTAAGCACCAAAATTTGAAATTTCTCTAGTTTTCCCCCCGTCTTACTTGAGATTTTTACTTTTATGTGGACCTTCTAAGAAGTGATCGATGAGGCTAATGCCGCTTTGGGGGCTCTTTATGGATTAAGTCTGAGACCGAAATTCTTTAATTCCTGTGATGTAATTAACCTACTTTTATGTAGGGATTTAAGGCGTCTACTAAATCGATGCTAAGAAGTTGAATTTTTCTTGAATTTACACTTTAATACCACGTGCCTCCTTTTTTTTCTGTGTGTGAAATTTTGGTTTCTAAGGGTTTTTTTATTCCTTTTAACAGCCACCAGTATGGCAGAAAACATCGAGGGTGCTTGATCTGCTGCTGGTGCTGCCGTTCTTTTCTAACAACTAAAAGTCTCCAAGGAGGTAGTTTTTAATTTTGTTAAATTAACTTGTACCCTTCCAAATACATATTTTAAGCCTATATATTTATTTTTTATTAGTGTCCTTTTCCTCTTAAATAAATTACTAGTGGAACTTAAGTTGCTATAAATTTTAAAGCTAGGGTACATGCTACGTGAATATGTTCATGAGGCTTGAGTAGAACCAAACCTCCTTACACTACATACATTAAGCAACAATAACTGTAAACGTAATTAAGAGAAAGTCAATAATTACGGCCATTAATAACTCAAAACTACTTTCTGAGTTTTGAAAATTAACTCAGCATTTGCTTTGCTATTTGCCATGCTTTTTAAGTTTTAACTTTTTTCTCGGCATGGACGAATTTCCCCGAAGAACCTTTTTTCCGGCAGGGACGAATATCACCTAAGAACATTTTTTGGAGAACAAATTCCCCAGATTTTTTTTTGGGTTAGGAGAATTTTCCTCAAGAAGTTTTTTTCTCGCGGGGCTAGACCTCCACGACGAACTTTTTTGTCGAGGACAGATTCCCCCGAAGATTTTTTGTGAGAGAATAAATGCACATAATTTTTTTTATGAATATAGATTAGGGTTAGCTGTATTTGCGTCGTTTTTAACTCGGTCCGCTTTATTTATTTATTTGTGAATTACAACTACCAGGATTGTTGTGTGTGAAGCATGTTCCTGGACCACCAAGACGACTTCCAGTGTGTCTCCGTTTGAAAAACTGGTGGCGCCTAATTGAACCCCTCTCCGAAAAATTGAGCTAAGGGTTAGTTTGCACGCGCTCTGCAATAGTTTGCTTCGCCCAAAACATCCTGTTCTTCTTTTGCTTGCTCTATAAATAAATGTACTTAATCTTTTCTTTCTATGTTGGTTTCTCAGCGGTAAGTACTTAGTCAAAGATACTCATCATAATACACGTATCTTTGATTTTTATTCAACTTTAAACTTTCTTTCGATTAAGTGCGTCGCAAACTGCCCATCAAGCGACAAATTTGTGGCCGGTAGAAGTTATTGGAGAGTGCGGAAAGTGTAATAAGGCATAAATAAACTAATTAAACAGTGTGATTAGCCAAAATGATTACACAAAAACTTGAATAGCTGCGCCACCTATCAATGTAAGCGAGAAGTCATAAAACAGTCCACTGCAGTAGCAGGTAAAGCGATGTCACAAACCTGCAGAGGTTTTGACAACCGGAAATCTAAAAATCAGGAACTGAAGGTAGCAAGACCAGCCAATATGTACTGAAATGTACCCAATAACGTACCCGCTGGGCTGGACATAACCTATATAAAAATTGATGTGAAATGGACTGCGAAATTGTGAACCACTGACTTTCAGCAAGAAGAGATATCAGCATTCATTCATACCTACTAGCCTTTGTTTTTCCTTCATACATTGTACGTGTGTAGGACAAATACTAACCGCTATAATTCCGTCTCAGCGCGCCACCCGTAATTGCTTTCCTGTATTCTGTATTCCACCAAGCATACCTCTGAAAAGACAGTTCCGGATGAAAAGAATCCATTTTCCATACAATTAGCACTGACGCATAATTCCACAACGTTTATGGATAAAGTTTTGTCACGTAAAATCAAAAATCACTACACACGTATATTCCGACTTGCTGGGGCGCATTCAGAATCGACGCCGGGTGTTACCGGGTAAACAGCTGACCGTGCGGCCAGCCGTTGTTTCTTATGGCCGTGACGTCATTGACAAGTTTACCCGGGAACACCCGGTGTCGATTCTGAATGCGCCCCTGTGCTGAAAATTACGCGTTTCAAATGCATTAGATTTCTCAATGAAGCAGACGACGCCCCATAAAGCGACGTTGCCACTCTCACTCTAAATTTCGGCCCCACGCAATAGAAATAAATTACCAAAAATTTATTACCACAAAAAACAATGGTACATTGGTATATTTTATTAATCCTTTATTTATGATTGCAGATAAGTATTAACCCACAGTAATTGCGTTATTTTAGTAGAGTTCATTAATCTGCAAATATTCTACATAACTGAAAGCCTGGCTACAGCCATTCTCGAGAAGTAGGTGGGGACCGTATCGTTTGCGGGTTTTAAATAAATCGGGAATCCCTGATTATTGCTGTGAATTGTAAATAATGGTATCTATTTGATTCGACATCAATGTTGTGAAAGTACTTTGGTGCCTCAAGCAAAATCAAGTCTGGACCCAGAGGTGTAGCTATAAATGGGCCCCTGCTCCGTCCACCGTTGGGCCTCACGCGGTGCGGGGGTGTACGTTACGCCACTACTCTAGCGACTTGGAAAGAAACTAACATGTTGAAATGCATTATAAGAGATGGTGCTTTCATATGCTTTGTAGATTTTCCGGCTAGTTCACCATCTTGTCCGTAATGTTGTATCAGTTTACCATCTGAGTATTGCAGCTGGTTTTATAAAGAATGAAACCACGATAAAGTGTCAGATTATCTGGGCAATAACAATTAAAAAACTGTTATTAGTCATAATACATTTCCTAACTTTCCACCAAGAAGCTATTAGTGACAAAGTAGTTGTTGGATTTTCACTGCTGGAAGACCTTTATAATCCCAACATTTGACCAAAAAATGTGGTAGTTGCTAGGTTTATTTTTTTCTCGAATCAGGACCACAATATCCTACACGGGACAAGAAAACCGATTTTAAAATATCCTGCATGAATGTACAGGGAAATAAAATAAAAACAAACTGGGCAATACTGAATTCTTTGCAAATGAGGAAAAGCTAACAGTTCTGTGTCTCGCAGAACACTGGTGTGATAAGGAAACGTTGGCAATGTTTGGGGTTGGCAGAATATAAAGTTGCAAACAGCTTTGGCGCACTGTCAAAAATGATTAGGTCATTTATTCTGTAGGTTTTATGGTTTATAAAAAGAATTTGTTTTTATTTATTTTACTATATATTTATATTATATGTAAACATCCTATTTTTAAAACTTTTATGGATTTTTGCAACTGAAAGGTGTTTTTTTTTAATATTCTGTAATATGATAAGTACAGCATCTTATTTTATACAACATTTATTACGGGCAATATCTTCATTCTAAAATTTTTCGTTAGTGATACTGGATCTTGTTTTACAAAATAAAAAAACATAAAATATAATTACAGAGTAAAATTTCATTAGGTAAATGATATGTGTATGCATGCTCCTATATTACTGTAATTTGAAGTAAACTTAAATTTTACATTTTAGTGTCGACCATGGTATCCTACTGCGAAAGCTTCAAACATATAAATTTTGTCCAGAAAGCATTACACTACTGCAGTCGTACCTGGAGGGCAGGTTTCAGGTCGTGCGGTGCTCTGGGGTGTCATCGGCAAAGGGGCAAATAACTATCGGAGTGCCACAGGGTTCCGTCCTTGGCCCTATATTATTTTTAATATATATCAATGATCTACCATTAGTAGATCAATCTTCTAAATATACACTCTTTGCTGATGACACCACGGTGTCTGTTAGATCTGATTCACTGGAGACCTCGTTGCGGGGTTCTTTGGTGGCACAGGAGATGGCTGAAAGCTGGTTTTGTTGCAGCAGACTGTTGTTGAACAAAGAAAAATCTAACAGGGTGGTCTTCACTATGACTGGGGGGGAACATAAATTCCCATCTAACTGAGATAAAATTCCTCGGAGTCTTCTTAGACGCAAAACTGCAGTGGGGATGTCACATTAGCCAGTTAGCATCTAAATTGGCGAGGATGCTCTACTTACTCCGGAGTCTTACGAATAGCGTCTCATTAACAATACTACGGACAGCTAACTTTGCCGTTTTCCACTCCCAGTTGTCCTATGCAATTATTGTGTGGGGTCACACTGCTGATACGCATCGACTGTTCCGACTGCAACGGAAAGCCATCCGATTGGTGGCCGGACTTGGATACAGAGTAGACTGCAGGACTGCTTTCAGGGACCTTGGGGTGCTTACTGTGCCTTCGCTCTATATATTGGAAAATCTTCTGTACGATAAGAAAAATCTTCACTTGTTTGTCACTCATGGGGATGTTCACAACTATGAAACGCGGCGTAGAGGTGACTTAGTGCCAGGCTATTGACGATTAAAGAGGTGCCAAAGTGGCACAGGATACTGGGCCATAAGGTTTTTCAATGCCCTACCTCTGGACATGAACAGCCTTTCTGCGGTGAAATTTAAAGCAGAAATGAAATTTT
Organism: Philopedon plagiatum; assembly: GCA_963971165.1. Classification (NCBI taxonomy): domain Eukaryota; kingdom Metazoa; phylum Arthropoda; class Insecta; order Coleoptera; family Curculionidae; genus Philopedon; species Philopedon plagiatum. The sequence goes on along the minus strand of OZ020195.1, from coordinate 68,536,991 downwards.
TTTAATAGAGTATACTTTTTATTCATTTGATGAATACTTAAGTTTTGATTTTAGTCTTCTGAAAACTATTATTGTCTTTATTTTAGTATCTTATGGACATCTCAGTGGCATGTGGGTATATTGGATGTGTTTGTAGTGCCTCTATAAGTGGCTTTCAAGCTATATTTTAAAGACTGTATTTTTTAATATCTCTTAATAACTTGTAGAATAGTTTGTATTTAAATGACATATATTCCGTGTCTATTACTATTTGACGTGTGTACATTGCCTTTTTTTTCTGTAATTTAGCATGAAGAAACTATTATTATTATTATTATTATTGTGGTCTCTTTAAATTACGCTCAGGAAGCGTTTAAAATGGACATTAGTATGTCACATTTCAATAAACCAACTTCTTCGTGGTGCTTATGTTTAAAGCAGTGGATTTTTAAATAACTCCTATTATGGGTTTGGAATTCGCATTTACCGCATCTTAAAAATCAACCTCTTTAGGGTTTTTGTCGACTTCTTCAGGATTCTTATGTTTCAAGCGGTGTTTCCTCATAGCATTTTTATAACGTGTTTGGAATTCACATTTATCGCACCTAGAAAAATCAACCTCGGGGTTTCTATGTTTCAAGCAGTGGTTCTTTAAACTACTTCTATAAAGTGTTTGGAATTCACATTTATCGCATCTAAAAAAATCAACCTCCTCAGGGTTTGTATGCTTCAAGTAATGGGTCTTTAAGTGACCTCTATGACGTGTTTGATACTCGCAATTCTCGCATCTAAAAAGCTCAACCTCTTCAGGGTTCTTATGTTTCAAGCAGTGGATCTTTAAATAACTTCTATTATGTGTTTGGAATTCACATTTATCGCATCTAAAAAAATCAACCTCGTCAGAGTTTCTATGTTTCAAGCAGTGGATCTGTAAACTACTTCTATAAAGTGTTTGGAATTCACATTTAACACATCTAAAAAACTCAACCTCTTCAGGATTCTTATGTTTCAAGCGGTGCCTCTTCATAGCCGTTTTATAACGTGTTTGAAATTCACATTTATCACATTTAAAAAAATCAACCTTTTCAGGATTTTTATGTATCAAGCAGTGGATCTTTAAATTACCTTTATAAACTGTTTGGAATTCACATTTATCACATCTAAAAAACTCGACCTCCTTGGAATTTTTATGTTTCAAGTAATGAGTATTTAAACTACTTCTAAAATCTGTTTGATACTCGCATTTATCGCATCTAAAAAGCTTAACCTCTTCAGGGTTTTTATGTTTCAAGCGGTGTATCCTTATACCACCTTTATAACGTGTTTGGAATTCGCATTTATCGCATCTAAAAAAATCAACCTCCTCGGAGTTTCTATGTTTCAAGTAATGACTCTTTAAACGACCTTTAACATCTGTTTGATACTCGCATTTATCGCATCTAAAAAGCTCAACCTCTTCAGGGTTTTTATATTTCAAGCGGTGGAGTTTTAAATTACCTTTATAAACTGTTTGGAATTCACATTTATCACATCTAAAAAACTCAACCTCCTCGGAGTTTTTATGTTTCAAGTAATGAGTCTTTAAACTACGTCGAAAATCTGTTTGATAATCGCATTTATCGCATCTAAAAAGCTTAACCTCTTCAGGGGTTTTGTGTTTCAAGCAGTGGGTCTTTAAATAACTTCTGTAACGTGTTTGGTATTCACATTTACCGCATTTAAAAAAATCCACCTTTTCAGGATTCTTATGTTTCAAGCAGTGTTTTCTCATACTAGCTTTATAACGTGTTTGGAATTCACATTTATCACATCTAAAGAAATCAACCTCCTCGGTGTTTTTATGTTTCAAGTAGTGTCTCTTTAAGTGACCTCTATAAAGTGTTTGATATTCACATGTATCGCATCTAAAAAAAACAGCCTCCTCAGGGTTTGTATGCTTCAAGTAATGAGTCTTTAAAGTACCTCTTTGCCGTGCTTGATATTCGCATTTATCACATCTAAAAAAAACAACTTCTTCGGGGTTTTTGTGTTTCAAGTGATGTCTCTTTAAAGCACGCTTTTCATGTGTTTCAAATGGACATTCAATACATTTAAATAAATCGACTTCTTCGTGATGTTTATGTTCCAAGTGAAAACTTAAATAACGTCTCCAAACTGTTCGGTAACCGCACACATGGCATGCGTAATTTCCTTTTTCTTGGTTACTGACACCAGATGGAACACTAAAACAAAGAAAAGTGTAAATATGGTAATAACCCTTTCATTTTCGTACGTTACTGAAAAACATGCAGACAACATGGCGACCAGTGATTACGCTGATATGGAAGTTTCCAAAGATAGGTTGTATAAAGGGTAAAACGGGCCTAAAATGTAAAGTGTGTGGAACAGTATCAACACATTAATTCTGTGAAAAGTAAACCGAACAGTCACAGTTTACATTCGTTAATAAATCGGAAAATATCGTCCATTGCTGTGATGGGAAATGATCTGACCTTAATTTGACTCTTTAAAGTGTAGAGATTATGGCGTCTTAAAGAGCAGAGATTGGCGGAAATCTGTTATTCAGGGCGGCTATATACAAATGCTGGCAGTTACTAGCCAGGTAAATAAATGATTCCTCTAGAAGCAGAATTAGCAAGAACAAGATGGACATACAATTTATCATGCTGGCAACTTTGCCAACAGTTGGATAAAACTTATGTCAGTTCAATTTTGTCACAGTGTTGTACCTAATTTTACTAATTACTGTTGTTAAACAATGCCTATTTAATTCCTATCTTTGGCCGAAATTCTCAGCACTTTTAATTCAGGTTACCTTAGTAGAATTACTGTACCTTCGTGCTACGATTGTATAATATGGTGTTTGTAGGCGGTATTGTATTTTAACATAATGGCTTCTGTGGTTATGCAACCCACTATTTATGTAGTATTGTTGGTAGCATAACAGTGCATATTGTATAATGGGATTTTGAGGTTAGGGACACATGTGCGTGCACACATGTTCATGGCCCCTTAACTAGACGACATGTTGTAATGTGGGAGCTTATTAAAGATATTAAATTACTGTAGTTCAGTAAACTAGAAGTTTTTATTTTTAATACTTACGAAGCCATACATGGTGTCAGGTTACTTGTGAACCTACAGACGCGACGGGAGCGGAAAAAAATAGTGTGATTTTCGGCCTGTTTTTGTCCGGCATTTTACTTCTTGTTAGTGCCGCCTGAGAGACAAAAATAAGAACATGGAGACCTATTTTAAACCCCCAGAGCCGCTCGTGCTTGAAGGAAACATCTCAGATAATTGGAAGAGATTTTCTCAAAAGTTCAGCTTGTTTTCAAAGGCCACTGGTTTGGATACCAAGAATGAAGATAAACAAATTGCTTGTTTTTTATCTTTAATTGGCGACGACGGCCTTGACTTGTTCAATAGCTTTACCTTCGAGACTGGTAAGGACAAGATTTTGAAAGAAATAATAGGCAAATTTGAAGAGCATTGCGCCCCCCAGAAAAATGAGATATTTGAAAGGGCAAAGTTCAACACCATAGTACAGAAAGAAGGGCAATCTTTCGATAGTTTTTTAACTGAGCTCAGAAAGGCAGTCAAAACGACTGGATATTCCAATCAGGACGAAATGATTAGGGATAGGATTGTAATAGGCTTGAGAGAGACGTCTAGCAAAGAAAAATTAATCATTAACATTAGATAAGGCCATAAACTTCTGTAGAGCTACAGAAGCTAGCAAAGATCAAGTTAAAACCTTGGATAGTGAATCAAGAGTTGATGCCGTAAGAGCAGGCACATCCAAAGTGCAGAGTAAGCCTGCCACAGAAAAAGGCCTCAATAAACAGTGTAAAAAGTGTGGCTATAAACATAAGTTTGAGAATAAGTGTCCCGCTGCTGGAAAGACATGTGCCCGATGCCAGGGTCGAGACCATTTTGCGAAGGTGTGTCTAGAGAAAACTGAAACTAGGTAAATTCAAGAAGAAAATACATTGTGTGTCGAAAGAAGACAGCACTGTGTCAAGTAGTGAAGATGGGAGTGACTATGAGTTTTATGTGAGCTCGGTTGAAACAGTGCAAAAAGGAAACATGGGCACTGCTGAGACCATGTGGACAAAGGATGTATGGGTCAATGGTAAGCTTGTGAGATTTAAACTAGACACCGGAGCAGAGGTAAGCACCTTACCTTTAAATATTTTAAATGAAGTTGCCCCAAATGTGTCCATAAGCAAGTCAAATATTACTTTGTTGTCATATGGTGATCGAAGCTTCAAACTGAAATGTTTAGGGGAAGTTGGGTTAGAATGCCAAGTTAAAGACTGCACAGAAAACATTTCTTTTGTGGTTGTTAATGCTCAAGAACAAATTCCGTTGTTAGGTCTACAAGAATGCTTGAAATTAAATTTAGTAAAAAAAGTAGATTCTGTATGTAAACAAAATTTGTTTAAAAGTCTAGAGGAAGTTGTGAGTAAATATTCGAATGTTTTTGAAGGGTTGGGAAAATTTCCTACACAACATCATATAACTTTAAAGCCAGAAGTAAAACCAAAAATAAACGCTATTAGGCGAGTGCCTCATATTTTGCTAGAACCTTTAAAACAAAAGTTATATGATCTTGTGTCGAAAGATATCATAGAGAAGGTTGACAAACCCTCAGAGTGGGTACATCCTCTAGTTATTGTGGAAAAGCCAAATGGTGACCTTCGACTGTGTCTTGATCCCAAGGACTTGAACCAAGCTATACAACGAGAACACTTTTTAATTCCATCTTGTGACGATATTGCTGTTCAATTAACGAACAAAAAGTTTTTCACTGTACTAGACATGAAAGATGGCTATTGGCAGGTTGAGTTGGATAGCGACAGTTCAGATTTAATGACCTTTGGTACACCATTTGGACGGTATAAGTTTAAAAGGCTGGCTTTTGGTGTCTGTTCGGCTCCTGAGGTGTTTCAAAAGAAAAATTTTGAAATTTTTGGTGACATCCCAGGGGTGGGCCTATATTTTGATGACTTAATAATAACAGGTACCACTGAGGCTGAGCATGACCAGAACCTTAAATGTGTGTTGGAAAAAGCTTCAAAACATAACATAAAGTTCAATAAAAAGAAAATCCAGTTTAAAAAAGAAAGTGTAAAGTTTATGGGTCAGATTTTTTCACACAAAGGTGTAGAAACTAATAAGGAATATGTTGAAGCTATTTCAAACATGCCTGTTCCAAAGTGTAAGGGAGATGTTTTGAGATTTTTAGGCATGGTCAAATACATAGGCAAGTTTATACCAAATCTTTCTAGAATGACTGCCCCTTTAAGAAACTTAACTAGAAATGATATTGAATTTGAATGGACGGAGGAGTGTATAAATTCTTTTAATAGCTTGTTACATTTATTAACCAACTCGCCTGTTTTAACATATTTTGATTCTAAAAAAGCAATAGAAATAGAGACAGATGCTTCGAAAGAAGGGTTGGGGGCTTGTCTTCTGCAAGAAGGTAAGCCTGTAGCATTTGCCTCGCGTAGTTTGACTAAAACCGAGCAAGCCTATGCTCAAATTGAAAAAGAGACATTGGCAATTCTGTTTGCAGTAAAAAAATTTCATTATTTTATTTATGGTATGCCCACTAAAATTTATAGTGATCACAAACCTTTAGAGTCAATTTTCAAAAAAGAATTACAGTCAGCTTCTCCAAAAATTTTAGAATGCGACTTAAACTGTTAAAATATAATTTGGACATTTGTTACAAAGCCGGAAAATATATGTACATATCTGACACACTATCTCGTGCGTTTCTTAAGAAAAAAACTGAAAAGTCAGAATATGAAATAGATTTTGCAGTTCATTCTATAATTAAATCCTTGCCTATATCTACAAATAGAATTAAACAATTCACGAGCGAAACAAGTAAAGACCCACAGCTTAATAGTGTTATAAATTTTATAAATATTGGTTGGCCAGTGCGAAAATACCAAATTCCAGAAAATATTAGACATTTTTACAAATTGAGGGAAAAATTGTTTGTATCTGAAAATTTGTTATTTTTAGAAAATAAATTAGTTGTACCTTGTAGTCTAAGAGTAGAAATGATTAAACTTTTACATGAGGGCCACCTAGGGATAGAAAAGACAAAATCACAAGCCAGGAAAGTATTTTATTGGCCTGGTATTACAGCAGATATTGAAGCCTATATAAAAAGTTGTAAAATTTGTGAAAAATTTTCTAGAAAAAATCCTAAGCAAAACCTTCTTCAGTATCCAATACCTGAAAGGCCATGGGAACGTGTTGGTTCAGACATTTTTACGTATGCTGATAAAAGTTATTGTGTTTTGTTTGACGCATATTCAAACTGGCTTGAGATTTTGCCAATAAGGAATAAAAGTGCTGAGGCTGTTATTTCTCAAGTTAAACAAATTTTTGCAAGGTTTGGTGCCCCTGATTTTCTTGTTAGTGATAATATACCTTTTAATAGCGATAAATTTTTGGAATTTGCGAGAAATTGGAATTTTACTCTTATTACATGTAGCCCAGAATATCCTCAATCAAATGGGTTAGCAGAAAAAGCTGTAGCAATAGCAAAAGGTCTTCTTGAAAATCAATGGAGGAAGGAAAAGGTGATTTATGCAGTGCGTTACTAAATTATAGAAATTCTACATTAAAAGGAATGGGCTATTCACCATCGCAATTGTTAAATAGTAGAAACTGTAAGACTAAAGTTCCAATTGCTTGTGATTTAATGCAGCCTAAGTTGTGTTTAAATGTAAAAGAAAAAATTCTGGCTAAATGTAAATTGAATGAACAATATTATAATAAAAATGCTAAAAGTTTAAAACAACTTAAAAAAGGCTCTAATGTTACTGTGTTAAATCACAAAAATAAAGTCTGGGAACCTGCAAAAATTAAAGACATACACGATAGTCCAAGATCATATGTATTACAGGACTGTAGAGGTCATACTATCAGGAGAAATCGTATTGACATTAAACCATCAGAAAACCCTTTTAGATTATCTGAAAATTTGCTTGATTCTCCAACAGATATCACTCATTCGAGTGATAGTGATATGACCCCCCCTTTGATTGTACCTCGAAATAGTCATACCGAGTTTGTTGATTCTCAACAAGTAACTCCAGAAGTGCATAGCCCTTTACAAGAGTCTCAACTACGAACTAATAATGTAAGTCAAACCACTAGAAGTGGTCGAGTAATTAAAAAACAAAAAAAATTAAACTTGTGAGGGGAGATGTATAATATGGTGTTTGTAGGCGGTATTGTATTTTAACATAATGGCTTCTGTGGTTATGCAACCCACTATTTATGTAGTATTGTTGGTAGCATAACAGTGCATATTGTATAATGGGATTTTGAGGTTAGGGACACATGTGCGTGCACACATGTTCATGGCCCCTTAACTAGACGACATGTTGTAATGTGGGAGCTTATTAAAGATATTAAATTACTGTAGTTCAGTAAACTAGAAGTTTTTATTTTTAATACTTACGAAGCCATACAACGATCATGTTATGTAGTTGATAGACGCCTCTGAAATTAGATCAAACCTTTTATCTCGCCTAAAGCTCTTTGTTCCCTCGTTTTGATAGCTAGCCTTGTTTTAGTGTTCCATAATTTGATATTACCTTTTTTAAGCTCTTGAATTTTTAGATGGTAGTCTTTGTTTTGCTTGAAATTTTCACCATTGGTGGAAAGTTGAGTTTAGATCATCTGATTAACTAACTTGTGATATTCTTTTTTACATTTGTTTACTTTTATGGTGTTGACATTTTGGGTTTGCTCTGGTCCCAGTTTTGACAGGGTCCGTCGATTCGCTTTAGCCTGGCCCTACTGTGACTGGAACCTTATGTTATCGATTTGGCGACTAAAGTATAGACGGGCCCGGTAGTAGAGTGCACGAGTGGTTTTTGATGCCGCGAGTTTGCGAACGATTATCAGTGCCGCCAACTTAAGCACCAAAATTTCAAATTTCTCAAGTTTTCCCCCCGTCTTAAGTCTTAGTTGAGATTTTTACTTTTATGTGGACCTTCTAAGAAGTGATCGATGAGGCTAATGCCGCTTTGGGGGCTCTTTATGGATTAACTCTGAGACCGAAATTCTTTAATTCCTGTGAAGTAATTAACATACCTTTATGTAGGGATTTAAGGCCTCTAAATCGATGCCAAGAATACCACGTGCCTCCTTTTTTTCTGTGTTTGAAATTTTGGTTTCTAAGGGTTTTTTATTCCTTTTAACAGCCACCCGTATGAGAGAAAACATGCTTGATCTGCTGCTGGTGCTGCCGTTCTTTTCTAACAACTAAAACCCTCCAAGGAGGTAGTTTTTAATTTTGTTAAATTAACTTGTACCCTTCCAAATACATATTTTAAGCCTATATATTTCTTTTCTTATTAGTGCTTTTTTCCTCTTAAATAAATTAATATTAGTGGAACTTAAGTTGCCATAAATTTTAAAGCTAGGGTACATGCTATGCGAATATGTTCATGAGGCTCGAGTAGCACCAAACCTCCTTACATTACATACACTAAGCAACAATAACTGTAAACGTAATTAAGAGAAAGTCAATAATTACGGCCATTAATATCTCAAAACTACTTTCTGAGTTTTGAAAATTAACTTAGTATTTGCTTTGTTATTTGCCATGCTTTTTAAGTTTTCTCTGACAACTTTTTTGTCGGCATGGACGAATTTCACCTAAGAACATTTTTTGGAGAACAAATTCCCCAGAGTTTTTTTGGGTTAGGACAATTTTCCTCAATTTTCTCGCGGGGCTAGACCTCTCCGACGAACTTTTTTGTCGAGGACAGATTTCCCCGAAGATTTTTTGTGAGAGAATAAATTCACATAATTTTTTGTATGAATATAGATTAGGGTCAGATGTATTTGCATCGTTTTTAACTCGGTCCGCTTTATTTATTTATTTGTGAATTACAACTACCAGGATTGTTGTGTGTGAAGCATGTTCCTGGACAACCAAGACGACTTCCAGTGTGTCTCCGTTTGAAAAATTGGTGGCGCTTAACTGAACCCCTCTCCGAAAAATTGAGCTAAGGGTTACTTTGCAAGCGCTCTGCAATAGTTTGCTTCGCCCAAAACATCCTGTTCTTCTTTTGCTTGCTCTATAAGTAAATGTATTTAATCTTTTTTTTTCTATGTTGGTTTCTAAGCGGTAAGTACTTAGTCAAAGATACTCATCATAATATCTGTGATATATTTATTTAACTTTAAACTTTCTTTCGATTAAGTGCGTCCCAAACTGCCCATACAGCAAGACCAGCCAATATGTACTGAAATGTACCCAATGACGTACCCGCTGGGCAGGACCTAATCTATATAAAAACTGATGTGCTACAGAATGGACTGCGAAATTGTGAACCACCGACTTTCAGCAGGAGGAGACAACAGCATTCATTCATACCTACTTAGCCTTTTTTTGCTTCATACATTGTATGTGTGTAGGACAAATACTAACCACTATAATTCCGTCTCGGCGCGCCACGCGTAATGGCTTTCCTGTATTCTGTATTCCACCAAGCATACCTCTGAAAAGACAGCTCCGGATGAAAAGAATTCATTTTTCCATACAATTAGCACTGACGCATAATTCCACAAAGTTTATGGATAAAGTTTTGTCAGGTAAAATCAAAAATCACTACACAAGTATATTCCGACTTGCTGCTGAAAATTACGCGTTTCAAATTCATCAGATTTCTCAATGAAGCAGACGACGCTCCATAAAGCGACGTTGCCACTCTCACTGTAAATTTCGGCCCCACGCAATAGAAATAAATTACTAAAAATTTATAATCACGAAAAATAATGGTATATTGGTATATTTTATGAATCCTTTGTCATATGCTTTAGCCTGTGGTATTTATGATAGCAGATAAGTATTAACCCACAGTAATTGCGTTATTTTAGTAGTCTATTAATAGAATATCTATAATGTGGGTGCCGGGCCACAAAGGTATGGAAGGCAATGAAATTGCTGACGAACTTGCCAAAGAAGGAGCACTGGCACCTTTTTATGGACCTGAACCCTTCTGCGGCATCACTGAGGTCACCGTACGGAAAGCCTCAGGGAATGGGAAAAATAACAGAAAACAGCCCACTGGAGGAACGCTCCAGGACAAAGACAGGCAAAGAGAATGATTAGTTATCGGCCTGACTACACAAAAAAGCTCCTCGAGCTTCAAAAGAATGAACATAGATTGGTTACTTGGCTTCTTACTGGACACGGACCTTGGAGGTATCACCTCAAAAAGATGGGAAAGACTGATGAAGAACACTGTAGATTCTGTAACGAAGCAGATGAAACTGCCGAACACTTGCTCTGTGAATGCAGAGTAATAACTCGTCAAAGGCTGCAATATCTTGAGGGAGCGCTTCTCACGCGTGAAGATATACTAAAGTGCGTTCCCAGAAACATCCTAAACTTCGCGAAAAGTTTGGGAATTGATGGGTAAATAATGTAGGGTATTCACAAAAGATCCAATTCGGTCGAAGTGATGTAGGGGTACCAGAGCCGAACGACCCCATTTAATACAATACAATAGTAGTCTATTAATCTGCAAATATTCTACATAACTGAAAGCCTGGCTACAGCCATTCTCAAGAAGTAGGTGGGGACCGTATCGTTTGGCGGGTTTTAAATAACTCGGGAATCCCTGATTATTGTTGTGAATTGTAAATAATGGTATCTATTTGATTCGACATCAATGTTGTGAACGTACTTTGGTGCCTCAAGCAAAATCAAGTCTGGACCCAGAGGTGTAGCTATAAATGGGCCCCTGCTCCGTCCACCGTTGGCCCTCACGCGGTGCGGAGGTGTACGTTACGCCACTACTCTAGCGACTTGGAAAGAAACTAACATGTTGAAATGTATTATAAAAAATGGTGCTTTCATATGCTTTGTAGATTTTCCGGCTAGTTCACCATCTTGTCCGTAATGTTGTATCGGTTTACCATGTGACTATGGCAGCTGGTTTTATAAAAAATGAAAACACGATAAAGTGTGAGATTATCTGGGCAATAACAATTAAAAAACTGTTATTAGTCATAATACATTTTCTAACTTTCCACCAAGAAGCTATTAGAGACAGTGATGTTGTTGGATTTTCACTGCTGGAAGACCTTTATAATCCCAACATTTGACCAAAAGATGTGGTAGTTACAAGGTTTATTTTTTTCTCGAATCAGGACCACAATATCCTACGGCACAAGAAAACCGATTTTAAAATAACCTGTATGAATCTACAGGGAAATAAAAACAAACAGGGCAATACTGAATTATTTGCAAATGAGAAAAAGCCAACAGTTCTGTGTCTCGCAGAACACTGCACAGTGGTATGCCCCTAGGTCATAAATGCGATAAACTTATAGTTAAATACCCAATAAAGATGTACACGCTTTAATAGAGTGATTAACAAGCTACCGGAAAATACAAATATTTCACCTATTTACTTTTATTTCGACTTGTATCTTTACCTCGGAAGTAGCGTATCGACAAGTTGATATCGCTGTTATTAGCAGCTCATCCGTCGGGTACGTTGCATTAAGTGAATTGTGGGTTTTCTATTATTTTGTGTAGTATTTTTGAAAATGGAGATTCAAGAACAAGGTATGTTTGTCACATTTTATTACATTAAGTATTTTTTTTGCCTATGGGTTTATAATATTTGCCTCTTACACCACACACGATTAGTTGTATATTTTTACTCATTAAGTTGACTTCATGTGGAAGTACAAAAAATGACAGGCATATGCAGGCATTCGCACTTAGTTTAAAATAAACATATACTTATATATTTTAAAAATATTTAGTTTTGATCTGCTTTTGCTTGCCCCCATGGGTTATAGAAGGGCTCTTCGTCTGAGTATTCACGGTCTACAAAATGCACAACTAATTTTAAACTTTATCTTTAGGTACTTTGATCAAGTGTTCCTTCTCAAGAGTGCATTTCTTTGAGATTTCGAGTTCCATAAGTGGAGGTATTTCAAACAAACACCAACACGTGTTAAAAGTCCTGCCTGTCGTCCTTCAATGATGTCAGAAACATAAGTCTTCAGATAGTCGCATTGTTAGTTTGTGTGAAAGCCTTGATTTTTACTTAGTAATTTAAAAAATATATGTCAAATTATGATTAAAGTAAGTATATACAAGGGTGTCCCAAAAGTCTTAGTATGGGCAATTATATTATAGCAAGTATCTTTGCTATTAGTAAAGATAGATATACCAAATTTTAGGTGTATCTTATTGGTTAATAAATCTACCATTTCATGTAATTTAACTTTTTTTAACTACTTGAGGAGTGATGCTAGGGAGTCGAGTTCAAAAATTTGAAATGCAACCCTATGCTGTGTGGTACCTCATTTTAAAGCTCTTCAAAAAAGAAATATTTTACCGCAAACCCGAGGCCCGTATCTTAATTTGTTTTTAAATGGCTGGCCTTTAAAAATTAAAAATCGTGAAAAAAAAATAAAAATTTAAATATGTTTATTTCTCTTATTACATTAAAAGTTGTTAAAAAGGACCACCATGAACTTCTTGGCAGTAATAAAGTCAATATTGGAACTCACTTCTCACATTTTCGAGAATGACAGGTGTTACTCCTTGGCAGAGTCCCAAAATCGACTTTATTACTGCCAAGAAGTTCATGGTGGTCATTTTGAACAACTTTTAAAGTAAAGTAAAGAGAAATAAAGGTAGTTAAATTTTTTTCACGATTTTTAATTTTTATAGGCATGCCATTTAAAAACGAATTGAGATACAGACCTCGGGTTTCCGGTAAAATGTTTTTACCATTAGAATGAGGTACTACACGGCTTAGGGTTGCATTAAAAATATTTGACCTAACCTCCCTATCGTCACCCCTCAAGGGGGTTGAAAAAGTTAAATTACATAAAAAAGTAGATTTGTTAACCAATAAGGTACACTTACAATTTGGTGTCTTTATCTTTACTAATAGCAAAGATATTTCCCATATCAAGACTTTGCGGGGACCCTGTATTGTAACATATTATGACTTAAAAGATACTGAACTATTTTACCAATAAAAAAACATTAATAAAGAGTTTTCATATTTGTGAGCGCTTTGGTTCGGCGGCCAGAGCTAGCTGGACTCACACTTGACCATTTGTTTGAATGGTTTGTTTACAGTAACTCTTTTTTAAGTACAGAAATGCATTTTCAGTTATTAATTTTCCAAAAATAATAATTTCAATAATTATGACCACACTCTCCATATAGTTGGAACCACTGTGCACTGGTGTGATAAGGAAACGTTGGAAATGTTTGGGGTTGGCAGAATATAAAGTGCAAAGAGCTTTGGCGCACTGTAAAAAATGATTAGGTCATTTATTCTGTAGGTTTTACGGTTTATAAAAAGATTTTTTTTTATTTATTTTACTATATATTTATATTATATGTAAACATCCTATTTTTAAAACTTTTATGAATTTTTACAACTGAAAGTTTTTTTTAATATTCTGTAATATGATAAGTACAGCATCTTATTTTATACAACATTACGGGCAATATCTTCATTCTAAAATTTTCCGTTACTGATATTGGATCTTGTTTTACAAAATAAAAATACATAAAATATAATTACGGAGTAAAATTCCATTAGGTAAATGATCTGTGTATGCATGCTCCTATATTACTGTAATTTGAAGTAAACTTAAATTTTACATTTTAATTACCTGCAATTACATTATAGTGAAAAATGTAAAGTGTAAAAATCCTACGGAGGATTTTTCTATCATTAGTATATAACTCAGGGCCAGCAACAGTTCAGTTGCTTGCGTGCTCGGGCACCACACGACCGAGTATGAGCACCACAGCCACTAGGCAACAAATCAGCAAACATCTACGGTATAGTGCCAAATCGCCCCCCCCCCCCCCCCCTCCGGGAGCTCTAATGTCGGCAATATCATCATTGCCATGCACTGAAAATTTCGTGTTCCTAGAGCATCTATTAAGGAAAATATCACACTCCTTCGGAGTAATGATCGAGAATAGACCGCTCTTCGTGTCCACATCGCTACAAACATACAAACACCCACACATAGAAATACAAACATCTACGATTTGCTTGAAATCCGACTCAATTAAGTTTATCTTCGTACTGTGACGGAGCTGAATGGTGATTGGTTGACACACAAAATGAAAAAAGTTGTTTCCTTCTCATTTCGATCGTCACCTCAGTAGCGGATACAGAAATTTTAAAGTTGTATATCTCTGTTGCTACTTACAGGACCCTTGCCAAGTTCGCGGGTTTTAATAGTAAGCTTACTAGGAATGTTTTCATAAACAAAACAAAATTTAGTAATTTGCGAAAAAAAGTTGAAAAACAAAAACAAACAAGTAAATACTTGCACGTTCCCTATAAGCGTGGTGTAAAGAAGCTAGCTCGAAGATTTTCGATTTGCTCGAGCGCAGTGGCGTGATTGCTGCCACAGGTGTAAAACAAAGACATACACTTGAAACTAACGGAAGTGCTTGATCATATCAAAAGGGCTCATAAGCCCTTCTGAAACTTCCAAACCCTTTAAAACGACTTAAAAGCTCTCAAAAGTGCTTCAAGACCTATAAAAGTAATTGAAGCACACTCAAAGGCCTTGAATTCCTTTTTCAATTACAAATTACAAAGCACTTTTGTAAAGTAATTGACTTAGCAAGCCCCAAATGTATGTAGGTATAGGCAAGAGCTTGAGAGCTTGAAGCCTAGGGCTTTCAAGCCCTCAAAGGGCTTGAGCCACTTTTGCAAGCACAAAGCACTCAAGCTCTGCCAAGCGCTGATTATAATGCATTTTAATTAATATTAAATAAAATTAATTAAATTAAAATGCTAATATTACATGTTCCGTTTTATAATTCTTATTTTTGAAATGATGAATACGCCAGCGTTTTAAGAATAATGTATAATGTGTACTTTATACAGCTTTTTTTAAATGACGTAAAATCACTGTTATGCCTTTATCAATAAGTGAAACTTAAGTAAAGTCTGTAACGACAAGATTTTAAAAATATAAATAGCCAAAAATGCACTTACTCAGTTTCATTTTCAGTTAATTCTTCCTCTTTGATGTCCACTTCTTCGTTTTTTACCTTCCATTCCTGATAGACATCATTTATAGTTTTCTGTGGTTCAGTTTTCACTGGCACTTGAGATCTACAGAAATTATATCTTGGACACACAACTATTTAAGTATCAATTATTTACAAACAAGCACTCGTTAAACGAGAAGTTTTACTTCACAAACATTCAATAAAGACAAATGTAAATAGAACATTAATAACTGATTTCTCAAATCATTCCTTAAGTAACAAATTTGGTATTTAGAGTTGCTTCTGACAATGACTAACATTATGCTGTCACATTACAAGTATCTAGTTGGCTAACTATTAATTAAATTGCTTCAAAATACTGACCGTAAGTAAAATGGTGTAAGTAATTAATAGATAAGTAAATTTATAAAATAAAAAACGGAAAAATAGTCAACAAATAAACTAAATTGATAAAAAATAAAATAAGTAAAAATAAACATCTAAGTAAATACGACACAGGAAAGTTTTAAACTATTAATAAGCCAAAAATACACTAAAATAACAAAATGTTAAGAAACATTTTCACTTTTGGAACGGGAATGTGCGAATGCAGTATTATAACATCAAATTGAGTATATACATATTTTCATTTTTCTAAAAAATACAGAAAACGCAGCTCTCTTTTGTTGCGAAAAATTTAAGTTATTACTTAAACCCATAAGAGTAGTGAATTGAGCCCTTTAGGAGATAAGGCAAATTTTCTTCTAGATGCTAATAACTATCTACTAACTAGATACATAATAGAAGAGAATTGAGCCCTTTAGGAGATAAGGCAAATTTTCTTTTAGATACTAAATTGAGTATTTATCATATTATTCTCGCTTACAGAAAATGTACCTCTTCTTTAATTCCTACAATCATTCATATACCAAAATATATAAAGGAACAAAATTTGAGTCTCTTTAAAATAGGCAACATGATGATCAAAATAAATCTGATATCTTTTTTTGTATTCTCTACATAGATTAATTTATTAATGACGGTTGTTTTTATATATTTATTTTGATTTTTATTAGGAAATAAAAACATTTCGTAATGCAAATTTTCGCGCGAAATTCGGAACATACTATATGTATTATGAGTTTATGAAATTTTTTTAATTAACTTTGCGCTACTTTCTTCCGACTTCGGCTGTTCTTGGCACATGACAAAAAGTTGTCCGGGGCACTTGCAGTGGTATTTTTGCACATTGGCACAATACAATACTTACAAGTTAGTTTTTGAAATATTTAATTGTTTAATAACAAGAATTACACACAAATTACACTAAAATTATGAAAATAACTGTACACGAACAAATATCTATTTACATCATGAATAAAGTATTCCGGTTAGGGATGGGAAGTACAGGCCACACAATTTACACTCGATGACAATTGACAAGCTCCTAAATTTAATTTTTCTGCTCCTAATTTTTGACAGACAGGTGAATAATTGTTGTAAACAATACGATTGATCACGTGCCTGTCAAAAATTCCGAGCAAAAAGACGACGCGTGTTTAGATATCATCTGACGTCACTTGAGGGCACGCGAAAATGCCGGCTTTTTAAATTGGAATAAATTACACCGAAAAATAAAACAAAAATTAGTTAAATCATCCTAGTAATTATTGTATTAAAATAATATTTTTAGGTTTATAATAACTTGCTTAAATGATTTCTGCAATAAAATAAAATACATGCACAAAGGTCAGGTGGTCTAGATTAAATTGATTTGTTTTAACCCAAGGATGTTGCTGTTAATGTATGGCCCATTTGTTACTGGACACCCTGTATAAACAATTTCACAATCAAAGACGTCGAAATGTAAATGGTCAACTAGAAGGATTAAACTTAAACACTGACTAATGTTTGTTTTTCATAGAAATTAATCAAGAATTTTAGCTAACTAGACACACTTAATGTGACAGCAGACATACTAATGCCATTGGTACAGGTGACTCTAAACTGACTAGTTATTATATTACTACTTGATGAAATGCTTTGAGAAACCGATTGTAACTTTGTAAATCAGATGGTAACATTTTAAAAGCAAATGTCTTGTTTAGTAACATTTTTATGTAGAGTTACAGTCTACACTTCCTAGTACCCTATAATCCATGCAGTACCCTAATTAATTACGTGGGTCCCAAAAATTTTCTAATTTAAATTATAAAAAGGGACACAATTTCGTCTTCCACTACAGGGTTTCTAGAAATTTAAATATAACAATAAGCAAGTACTTATAAGTAGCTTTTCACAAATCAAAATAATGCAAACTGAATAAAGAATATGCTTAGGAATTTTAATGTGCCTAAAGTTAGTTTGAGATTTAGATTTACTTTGTCCAAGAAGGTGGCAAGATATGTTCTACCGTAACATCAACCGTTAAATAAAGCTGATTGATTAAGATTTTGAGATACAAGAAAACAAGACATTGTATCTAGTTGTCTTAGTGCAGAGTGAGATTATACAGTTTTGTACAATAATTTATACTGGTTTTGTTTGGTCATCCCTGTTTAACTGTTTTAATTTTTACATTTTATTGTTTTTAACTAAGTACTTGGTTTTTATGTAGCTATTCTAACCATTTTTAGTGTTCCGTGAAAACGGAAAACTTATAGAATCACTTCGGTGTCCGTCCGTCCGCCACAGGCGATTTTCTCTGAAACTATTCAACGTAAAAAATTGAAATTTGGTACAGTTGGTACTTACAGACGTGAAGTATAAAAAGTTAAATTTTGATTCTGGGGGTTAATTTTAGCAGGTAAACTGGGAAAACGGGAAAAAAAATTTCAAGAGCATCGTGTAGGGCAGGGGTCTTCAACCTTTTTTTTATAGGAGGGCCCGGTTTGGGTTTCCTAATCGACCGGCGGGCCAGAAGTGGAAAGCGAGAAGGTGGAAAAGGGCCACAGGCCAAAATTTTCGGAACCACGCCCAAATTTTGCCAAATTTCGCCAAGAATTCACCCACCTGACCCAACTAACCTAACTTCGTAAATTAAATTATTATTTTTTTCGTCTAAACGAAGTAATATATGGGGAGTAGACAATGTTTTAAGTTTTGGGTAATTTATTACGCATTTATCAAATTGTTTTTTTCTGTACGCGGGCCGCAAAAAAATGAACGGCGGGCCGCGGGTTTGCTTGGAAGACCCCTGCCCCTAGCGTAGGGTGTCAAATGAAAGCTTATTGAAGCACGAATTCAACAAAATATATGATGTATTTTTTATGCATTTTTTAAACATTTTTCTGGAAAATCGCTTCAAAATTGCTGTCCCCCACCCTTATCACCAGAAGGATCTCTCAGAAAAATCTGAAGAAAATCATGAACATTGAGAATTAGGTGTAGACTGAACCAAAATTATCAGGATCGCAAAATTCTAGCGCGATCAATTGTTATAAACAATTTAATTATTTCCTTATAACTGCTGAACCATTGCTTTTAGAGAAACAGTTTTTCAACAAAAAATATTTCTCACGATATAAGGAACAACTTTTATCCTTCCGGGTTTTCAATGATCCGCGCATACGCGATGTAATACAGTGGTGCCACCCGTGACGGACAGCTCGATAGGTGAGATCGGACGGACGAGGTTTGTTCAGGTTAAGTGGGGGGCTGAGGGCACGGAACACTAATTGTGCCAGTATAGCTTGCACTTGACCGATTTTTTTATATTTCAGACTTCTTTTATATTCTTTACTTTTAAGTTTGTATTGTTTTTGAATTTTGCAACTAGCTTGTCTTGTCAATAAGATCTTATTTAGACAATAAATTATGGTTTAAAATTATAAATCATATTTATAAAAACTTGTACAACTACAAGTCTCCAGAAATAAACCTGCCTGAAAAAATGGCTTGCTTTTGATATATGAACTTAATATTATATAACATACATTCTGATATGGTAGCCATATGTACATACTATGTCAAGAATGCGAAAATTTTCGCATTATAATATTTTGTTTATACGTTCACATTATTTGTGGCGCCATTTAGGTGGTGACAAATTATGACTACCACAGCAAAATGTACATTCTATGGTACATACACCTAACAGTAATTTCATGTTGTGCCAAACATGAGCAGATTCTTTAAAAGCAAACTAAAGTTATGCAAATTTTTTGGTAGATCTATTTTATTTCTGGAGTCATTTGGAGAATGACAAATTATGACTACAAATTTGTCACCCCCTAAACGACCCCAAAAATGAAGTGGCTATAACAAAAAAATTGAATAACTTCAGTTTGGCCTAAGGGAGTTTACTCATTTTTTGCATATAAAATTATTGTGATAGGCCTCACACTTTGATATGGTCGTCATAATTTGTCACCCCCTAAACAGCCACAAAAATGAAGTGGCCAGACTGACAAAATTGAATAACTTCAGTTTGGCTTCAGTGAATTTGCTCATTTTTGGTATTTGAAATTACTGTTATATGCCTCATACTTTGATATGGTCGTCATAATTTGTCAACCTCCCGCCCCCCCCCCCCCCAACGGCCGCAGAAATGAAGTGGCCAGAAAAAAAAATTGCGTAACCTGAGTTGGCTTCAGAGAGTTTGCTCATTTTTGGTAGATAAAATTACTTTTATATGCCTCACACCACAGTTTAATATGGTCGCCATAATTTGTCACCCCCAAAACGGCCCCAGAAATGAAGTGGGCAGAACAAAAATTTTGTATAACTTGAATTTGGCTTCAGAGAATTTGCTCATTTTTTGTATGAGAAATTACTGTTATATTTATTTCTGGGACAGTCTAGGGGGTGACAAATTATGATGACCATATCAGAGTGTCAGGCATATACCAATAATTTTATATAAAAAAATTAATAAACCCTCTGAAGCCAAACTGTAGTTTATTATTCAATTCTTTATGGCATGGCCACTTTATTTCTGCGGCCATTTAGAGGGTGACAAATTATAAGGACCATTTCAAAGTGTGAAGCATATATGTAACAGTAATTTCATATACTAAAATGAGTAAATTCTCTGAAGTCAAATTCAAGTTATGCAAATTTTTTGGTCTGGCTTGAGGGAATTTGCTCATTTTTGGTATGTAAAATTACTGATATATGCTTCACACTTTGATATGATCCTTATAATTTGTCCTCCCTAAATGGCCCCAGAAATGAAGTGGAAAGAAAAAATTTACATAACTTGAATTTGGCTTCTGAGAATTTGCTCATTTTTGGTTTGTGGGATTACTGTTATATGCCTCACACTTTGATATGGCCGCCATAATTTGTCACCTCCTGAACGGTCCCGGAAATGAAGTAAAAAAATTTGCATAGCTGGAATTTGGCTTCAGAGAATTTGTTCATTTTTGGTATGTGAAATATCTGTTCTATGTCTCACACTTTGATATGATCCTGATAATTTGTCTCTCCCTAAACAGCTCCAGAAATGACGTAGCCAAACCAAAAAAATTTAATAACTTCAGTTTGGCTTCAGAGAGTTTGCTCATTTTTGGTATGTAAAATTACTGTCATATGTCTCCAGAGACTATAAAGAACACTGAAGTTATTCAATTTTGTCTGTCTGGCCACTTCATTTCTGGGGCCGTTTAGGGGGTGACAAATTATGACGACCATATCAAAGTGTGAGGCATATCACAATAATTTTATATACAAAAAATGAGTAAACTCTCTGAAGGCAAACTGTAGTTATTAAATTTTTTTGGCATGGCCACTTTATTTCTGCGGCCATTTAGAGGGTGACAAATTATAAGGACCATGAAGCATATATGTAACAGTAATTTCACGTACTAAAAATGAGTAAATTATCTGAAGCCAAATTCAAGATATGCAAATTTTTGGTCTGGCCACTTCATTTCTGGGGCATTTTAGGGGGTGACAAATTATGACAACTATATCAAAGTGTGAGGCATATAACAGTACTTTCACATACCAAAAATGAGCAAATTTTCTGAAGCCAAATTCAAGTTATGCAAAATTTTTGGTCTGGCCGTCTGGCCACTTCATTTCTGGGGCCGTTTAGGGGGTGACAAATTATGACGACCATATCAAAGTGTGAGGCATATAACAGTAATCCCACAAACCAAAAATGAGCAAATTCTCAGAAGCCAAATTCAAGTTATGTAAATTTTTTCTTGCCACTTCATTTCTGGGGCCGTTTAGGGAGGACAAATTATAAGGATCATATCAAAGTGTGAAGCATATATCAGTAATTTTACATACCAAAAATGAGCAAATTCCCTCAAGCCAGACCAAAAAATTTGCATAACTTGAATTTGGCTTCAGAGAATTTACTCATTTTAGTATATGAAATTACTGTTACATATATGCTTCACACTTTGAAATGGTCC
This sequence comes from Philopedon plagiatum, assembly GCA_963971165.1. NCBI lineage: Eukaryota > Metazoa > Arthropoda > Insecta > Coleoptera > Curculionidae > Philopedon > Philopedon plagiatum. The sequence continues at coordinate 68,515,586 of OZ020195.1, read as the reverse complement.
TTATAATTTGTCACCCTCTAAATGGCCGCAGAAATAAAGTGGCCATGCCAAAAAAAATTGAATAATAAACTACAGTTTGGCTTCAGAGGGTTTATTAATTTTTTTATATAAAATTATTGGTATATGCCTGACACTCTGATATGGTCATCATAATTTGTCACCCCCTAGACTGCCCCAGAAATAAAGGGGCCAGACCGAAAAAATTGCATAACTTGAATTTGGCTTGAGGGAATTTGCTCACTTTTGGTATGTAAAATTACTGATATATGCTTCACACTTTGATATGATCCTTATAATTTGTCCCCCCTAAACGGCCCCAGAAATGAAGTGGCAAGAACAAAAAATTTACATAACTTGAATTTGGCTTCTGAGAATTTGCTCATTTTTGGTTTCTGAAATTACTGTTTCACACTTTGACATGGTCATCATAATTTGTCACCCCCTAAACGATCCCAGAAATGAAGTGGCCAGACCAAAAATTTTGCATAACTTGAATTTGGCTGCAGAGAATTTGCTCATTATCAGTAAGTATGTGAAAGTACTGTCATATGCCTCACACTTTGATATAGATGTCATAATTTTTCACCCTCTAAACGGCCCCAGAAATGAAGTGGCCAGACCACAAAAATTGCATAACTTGAAAGCTTGGCTTCAAGTTCACTCATTTTTTGTATAGGTATAAAATTATTGTTATATGCGTCACACTTTGACATCGTCGTCATAATTTGTCACACTCCAAATGGCCCCAGAAATGAAGTGGTCAAACCAAAAAATTGAATAATCTATATTCTTTATAGGCTCTGGAGACATAACAGTAATTTTATATACCAAAAATGAGCAAACACTCTGAAGCCAAACTGAAGTTATTAAATTTTTTTGGTCTGGCTACTTCATTTCTGGGGCTGTTTAGGGAGAGACAAATTATCAGGGTCATATCAAAGTGAGACATAAAACAGTAATTTCACATACCAAAAATGACCAAATTCTCTGAAGCCAAATTCCAGTTAGGTATGCAAATTTGGCCACTTCATTTTCGGGACCGTTTAGGGGGTGACAAATTATGGCGGCCATATCAAAGTGTGGGGCATATAACAGTAATTTTATGTTGTACCAAAAATGAGCAAACTCTTTGAAGCCAAACTGGTTATGCAATTTTTTTGGTCCGGCCACTTCACTTCTGGGACCGTTTAGGGGGTGACAAATAATGGCGACCACATCAAAGTGTGTCATATAACAATGCTTTTATCGAGGGGTGGTTAACTTCTCCAAAATGTGTACACAGATTTAAAATCTTTATAGATTTTATGAAATTTTTGGATTTTGCAAGATTTTTGGAGATTTTAGAATACCAAAAGATTTTTAGAGATTTCTGAAAATTTTATAAGATTTTTAGGGATTTAAAAAGATTTTTAGGGATTTAAAGAGATTTTTAGGGATTTTGAAAGATTTTACGAGATTTTACGCCATTAAAACACAGACACTGATGTAGTTTTTAGTGTTTTGGGGTGCTAGATAGCCAATAGAAAACTTGTTTTTAAATCTATTTTTAATATCCATACTACTCTGAGTCATACTCATATCGATTATTACTTGGATTAGGACTGCGATTGGGGTCTATGCTGGGCGAAAGCCAGTAAACAAAACAAAAGAAGTAATAAACCATTGTAACCTGTGGGTAAGTTTTATTCAGATAATAGGTAATATTTATTACAATAAAGTTTTTTTAGAGCTTTAAATTGTTTATCAATTTTGTATTTGTCTGATCTTTTTACAAAAAAAGGGATTGTTGCCAGTAAATTCTATCGGCCCATAGAATATATATTTCCCGTCCACTTTTTGTATATCTTCGTTTTTCTTGTCTGGCCAGATAAATTTGTCTAATTCTTGTTTCAAAAACTTCATAACGATTTTGTCTTCTAAAGAAATTATACGACCCAAAAACCAATTCTCCTCTTAAAAAAAGGCATAATAATGTTGAAGCTTCAAATCAACTTTGATTGATACAGGGTTATTCAAGAAAATTTCGCCATCTAGATTTGAAACAAATTCTGGATTGAAATTCAATGAATAAGAATAATCTTCGGAATTATCTACTTACCTCAAAAAAACAGCTTGCAAACTAAATATTATACAGGGTGTGCGGGAAAATGTGGGAAATCTCCCGGATATGAAAAAACACGTGAAAAGAATACTACAAGTTCATATAAACTTTTTTCGTATAGGCCCCCCCTTCGGAGATATCGGCACCCAAAGGGCTCCAATGGAATCAAGTTTTTTACACATAATAATTGAGCCACTGACGCATAGATTCTTTATTTCGATATTAATTTACTGATTTTTGGATTTCGTGGTGAAATTAATTGTGAAATAATTCGAAATATGGAATACACGTTTATTGAGTATGCAGATATGCATCTGATGTATGGTCTTGCATCTTGCAATGCTTTGGAAGCCAGGAGGTTATATCACGACAGATATCCTAATCGTACTCTTCCAGATCAGAAAACATTTCAACGAGTTGACCAACGTCTAAGGGAGAATGGAGAATGCATTTACTAAGGTAATATTATTAAATTTCTTCATAATTTTAGGAAATTTTGGGAAAAGAAGTACTGATGCTGGTCGGGGAAGAACAGTACGTACGCCGCAATTAAAGGAAAATATTTTAAATACTGTATATGACACTCCTTCAACGAACATTCGAAAATTATCAGCGCAGTTTAATACGTCGAAAACAATGGTACATGAAGTTCTTCAAGAACAGCTTTTATATCCATATCATTTGCAAAAAGTGCATCAACTGATTCCTGGAGATTTTCCCCGTAGAATGCAGTTTGCAAACTGGCTATTGGATCAGCAACGAAATAACGTAAACTTCATTAGCACTATTCTCTTCACGGACGAAGCAGGCTTTACCAAAAATGATATCCTGAATTTACACAACTCACATGTATGGGTTGAAGAAAATCCTCATGCAACTATTGTTTCGCATCATCAACATCAGTTCCAATCAATTAATGTCTGGGCAGGCATCATTGGCAATTTTTCGATTGGACAATTCGTATTGCCGGTACGACTGAATGGACAACTTTAATTGGAATTCCTCCAGAACGCTTTTCACGATTTAGTAGAGAACTTACCACTTGAAATCCGCCGATGTGCTGCATGCACGATGGGGCACCACCTCATTTCAGCGTTGCTGTGCGGGAGCACATGAATAACGTCTATCCAAACTGTTGGATAGGTAGAGGAGGACCTATTGCCTGGCCTCCTCGATCTCCCGACCTAACGCCGTTGGATTTTTACCTGTGGGGACATCTCAAAAACTTGGTGTATTCTACTCCGGTCGATAGTATGGAGGAACTTCTAAGGAGAATCACGTTTCATTGTGATCAAATAAGGAACAATGCTGGGTTATTGTGCCGGGTACAGCAGTACTCAATTCGTCGTGCCGGCGAGTGTATCAGACTTCACGGATGCCATGTTGAACCCTCTTACGAAGTTTTTAATTAACTAAGCAGTTAAAGTTTAACTTTTTATTTAAACTATGTGGGTGACAGGGAAAAATTTCTCTTTTTCATATTAACCCGACTGAAGTTAGGGGACTAACAGTGTAAATTGACGTTTTTTTCGAAAACGGTTAGGATTAACGACAAGAATGAAGAGTACTTAATTTTTAGTCAATAGTTAAAGGTATGTAAAAAACGTCGTCCAAATCAAATCAAATCAAATTCCTTTATTGCCATAAATCTTAATACAATAAAAAAGAACGGCATCGTCAACAGGGGGCTTACAGAAACACATCTAAAATACAAAAAGGAGACCACACAGCTACAGTTAAAATCTACACAAAACAAATCGAATTAAATTAAAATAACAATATAAAAGAGAGGACAAAATGTCACAATCTTTACAATTTTAAAATATCAAAGCCATGCTTCAAACGAGCGAGAAAATTTTCACTCCATTAAATCCTAAAACTCTAACCAAAACTTAAATGTGTATAAACATTTTTCAATTAAAAAACTGATAACGAAGCTTTTGAAAAGTTTGAAAAGTTCTTATCATACAGGGCGTAAAGAAATGGGGTTATGAGTGTCGCAGCTACTCCGTCCCTGCAGCTGTGAGTACTTCACAACACTTTCTTTGATAGTAATTTGAAGGGTATTACCTGGTATACATCATATTAAAAAAAAAATGGAATATACCTGGTGGTTCAATAATATAATTATGTGTAAAAAACTTGATTCCATTGGAGCTCTTTGGGAACCCATATTTCCGAAGAGGAGGCCTATACGAAAAAAGTTTCTATGAACTTGTAGTATTATTTTCACGTGTTTTTTTTCATATCCGGGAGATTTCCCACATTTTCCCGGACACCCTGTATAGTACATAGTCACAAAATATCAAATCCTTAGTTTAGATGAACGTAACAAACTAAAATACGCAGAACATACCGCCAACTCCAAAACGTTAAATTATAGGTTACATTTTTACACAGCGCAGCGACAGTTGAAAGCGAACAGCAGACGTTCAAACTTTTTTTTTAGCTAAGACATCCCACGTAGACTTCAAGCCGAAGTACTAACGTACCGTGGGTGTCTGATGAGAAGGGAAATGTAGTCTATTGACACGGGATTTCAAGGATTGGAGGTTGGGACGGGAAGGGAAAACATCTGCAGGCAATTTGTTCCATAATCTGGAAACCCTAGGTATGAATGAGCGAGAGAAGTGGTCTGTTTTAGACTTTTGCAGCTGGACAGTAAAGGGGGGAATAATACCGGCTAGTTCTTCAGAGCAAAATCCGCGGAGGTAGCGGTAGAAAAGGGATAAATCCCCAACGGCGCGGCGATGGGCGAGAGAAGGGAGTTTTCTCGTGAGGACTGGGTCATTGATAAGTCGAATGGCTCATTTCTGGATAGAATCAAGGATCTTAAGTGTCGAAGGTGATGCCGCTCCCCAGATGTGGCAGCAGTACTCTAGGTTAGGTCTTATTTGGGAAACATAGAGTGTCTAAGCTGGAAGGGGAGAAGTATTTTCTGGCTCGAAAGAGAAAACCAAGCTTTTTAGCTGCCGATGTGGCTACTGAAGTAATGTGTTTGTGCCAGCTGAGATCATGTTCGAAAGCGACGCCAACGAGATCGAATGTTCGAAACTTGTCGAAATCGCCGATCGCCGCACCCACCCGACAAGTCAACATCATTCGGCGGGAATATTTAAATTCTAACCTAAGATTCTACGCGATTTTAAGAGATTTTACGGGATTTCAAATGATTTTAGGGGATTTCAAAAGATTTTACGGGATTTTAAAAGATTTTACGGGGTTTTAAAAGATTTTTAAAATACCAAGAGATTTTATGCGATTTCAAGGGGATTTCATGGGATTTTATCGGATTTTAAGAAATTTGTACACGGATTTTTAGGAGTTAACCACCCCTCGGCTTTTATATACAAAAAATGAGTACTCTCTCTGAAGCCAAACTGAAGTTATTCAATTTTTGGCCTGACCACTTCAATTCTGGGACCGTGTAGAAGGTTAAAGTTTTCATTAATGTGATTTATAGTTGTACTCTGCGTCATATTGTAATATTTGCAAGCTAAGCTACTATTATAAAAAAAAACTTGAAGATTTATTCAATATTTTTTCTCTATATTTTCCCAGCCCGTTGGAAAAAGTAAGGTAATTATTCGGATTAATGTAAACAGCGAATTTTTTCATGAAATTTTGCACAGACCCTAATTTTGGGTCGTAGAACACGAATCCGAAGTCAGTTTTTGGCGGTCTCGTATGGTTTTTCCAAAAAAAAATGTTTTAACTTTTAGGTTAGGTTTTTATATAGATTCCTTTAAGTTTCGACACTTTCACTTAAACATATCTGTAAACTTATAATTTTTATTATTTTTCGTCACACAAAACACCACATTTAGGCAAAATTAGATTAGAAAATTGCTTTTTCCTGTTGAAAATTCCATTTTATCTGGCTACAGCCGCCATTATTTTCCCAGCTGTCAACTGTCCGGCGTTGCCAGGTTTACTTATTTTTCATGAAAAAGTTGTAAATTAGGAATAATAAAAAAGCTAACCATAACAAACTAAAGTTACTATTCTGTCCAACTTAGTCAACAACATTTTTTAATTTTAACCTACATCAGACCTAACCAAAATCATATTGATCAGTAATCCAACACCTGCATGCTGATACATGCAACCATATGTGAACAAAAAGGTGTATACCCAACCTAATCAAACCTGAGCAAAAAGGTGGTCAGGTTTGCTCAGTTTTCATTGATATAGATACATATATATCTATATCAATGAAAACTGAGCAAACCTGACCACCTTTTTGCTCAGGTTGGATGAGCAAAAAGGTTGTCAGGTTTGCTCAGTTTTCATTGATATATTACATATATATCTATATCAATGAAAACTGAGCAAACCTGACCACCTTTTTGCTCACCCACGCTGAGCAAAAAGGTGGTCAGGTTTGCTCAGTTTTCATTGATATAGATATATATGTATCTATATCAATGAAAACTGAGCAAACCTGACCACCTTTTTGCTTAGGTTTGCTTGGGTGTACACACCTTTTTGCTCAGATTTGGTTCATTTTCGCATTTTCCCGCTGACTTTTCAGTGCTAGCTTTATAGAGCTGACTAAAATTGACCACAACTGTTAGACTGTTAAAATTTGTAAGAAAAATGACTTGTAAATTTGGCAACAGCGCGTGTTTCCATCAAAAATGTCAACCATGTGTAGAACGAATTGGGTGTTTATTTCCTTTTGTGTTTTGATATTTTCTCTGTTTTTTTAATGTGTTTTTACATAAATTTGCCTAAATATGGTCCAGAAAAGTGCCGAAATTTAAAGAATTTCATTGAAAAACCTAACCTAAAAGTTAAAAAAAAATTTTTTGGAAAAACCATACGAGACCGCCAAAAACTGACTTCGGATTCGTGTTCTACGACCCAAAATTAGGGTCTGTGCAAAATTTCATGAAAAAATTCGCTGTTTACATTAATCCGAATAATTACCAAAAGGGAATCTGAATCTGAAGCTAACTTCAGGCAAATCAAAAATACAGGCCCTAAAGTAAGTATAAAGAAAAATTGTAAATAACATTTTACTGTCTTGTCTCTAGATTTTCCAACCTTGTTGAAAAAATAAATCTGAATCTACAGCTTATAAAGTTGGTAATTATTGATATTACTGGAAACAGCGAATTTTTTCATGAAATTTTGCACATACCCTAATTTTGGGTCGTAGAACACGAATCCGAAGTCAGCTTTTGGCGGTCTCGTATGGTTTTTCCAAAAAAAAATTGTTTTTGGAAAACTTTTAGGTTAACTTTTAGGTTACCTTTTTGTTATAGATTCCTTTAAGTTTCGACACTTTCACTTCAACATATCTGTAAACTTATAATTTTTATTAGTTTTCGTCACACAAAACACCACATTTAGGCAAAAATAGCTAAGAAAATTGCTGTTTTCTATAGAAAATTCCATTTTATCGCTCTAGACGTCATTATTTTGCCAGCTGTCAATTTTCCGGCGTTGCCACGTTTACAAAGCATTTTTCTCGCAAATTTTAACAATTTCCGGCCATAAATAAATCCAAAAAAAGAGATGGCAATATGAGAGTAAAATAAGACAGATAGCATTTTATTTTCCCTAAAAGGGCAAAAAGATGACCCCAACCAACACCCTGGGGCACCGATCCCTCTTCGCCTGCGAGGAAAGAGACTGGTCAGGGCCCCTAACCAGGTGCTAACCCTGCTCCGACCTTAGGGTGCCCTCCGATCCACCGTTATATCGAAAATATTAGATCTGTCACCTAATTCACCGACTTAGAAAAGTTTTTGATACGAACGGTGGATCGGAGGGCACCCTAAGGTCGGAACAGGGTTAGCACCTGGTTAGGGGCCCTGACCAGTCTCCTTCCTCGCAGGCGAAGAGGGATCGGTGCCCCAGGGTGTTGGTTGGGGTCATCTTTTTGCCCTTTTAGGGAAAATAAAATGCTATCTGTCTTATTTTACTCTCATATTGCCATCTCTTTTTTTGGATTTATTTATGGCCGGAAATTGTTAAAATTTGCGAGAAAAATGCTTTGTAAACGTGGCAACGCCGGAAAATTGACAGCTGGCAAAATAATGACGTCTAGAGCGATAAAATGGAATTTTCTATAGAAAACAGCAATTTTCTTAGCTATTTTTGCCTAAATGTGGTGTTTTGTGTGACGAAAACTAATAAAAATTATAAGTTTACAGATATGTTGAAGTGAAAGTGTCGAAACTTAAAGGAATCTATAACAAAAAGGTAACCTAAAAGTTTTCCAAAAACAATTTTTTTTTGGAAAAACCATACGAAACCGCCAAAAGCTGACTTCGGATTCGTGTTCTACGACCCAAAATTAGGGTATGTGCAAAATTTCATGAAAAAATTCGCTGTTTCCAGTAATATCAATAATTACCATAAAGTTTAAATATTCTTTTAAATTTCAAAGAAATAAAACCAGAAATGAAGCCATATTAGGTACCTACTTAAAATATTAATATTTCTGTAGGATAGGTTATGGAAGAAAAAAATTTGTTTTGAAAGACCATAACGAAAATAAATAACTTACACAATATATTTTCCATTTTCACTAATAACCTGAAGCCTTTCTAAATGAACAATTAACTCAGGTCCTTTTTTGTTTGTCTGTTTACACATAAAATTATTCTTTGGCACAAGTTCAATTTCATAGGTTTCAAACTCTGGCTCCGATTTAACCATTGAAATATTTGTAATACTGTTGTCCACTGCAGCAGCCTCCAACAGAACTTCATCCTCTTTTTTTACTTCTGCTACAAGAAAACAATTACCGACTTCCTCAACTTGGACAATGAGAGGAGCTGCTAAATTTTTTCTGTTAATGTGTGTACTCATGTGTGTAATATTCCCAGTTTCTTCAGTTAAATTTCTTAGCAGGAAATCCACAGATTCCTTGGTTGTCTCCATATTTAAAGCTATGATCGGTATGCACAACAAGGTTTGAAATAAAGAAATTCTAATATTATAATAAATGGAAAACGGTTGTCCAGTCCTACCGGTGTTTTTACCCAGCTAAATCATGGAAACATAAAGGGTTTGTTACTGTTAAGAATAACAAAAAAATCAAAAAATACAAATTAGAACTCTTCCCTTCCATAGAAGAAAATATGGCGGTTCGCTCACTTCAGAATCGACGCCGAGTGTTCCCGGGTAAACAGCTGACCGTGAGGCCAGCCGTTGTTTCTTATGGCCGTGACGTCATTGACAAGTCTACCCGGGAACACCCGGCGTCGATTCTGAATGTGCTCAGGGGGTTTAGTAAAATAACAGAAAATAAAATTACAAAATGAGATATTTACATTTACAGAGATACATAAATGACATTTCAATTCAGATGATTTCGATGCAAGCGCCACCAACCCCAAGTGCATATAAACTAAGATTCGGTTTTTAGTATTTAACGTCGGTTTTCACCAATGACGTCATTAAATTGTACTACATACATCATTTTCGGCTGGCATCTGTTCACGGTTACAATTGACACACAATAGATAAACTTCAAAACTTCATTTGTCAACCAATTGGTTGACAAATGAAATTGAATCCATTATTTGTCAACCGTGACCATAAGCGTAACTAGCTTCGATTTTTCGGTGGGGGGCTACTCGGGAACTTCTAGCAGAGCACATAAAATATCCAGCACTATTACTCGACGCTGACCTTGAAAATACTAATTTGACCTCGCTAACGTCAGTTGGGTGTAGAAGCCAGTGCCGGATTTGGAATAATTTATTGTTTGGGTGTTATTGGGGAAAGGAAGGGGTTGGAAAGTAATTTTACGGCGAAAATATTAGCAGGAAATGTTCCCAAAAAAATATATTGTCGCAAACCATCAATGAAAGCACATTTTTTAAAAACTTGTAATATACTTACCTTCTTGAAACAGCAGGAAATCTAAATAAACTCTTGTTGCAAGCAGAGCAGCTCTTATTTGAACAATTTTTCACAGCACATACACAACCCCCTTTTGGTTTACCCATTATGAATAAAAATATATATATAACGGTCCAAACAATAGATAAAGAAAAAAACATATTTACTTGTCAAATAAATTGTGTACGAGTGTCTATGACTTAAAACTCAAGCTACACCACCGTATACAGACAAAGACGCAACACCAACTAAAATCTAAACCGGACCTGTTACTTACTGGCGGCATTTGAAGGCTTCTACACCAAACACTGTCTTGCGCGAAAATATGCGCAGTTGGTTAATAATGCGAGAGTAATACTGCTGGTCATTTTATGTGCTGTGCTTCTAGGTCGAATTGCAACCAAGGAAATTAAAAGTGGTAAGGGGAATACCTATAAAGCCGGCTAAACGATGGAAAAATTACCTAGCATGGAGCAAGTTAAACGTCAAAAATGAGGTACAAATTCGATTGACAACGTGAAGCGTAATGCATAATAACATCAAGGCGGGTAGTAGAAAAAGATACAATGACACCGAAGCATATACGTATTAAATAAATATACCGCGAGTTGTCGGGAATTCTTGATGCCAACAATGTGAAATGGAGATATACAATCTCGCATAAGTCTATCCTTTATTCTGATATTTCTGTATATGCGCATGCGTTAATACGAATTTTTTCATTGGTCAGGCATTGTACTGAATTAGATGGTGAATTGTACTAATCATCGGCTGTTGTGCGTCTATTTCGGCTTCTTTCAGCTTTCTGGCTTTTGTAGTTTACAGTTGGATCGCCATTCGCCATTTTTTCTTTGTGTCGTGTTGTATTCGGTGTTCTTGTGGTTTATTTTGAAGTGTGCTAACTTATGCCCTGATGTACAAAAAGTAATAAGCTAGTTCAATTATACTAAAAAACCAGCCCTGTCAAGAAACTTATGAAGCGTGACGGCGTTAGATTGCCAATAGCAACACAAAATTTAGCGCAATCGCAGTTTACGAAATATCGGAATAAAGGATAGACTTATGCAAGATTATATATCTCCATTTCACATTGTTGGCATAAAAATCCGCACATTGGATAAATGGGGAACTCGCGGTATATTTATTTAATACGTATATACACCGAAGTATCGTAAAATCAGGATCGACACAATTATTGCCAATCGTTTAAGCCGACGTCCCATGTGCGGAATTAAGGACGGAGGCGGAACGGAAAAGGCGATTCTATTGGTCGCAGGGCCGCCATCTTACATTTTTGACGTTACGCTTTTATTCCGCAAAAAGTTCGTCTGGTTTAACTTTTTACGGATGTCCGCCAAAATATCAGATGGTTTTGACACAACACAAAGCAACATCACCCAACTTGTTAATTATTGCCATTTGGTTTGGTCAATTTTTCTTCACAAAAAGCCGTTAGGTGTAATTAGTTTGCAGTAGGAAATGGATATTTGTTAAATTTCATGATCAAATTTTATTTCATACAATTTTTTAAAGTTTCTCAGTTGTCTTTTCTGTATCGTACGGGAAGGTTCTTGTTTTTTTTAATGTAACCTTTTACTAATAAAAGCCTTTTATTAGTATTAAAAGACAATTACTGTTAATGTCCATCGTTGACAATTTAAGAAAGTAAAGTAAATACAATGGATAACAACTAACCGGCAGCTTTTAGTTAAGTTTATGTTATGATTGTTTGCATGACTCATATCTTCAGCCAAAAAAGTGCGGAACACATGAGGTATGTTCCGCTAAAAATTGCGCATTTATTTCTGCGTATTTCTGTCTTTAATTCCGCACGTGGGACGTCGGCTTGAGCGTACTGAAAAAATCTATAAAACCTAGCCTATTTCACGCGATGACTGTCACGAGCACATCAGAGACGGATCGATTTTAGTTTGTTTATTCTCGACCTCGAATTGCGTGTAGATAAGCGTGCCGTAGGTTATTTAAATATACTAGAAATTTTTTGTTATAATCAATATCAACATATATTTATTACAATTTTATTTACAATTCTAGACAATGTTTAATTCGAACTATTCTAGCTATTAGGTAGCAATTAAGGTATTGAACGATATTGCTGTAAAAATAAACATTACAAATAAAAGCTTAAGTTTTATTGTTCACTTATGGTAGTGTTCTGTAAAAAACTTTATGCGTCTATCTTCAGAAGTTATAGCAGCATAATCTTTGGCCGTTTTACACATATTTTAGTTTGCGTCCTTATTGGTTTAAATTTAGCTAGTTAGTTTTTGGGATGCATTGTTTACAAGATTGTATCTTAAAACAAAGCTGTTTTTGACTTTGACTTTGAGTGGACAGCCACCTTTAATATCATTTCTTTGATTGGCGCAGCTCTGACTGTTGCACTGTTTTATACCTCTCATTATTTTCTTTTAGTGTAATAAGAGCCACTAGGGGTGTTCGAGGTTACGAAAATAGGGTACTACTAACTTTAAACGAACCGACAAAAGTTTTGCTTTTGGTACGAGATTATTTTTCTGGGATATTACCTACATCATCGATCCAATACCAGAATCATTAATCTGCAAGTTTTGCTTCTGGTATGAGATTATTTTCCCGGGACATTACATCATCGATCCAATGCCAGAACCATGAATGTGTAAAAATTTAAATTTGAGAAAATTAAATTTTTAAATTTTAATACGCTGTAAAAAAACATTTTTACTTATTTTTGGTACTTGTAGGACTAGCGTTGTTTCATATAAACACGAAATGCGAATATTGTTCTCGTTGGTCAATTTCACATTAAAATTTGAATCTGACCAATTAGGACAATATTCACATTTCGCGATTCGCATTTATATGAAACAAGACTTGCTGGTTGAACTGACAGATTCATGGTTTTGGCGTTGAAAACTACCGACTTCTACCCGCTTTACAACTATCGGTAGAAAAACTCAATTTTGCACATTCATGGTTTTGGCCACAGATATATGACTACTTATCTAATGTGCATAGGTTATACAGGATATTTAGCGGATCCCTTAGCATTGAATCTTATATGTAACGTATCTGTTCAGAGAAACCGTCTGTGACAAAATTGTATAGAAGTATGTCTGATTTTAACCTAGGCATGCTGCAATATTTTATGTAGAAAGTTAATCTTGATTATTTAGAATAACGCCGTCTCATGCGTACGATTTCCGATATCCGAAAAACTTTGAAATTTCGTGCAAAAAATCCCGTGTCTCATTCATCCGATATTCGTATCCGAAGACACTTGTCATTCTCAATCTCAGATAATTAAAGTATTTCTCTTGATCTGTTAATCTCATTTCTTGTAATAAACAGTGGTAAGCTCCTTTAGTTTTACGATGATTTAATAAATCTTGTACCAAAAGTCTTCTTGTGTGTTTTCCGTTTTTCCTTCTCCTAATTAGCAGTAAAATGGATAAAAGTAAAACATTATTCGGTTTACGCCGATTTGCCAATGCCACAGAATTTTGAATCAATACAGAAGCGAATTAAGCGTATTTTGACCGGACCCGATTTTGAGGGCGCATGTCCAAAGCGGCCATCTTTTAACTGACAAATTAGTTAGAAGTACATGGGCAAAGATGCCAGCGGCTGGCTATAGTTAACTCGATTGTAACTGCAGGTGTTAGATACTTGCTTGCTTTTTGATTAATAATATTAATATGTTTTAAATTTAATTTTCCAAAAGTTATGTACAATTTCGTATAACCTGACGTAATTTTATATATTGCTACTACGTATTTATAATACATGCTTGCAAGTCTTGCAGCATGTAAATAATGTTTTGTCAGTGCATTAACGGAAGAAATATAAATTTCAATTTTTGATGATTTTCTTACAGTGTAATAACTGACAATACTGTTACTAAACATATTATTACAAGTTCACTGAAAACGGACCCCTAGAGATCAAAGGAACCGACACACTATTTCGCTTCTGTATAATTTAGGAATTCTGTGTCAATGCCTGAAAACTATTTATTTTCTAACTTTTATTATCCTACTGACCTAAAACACATAAATTAAGTGTACATACAACCACAAACATACAAAGTAAGGTTAAAAATAACACGACATCGGACAAAATGAATTTTAACTTTATCCGACGTCGTACATAATGTTAAAACATTCGTATGGAAAAGAGCGCGAAATTATTTTGACAAATAGGAGCTTCGTTGGACCGTCGGATCATCGGAAATAGGATTTATTTATAATTTTTTATTTTTTTTGGATCCTCCAATCTAATGTAATACAAGTAGAAAATGTTTTGTTTTTATTTTGTTTTGTTCTGTTAAACTGCTCTGGCTTTGTCAGCAAAACTTTGGTTTTTTGATAATAAAGCTTGTTTGATTGATTGATGCACGGGACGTCCGCTTAATGCGGGTTTTAATGTTGACAAAGCATATCGTCGGTGAAAAGTGTTAACCTGCTATCTCCATTTTAACCAATTTTACAGAAGAGCATTAAAACCGCCTAGATAAATTATTATACTTGTTATAACTGTAAATGTGCGTTCTATTTATATTATGTGCTTACCAATAATATAAATATAATGCACATTTACATTTTATAACAAGTATAACAATTTATCTAGGCGGTTATAATGCTCTTCTGTAAAATTGGTTAAAATGGAGATAGCAGGTTAACACTTTTCACCGACGATATTGTAAATTTTGAGATATTTTAAATGAAGCTAACCGTCCAGAAAATTTTAAAAATAGGAAGAGGGTGCGTGATAACAGGTGGGTTTCCCAAGCTTTCATAAAAGGTAGTGAGTTAAGAAAACATTTTTTTTTGTTATCTAAACAGATACTGATATCAGGGCAGGTTAACTATGTCAAGCCAAAAAAGGAACACTAAAAATAAACCACGTGTAAAAAAAGATTACAATGCTCAAGAGATAAAACTCTTTAGGTTTTTATGTTACAATAAGTAGTACCTGTTTAAATGACGTCTATAACGTGAGTGATATTCGCATTAATCGAATTTAAAAAATCAAATGCCTTAGGATTTTCATGTTTCAAGTGGTGTTTCTTTAAATCAACGTGTTTGAAATGTCGTCATATTTAAATAAATCAAACTGCTTCGGAGTTTTTGTTTCAAGCAGAGACTTTTTATATAGCCTCGGTAACGTGTTTGATATTGGCATCTAAAAAATCAACCTCTTTAAGCCTTTTTTGTTTCAAGTAGTGGCTCGTTAAATTTCTTCTGTATGTGTTTGATATTAGCATTTATTGCATCTAAAGTGTCTCCTTTGCGTGCCTAGTTCAAGGAATTTGGAAGTGGTAAAGGAAGGGAATTGCCTAAAAATGAATTTGACTCCGAATGCGTGTTAGGGGAGTATCATTTAAGGCACTAGTTTACTTTGAAAAGTAGAATGCAGCCCGGGTCCGGACTTCAGAAGTTTGTATATTCACTGTAATTACATGGATATAGTCTTACATATAAATGTAATGTCTTACAATACAAAGATTACAAAGAGTTTTACTGTATAGTACACATATGATGAAATATAAAATACAAGAAGCGTGACCGTACAGATAATTCCCAGAAATTTAAAAAGGTGCACACCTAGAAGGGATTTAATGTTGTGAAAAGTACACTTAAGTTCACTAGTTTCTCTATATGACACAACTCCTATTATTGGTTTGGAATTCGCATTTATCGCATCTAAAAAATCAACCTCTTTAGAGGTTTTGTTTCAAGTAGTGGGACTTTAAACAATTCCTGTAATGTTTGGAATTCGCATTTGTCGCATCTAAAAAGCTAAATCTTTACAGGGTTTTTATGTTTTAAATTACATCTATAACGTGTTTGGAATTTGAATTTATTGCAAAAAAATCAACCTCTTCAGGATTCTTATGTTTCAAGCAGTGTTTCCTCATAGCATTTTTATAACGTGTTTGGAAATCACATTTATCACATCTAAAAACAGCAACCTCTTAAGGATTCTTATGGTTCAAGTAATGACGCTTTAAACGACTTTTAACATCTGTTTGATACTCGCATTTATCGCATCTAAAAAGCTTAACCTCTTCAGGGTTTTTATGTTTCAAGCAGTGGATCTTTAAATTATATCTAACATTTGTTTGATACTCGCATTTATTGCATCTAAAAAGATTAAGCTCTTCAGGGTTTTTATGTTTCAAGCAGTGGATCTTCAAATTACCGCTATAACGTGTTTGGAATTCACATTTATCACATCTAAAGAAATCAACCTCCTCGGAGTTTCTATGTTTCAAGTAATGACTCTTTAAACGACCTTTAACATCTGTTTGATACTCGCATTTATCGCATCTAAAAAGCCTAACCTCTTCAGGGTTTTTATGTTTCAAGCAGTGGATCTTTAAATTACTTCTATAAAGTGTTTGGAACTCACATTTATCGCATCTAAAAAGCTTAACCTCTACAGGGTTTTTATGTTTCAAGCAGTGTATCCTTATACTACCTTTATAACGTGTTTGGAATTCGCATTTATCGCATCTAAAAAGCTCAACCTCTTCAGGGTTCTTATGTTTCAAGCAGTGGATCTTCAAATAACTTCTATTATGTGTTTGGAATTCACATTTATCGCATCTTAAAAAATCAACCTCGTCAGGGTTTTTATGTTTCAAGCGGTGTCTCCTTATACTACCTTCATAACGTGTTTGGAATTCACATTTATCGCATCTAAAACGCTCAACCTCTTCACGATTCTTATGTTTCAAGCAGTGGATCTTTAAATAACATTTATAAAATGTTTGGAATTCACATTTATCACATCTAAAAAACTCGACCTTCTTGGAGTTTTTATGTTTCAAGTAATGATGAATATTTAAACTACTTCTAAAATCTGTTTGATACTCGCATTTATCGCATCTAAAAAGCTTAACCCCTTCAGGGTTTTTATGTTTCAAGCGGTGTATCCTTATACTACCTTTATAACGTGTTTGGAATTCGCATTTATCGCATCTAAAAAAATCAACCTCTTCAGGATTCTTATGTTTCAAGCAGTGGATCTTTAAATAACTTCTATTATGTGTTTGGAATTCGCATTTATCGCATCTAAAAAAATCAACCTCTTCAGGATTCTCATGTTTCAAGCAGTGAATCTTTAAATAACTTCTATTACGTGTTTGGAATTCACACTTATCGCATCTAAAAAAATCAACCTCTTCAGGATTCTTATGTTTCAAGCGGTGTATCCATAAACCCCGTTTATAACGTGTTTGAAATTCACAGTTATCACATCTAAAATGCTCAACCTCCTCCGAGTTTTTATGTTTCAAGTAATGAATCTTTAATCTATAACTAACATTTGTTTGATACTCGCATTTATTGCATCTAAAAAGCTCACCCTCTTCAGGATTTTTATGTTTCAAGCAGTGGATCTTCAAATTACCTCTATAACGTGTTTGGAATTCACATTTATCGCATCTAAAGAAATCACACTCCTCGGAGTTTTTATGTTTCAAGTAGTGGATCTTTAAATTACTTCTATACCGTGTTCGATATTCGCATTTATCGCATCTAAAAAAATTAACCTCCTCAGGGTTTTTATGTTTCAAGCAGTGGATCTTTAAATAACTTCTATAACGTGTTCGATATTCGCATTTATCGCATCTAAAAAAATCAACCTCCCCAGGGTTTTTATGTTTCAAGTAATGGGCCTTTAAATTACTTCTATAACGTGTTCGATATTCGCATTTATCGCATCTAAAAAATTAACCTCCTCAAGGTTTTTATGTTTCAAGCAGTGGATCTTTAAATATCTTCTATTACGTGTTTGGAATTCACACTTATGGCATCTAAAACGCTCAACCTCTTCAGGATTCCTGTGTTTCAAGCAGTGGACCTTTAAATTACCTTTTTCACGTGCTTGATATTCGCATTTATCGCATCTAAAGAAATCAACCTCTTCAGGATTCTTATGTTTCAAGCGGTGTCTCCTTATATTACCTTTATAACGTGTTTGGTATTCACATTTATCGCATCTAAAAAAATTAACCTCCTCAGGGTTTTTATGTTCCAAGTAGTGACTCTTTAAATTTTTTTCGTAACGTGTTCGATATTCGCATTTATCGCATCTAAAAAAATTAACCTCATCAGATTTTTTATGCTTCAAGTAGTGGCTATTTAGGTCATCTCTATAACGTGTTTGATATTCACATTTATCGCATCTAAAAAAAACAACTTCTTCGGGGTTTTTGTGTTTCAAGTGATGTCTCTTTAAACCACGCTTTTGATGTGTTTCAAATGGACATTCGTCACATTTAAATAAATCGACTTCTTCGTGATGTGTATGTTCCAAGTGGATACTTAAAAAACTTCTCCAAACTGTTTGGTAACCGCATACATGGCATGTGTACTTTCCTTTTTCTTGATTACTGACACCAGATGAAACACTAAAACAAAGAAAGTGTAAATATAATAATAACTCTTTAATTTTCGTCTGTTTTAAAAAAAACATGCAGGCAACATGGCGACGAGTGATTACGCTAATATGAAATTCCCAAACATAGGTTGTATAAAGAGTAAAAGGGTAGCGAAAACGGGCCCAAAATGCGAAGTGTGTGGCGCAATATCAACACATTAGTTCTGCGAAAACGTTGGTAAACCGGACAATCACAGAGTTCGTTAATAAATCGGAAATTATCGTACACTGCTGTGATGGAAAATCACCTGACCTTGATTCGAGTCTTCAAAGTGTTGAAATTGGCGTCTTAAAGTGCAGAGATTGGCGTCGTCAAAGATATGGAAATTTGTTATTAAGAGCGGCTATATCCAAATGCTGGCAGTTACTAGCCAGGTAAATGAATGATGCCTCTAGAAGCAGAATTAGCAAGAACAAGATGGACATACAATTTATCATGCTGGCAACGGATAAAATTTGGGTCAGTTCAACTTTGTCACAGTGTTTTACCTAATTTTACTAATTACGTTTGTTAAACAATGCCTATATAATTCCTATCTTTGGCCGAAATTATTTTTCAGCACTTTTGATTCAGGTTACCTTAGTAGAATTACTGTACTACGATCATGTTATGTAGTCGACTCTCGCCTCTGAAATTAGATCAAAGCAGTTTTAATTTAATTTAATTCCTTTTATCTCGTCTAAATCTCCTTGTTCCCTTGTTTTGATAGCTTGCCTTGGTTTAGTGTTCCATAATTTGATATTACCTTTTTTTAAGCCCATGGATTTTTCCATGATAGTCTCTGTCTTGCTTCAAATTTTCACTTTTGGTGGAAAGTTGAATTAAGATCATTTGATTAACTAACTTGAGTTGTTCTTTTTTACATTTGTTTACTTTTATGATTTTGACATTTTGGGCTTGCTCAGGTCCCAGTTTTGACAGGGTCCGTCGATTCGCTTTAGCCCGGCCCTACTGTGACCGGGACCTAGTCAATAATTACGGCCTTTAATAACTCAAAACTACTTTCTGAGTTTTGAAAATTAACTCAGTATTATTTGCTTTGTTATTTGCCATGCTTTTTAAGTTTTAACTTTTTTCTCGGCATGGACGAATTTCCCCGAAGAACCTTTTTTCCGGCAGGGACGAATATCACCTAAGAACATTTTTTGGAGAACAAATTCCCCAGAGTTTTTTTTTGGGTTAGGACAATTTTCGTCAACAAGTTTTTTCCCGCGGGGCTAGACCTCCCCGACGAACTTTTTTGTCTAATTTGAATTATAACAGGATTGGTGTGTGTGAAGCATGTTCCTGGACCACCAAGACGACTTCCAGTGTGTCTCCGTTTGAAAAACTGGTGGCGCCTAATTGAACCCCTCTCCGAAAAATTGAGCTAAGGGTTACTTTGCACGCGCTCTGCAATAGTTTGCTTGGCCCAAAACATCCTGTTCTTCTTATGCTTGCACTATAAATAAATGTATTTAATCTTTTTTTTCTGTGTTGGTTTCTAAGCGGTAAGTACTTACTCAAAGATACTCGTCATAATATCTTTGATTTTAATTCAACTTAAAACTTCCTTTCGATTAAGTGCGTCCCAAACTGCCCATCAAGCGACAAATTTGTGGCCGGTAGAAGTTATTGGAGAGTCCGGAAAGTGTAATAAAGCATAAATAAACTAATTAAACAGTGTGATTAGCCAAAATGATTACATAAAAACTTGAATAGCTGCGCCAACTATCAACGTATGCGAGAAGTCATAAAACAGTCCACTGCAGTAGCTGGTAAAGCGATGTAACAAACCTGCAGAGGTTTTGACAACCGGAAATCTAAAAATCAGGAACTGAAGGTAGCAAGACCAGCCAATATGTACTGAAATGTACCCAATGACGTACCCGCTGGGCTGGACCTAACCTGTTTAAAAATTGATGTGATATAGAATGGACTGCGAAATTGTGAACCACTGACTTTCAGCAAGAGGAGACAACAGCATTCATTCATACCTACTTAGCCTTTTTTTGCTTCATACATTGTACGTGTGTAGGACAAAGACTAACCGCTATAATTCCGCCTCGGCGCGCCACCGTAATGGTGTTCCTGTATTCTGTATTCCACCGAGCATACCTCTGAAAAGACAGTCCCGGATGAAAAGAATCCATTTTTCCATACAATTAGCACTGACGGATAATTCCACAAAGTTTATGGATAAAGTTTTGTCAGGTAAAATAAAAAATCACTACACACGTATATTCCGACTTGCTGCTGAAAATTACGCGTTTCAAATTCATCAGATTTCTCAATGAAGCAGACGACGCCCCATAAAGCGACGTTGCCACTCTCACTGTAAATTTCGGCCCCACGCAATAGAAATAAATTACTAAAAATTTATAATCACGAAAAATAATGGTACCTATATTGGTATATTTTATTAATCATCAGTCATATGCTTTAGCCTGTGGTATTTACAATTGCAGATAAGTATTAACCCACAGTAATTGCGTTATTTTAGTAGAGTCCATTAATCTGCAAATATTCTACATAACTGAAAGCCTGGCTACAGCCATTCTCGAGAACTAGGTGGGGACCGTATCGTTTGCGGGTTTTAAATAACTCGGGAATCCCTGATTGTTGTGAATTGTAAATAATGGTATCTATTTGATTCGACATCAATGTTGTGAACGTACTTTGGTTCCTCAAGCAAAATCAAGTCTGGACCCAGAGGTGTAGCTATAAATGGGCCCCTGCTCCGTCCACCGTTGGGCCTCACGCGGTGCGGGGGTGTACGTTACGCCATAGTAGGTTACGCCACTACTCTAGCGACTTGGAAAGAAACTAACATGTTGAAATGTATTATAAGAGATGGTGCTTTCATATGCTTTGTAGATTTTCCGGCTAGTTCACCATCTTGTCCGTAATGTTGTATCAGTTTACCATCTGACTATTGCAGCTGGTTTTATAAAAAATTAAAACACGATAAAGTGTCAGATTATCTGGGCAATAACAATTTAAAAACTGTTATTAGTCATAATACATTTTCTAACTTTCCATCAAGAAGCTATTATTAGTGACAGTGATGTTGTTGGATTCTCACTGCTGGAAGACCTTTATAATCCCAACATTTGATCAAAAAATGTGGTAGTTGCTAGGTTTATTTTTTTCTCGAATCAGGACCACAATATCCTACACGGCACAAGAAAACCAATTTTAAAATAACCTGTATGAATCTACAGGGAAATAAAAACAAACCAATACTGAATTATTTGCAAATGAGAAAAGGCCAACAGTTCTGTGTCTCGCAGAATACTGGTGTGATAAGGAAACGTTGGAAATGTTTGGGGTTGGCAAAATATAAAGTGCAAACAGCTTTGGCGCACTGTAAAAAATGATTAGGTCATTTATTCTGTAGGTTTTACGGTTTATAAAAAGAATTTTTTTTATTTATTTTACTATATACTTATATGTAAACATCCCATTTTTAAAACTTTTATGAATTTTTACAACTGAAAGGTTTTTTTTAATATTATGTAATATGATAAGTACAGCATCTTATTTAACACAACATTTATTACGGGCAATATCTTCATTCTAAAATGTTTCGTTACTGATATTGGATCTTGTTTTACAAAATAAAAATACATAAAATATAATTATGGAGTAAAATTCGATTAGGTAAATGTTATGTGTATGCATGCTCCTATATTACTGTAATTTGAAGTAAACTTAAATTTTACATTTTAATTACCTGTAATTACATTATAGTGAAAAATGTAAAATTTCAATATTTATACTAGAAAAACCCTACGGAGAATTTTTCTATCATTAGTATATAACACAGGGCCAGCAACAGTCGAGTTGCTTGCGTGCTTGGGCACCACACGACCAAGTATGAGCACCACAGCCACTAGGCAACAAATCAGCAAACAACTACGGTATAGTGCCAAATCTCCCCCCCCCCCCCCCTCCGGGAGCTCTAATGTCGGCAATATCATCATCGCCATGCACTGAAAATTTCGTGTTCCTAGAGCATGTATTAAGGAAAATATACTCCTCCTTCGGAGTAATGACCGAGAATAGGCCGCTCTTCGTGTTATCGTGTCCATGTCGCTACAAACATGCAAACACCCACACATAGAAATACAAACATCTACGATTAGCTTGAAATCCGACTCAATTAACTTTATCTTCGTACTGTGACGGAGCTGAATGGTGATTGGTTGACACACAAAATGAAAAAAGTTGTTTCCTTCTCATTTCGATCGTCACCTCAGTAGCGGATACAGAAATTTTAAAGTTATATATCTCTGTTGCTACTTACAGGACCCTTGCCAAGTTCGCGGGTTTTAATAGTAAGTCTACTAGGAATGTTTTCATAAAGAAAAAAAAATTAGTAATTTGCGAAAAAATGTTGAAAAATAAAAACAAACAAGTAAATACTTGCACGTTCCCTATACGCGTGGTGTAAAGAAGCTAGCTCTGCCGTAACACCGTAACCTCCTACACAAAGCGCCTCGGCAAACGGCAAGTATCGAAGATTTTCAATTTGCTCGAGTTAAGTTTTATTGATTTTTCAATACGCATACTCCCAGAGACTTAAAATTGACGTTAATGACGTTGAACTTGCTTGGGTCAATGGTCCATGACTTGGTCAATTTTTCATTGTTTAGCCGGCTTTATAGCTATTCCCTTACCACTTCCAATTTCCTCCTCGTTAAACAACTTTTATGTACTTTCCTACCAATCAACTTCTTCAGGCATTCCATGTTTCTAATGATGTTTCTTTACAACACATATAGTGTTTGAAACGGACATTTTTTACATTTAAATAAATCGATTTCTTCCAGAGTTTTATGTTTTAGCTCTAACAACTCCTGTGTACCGTGTTTGGTATTCACACTTGTGGGATTTTAAAAACCCAACCTCGTCAGGTTTTTTGTTTCAAATAATAGTGGCTCTTCAAAAGACTGTTTTTCAACCTGTGTGATATTCACATCTATCGCATTTAAAAAAACTGTTTAGGGTTTTTATGCTTAAAGTGGGACTTTAAAAGACATCTGTAACGTGTGTAATAATCTAAAAAAATCACACTCTTAAGAGATTTTATATTTCAAGCAGTGGAACTTCTACAACGTCTCTGGTATTCGCATTTATCATAACTAAAGAAATGGAACTCTTCCGGCAAAAACTGTGCCTTGACGTGGCTGATCTAAGTACTTCTATGATTTGTATGATATTTACATTTATGGCATATGAAGCAATCAGCCCCTCGACAGGATTTTTATGTATCGGTGTTGCTTATGTACGCCTTGTGTTTGAAACGGACCACATTTAAAAAAATCAATCTCTTCTGGGTTTGTTCAGGATAGGTTGTCTTTAAATTTCTTTCGCAATGTGTTCGATACTAGCATTTATCACATCTAAAAAAATGAACCTCTTCAGGTTTTTTATGTTTCAAGTAGTCTCTCTTTAAATATTTTCTGTAACGTGTTTAATATTTGCATATATCGCATCTCAAAAACCAACTTCTTTAAGTCACCTTTATAACCTGGTTTGTATTCGCATTTATCGCATCTTAAAAAAAACTCTTCGGGGTTATTGTGTTTATTTATTTATTTACAATAGAACTTACAGAATTTACAAAAAAAACTACACATAGTACCCTAATGCTAAACATTTAAAAAATTAATTTGTGTCAAATGTTATGTAGACCTATAACACAAAAAGATTTAACAATGTTTTATTGATGATTGATTGATGTAAGCTCTTGGGATTTTATTGGAGATGCTAATATACATATTGATGAGCAATTTAATATGTTTATGGGTACACTGGAAAAGACCTGTTTGAGGTCATTGCCAGTAAAGGAGTACACTGTGCGGCCAGACCATTATAACAACATTAGCTGGTTTAATGATGAGCCGAGAGCCACGAGGGAGCATTTCAAGCTCCTGGAAGATATATGTAAACAATACAATCATTATAATAATAAGCAACTATGCAAGCAATATCGGGGGATCTACAGGGATGCAATTCGTAAGGCAAAGGTTGCTGCAAATGATAATCTAATACGTTCCTCTGAAAACCCTGGTAAATGTATGTGGCAAATCATAAATAAAAATAGAGGGAAATTTAAAAAAAAAAAACGAAGAAAGCAATAAGATTACTCCTGATGATTACAATAATCATTTCCTAAATATAGCTAAAAACCTTGTGAAAGATATACCTGCTTCGGGAAGTGATCCTTTGGATTTTCTGAGGTATACTAGTATAAATAGTGTAGAATTTTCATTTTCTGAGATAACTCAATGAAGTACGGGATATAATAAATGATTTAAAAAATAAAAATAGCAGTGACATATATGGCTTGAATGCAAGAATTATAAAATCTGATTCTGATTACTCTTACTAAGCTAATCAATCTTTGTCTTAGGAAAAACATCTTTCCAACATGTGTAAAAGAGGCTATCGTTGTTCCTGTCTATAAAAAAAGGAGATAGGGATACGCCGGAGAATTATAGACCGAGTTCCCTGCTCCTGATTATCTCTAAAATTTTTGAAAAATGTCTAGCCATACAAATAATATGTTATTTTGAAAGCAATCGTCTTTTCAGTGAAAATCAGTTTGGGTTTAGAGGGGAAAACACTGTAATGGGTATTCTGGATTTAGTATCCAACATAACGGAAGCATTTCATGATTTCCAGTTTGATACACTTTCGATTGTGTCGACCATGGTATCCTACTGCGAAAGTTATAAATTTTGTCCAGAAAGGACAGGCAAGTAAATAATAATAACAATTAAAAAGTTTATTTAAATTAATTACAACTTAAATATGTTATATATATATATATATATATATATATATATATATATATATATATATATATATATATATATATATATATATATATATATATATATATATATATATATATATATATATATATATATATATATACAGTGACCGGCAAAAGTTCGCAACATATGGGAAAAATTTTTATTAGGTGAGTATTGGAAAACCTTTTCCGGGGGATCGGTTCTGCATGTCCGATAACCTAAAAATCGATTTTGACATACGTCACGTGACCACTGGTATAGCGTCAAATTAAAAAAAAAATTGTTAATTTACAAAAAGTGAAGTTAGTTGACGAGATATCAAAAAAAGCTATTTGAAAAAATTGCTTAGAATTAAATTCTAGGTCCTTGTGCAAAATTTTAAGATTTTATTTAAAAAAATTGGAAAACTCAATTTTTTTTAAATATTTTTTTATCGATTTACAAATTTCCAGTTTTTTTCGTTTAGATAGCTTGGCTAATGTAAAGCCCATGTATCTGGATGAAAATAAACGAATGTAGTAGTTTTTTCTACAATTGACAGGACAAAATTAAAAAAAACAGGGTTTCGCCGGACGCTAGCTGTTGCAATGATTTGTATCTAGCAGCAGTGTCAAAATTTTAGAGACATTTCAATGAGATTACATTGAGAAAACCTTAATCGTCTTAAATATATCTGAAGTTCGACTTTTTGTAAAGTTAAGGGGAGTAAAATAGATAATAAACAAAAAATTACCTGTTTATTTAATCGAAATTTCATAAACGAAAACCAATGTAAGAAAAACTTAAAAGTAGTCAAATTCTGTACTAACAACATAAAAAATCATTGTTTTTCCTTGGGTGCACAAAATTTAAAACTCAGTATGACCACCATTTCTCTCCATACATACTATTGTTCTCGAGCGCAACTCTCGATTAACATTTCGGAGCATTTTACGATTTATTTGCAATACACAATTTCTAATGACATTCTCTAAATTTTGTATATTCCTAAAGGGTCGATGTTTGTACACAGAGTTCTTTAGGTATCCCCACATAAAGAAATCTAACGGAGTCAGATCTGGTGATCTCGCAGGCCACGATTTTCAGAAAACCGTCCTATCCACTGGTTTCCAAATTCTTGATCCAGCCATCTCTTCACCTCATTTGTGGAATGAATGCTAGCTCCGTCTTGTTGAAAGTATAAATTTCTTCTTTCGGCTAATGACAAATTGTCTAAAAAGTCAGATATCTCAGTTTGTAGAAATTCTAAATATCGTTCTGAATTTAAATTGTCTCTAAAGAAAAAAGGTCCCACTATTCTGAGGTTGAAAATTCCGCACCACACATTAACCTTAAAACTATATTGGTCTTTACTCTGAATTACAAAGTCTGGGTTTTCGGTGGCCCACCATCTACAGTTTTGTGAACTGACGGTTCCGTTAGAGGTAAATGTAGCTTCATCCGAGAAAAGAATGTTCTTTGGAAAATTAAAATCTTCCTCAATCATACCCTGGAACCAGGCACAAAAATCGAAGCGGGCGTCATAATCCCTATCTTTTAATACTTGTACAAATTTAGGTTTGTACGGATGAAATTTGTTTCTTTTTAATATCCTCCGCACAGATCTTTCGTGAATGTTAGTGATCTCCGATATTTGACTAACTGCTAATTGGGGTGTTTCTGTGATCGACAAACACACATCCAGAGAACCTTCGTCACCTGTTACCGGTTTTTCATGGGAAACTTTATACTGATTTTCTACCGATCCCGTTTCTTTAAATTTATTGACTAGACGAGATACTGTGGAATAATGGAGGGATTTATCGGGGTGCCTCTCATTAAAAATTGCTGCTGTTTCTCTATGGCTTTTGTAATTATCTCCAGAAATTAAAATAATTTCTATCTTTTCCTGAAGAAGTAGTGTGGGTGCCATTTTAAGGAATAAAATATTAATAAACTTATGTAAAATATCAAACTTAGTAAGATGCGAGACATAAACCAATAACATAGGTTGAAATCAAACAAATTATAATTTGTTTGACATTTTTCTGTTGTTTTTAACCTACTAGATTATTTGGTTGTTTTAATTTCAGAGCCTGCTTTGGTAGTTTTAAGTACAACTAAATAGACCTGGTTGTTAAATTTATGTGCGAAAAATCTTAATAAAATCTTGATACAGTCATTTCATTAGATTCAAACCATTGCAACAGCGAGCGTCCGGCGAACACCTATTTTTTCGATTTTGTCCTGTCAATTGTAGAATTGTAGATCTGACTCCGTTAGATTTTTTTATGTGGGGATACCTAAAGAACCCTGTGTACAAACATCGACCCTTTAGGAATATACAAAATTTAGAGAATGTCATTATAAATTGTGTATTGCAAATAAATCGTAAAATGCTCCGAAATGTTAATCGAGAGTTGCGCTCGAGAACAACAGTATGTATGGAGAGAAATGGTGGTCATACTGAGTTTTAAATTTTGTGCACCCAAGGAAAAACAATGATTTTTTGTGTTGTTAGTACAGAATTTGACTACTTTTAAGTTTTTCTTACATTGGTTTTCGTTTATAAAATTTCGATTAAATAAACAGGTAATTTTTTGTTTATTATCTATTTTAATCCCCTTAACTTTACAAAAAGGCGAACTTCAGATATATTTAAGACGATTAAGGTTTTCTCAATGTAATCTCATTGAAATGTCTCTAAAATTTTGACACTGCTGCTAGATACAAATCATTGCAACAGCTAGCGTCCGGCGAAACCCTGTTTTTTTTAATTTTGTCCTGTCAATTGTAGAAAAAACTACTACATTCGTTTATTTTCATCCAGATACATGGGCTTTACATTAGCCAAGCTATCTAAACGAAAAAAACCGGAAATTTGTAAATCGATAAAAAATATTTAAAAAAAATTGAGTTTTCCAATTTTTTTAAATAAAATCTTAAAATTTTGCACAAGGACCTAGAATTTAATTCTAAGCAATTTTTTCAAATAACTTTTTTTGATATCTCGTCAACTAACCTCACTTTTTGTAAATTAACAATTTTTTTTTTAATTTGACGCTATACCAGTGGTCACGTGACGTATGTCAAAATCGATTTTTAGGTTATCGAACATGCAGAACCGATCCCCTGGGAAAGTTTTTCCGATACTCTCCTAATAAAAATTTTTCCCATATGTTGCGAACTTTTTGCCGGTCACTGTATATATATATATATATATATATATATATATATATATATATATATATATATATATATATATATATATATATATATATATATATATATATATATATATGTATATATATATATATATATATATATATATATATATATATATATATATATATATATATATATATATATATATATATATATATATAGAAAAATGGAAGATTTCTTGGCCTATATATATATATATATATATATACTAGCTGACCCGGCAAACGTTGTTTTGCCATATAAATGATTTCTAGGGAATTTCTAGGGTAGAAAAAAATAACTAACTTATTGTAAGTGTGTAAGGATGTGGTATATGAGTCAAAGAGGCATGGAGCGCTGTGAACGATGAGGGAATATAAAAATAACAAAACACCAAACATCTATTTTTTTAATTTATTATAATTTATTCCTTAAAATCATTAATTACGACAGTAACACTAACAAACAATATCAATCCCTTAATGCTATAGCGTGTACAATATTTTTTGTTAGCCCATCTTTAGCTAACACAAACAAACTGGATGGTTTGCCCACTCGAGAGCATGCCACGTATAATTATTGTCCGTGTGAAAAACATGGTGTGCTCAACTAAGCCACAAACAGACATCGTTTGGCCTTGGGACTTATTGATAGTCATTGCAAATGCCAATCTTATTGGAAATTGAAGACGTTTAAATGAAATTGGCACATCTGTGGGTATAATAGGGATTCGTGGTATTAATATATTTTCACCTCGGAACTTGCCATTTAAAATGCTGGCTTCGACAACGTTTTTCATTAATTTTTTAATGACTAATCGCGTGCCGTTGCACAGCCGTGGTGGGTTCAAATTACGACGCAAAATAATCGGAGATCCAACCTTCAATTGTAAATTATGCGGTGGCATGCCTGGCAAATCCAGAGAGTTCAAAAACTCTGTTGGAAAATTCACAGCGTCGCTGGCATCGTAAACTGTATCAATAGATTTATATGATACCAAGTCCCCTGGCAACAACTGTTGTATCTTCACATTCAAATCGTCGACGTCCACATTTTTTGCTGCTAAAATTGCTCTTTCTGCAAGCCACTCATGATCCCTACTCCGTGCTGTTTACTGGGTAAGAAGTGACACCGGTAGACGCCTGGCGGGGATAACTTACCAAGTGATAATTGATCAGTTATCGAGCGGGGTGAAAAATGATTAAATTACTAATAAAAAATAGGGGTTGGTGATAGAAGGGTGAAAATTTAGGGTTGTGTGTATTTTTTAATGCCACATTATAAAACAAACAAAAAATTGTCCAAAAAATAAAAAATGTTAGGGATGGACAACCCTTATCATTTAGGAGTATGAAAAATAGATAGTAGCGGATTCTCAGACCTACTGAATATACATATAAAATTTCATAAAAATCGGTCAAGCCGTTTCGGAGGAGTATGGTAACTAAATTTGTTATCGAGCGGGGTGAAAAGTGATTAAATTACTAATAAAAAATAGGGGTTGGGGATAGAAGGGTGAAAATTTAGGGTTGTATGTATTTTTTAATGCCACATTATAAAAAAATAAAAATAAAAAATATTGTCCAAAAAATAAAAAATAAGTTTTAGGGGTGGACAACCCTTATTACTTAGGGGTATGAAAAATAGATAGTAGCCGATTCTCAGACCTACTGAATATACATATAAAATTTCATGAAAATCGGTCAAGCCGTTTCGGAGGAGTATGGTAACTAAATTTGTGACACGAGAATTTTATATATATAAGGAAACATATGTTACGGTTAATTTGGATACTTGGCTAGTTTACAAACTAACCAGCTAGTTTGCAAACTAACTAAAGACACTGTTATTTTGAAGGAATCAGCCATTTCCCACAAAATAGCAGATTGTTTATAAACTAGCTGGTTAGTATGCAAACTATCGATTTGCTTCAGTTAAGATGAGGATTTTATTGAGGTTACCTTAACCTAAAAATTATGTTTTGTTTGTTGTCCAGAAAATCTAGCGAATGGTGGATCGGAGGGCACCCTAAGGTCGGAACAGGGTTAGCACCTGGTTAGGGGCCCTGACCAGTCTCTTTCCTCGCAGGCGAAGAGGGATCGGTGCGAAAAAATCCACTATTGTTCCTTCCTCTGCGCATGCAGTAATGAAAACTCTGTACATAAGGAACAATAGTGGATTTTTTCGCACCGATCCCTCTTCGCCTGCGAGGAAAGAGACTGGTCAGGGCCCCTAACAAGGTGCTAACCCTGTTCCGACCTTAGGGTGCCCTCCGATCCACCATTGGCTAGATTTTCTGGACAACAAACAAAACATGATTTTTAGGTTAAGGTAACCTCAATAAAATCCTCATCTTAACTGAAGCAAATCGATAGTTTGCATACTAACCAGCTAGTTTATAAACCATCTGCTATTTTGTGGGAAATGGCTGATTCCTTCAAAATAACAGTGTCTTTAGTTAGTTTGCAAACTAGCTGGTTAGTTTGTAAACTAGCCAAGTATCCAAATTAACCGTAACATATATATTATAAATAAACTTGATAAAACCCCCGAAGACGTACTTGTTGGGGGCAAATCTTATATTTAACATTACATTATTTAATTATATAAATTATTCAGTTGAAAAAAATAAATATTCAAATACATACATACAATTTCTTTTTGAGGACAAGAGAGATCCTTAGAGAAAAATAAATAAATAATTTTTATATTATACAAAATAATATCAAAGTAATTCCAAAAATTTCTTTAAATCGTTTGTTGTTAATATCCAAGCTTTTATTTCAATTTTATATTTTTTTAATGATATAATTCTTTTAATATTTACTGGTAAATAATCGTTTAAATAAAATCATAAATATTTATAATTCTTTTGTGCTATAAACTTATGTATTTTTGGTTTAATGGAAATTTCATTTTTATTATACTTCTTTGAAAACACCTTATTTTCATCTGTTTTAGTAATAATGTAAGATGGGCTTTTTCGGGCTAGCGCACGGAAAGAGCGCATGGAAAAAATTTTCCTGGTCTCCAGTTCTTTCAGTGTGCTGAATGAAGATACCGACTATTTTTTGGCTTTAAAATAGAAATATAGGTATAGGAAAATAAACTAAACTCAAGAAAGTCTATATGCTATCTGATATTTAATATGTACCTATTTTGTATTTTATTTCGTAAATATTTGAATATTTAGATGAATTTCTGAAATATTTTTTGACGTTTTGTCAATCTTATCTGACATAGACAAATTTAAATCACCTTTTAAATGATTTGAAAGTTACCATGAAAACGCATCATACCTGCCAAAGACCATATTGTCAGCGTTGTTAATTTTCCATTTTTAAATTCCGATAACAGTTGTGAAAATAAAAATATTCCAAGTTTATTTTGTATGTATGTATTTTTTTATGTTATATTTTGTTTTCTGTTACCGTTTTCAAAGAAGTATAATAAAAAATATCGTTCATTACACGTCCAGAAATGGATTTTCCGTGCTTGCTTGACTTCCCGTGTTCGGCTGCGCCTCACACGAGAATTTGTCAAGCGCGCACAGAAAAATCCTTTTTTCCGGACTGGTAATGAAATATACTATTTTATGACGCGAGTCACGGTTATGTTTTTTTAAATTGTATTAGATTTTTATTCTTAAAAACGTATACTAAATTATAAATATATATTTGCCTAACGTCCATTTTTTTTGTTTCTTAATATAATTCCTTTGAAGGATAAAAATAGTCTTTATTAAACTTAATTTTTAGAAATATTTTTTGTAATACTTCTATTTTTTCACTAAAATTCTACTTATTCCTCCCCAACCTAAAATCCCATAATTCAAATGAGTTTTAACTAAGACTAAGGTATAATACAATATTTCTAAGTGTTTTATATCCAAAAAGGTTTTAACATTTTTGAATATTGGTAGCAAAATTCTTAATTTTTTAATTAAGTAGTCTACATGTAATTCCCAATTTAATTTACTGTCAAAAATTATTCCCAAGTATTTAACACTGTTAGCTTTCAAAATTTGAACATCATCGTCTATTTTAATACTATCCACATTTGAGGTGTTATTATTTTGATTTAGACTAAAAGTAAGATAATTTGTTTTGTCAAAATTAATTGTTAATAAGTTATTATCAAACCAATTTTTAACTATTTTAAAATCTTTTGTAATTTTGTTATGTATGTTGTTCCAATTGAATTGAATTTCTCCATCACAATTTATACTAAATAAATCATTAATGTAAATATTAAAAATAAAGAGCCTAAAATTGTTCCTTGGGGAATGTATCCTACGGAACCTGCAATACAATCCTGAAATGTGACGCTTATCGTTAAGACGAGTTCCAAAAATTGTTACCAAACGACAAGCCGCAGCGAATGCAATTTTCTGAGTGGTTTATGAGTAATTTGCATAATAATAAAAACTTATTTGAAAAAACCTTTTTACTGATTAGGCATGGTAGACGATAACAGCGCATCGTCTTATCTTTATTTTATGTGCGATAATTCACTGTTTGAGTATCCCATTAAAGGCATTTGTTAAATATTTTTAATTAATTAATAGCGCCACACAAATTGTTCCTAGAAAATATCTACATCAAGCTGAAATATGCATCTACAGCATAGCTTGTTATCCGGTTCCTGCGGTGTGAAAGGTATTAAACTGTGGTTATCCCGTTCAGCCTTAGACAAAATGTCAGCTAGCTGATCCATAAGCAAATTTGACGCCTGGCCAATTATTTGTACATAAATACTACTACTATTACAGTTGTACCTGGAGGGCAGGTTTCAGCTCGTGCGGTGCTCTGGGGTGACATCGGCTAAGGGGCAAATAACTATCAGAGTGCCACAGGGTTCCGTTCTTGGCCCTATATTATTTTTAATATATATCAATGATCTACCATTAGTAGATCAATCTTCTAAATATACACTCTTTGCTGATGACACCACGGTGTCTGTTAGATCTGATTCACTGGGGACCTCGTTGCGGGGTCCTTTGGTGGCACAGGAGATGGTTGAAAGCTGGTTTTGTTGCAGCAGATTGTTGTTGAACAAAGGAAAAACTAACAGAGTGGTCTTCACTATGAGTGACTCGGTCAACATAAATTCCCATCTAACTGAGATAAAATTCCTTGGAGTCTTCTTAGACCCAAAACTACAGTGGGGATATCACATTAGCCAGTTAGCATCTAAATTGGCGAGGGTGCTCTCTTACTCCGGAGTCTTACGAATAGCGTCTCATTAACAATACTACGGACAGCTAACTTTGCTGTTTTCCACTCCCAGTTGTCCTATGCAATTATTGTGTGGGGTCACACTGCTGATACGCATCGACTGTTCCGACTGCAACGGAAAGCCATCCGATTGGTGGCAGGACTTGGATACAGAGTAGACTGCAGGACTGCTTTCAGGGACCTTGGGGTAGTGATGTAAGGATACGTATCCAAAAATCCGTTGGATCCGAATATTAAAAGAATCCGGATTATCCGGAACCGGCCGAGAACTTGAATACGGATTCGGAATCAAAATAAATTCGCATCGGGTGGTTACTAATGCAAAGTGCAAAGAGAAAACGGAATCGGAATCGAGTGTAAGCGAACAACACGGTCTGCGATTTGGCATATTTGATATTGTGCTTTCTCTTTCTAATGACATTTCCTAAAAAAAGATGGCATAGTTATCGGGGTAACGGGTATCATATGAGATGAGACCCATTGGTTAAACTAGTCCCGCCTCACCCGAACCGAATTCAAACGAGAACGGCGCGACGCGGTGCCTTCTTATCCCTAAACTTCGACTTCGAATGGTATGATACCGATACCGCATCGACCTACCTAGCCGTGTATCCGGATAGAAAATGTTTTAGTCTGTTGCATGCATACGTATACATGATCTGTAACCGCTTTCGCGCGGGTCAAGAAATGGATTCGTATTCGGATAATGGATACGGATATTAGCTGATTCCGATTCCGTATGATTCGGATATCTAATGAATACGGATATTTACAACACTACCTTGGGGTGCTTACTGTGCCTTCGCTCTATATATTGGAAAATCTTCTGTACGTCAAGAAAAATCTTCACTTGTTTTGTCACTCATGGGGATGTTCACAACTATGAAACGCGGCATAGGGGTGACTTAGCGCCAGGCTATTGGCGATTAAAGAGGTGCCAAAGTGGCACAGGATACTGGGCCATAAGGTTTTTCAATATCCTACCTCTGGACGTGAAAAGCCCTTCTGCGGTGAAATTTAAAGAGGAAATGAAAATTTTTTTAATAGAGTATACTTTTTATTCATTTGATGAATACTTAAGTTTTGATTTTAGTGTTCTGTAAACTGTTGTCTTTATTTTAGCATCTTATGGACATCTCAGTGGCCTGTGGGTATATTTGATGTGTTTGTAGTGCTACTAGATAAGTGGCTTTCAAGCTATATTTTAAAGACTGTATTTTTTTAATGTCTCTTAATAACTTGTAGCGTAGAGTTTGTGTTTAAATGACATATATTCCGTCTATTACTATTTGACGTGTGTACATTGCTTTTTTTCTGTAATTTAGCATGAACAAACCATTACTATTATTATTATTATTATTATTATTAAGTGGTCTCTTTAAATTACGCTCAGGAAGCGTTTAAAATGGACAATTAGTATGTCACATTTCAATAAATCAACTTCTTCGTGGTGCTTATGTTTAAAGCAGTGGATTTTTAAATAACTCCTATTATGGGTTTGGAATTCGCATTTACCGCATCTAAAAAATCAACCTCTTTAGGGTTTTTGTTTCAAGTAATGGGACTTTAAACAATTCCTGTAATGTTTGGAATTCGCATTTTTCGCATGTAAAAAGCTAAATCTTTTCAGGGTTTTTATGTTTTAAATCACATCTATAACGTGTTTGGAGTTTGCATTCATCGCAGAAAAATCGACTTCTTCAGGATTCTTATGTTTCAAGCGGTGTTTCCTCATATTACCTTTATAACGTGTTTGGAATTCACATTTATCACATCTAAAAAAATCAACCTCCTCGGAGTTTATATGTTTCAAGCAGTGGGTTTTTAAACTACCTCTATAAAGTGTTTGGAATTCACATTTATCGCATCTAAAAAAATCAACCTCCTCGGAGTTTCTATGTTTCAAGCAGTGGGTCTTTAAACTATGTCTATAAAGTGTTTGGAATTCACATTTATCGCATCTAAAAAAATTAACCTCCTTAGGGTTTTTATGTTTCAAGAAGTGGACATTTAAATGACATTTTTGACGTGTTTGATAGTCGCACTTATCGCATCTAAAAAGCTCACCCTCTTCAGGGTTTTTGTGTTTCAAGCAGTGGGTCTTTAAACTATTTCTATAAAGTGTTTGGAATTCACATTTATCGCATCTAAAAACATCAACCTCCTCAGGGTTTGTATGCTTCAAGTAATGGGTCTTTAATTTACCTCTATAAAGTGTTTGGTATTCACATTTCTCACATCTAAAAAACTCAACCTCCTCGGAGTTTTTATGTTTCAAGTAATGACCCTTTAAACGACCTTTAACATCTGTTTGATACTCGCATTTGTCGCATCTAAAAAGCTTAACCTCTTCAGGGTTTTTGTGTTTCAAGCAGTGGGCCTTTAAATATCTTCTATAACGTGTTTGGTATTCACATTTACCGCATTTAAAAAAATACACCTCTTCAGGATTCTTATGTTTCAAGCAGTGTGTCATCATACTACCTTTATAACGTGTTTGGAATTCACATTTATGACATCTAAAAAAATCAACCTCCTCGGAGTTTTTATGATTCAAGAAGTGGGCTTTTAAATTACATTTTTGACGTGTTTGATACCCGCATTTATCGCATCTAAAAAGCTTAACCTCTTCAGGGTTTTTGTGTTTCAAGCAGTGGGCCTTTAAATACCTTCTATAACGTGTTTGGTATTCACATTTACCGCATTTAAAAAAATTAACCTCATCGGAGTTTTTATGTTTCAAGAAGTGGGCATTTAAATTACATTTTTGACGTGTTTGATACCCGCATTTATCGCATCTAAAAAGCTTAACCTCTTCAGGGTTTTTGTGTTTCAAGCAGTGGGCCTTTAAATACCTTCTATAACGTGTTTGGTATTCACATTTACCGCATTTAAAAAAATTAACCTCATCGGAGTTTTTATGTTTCAAGTAGTGTCTCTTTAAGCGACCTCTATAACGTGTTTGATATTCGCATTGATCGCATCTAAAAAAAACAACTTCTTCGGGGTTTTTGTGTTTCAAGTGATGTTTCTTTAAACCACGCTTTTCATGTGTTTCAAATGGACATTCGTTACATTTAAATAAATCGACTTCTTCGTGATGTTTATGTTCCAAGTGAAAACTTAAATAACGCCTCCAAACTGTTCGGTAACCGCACACATGGCATGCGTAATTTCCTTTTTCTTGGTTACTGACACCAGATGGAACACTAAAACAAAGAAAAGTGTAAATATGGTAATAACCCTTTAATTTTCGCCTGTTACTGAAAAACATGGAGACAACATGGCGACCAGTGATTACGCTGATATGAAAGTTTCCAAACATAGGTTGTATAAAGGGTAAAACGGCCGCGAAAGCGGGCCTAAAATGTAAAGTGTGTGGCACAGTATCAACACATTAATTCTGCGAAAACGTTGGTAAACCGGACAATAACAGTTTACATTCGTTAATAAATCGGAAAATATCGTCCATTGCTGTGATGGGAAATGATCTGACCTTAATTCGACTCTTTAAAGTGTAGAGATTATGGTGTCTTAAAGAACAGAGATTGGCGGAAATCGGTTATTCAGGGCGGCTATATCCAAATGTTGGCAGTTACTAGCCTGGTAAATAAATGATGCCTCTAGAAGCAGAATGAGCAAGAACAAGATGGACATACAATTTATCATGCTGGAAATTTTGCCAGCAGTTTTTTGTCACAGTGTTGTACCTAATTGTACTAATTACTGTTGTTAAACAATGCCTATTTAATTCCTATCTTCGGCCGAAATTCTTTTCAGCACTTGTAATTCATGTTACCTTAGTAGAATTAATGTACCTTCGTGCTACGATCATGTTAAGTAGTTGATAGACGCCTCTGAAATTAGATCAAAGGAGTTTTAATTTAATTGAACACCTTTTATCTCGTCTAAAGCTCTTTGTTCCCTTCTTTTGATAGCTTGCCTTGGTTTAGTGTTCCATAATTTGATATTACCTTTTTTTACGCTCTTAGATTTTTCCATGGTAGTCTTTGTTTTGCTTGAAAGTTTCACCATTGGTGGAAAGTTGAGCTTAGATCATCTGA
This sequence comes from Philopedon plagiatum, assembly GCA_963971165.1. Taxonomy (NCBI): domain Eukaryota; kingdom Metazoa; phylum Arthropoda; class Insecta; order Coleoptera; family Curculionidae; genus Philopedon; species Philopedon plagiatum. The sequence continues at coordinate 68,477,883 of OZ020195.1, read as the reverse complement.
TGAACTAACTTGTGTTATTCTTTTTTTACATTTGTTTACTTTTGTGTTGACATTTTGGGTTTGCTCAGGTCCCAGTTTTGACAGGGTCCGTCGATTCGCTTTAGCCTGGCCCTACTGTGACCCCAACTAGCAAAATGATATTTATAATGTTTGTATAAACAGCTACACAATGAAAGTTGATAAAATCAAATTATTTTAAAAGCAGTTTTTAAACCGTAATATAGCTACAGAACCAAAAAAGGCCCATTTTTATAAAATATTTTAATAGTGTAGTGTCTGTATTGTGGCATTATACGGTCATTATACAATTTATATAAGCATACTTAAATAACAATTATAAAACTGTTATATAGATAGATACCTTGGGCTGCCTTATATAACACATTTATTTTAATAGGCATATAAAAATTGCATTATAAACATATTGTTTAAGCATCCTATAACACAGTATATAATGCATTTAAAAATATTTATACAGTGTTGTTTAAGGTGTTACAAATTCATCGTATGAACCTCATATAAGGGGTTATACAAATGCAAAGAGATCTATGAAAATTTGGTAAATCTTAAAAAACTTTTTATTTTATAATATTGAAGAGCTACACCAAAATATCGCAAGAATAATATATAGCCTACGTTCAGTAAGGAAGTACAATATGGATAACATTTCGTAATTTTAAAATGGCGATGTTACCTTTTTAATATAAAAATATGTTAATCATGTAATCATAGAATCTTGAATAAACCTCAAATCATATTATGATAATTTTAGGTGCGGGGCAAATTTTTCTGACAAAATATATATACTTTTGCAATAAAAAATGCAAGCGCCTTCTCTTTAACATAAACTGAGTGTATTAGGTTCAGTTAAATTTAACAAGAAACAAATAAAAATTTTTATATTTAATATTTTGGGCAAGATTTAATAAGTAAATGATAAAATAATTATATAATGATGGTGTTTCTCCAAAAAATTTAGTAATTAATGGGTATTTTGCTTTTAAAGCTTTAATTTTTTACAATGGCGTTAGTCGAAACAGGAAAATAACTATAAAAACATGGCGGATTTTTTATACAACGTTTTTGTTCTTTTTGAGTCATTATACGACGCTTTAGTTGAGTAATGTTGACTAAGTACGCGCTACAAGTGTCGTTAGTTCTTTTTAAGTCATTATACGAGGCTTTGGTTGAGTAATGTTGTCTAAGTATGCGCTAAAAGTGCCGTTCATAGATACCATCTTTACCATTTTTGAAGCGTTGCCAACTTTTAAGTAGGCAAATGTATTACTAGACAAAAGTCGAGAAACTTTTTAAATTTTGGGACCACCTTGAGCCAAACACTTTTATTACTACTGTCAAAAGTCATGTAGCAAAAGGAATTTGTTTGGCGTGATTTTTACCTCTCCATATTTTTATTATAATAAAAAAAAGTTTCATCATAAACGGGCTGGCTATACCAACGTTTTTGTTGTTTCTTTTTTTTAATTGTTACCTTTGTAAGCCAACGAGTGAAGTTTGTATGCGCATTTTTTGATCAAAAAAATAATGTATTGATATATGTAGGACCTACCTATTTTGCCAGGATGCTGGAACAATTATTGTCAATAATTCATTTTTTGCTTGTATTATCTGCATTATTTTATACATGATTTAAACGATTTAAAAACAAATACTTATTTAATTAATTGCACAACGTAAATCTTAACTTCTGTTTCGTATTTTTGTCGAACCCAAACACATAATCTTAAAAATATTTACAATTCGGCAACCCTGTTTTCAGCCTCGACCTCGTGCCTTAACAATTGTATAGCGCGTCGATAGACCACTTTATACAACATAATTTCCGTATAACGCATAAAAACAACTGCTTTAAATAAGTATTTAGTCGTAATTTTGTTGTGGTCAGCACAGTTAAAGGAGTTAACCTAAAAATTATTTTGTATCGTTTGTTTTGATTTAATCCTGAGCTTTTTACGTCGTGCAATTATTATTACATATTTGTTTTTAAATTGTTTAATCATGTTTAAAATAGTGCAGACAATAGAAAGGGGTACAAAGGAGTTGACAATTGTTCCAGAATCGTGGGAAACTAACAATACATTATTTTGGTCACGTAAATGTGCATACAAACTTAAAAAAAAAGTGGATACAACTCCAGAACCAAATTGGTTCACAATGAGTTGCAAATTAAAAAGAAATTATTTGGGTTCGTATGAAATAGCTGAACAAGTACTTAACGAAATTTTGGAGGAAGAAAATACTGAGATTGAAGAGAATTCTCAAAGGCCACAAAATAAAAGTCGATCTAGAGTTTTACTGCCACGAAAACCAAATAATAATATACTTATTCGCCCCTGATTTTAACACTCTAGCCACAAATCTAGCTAACACCTCCACTGTAAGTACCTATATAAATTAAATTTGTTTAATATTGATGTAATTTTTAGAAACAAATCGACGTTTGTTTGGTTTGAATGTATCTAGGTATATAAACACCTACATACATTAAAGTTATTTGATTTTTGATTAAGTTTTATACATTTGTTTTTATTGTTTTTATTCTTGCTTACTGGGATTATCAATACGACTACAAGTAGATACAGCATTTATAGGCTGAGGCACAGGAGTATTAGATCCTTTAATGCGTTCAAATATTTTTTAAGGGTTCTTTTAAAATGTCCACTTTGTTTAATTTTTTTTCACTGAGAAATTTCTGTAGGCTTCATGTTTATGTAAGGATGAACGAAAATGAGGCTAAGTTGTATAACGCAGTGTTAGTACACGGTTTAATCTAATAAACTACATTTTAATGTTATAAGAATTTTATAATAGTGACAATTTGACAAGATTATAAATACGTTATAAAATAGTTGTAAAGTAGTTCTTTAAGAGTTGTATTCTCTAAATATATACCACTTCTATTAAATGGTTTTAAAGTGAGCTACACAACTTGTTATAAAATGCATATAAAACTATTTTATAGTAGTTTTATTAGCAATTACTATACTATCTATACAGCTCCTGTATATATCTTTTATAACTGTTTTAAAAAGGCTTTATAAAAGGCGATATAAATATTTATACAACGCTAATAAAACGGAGATACATCTGATTGCCTTTTGTACTTTAATATTTGTTGTATATTAATTCTTACAACTATATTATGGGATAATTTGGTTCGTTCGCTAAAATGGTTTTAACTCCGGGCATTATAGAATTGACTTCTTCTTTAAAGAGCACTAACGGATACCTATATCGTCGGTGAAACCCGAAAACAGTGTAACTCCAAAAATGTCCATTTTACAGGAAAGCATTTAAACATTTTAGCATTCATAAATTCAATGAAAATAATCATATTATTATTTTTCAGGGTAAAGTAGTGCCTCAGCTCTCTTATAGACATTAAAATAATATAATTAAGTATTTTCTTAATTTTTTAATCGAGATACATATTTTTCGTTTTAAAATTATTTTATTTCTTGGACTTACACATTTTTCACAAATCATAAAAACAATTAACAAGGAATTTTTTAAAAAATGTTCAAAACAGATTAATTATTAAATTAAATAAAAGTAAAAGTGATCTTAAAAACACAAAGAGGAAAATGTTAATAGTGTGGGAGGGCATCGTAAAATGCATGAAAATCTGGCATAATGCTTTGTTTTAGTGATTGTCAAATTTTTCTTTTTAGATTTTTCTTCTCTCACTGTAAAGTGCTGAAAACCGACTCGTCGTAGGTTGTTGCTCTTTGGGTTTTATTCTTATAGTATATTCTTGCCAATCATCGTCAGTGTGTCGCAGTTTAAATTTTATTGTTCCATCTTGTGTGTATTTTAATTGTTTTATATCTGTGACAGTGGGATCTCCCACTTTTCGGCCAGGTCTTATAGAGCTATAATATTTTAGTCCAGAAAAATCTTTAAAAAATGTGTGTTCCAGGTAGGAAACTTGAAAAGGAAAAGGGTTAAGCCGTGCATTCTTGCAGTGTGTGACGTAGTCTGCTGGAACGTTAATATCTTTCTCACGAATCCTTCTTTCGATTGTAGAATGCATGGCATCCGCTTCCATTTGCGTATGTCCCTTAAATAAATACTTTTGGATTATTATTAATTTGTGTACGATGGCTGTATTAAGTAACGCATTAGCTAAAAAGGAATTTCTATTTTGCCCTGTACAGCCATCACTCCAAAAAATTATTGTTCGATTTTCGTCTTTCATGTTTGGTAAGATTTTTGTTTCGATGAACGATACAAGAATAGTTGAAAATTCATTGGCAGTTAAGGCACCTTCAACTTCGCTCCACAGATAACAGTATCCTTCTTTGGTCTTGATGTTATATAGTGTAAAATTGTGAACAGTCAGTTTGGTTTTGTAATACATGGAACTAACTTTGTTTTTGGGCGCCAGCAATACTGACTGTAGATCCATTGTATATACAAACTGTGTTTCTTCTTGGGCTTTATCTTTATCCTTTTCATTTCTTGCTTCATTCTTAAAAACTAAATGCTTCTGGTAATCTTCTTCTCCTATGTTTTTTGTTCTATACCCTACGCATACTTCACACTGGTCTTTTTTATTTATTCAATATATACGGCATTACACCATTTTTACAATAAAGTACTTAAAAATTAACAAATTACAATCAGATGACGGATGATCGCTATTTCATTAAGTAATTGAATCAACAGTACTTGGTACAGTAGACTAAATAGATCCTGAAAAGTAACAATACCGAATGAACTAATTCACACCCTCCGTTCAACCCACAGTCCATCACACATTCTCCCAAAAGCCCTGCACGACACCGCCAGATCAAGCCCCCCGGAATAGTCATTATAACTTCTTTGCATCCTGGACATAGGACAATAGTATCCATAATTCGTGCGATGATAGGAACACCTAAACAAAGGCCGATGCCTCAAACGGCAAGAACCGATAGGAGCATTAAAATTCAGCAGCGCCAGCAGTTCAGCCGAATCCACAACGCCATTGACCAGCTTATGTAGGAAACCCAATTCACCGCGTAATCTACGGAATTCCAAGGACTGCACACCCAACAACCTACACCTCTCAGGATATTCCAGACCAGCAACGTTCAAACCAGTCCTAAAAGCATAGGCTCTAAGAAATCTCCTTTGCACACTCTCTATAGAGTCTATATGAGCCCGGTAATAAGGCGACCATATCAAGGAACAGTACTCCAGGCATGGTCGTACGTAGGCAAAATACAACAATTTAAAAGTCTGAGAGCAAAAGGCACTACTATGGCGCGATATAAACCCCAGCCGCCTGGATGCTTGACCAATAATTTTGGTGAAATGACCACGAAAGCTTAGTTCTCTATCCAACTCTATCCCCAAATCCCTAATCTGACAAGATCGATTCAACTCATCCCCATTAATGTTATAAACAAATCGTTTAAAGTCGTGACGCCTGGAAAACGTAACCACTGTACATTTCGATGTATTCAAGCTTAGACCATTTGAGTCAGACCAGGAGATCAGCCTATCCAGATCGCGCTGTAGTCTTTGATTGTCAAAATCATTTCTTATAGCTCGGTACAGTTTCAAGTCATCCGCAAACAGCAGATGGTCAGACTCCAAGTCTCTGCCAACGTCATTGGTGAAGAGTTTAAAGAGAATCGGACCACAGTGAGATCCCTGCGGCACCCCCGATGACACCCCGAACTCCTTGGAAAGAAAGTTGTTAACTTTAACACATTGGAATCTGCCCACTAGAAAGCTCTTCAGCCACTCCAGTGCTGTACCCCTGACACCCATCTGTCCCAGTTTGCCCAGCAACACTTGGTGGTTGACCCTGTCAAACGCTTTACTGTAATCAGTATAAATACTGTCCACTTGAAGACCCTCTTCCAGGGACTCGATCAGATATTGCTGGTATACCAGCAGGTTAGTGGACGTTGAACGCCCCGGGCAGAAGCCGTGCTGTTCGGGAACAATTACACCCAGACTAGACAGGGACAGCCGATCAGCCACCAATCCATCCAGAACCTTGGGAATAGTCGATTGCTGACTAATGCCCCTATAATTCTGTACATTATCCCTGTCACCAGACTTAAATATTGGGTACATATAGCTATACTTCCATAAACTAGGGATAATTCCCGTGGAGAGGGATAAATTAAATAGTTTAAACAGAGGGTATGCAAGAGTGTATACACAATTTTTTAATATAAAAGGGGGAACCCCATCTGGCCCATATGAAAACGATGGACGCAATTTAGACAGCTCTGCAAAGACATCGCCGAGCCCAACCGAGAAACTACTCACATCGAGCACCTCTCCACTTCTGCAAACTGGGACCTGGAGTCCATCATCAGAATACACAGATGCAAAGAAGGTGGCAAACATATTGACGATGTCCTCGCCACTAGATCCCTCACCGTTACCAAGGTGCATTGACTCCGGCAGATCTGAGGATCCTCTCACCCCGCTCATGTGCCTCCAGAATGCCTGAGGGCGCTCCCGAATTTCGCTCTCTAACTTAAATATATAATTCCTATAGCAAGCGTCATGCACCCGACTGCATCTCGCCCGTAGCTCCGAGAACTGCTCATAATAGTGTCCCGCACCCGTGAGTTTATACTGCTTATGTACCGATTTCTTTTTTATGATCAGTTCCCGAAGCTCAGACGAGAACCAACTAGGAAAATTATTGCTCTTGAAAGTCTTTACAGGTACAAACATATCAAATGCATAATAGATATAATCATACATTTTTTCACATGCATCAGCCACACTAGAGCAGCCCATGCAAACATCCCAGTCCAGACAAGCAAAAAACCCATTCATCGCTTGCAGATTGGCACTGCGAAAGTCATAATATTGGACATTATATTTAAGCTTCTTATCTATACCTGTAGGTACATCCATAGCATAAGAGACATGATGATGACTATCATTCAAAAGCCTGTCACTCGCCTCAGTCACCTCCATGCTAGCAATGTTGGAAAATACTAAGTCCAAAAAAACTCCACTTTTATTAGGGACATGGTTATGTTGATCCAAACTCAAAAATGAAAAGGAACTGTGAATTACATTCGCAGGGGAGGTAGGAGGGCAGTCGACCAATGATCCGGACTCAGACCAAACCGCGTCTGGCAAATTATAATCACCCGCCATAATCATATTACTATCCGGGTACTGCTCGGCCAGCCCCTCCACCACCCTGCAGTGGGCCTCGTAAGTGGAGATGTCCGACTTAGGGGGAATATAACATGCTCCTATAATATACTTATGCTTTTCTATTTCAAGTAACACGAAAATATGCTCAACCCTATCAGCATTAAGTTTAATCATTTTTGACTTTATATTCTTTCTTACCCCCATCATGACACCCCCACCACGCTGCTTCTGGCTAGTAGCCGAACTCCGATCTAACCTATACAAATTAAAATCAGGAACATTAAACTCACTAGAGTCAATATCATCGTTCAGCCAAGTCTCAACTAGGATAACAACATCATAAACACTCATACTCATGGCACTACCCAAACTCAACATCTTTGTCCTAATACCACCAGCGTTTTGGAAATAGCAGCTTAATCGTTTTTTGGTACGTTATTTTGTTGTAACTTCTTTACTGTTGTGATATAGGGATCCCCACACTTGTAGCGAATGGCCAACTTGGTTTCTCCCGCAGATATTCGATCTTTCAGTTCCGTTCTCAATCCATTAAGATGCTCTCTCTGGGTTTTTGTTAAATCAGGTCCCAGTCCAATTGCACTCTCTTTCAGCTTGTATTTATTTTTTAAACAGGATCTGACAACGTCCGAGTTTGGCAATATAACCTTTAATGGTCTTGTTTTATCAGAGTTCACTCTTCCAACTCTAATTGCCCTAAATGATCCAATTTCAGTACCCAATGTGTTTATCACTTCCCTCACCTGAGATACATCATGATTTATTCGAGTTTGGAGATCATTAGATTTTTTTTCAGGTATATTATACAACATAATGTTGCAACCGCGCGAAGCCCTGTCCTGGAACTCAGCCAGAACATTAGACCTGCCAGTTAGCTCAACATTCCCCTCAATCCTGCCAGCTGCGGAAATTTCGGACTTCAAGTTCTCGACTTCCTCGCGCAAGACAATCACTTCCGACTGTAGTTGAGATACCGCGCTCTCTTGGGTGTTCCTAATTTCTTGCAGTATGTTCTGGGTGCAGATATTCTGTTCAGTAATGGCATTAAACAACTGCATATGCATCTGTTGCATCAACACAATCACATCCTTCATTCCGACACTCTTATTGTTCAATAAGCCGGAAATGCTACGGCTAAAATCCATCAAGGGCGAAGGCGCACCGGGCGGCACCGACAGAGCACCACCGGTCCCAACCTCATCACCAGCTATTTCCAGCATCGACCGCCGACCGGTCGATATCGGCTGACCATCCCTACCAGAGAGCGACCTTCGTCCTCCCGGCCCTGATGCTGTTTGTTTACAACTTGCTTCATTTTTTGCTGAACTTAAAACACGACTTTCTTGTAAACATGCGGGACAAATCCAACTGTGTTTCTTTCGTTTTTTGACTAAATTGTTATTTTTATTGAACTCATCATTCGAGAGGCCCGAACAGCCCTTATGGCACCAAGTAAAACACTCAGAACACTCTATAGCCGGTCTATTTGCGAAAATTTTATTGTCGCAAACTACACACACATCATAACAATCCGCCATCTTGTATCTCGCGGATGATACAGAGAAAGATTTGTTTTTTCAAAAACCTCATTAAAAAGAGTTCTAGAAAAAGGTTTTAGGCTCTGCTCCTTGCAGTAACTATCACAGTAAAAGCGATATAGTTCTTGTTTCCTTTGCCACATAGGCTCTAGGTATAGTTTTTCCGTTGAAGAACGGCAATAATGTGACTCCATTTTTGGCAACGAGTCAAAGAAGCCACGCAATTGTAAGTTTACATTTTCAGACTCTTTACTTCTTCTTGTCTGCTTCTGTTGTTGGGTTTTTACTGCCTCTGGTGTTTTGGTTAATTTCATATCTTTAACATCTCTTCTCTCGGAAGTATCTGGTTTAATCCAATTCAAGGCACAGTTCTGTTTAAGACCAAGCGTAGCATTAAACATTTTTTTGCACACCCGATATCTCCAGAGGTCATGACCAATATAATATTTAACCGACAAATCGCGACGGGATGTATCGTTTTCTCCTCTGCGTCTTTTTACTGGCTCTATTTGTGCGTGCCCTCTTACATATTCCCTTTTTTCAGGCCAGCTCTTTTTCCAAAATAAATCAAAAACACGTCGTCTCATGTTTTCATCAAGCTTCTGACACTGCAGGCTATTATATTTTTCCGAGAATTTACAGCTGCATGGATTTAGCAGAAATTTTTGAGGCTTCTTTACTGCATAGTTCCACTTTCCATTGTTCTTTTTTTTGCCAGAGTATACCATTCCCAATTCTCGTTTTCTTTATAAGTTTCGTCTCTCTTAGCAATGCGCAGCTTTCTTTTCTTCCTTTTAGCTACATCTTCTCTGGACTCCATACTTTCTGTATTTCCTTGGTTACTACCGGCATATTTTACTTGTGTATCAGGTTCTTCCTCATTTTCTTCATTTTTTGCATCCTTATCTGATTGATGTGAAGGTTCATAATCGCTATCGTCTTCCATGTCCTGATCATTTTTAGTCTCTGTAGTTTTTTCATCTCCTATCTCGTGATCATCCTCTGTTTCTATATTTTCCCCTCTTTGATCATATGTTTCCAGTATAACGTCATCATTATTTACGAAATCAACAATTTCGTCAAGGTTTGTATCATCCGCCACAAATAATATTTCATTTTGGAAAGCCTCATTCAAAACGTCTGTCTCTTCCTCTGACTGTAATATATTGGCTTCTGTCTGCACAGTTCATCTATCTGCACAGTATTTAACTCTGTCTCTCCTATCTGTAATTTGCTAGCATCTGCCTCTTTCTCTACCTGTAGTATTTTTGCGCCTACATGCTCTTCTGCCGGGGACGTATTTGTCTGTCCTACCTGCAATTTGCCAATATTTTTTTCTTCATCTATCTGCATTCCTTCTATCTGTGTTTTTTCTATCTGCTTTCCTTCTGTATGCCCTTTTATTTGAAATTTTCTGGCATCAATTTTTTCTCTAACTTGAGGATTAGTGCTGGTTTCATTTCCTAATGTCATTATGGGTAGTTTTTTATAGAATTTTGGGTGAGGATTTTTCCTGATTATTGCTGGAGGCTTTATGTTTAATAAGTCAAACATTTTGTTTACACGTGGCATTGTATTTTCTGAAAAAAAAAAAAGTTTGGTTCTGTCAAATAGCATAAATATTTTGTTCGATTAATGCCGAAAGTTTTCTTGCAATCTTTTTTCAGTCACCCTAATTGTATCCAGCATAAAAAGTTTTGTAATATAGGTACTGCAAACGAGAATCATGCAAAAGCTATCGGCCTTAATAAGAAAATAACTACTTTATTTCCTGAGAAGAAAATATTGTTTTAGCTTATTTCTCTCTATATCAAGTTTTGTGTGAGCTATAATTAAAATATATATTTTAATTCATTAGAAAAAAATAATATCAAGTAATATTATAAAATTTAGAATCAATATCAATATTGGAAAAATGTGTATGTCCCTATTTCATTAAAAAACGAAAAATGTGTATCTCCATCAATATACGTTTTAACTTATTTTGGGTTATAATAATGGTTGTCAAAAACTAAATTGTTTTAAAAACACTTATCAAGTACTTACCTTTAAGCAGACTTTCAAAAAACAGTACAATTTTGAGTTTTTTCACTTGTAAAACACTTTCTTGCAGCACAGCTCTAAAGCACTTGGATGTGTTAGCGAAAAGGGTGGAGTTACACTTTTTTCCCTCCAAGCCGGCGGATCGCGGAGATACACAGAATTCTAATACCGCATTACAGAACTCTTGCTAAATTTGTATCTATTCAGTCGCTGTCAGTCGATGGCCGCCACTCGTGTTTAACAGATGGCGCTAAAATCTCAATTTTCACTAAGGTTGGAGTTACACTTTTTTCTGGTTTCACCGACGATATAATACTTTTGTCCGTTTGGAGATCTATTTTGCTAGTTGGGACCGGAACCTTATGTTATCGATTTGGCGACTAAATTACAGATGGGCCCGGTAGTAGAGTGCACGAATGGTTTTTGACGCCGCGAGTTTGCGAACGATTATCAGTGCCGCCAACTTAAGCACCAAAATTTCAACTTTCTCTAGGTTTCCCCCCGTCTTACTTGAGATTTTTACTTTTATGTGGACCCTCTTAGAAGTGGTCGGAGGCTAATGCCGCTTTGGGGGCTCTTCATTGATTAAGTCTGAGACCGAAATTCTTTAATTCCTGTGAAGTAATTAACCTACCTTTATGTAGGGATTTAAGGCCTCTAAATCGATGCCAAGAAGTTGAATTTTTCTTGAATTTACACTTTAATACCACGTGCCTCCTTTTTTTTCTGTGTGTGAAATTTTGGTTTCTAAGGGCTTTTTATTCCTTTTAACAGCCACCCGTAAGGCAGAAAACATCGAGGGTGCTTGATCTGCTGCTGGTGCTGCCGTTCTTTTCTAACAACTAAAACCCTCCAAGGAGGTAGTTCTTGATTTTGTTAAATTAACTTGTACCCTTCCAAATACATATTTAAGCCCATATATATTTTCGTATTAGTGCTTTTTTCCTCTTAAGTAAATTAATATTAGTGGAACTTAAGTTGCTATAAATTTTAACGCTAGCGTACATGCTATGTGAATATGTTCATGAGGCTTGAGAAGCACCAAGCCTCCTTACACTACATACATTAAGCAACAATAACTGTAAACGTTTTTAAGAGAAATTCAATAATTACGGCCATTAATAACTCAAAACTACTTTCTGAGTTTTGCAAATTAACTCAGTATTTGCTTTGTTATTTGCCATGCTTTTTAAGTTTTCTCAGACAATTTTTTCTCGGCATGGACGAATTTCCCCGAAGAACCTTCTTTCCGGCGAGGACGAATATCACCTAAGATCATGTTTTGGAGAACAAATTCCCCACAGTTTTTTTTTGGGTTAGGACAATTTTCCTCAAGACGGTTTCTCCCGCGGGGCTAGACCTCCCCGACGAACTTTTTTGTCGAGGACAGATTTCCCCGAAGATTTTTTGTGAGGGAATAAATCCACATAATTTTTTTTTATGAATATAGATTAGGGTTAGCTGTATTTGCGTTGTTTTTGGCTCGGTCCGCTTTATTGATTTATTTCTGAATTATAACTAACAGGATTGTTGTGTGTGAAGCAAGTTCCTAGACCACCAAGACGACTTCCAGTTTGTCTCGGTTTGAAAAACTGGTGGCGATTAATTGAACCCCTCTCCAAAAAATTGAGATAAGGGCTAATTTACACGCGCTCTGCAAAAGTCTGCTTCGCCCAAAACATCCTGTTCTTCTTTTGCTTGCTCTATAAATAAATGTATTTAATCTTTTTTTCTATGCTGGTTTCTAAGCGGTAAGTACTTAGTCAAAGATACTCATCATAACACATGTATCTTTGATTTTTATTCAACTTTAAACTTTCTTTCGATTAAGTGCGTCGCAAACTGCCCATCAAGCGACAAATCTGTGGCCGGTAGAAGTTATTGGAGAGTGCGGAAAGTGTAATAAAGCATAAAGAAACTAATTAAAGAGTGTGATTAGCCAAAATGATTACGTAAAAACTTGAATAGCTGCGCCACCTATCAACGTATGCGAGAAGTCATAAAACAATTCACTGCAGTAGCTGGTAAAGCGATGTCACAAACCTGCAGCGGTTATGACAAACGGAAATCTAAAAATCAGGAACTGAAGGTAGCAAGACCAGCCAATATGTACTGAAATGTACCCAATGACGTACCCGCTGGGCTGGACCTAACCTATATAAAAAATGATGTGAAATGGACTGCGAAATTGTGAACCACTGACTTTCGGCAAGAGGAGATAACAGCATTCATTCATACCTACTAGCCTTTGTTTTTCCTTCATACATTGTACGTGTGTAGGACAAATACTAACCGCTATAATTCCGTCTCAGCGCGCCACCCGTAATGGATTTCCTGTATTCTGTATTCCACCAAGCATACCTCTGAAAAGACAGTTCCGGATGAAAAGAATCCATTTTTCCATACAATTAGCACTGACGGATAATTCCACAAAGTTTATGGATAAAGTTTTGTTAGGTAAAATCAAAAATCACTACACACGTGTATTCCGACTTGCTGCTGAAAATTACGCGTTTCAAATTCATCAGATTTCTCAATGGAGCAGACGACGCCACATAAAGCGACGCTGCCGCTCTCACTGTAAATTTCGGCCCCACGCAATAGAAATAAATTACTAAAAATTTATAATCACGAAAAATAATGGTATATTGGTATATTTTATGAATCCTTAGTCATATGCTTTAGCCTGTGGTATTTATGATTGCAGATAAGTATTAACCCACAGTAATTGCGTTATTTAGTCCATTAATCTGCAAATATTCTACATAACTGAAAGCCTGGCTACAGCCATTCTCGAAAAGTAGGTGGGGACCGTATCGTTTGCGGGTTTTAAATAACTCGGGAATCCCTGATTATTGATGCGAATTGTAAATAATGACATCTATTTGATTCGACATCAATGTTGTGAACGAACTTGGGTGGCTCAAGCAAAATCAAGTCTGGACCCAGAGGTGTAGCTATAAATGGGCCCCTGCTCCGTCCACTGTTGGGTCTCACGCGGTGCGGGGGTGTACGTTACGCCACTACTCTAGCGACTTATTGGAAAGAAACTAACATGTTGAAATGCATTATAAGAGATGGTGCTTTCATATGCTTTGTAGATTTTCTGGCTAGTTCACCATCTTGTCCGTAATGTTGTATCAGTTTACCATCTGAGTATTGCAGCTGGTTTTATAAAAAATGAAAACACGATAAAGTGTCAGATTATCTGGGCAATAACAATTAAAAAACTGTTATTAGTCATAATAAATTTTCTAACTTTCCACCAAGAAGCTATTAGTGACAGTGAAGTTGTTGGATTTTCACTGCTGGAAGACCTTTATAATCCCAACATTTGACCAAAAGATGTGGTAGTTACAAGGTTTATTTTTTTCTCGAATCAGGACCACAATATCCTACACGGCACAAGAAAATCGATTTTAAAATAACCTGTATGAATCTACAGGGAAACAAAAACAAACTGGGCAATACTGAATTATTTGCAAATGAGAAAAAGCCAACAGTTCTGTGTCTCGCAGAACACTGGTGTGATAAGGAAACGTTGGAAATGTTTGGGGTTGGCAGAATATAAAGTTGCAAACAGCTTTGGCGCACTGTAAAAAATGATTAGGTAATTTATTCTGTAGGTTTTTACGGTTTATAAAAAGAATTTTTTTTGTTTATTTTACAATATATTTATATTATATGTAAACATCCTATTTTTAAAACTTTTATGAATTTTTGCAACTGAAAGGTGTTTTTTTTTAATATTCTGTAATGTGATAAGTACAGCATCTTATTTTATACAACATTTATTACGGGCAATATCTTTATTCTAAAATTTTTCGTTACTGATATTGGATCTTGTTTTACAAAATAAAAATACATAAAATATAATTACGGAGTATAATTCCATTAGGTGAATGTTATGTGTATGCATGCTCCTATATTACTGTAATTTGAAGTAAACTTAAATTTTACATTTTAATTACCTGTAATTACATTATAGTGAAAAACAGTACAATTTTGAGTTTTTTCACTTGTAAAACACTTTCTTGCAGCACAGCTCTAAAGCACTTGGATGTGTTAGCGAAAAGGGTGGAGTTACACTTTTTTCCCTCCAAGCCGGCGGATCGCGGAGATACACAGAATTCTAATACCGCATTACAGAACTCTTGCTAAATTTGTATCTATTCAGTCGCTGTCAGTCGATGGCCGCCACTCGTGTTTAACAGATGGCGCTAAAATCTCAATTTTCACTAAGGTTGGAGTTACACTTTTTTCTGGTTTCACCGACGATATAATACTTTTGTCCGTTTGGAGATCTATTTTGCTAGTTGGGACCGGAACCTTATGTTATCGATTTGGCGACTAAATTACAGATGGGCCCGGTAGTAGAGTGCACGAATGGTTTTTGACGCCGCGAGTTTGCGAACGATTATCAGTGCCGCCAACTTAAGCACCAAAATTTCAACTTTCTCTAGGTTTCCCCCCGTCTTACTTGAGATTTTTACTTTTATGTGGACCCTCTTAGAAGTGGTCGGAGGCTAATGCCGCTTTGGGGGCTCTTCATTGATTAAGTCTGAGACCGAAATTCTTTAATTCCTGTGAAGTAATTAACCTACCTTTATGTAGGGATTTAAGGCCTCTAAATCGATGCCAAGAAGTTGAATTTTTCTTGAATTTACACTTTAATACCACGTGCCTCCTTTTTTTTCTGTGTGTGAAATTTTGGTTTCTAAGGGCTTTTTATTCCTTTTAACAGCCACCCGTAAGGCAGAAAACATCGAGGGTGCTTGATCTGCTGCTGGTGCTGCCGTTCTTTTCTAACAACTAAAACCCTCCAAGGAGGTAGTTCTTGATTTTGTTAAATTAACTTGTACCCTTCCAAATACATATTTAAGCCCATATATATTTTCGTATTAGTGCTTTTTTCCTCTTAAGTAAATTAATATTAGTGGAACTTAAGTTGCTATAAATTTTAACGCTAGCGTACATGCTATGTGAATATGTTCATGAGGCTTGAGAAGCACCAAGCCTCCTTACACTACATACATTAAGCAACAATAACTTAAATTTTACATTTTAATTACCTGTAATTACATTATAGTGAAAAATGTAAAATTTCGATATTTATACTAGAAAACCCCTACGGAGGATTTTTCTATCATTAGTATATAACACAGGGCCAGCAACAGTTGAGTTGCTTGCGTGCTCGGGCACCACACGACCGAGTATGAGCACCACAGCCACTAGGCAACAAATCAGCAAACAACTACGGTAAACATACAAACACCCACACATAGAAATACAAACATCTACGATTTGCTTGAAATCCGACTCAATTAAGTTTATCTTCGTACTGTGACGGAGCTGAATGGTGATTGGTTGACACACAAAATGAAAAAAGTTGTTTCCTTCTCATTTCGATCGTCACCTCAGTAGCGGATACAGAAATTTTAAAGTTGTATATCTCTGTTGCTACTTACAGGACCCTTGCCAAGTTCGCGGGTTTTAATACTAAGCCTACTAGGAATGTTTTCATAGAGCAAAAAAAATTGTAATTTGCGAAAAAAAGTTGAAAAACAAAAACAAACAAGTAAATACTTGCACGTTCCCTATACGCGTGGTGTAAAGAAGCTAGCTCTACCGTAACACCGTAAGCTCCTACACAAAGCGCCTCGGCAAACAGCAAGTATCGAAGATTTTCGATTTGCTCGAGCGCAGTGGCGTGATTGTTGCCACATGTGTAAAACAAAGACAGACACTTTATGAAACTAACGGAAGTGCTTGATCATATCAAAAGGGCTTACAAGCCCTTCTGGAACTTCCAAGCCCTTTAAAACGACTTAAAAGCTCTCAAAAGTGCTTCAAGCCCTATAAAAATAATTGAAACACACTCAAAGGCCTTGAATTCCCTTTTCAATTACAAATTACAAAGCACTTTTGTAAAGTAATTGACTTAGCAAGCCCCAAATATATGTATAGGAAAGACCTTGAAGCCTAGGGCTTTCAAGCCCTCAAAGGGCTTGAGCCACTTTTGCAAGCACAAAGCACTCAAGCTCTGCCCAGCTCTGATTATAATGCATTTTAATTAAAATTAAATAAAATTAATTAAATTAAAATGCTAATATTCCATGTTCCGTTTTATAATTCTTATTTTTAAAATGATGTATACGCCAGCGTTTTGAAATTAATGTATACTGTGTACTTTATACAGCTTTCTTTAAATGACGTAAAATCACTGTTATGCCTTTATCAATAAGTGAAACTTAAATAAAGTCTGTAACGACAAGATTTTAAAAATATAAATAGCCAAAAATGCACTTACTCAGTTTCATTTTGAGTTAGTTCCCCTTTGATGTCCACTTCTTCATTTTTTACCTTCCATTCCTGATAGACATCATTTATAGTTTTCTGTGGTTCAGTTTTCACTGGCACTTGAGATCTACAGAAAGTATATCTTGGACACACAACTATTTAAGTATCAATTATTTACAAACAAGCACTCGTTAAACGGGAAGTTTTACTTCACAAACATTCAGTAAAGACAAATATAAATAGAACGTTAATAACTGATTTCTCAAATCATTCCTTAAGTAACAAATTTGGTAATTTAGAGTTGCTTCTGACAATGACTTTAATATTATGCTGTCACATTACAAGTACCTAGTTGACTAACTATTAATTAAATTGCTTTAAAATACTGACCGTAAGTAAAATGGTGTAAGTAGTAATTAATAGATATGTAAATTAATAAAATAAAAAACGGAAAAATAGTCAACAAATAAACTAAATTGATAAAAAATAAAATAAGTAAAAATAAACATCTAAGTAAATAGGACACAGGAAAGTTTTAAACTATTAATAAGCCAAAAATACACTTAAATAACAAAATGTTAAGAAACATTTTCACTTTTGGAACGGGAATGTGCGAATGCAGTATTATAACATCAAATTGAGTATATACATATTTTCATTTTTCTAAAACATACAGAAAACGCAGCTCTCTTTTGTTGCGAAAAATTTAAGTTATTACTTAAACCCATAAGAGTAGTGAATTGAGCCCTTTAGGAGATAAGGCAAATTTTCTTCTAGATGCTAATAACTAGATACATAATAGAAGAGAATTGAGCCCTTTAGGAGATAAGGCAAATTTTCTTTTAGATACTAAATTGAGTATTTATCATATTATTCTCGCTTACAGAAAATGTACCTCTTCTTTAATTCCTAAAATCATTCATATACCAAAATATATAAAGGAACAAAATTTGAGTCTCTTTAAAATAGACAACATGGTGATCAAAATAAATCTGATATCTTTTTTTGTATTCTCTACATAGATTAATTACACAGCCCCACAAAAAAAAAATTGGTACTCCTATCGAGACAACTATATCCCTATATAATTTTCGACGCTGAATCCGAATCCGAGGTCAAAAAAAATAGTACACCCCCAAAATCAACCCCTAGCGCTAAAAAACACCTGAGCAGGGTAAAACTGACTTAACGCTCCACGAATAGTCTTAAATCTCAATAAATCGAAGTAAATATAAACGTTCAAGTATATAACGCATAAATACAGAGTCAACACTACTTTCCATTGAAAATCACCCCATACAACAGGAAACTTAAAAAAATGCAGTGATTGCAAAAAAAGCTTACGATGCCCAGTTTTTTGGCAAGGAGTGAGTAACTGCATTAGTTCCGATGCGATGCTCAAAATCTACCCCCACAGAGTGGCGGCAACCACCCCTAGATTAAAATTGCAAGAAAAATCGGGCAAAAAATTTTGTCATCGTGATTTCTATTTTAATCGATGCTAAAATTGGCTAAAGACATGCAGCACTGCAGTTTGGAGGTGACATATTGCACCAAAGTCATTCAGTGACATCCCCATGAGAGGGTGAAAATTACTCCTCATATAATTATATAATAAATTCAAAAAATAGTTGCAGTACCTTTTAGAAAGGCTCAAAACATCTGCATTTTTTTATTTGAGAAGAATCTCTCTTTTTAAGGACCAACAGCAACTGAAATTTAAATTTAGGGGTGGTTTCCGCCACTTTATGGGGGTAGATTTTGAGCATCGCATCGAGACTAATTCAGTTACATACTGTTTCTAAAATAACTGAGCATCGTAAGCTTTTTTTTTGCAATCACTGCAGTTTTTTAAAATTTCCCGTTGTGTGAGGGGTAGTTTTCACTCACTCATGGGAGTGATTTTCAATGGAAAGTGGTGTTAACTCTGTTTATATTTAATACGATTTATTGAGATTTAAGACTATTCGTGGAGCGTTGAGCCATTTTTACCCTGTTTAGGGAGTGTTTTTTCCCGCTAGGGGTTGATTTTGTGGGTATGATTTAAAAAAAAATTTAAAAATTACATAGGGATACAGTTGCCTCGATAGTACGATGACAAAATTTTTTCCCCGATTTTCCTTGCAATTTTAATCTAGGGGTGGTTTTCACCCCTCTGTGGGGGTAGATTTTGAGCATCGCATCGGAACTAATGCAGTTACTCACTCCTTGCAAAAAAACTGGGCAACGTAAGCTTTTTTGAAATCACTGCATTTTTTTAAGTTTCCTGTTGTATGAGGGGTAGTTTTCACCCACACGTGGGGGTGATTTTCAATGGAAAGTAGTGTTAACTCTGTATTTATGCGTTATATACTTGAATGTTTATATTTACTTCGATTTATTGAGATTTAAGACTATTCGTGGAGTGTTGTCATTTTTACCCTGCTGAGGTGTTTTTTAGCGCTAGGTGTTGATTTTGGGGGTGTACTATTTTTTTTGACCTCGGATTCGGATTCAGCGTCGAAAATTACATAGGGATATAGTTGTCTCGATAGGAGTACCAATTTGTTTTTTGTGGGGCTGTGTTATTAATGACGGTTGTTTTTATATATTTATTGTGATTTTTATTAGGAAATAAAAACATTTCTTAATGCAAATTTTCGCGCGAAATTCAGAACATACTATAGGTATGTATTACCTATGTATGTTTATGAAATTTTTTTAATTAACTTTGCGCTACTTTCTTCTGACTTCGACTGCTCTTGGCACATGAAAAAAAAAATTGTCCGGGGCACTTGCAATGGTATTTTTGCACATTGGCACAATATAATACTTACAGGTTAGTTTTTGAAATATTAAATTGTTTAATAACAAGAATTACACACAAATTACACTAAAATTATGAAACGAACTGTACACGAACAAATATCTGTTTACATCATGAGTAAAGGATTCCAGTTAAGGATGGGAAGTACAGGCCACACAATTTACACTCGATGACAATTGACAAGTTCCTAAATTTAATGTTTCTGCTCTTAATTTTTGACAGACACGTCAATAATTGTTGTAAACAATACGATTGATCACGTGCCTGTCAAAAATTCCGAGCAAAAAGATTGAATTTAAGAATACGACGCATGTTTAGATATCATCTGACGTCACTTGAGGGCACGCGAAAATGGCGGATTTTTAAACTAGAATAAATTACAACGAAAAATAAAACAAAAATTAGTTATATCTTCCACTAAGTAATTGTCTCAAAATAATATTTTTAGGTTTATAATGTCTTGCTTAAATGATTTCTGCAATAAAATAAAATACGTGTACACAAGGTAAGTTGGTCTCAATTAAATTGATTTGTTATAACCCAAGGAAGCTACTGTTACTGTGGATTTATAAACTCAGTTGAGGTTCAGTTGAGGTTCAGTTGAAGTTGAGGTTCAAGATAAATAAACGCAAACGCGTACTTGCGTTTATAAACTAAGTTCAGCTCAGTTCAGAAGTTTCCATTACGCTGGCGTAAAGTTCGAGATAACCAAATTTTATGTTCGCAGTTGGTGCAGTTGGGCTCCCACCAATCAAAACGCAGAATTAATATTCGTAATGGCGAAGCCACCCGACTTCTGCCGATCATTTTGTAAACAAAACAACAAACTCTTTTATTTTCTTTGCAAAACAATTGTTTGGCCGTTTGGATTGTCTGTGTGTTTCCATATTTTTTTCCAAATATCGCGATTGTGGATTGTGTGCTTTTTATTTTTATTAAATCTGTTTATGATGTCAGTTGTCATTAATGTCACTTTACCCCGGACCAATGAAATGAAAGCGGCGAACTGAGTTTATAAATGGCCCAAAAAGCTCAACTGCGAACTTCAACTGCACGAACTGCGAACCTCAACCTCAACTGAACCTCAACTGAGTTTATAAATCCACCTTTTATGTATGGCCTATTCGTTACTGGACATCCTGTATAAACAATTTCACAATCAAAGATGTCAAAATTTAAATGGTCAACTAAATCAAAACTTAAACACTGACTAATGTTTGGCTTTTCATAGAAATTAATCAAAAATTTTAGCTAACTAGACACACTTAATGTGACAGCAGAAATACTACTAATGTCATTGCCAAAGGTGACTCTAAACTTCAAATTTATTACTACTTGATTAAATGCTTTGAGAAACCGAATGTAACTTTGTAGATCAAATGGTAACATTTTAAAAGCAAATGTCTTGCTTAGTGATATTTTTATGTAGAGTTACAGTTTACACTTCCTAGTACACTATAACCCATGCAGTACCCTAATTAATTATCTGGTCAGAAATGTTTGTTAAATTTAAATATAACAATAAGCAAGTATAAGTAGCTTTTCACAAATCAAAATAATGCAAACTGAATAAAGAATATGCTTAGGAATTTTAACGTGCCTAGAGGTAGCTTGAGATCTAGATCTACTTTTTCCAAGGCGGTGGCAAGATATGTTGTACTGTAACATCAACCGTTAAATAAAGTTGATTGATTAAGATTTTGAGATACAAGAAAATAAAGCATTGCCTCTAGTTGTCTGAGTGAGGCAGAGTGAGATTATACACTTTTCTATAATTTATACTCGTTTGTTTGATTATCCCTGTTTAACTATTTTATATTTTATTGTTTTTAACCAAGTATTTTGTTTTTATGTAACTATTCTCACCATTTTTAGTGTTCCGTGAAAACGGAACACTTAAGGTGCACGCTCACTTAGGCGAAGCGTCGCGAAGCGAAGAGAATTTTATCCATCCAAGAACTTTACATGCAATCAAATGGGAGCCCGCACACTGAAGCGTCGAGAAGCGTTGTGCGGGCTTCCATTTGATTGCACGTAAGTTTCTTGGACGGACAAAATTCTCTTCTCTTCGCTTCGCGACGCTTCGCCTAAGTGGGCGCGCACCTTTATGGAATCACTTCGGTGTCCGTCCGTCCGACCGTCCGCCACAGGCGATTTTCTCTGAAACTATTCGACGTAAAAAATTGAAATTTGATACAGAGATAGAGTGTGGTGGCCCACTTATAGACGTGACGTCTAAAAAGTTAAATTTTGATTCTGGGGGTTAATTTTAGGGGGTAAACTGGGAAATGGAAAAAAAAATTCAAGAGCATCGTGTAGGGCAGGGGTCTTCAACCTTTTTTTTTTATCGGAGGGCCCGGTTTGGGTTTCCTAATCGACCGGAGGGCCAGAAGTGGAAAGCGAGAAGGTGGAAAAGGGCCGCAGGCGAAAAATTTTCGGGACCACGCCCAAATTTTGCCAAATTTCGCAAAGAAATCACCCAACTGGCCCAACTACTACCTATTTTCGTAAATTAAATTATTATTTTTTTCGTCTAAACGAGGTAATATATCGGGAGTAGACAATGTTTTAAATTTTGGGTTATTTATTACGCATTTATCAAATTGTTTTTTTTTCTGTACGCGGGCCGCAAAAAAATGAACGGCGGGCCGCGGCTTTGCTTGGAAGCCCACTGGTGTAGGGTGTCAAATGAAAGCTTATTGAAGCACGAATTCAACAAAATATATGATGTATTTTTTATGCATTTTTTAAACATTTTTAGGGAAAAACGCTTTAAAATTGCTGTCCCCCACCCTTATCACCAGAAGGATCTCTCAGAAAAATCTGAATAAAATCATGAACATTGAGAATTAGGTGTAGATTGAACCAAAATTATCAGGATCGAAAAATTCTAGCGCGATCAATTGTTATAAACAATTTAATTATTTCTTTATAACTGCTGAACCATTGCTTTTAGAGAAACAGTTTTTCAACAAAAAATATTTCTCACGATATAAGGAACAACTTTTATCCTTCCGGGTTTTCAATGATAACACAGTGGTGCCACCCGTGACGGACAGCTCGAGGATAGGTGAGATCGGACGGACGAGGTTTGTTCAGGTTAAGTGGGGGGCTGAGGGCACGGAACACTAATTGTGCCAGTATAGCTTGCACTTGACCGATTTTTTTATATTTCAGACTTCTTTTATATTCTTTACTTTTAAGTTTGTATTGTTTTTGAATTTTGCAAGTAGCTTGTCTTGTCAATAAGATCTTATTTAGACGATAAATTATGGTTTAAAATTATAAATCATATTTATAAAAACTTTTACCCCTACAAGTCTCCAGAAATAAACCTGCCTGAAAAAATGGCTTGCTTTTGATATACGAACTTAATATTATATAACATACATTCTGATATGGTAGCCATATGTACATACTATGTCAAGAATGCGAAAATTTTGTGAAGGTAAACTCTTATAATAATTTGTTTATACGTTCACATTATTTGTGGCGCCATTTAGGTGGTGACAAATTATGACTACCACAGCAAAATGTACATTCTATGGTACATACACCTAACAGTAATTTCATGTTGTGCCAAACATGAGCAGATTCTTTAAAAGCAAACTAAAGTTATGCAAATTTTTTGGTAGGTCTATTTTATTTCTGGAGTCATTTGGAGAATGACAAATTATGACTACAAATTTGTCACCCCCTAAACGACCCCAAAAATGAAGTGGCTATAACAAAAAAATTGAATAACTTCAGTTTGGCCTAAGGGAGTTTACTCGTTTTTTGTATATAAAATTATTGTGATAGGCCTCACACTTTGATATGGTCGTCATAATTTGTCACCCCCTAAACAGCCACAAAAATGAAGTGGCCAGACTGACAAAATTGAATAACTTCAGTTTGGCTTCAGTGAATTTGCTCATTTTTGGTATTTGAAATTACTGTTATATGCCTCATAATTTGATATGGTCGTCATAATTTGTCAACCTCCCCCTTTTGGTCCGGCTTGAGGGAATTTGCTCATTTTTGGTATGTAAAATTACTGATCTATGCTTCACACTTTGATATGATCCTTATAATTTGTCCTCCCTAAATGGCCCCAGAAATGAAGTGGAAAGAAAAAATTTACATAACTTGAATTTGGCTTCTGAGAATTTGCTCATTTTTGGTTTGTGGGATTACTGTTATATGCCTCACACTTTGATATGGCCGCCATAATTTGTCACCTCCTGAACGGTCCCGGAAATGAAGTAGCCAGGACAAAAAATTTGCATAGCTGGAATTTGGCTTCAGAGAATTTGTTCATTTTTGGTATGTGAAATATCTGTTCTATGTCTCACACTTTGATATGATCCTGATAATTTGTGTCTCCCTGAACAGCTCCAGAAATGAAGTAGCCAAACCAAAAAAATTTAATAACTTCAGTTTGGCTTCAGAGAGTTTGCTCATTTTTGGTATGTAAAATTACTGTCATATGTCTAAAGAGACTATAAAGAACACTGAAGTTATTCAATTTTGTCTGTCTGGCCACTTCATTTCTGGGGCCGTTTAGGGGTGACAAATTATGACGACCATATCACAGTGTGAGGCATATCACAATAATTTTATATACAAAAAATGAGTAAACTCTCTGAAGGCAAACTGTAGTTATTAAATTTTTTTGGCATGGCCACTTTATTTCTGCGGCCATTTAGAGGGTGACAAATTATAAGGACCATGAAGCATATATGTAACAGTAATTTCACATAATAAAAATGAGTAAATTATCTGAAGCCAAATTCAAGATATGCAAATTTTTGGTCTGGCCACTTCATTTCTGGGGCATTTTAGGGGGTGACAAATTATGACAACTATATCAAAGTGTGAGGCATATAACAGTACTTTCACATACCAAAAATGAGCAAATTCTCTGAAGCCAAATTCAAGTTATGCAAAATTTTTGGTCTGGCCACTTCATTTCTGGGGCCGTTTAGGGGGTGACAAATTATGACGACCATATCAAAGTGTGAGGCATATAACAGTAATCCCACAAACCAAAAATGAGCAAATTCTCAGAAGCCAAATTCAAGTTAGGTATGTAAATTTTTTCTTGCCACTTCATTTCTGGGGCCGTTGAGGGAGGACAAATTATAAGGATCATATCAAAGTGTGAAGCATATATCAGTAATTTTACATACCAAAAATGAACAAATTCCCTCAAGCCAGACCAAAAAATTTGCATAACTTGAATTTGGCTTCAGAGAATTTACTCATTTTACTTAGTATATGAAATTACTGTTACATATATAATAATAATAATAATAATAATAAATGCCTTTTTATTAACAAAAAAAAAAGAAATACAATTGACCTTTACAAAATAAAAATACAAGCAAGTATAGGGCGCAGTCTAGCCAAAGGGGCTACTCTACTGAACCCCAAACCGCTTGTGAGATTAAAAATAGAGAGAAAAGAATTAAAATAAATCACTAAAAAAAAATACAAGATAAAATTATAATGAAATAAATATTAATCAAAAGAAAGAAAAGAAGAAACCCAGCCACCACTCCATAAAAACTCTGTCATAAAGAAAGTGGAAGAAAAACCAAAGAAAAAAAAAATATCCGCCCTGCCTTGAGAACACAAGGAACACATGATCATCGAAGCTACAAAAAAACAATAAAATAATAAAAAATAAAAAAAAGCATTGGAGAAAACAAGCAAAATTTTTACAGATGTTGTTGATTTTGACGATTAAGTAAATATTTTTTAAATTGCAATTTAAATTTGTTACTATCAAGAGAAACCAATTCCTCTGGTAAAGAGTTATATAATTTTACAGCGTTGTAAGTAAATGATCGCTGAAACATGGCACTCTGATGATGAGGCATTGTGATTCTATTAGAAAATCTAATATTGCGCGCGTGTACATCCTCACGAAACACAAACTTACCTCTTATGGACAGCGGTAAAGCAGGGTTATTTAATATTTTAAACAAAAAAACACCCAGATGCAAAGCCCTACGACTGCTCATTGTAAGCCAGTTAAGATCTTTAAACGTATGTGAAACATGGTCAAATTTTCGAAGTCCAAAAATTAGGCGTGAGCAAGTATTTTGTACCTTTTGTATTCTGCTTATGTCAATTAAATCCAAACATGGCCCATAAATAAAGTCACAATAGTTAAAACTGGACAAAACAAGACTCTCACAAAGCATTTTGCGCAGTTTAAAACTAAGGATATGACGGTTATTATAAAGTAATCTTAGAGACATATATGCCCTTTGAATTAACTTCTTAATGTAGTCCCTAAATCTCAATTCAGTGTCCAAGATCATGCCCAAATTCTTAGCCCTCCCGACCACAGGAAGCCGAACCCCATCAAGAATTATGTTAATATTTTCATTTAAAAAAGCTCTATTATTCTTGTTTCCAAAAACCATCAAAGTTGATTTAACAGGATTCAACCTTAAATTATGATCTGAAGAAAGTTGACTTAATATACTTAAATCTTCGTTAAGTAAATCTGTCGCGTTGATGTAGTCTTTACAGTTAAAATGAAGGTAAACTTGAGTGTCGTCAGCATACGCCTGAACCTTACAGTGCTTCAGAGACTTTAATATGTCAGAAGTATAAATAATGAAGAGAAGAGGTCCAAGGATAGATCCCTGAGGCACACCCGATAAAATTTGAACTTGTTCTGATAAATTACCATTATAAAGAATTGTTTGAAATCTGTTTAAAAAGTATGAATTAATTAGATCCAATGATGGTTTAAGAAGGCCATAGTATTTTAACTTTGCCAACAGAAGTGAATGATTAAGGGTGTCAAAGGCCTTCGAGAAATCTAAAAGTACCAACACACTATTTAATTTTTTATCAATAGCTGTCATTATGTCATCGGTGATCTTGACCAACGCGACAGATGTACTGAAGTCCCTCCTAAAGCCACATTGGCTCTCAGGTAGTATGTCATTGTTTACACAATATTGAAACAATTGTGTGTATAACACTTTTTAAAATATTTTAGATAAAATTGGCAAAATGCTTATTATTCTGAGATCATTATAAGTTAAAGGGTTATTAGTTTTGGGCAAAGGTTTACCAATAGAAACCTTCCACTGATCTGGAAAATAATTCGCCTCTAAACAGCAGTTGATAATATGTGTGACATATGGGTCCACAAAGGGACTGCAATACTTTAACATTGATGAACAAATACCATCAACACCAGAGGCGTTAGAGCTAATAGAGTGAATTAATTTGTGGATTTCTGGTATTTCTGCCATTCTAAAAGAAAAAGTTAGGTTATTATTAAAAGTATTGTTATTGTAAAAATCAACCCTACGACTACAATCTGAAATGCTCTGCAAATAGACACCAAAGAATTTACTTATTTCATTTGGATCAGATAAGCTATCAGGAATGGTAAAGTTTTTATTAGAGCCTATGTTAAAGGATTTTAAGGACTTCCAGGTTTTTCCAGAATTATTCTCTGCGCAAACAGAGTCCAGATATCTTCTTTTTCTCTCCTGACCATAGCAACGGTAAAATTTCTTAAATGCTTATAATTTTCCCAATCATTCAATGCCCTCGACCTCTTAAATTTTTGTAGTGCGCGATCCCTTTGTTTCATGAAAATTTTTAAATCTGGGGTAAGCCATGGTGCTCTAGGTTTAGTAATTCTGGACTCCGTGAGAGGGGCATGCTTGTCAAAAAGTGAAAAGAGCAAGTTATTAAATAATATAATCTTGACATCTATGTTCTGTTCATAGAGAATGCCATCCCATTGAAGTGATTGAAGATCCAAGAGAAATGAATTAAGCTTAAAATTGTTGAAATTTCTGTATTTAATAATTTTAGGTGCATTATGAACATTTTCAATTTTCAAACAGCAGTAGACTAAACAATGATCAGAAACACCTGGCGCGGGAACAACTCCAAAATCACTGACCAAAGAATCATTGGTAATAAAAATAGGATCTAAAAGTGTGCTGGATGTTCTCGCTATTCTGGTAGGTTGGTTCAAAATTTGTTTAAGATTATAATTTTCAAAAAGTGACGAAAGGGGGTTATCTACCTTTAAAACATTTATATTAAAATCACCCACACAAATTATTTCATCCACTGTTGGATAAATGGCAGAAAATATGTTATCAAAATCATTAATGACATTGTTAAAATTAGTGTTTGGGGGGCGATAAAAGACGCAGAATGCATAATATTTATTTTTGATTTTAATTTTAAGGGGTAAAAATTCAAGAAAATTCGTGACCAAAAAATCAAAGTGCATAACCTCAGGAACTAAACTATCCCTCACATAAACCGCCACACCCCCACCTCTACCCTGTCTATCCTTTCTAATTATGCGATAACCTGCAATAACAAAAGCAGAAATGTCATCAACATCAGAGAGCCATGTCTCTGTCAGAAAGATAATATCAAAGTCATAATTTCCAATTAACGTTTTAAATTCGTAAAAACCTGTAAAGATTGAACGTATATTAAACTGAGCAACTTTAAAATTTAAACCGCTCATTTGGCTTCAGCCGTAACAAGCTAAGATCAAAAGCTGAGAGATAATCAAAAATAATAAATAATACTTATTCTCACAGAAAAGTCAAATCACACTCACCCAACGAACCCCTTTATATCTTATATACGTAATAGGAACAAACAAAATAGTGATATATCTTTTTTTCCTTCTTCCCTCTCTTCTTTTCCTTTTCCATACATCAATACACATAAAGCATACTCCTTGTTACAGTTATAGCAGCAACACAAACTATAGCATGAAAAACCAGTAATGATCAGATGCATACTAATAAGTAAATTAATTTAAATTAAATCAAATTAAATTAAATTAAATTAAATTAAATTAAATTGCGCACAACCATGTTATTATCACCTGATTTGTTACAAATCCAATAAACATAACAAGTTACGCTAGCATACTACAAAAATAAATTGCCCTAACATATAAATTTGTTCATTCATCTATCGATAAACACGAGGATAAACATAAACAATTAATCATAACCCATAATTTGTATCTTCCAATATACGAAATTTATTTTTAAACCAAAATTCATCACTACAATAATATTTACTATTTTTAATAAAAGAACCTTAAAATGTATTCGGAGATAAGAAAACAAAAAAAAACCAATTTTAAGCAATTTTAGCACCGAATAATATATTCGGTGATTTTAGGTAGTAAACATGGTACAATAAAAACCATTTTAGAGATTATTCAAAATCAGAGGTACCCAAACAGACGTGCAGAATTTATTTACAACTATAAATAGGTATTAATTAAATGTCTTTTATATTGGAAATTAACACCTTAGAGTTATTGGCAGGATCGAAGCAATAAATTTTTCCTCCTGCAGACCAAGCATTTTTACCATATTGCGCCATATATGCTTCACACTTTGAAATGGTCCTTATAATTTGTCACCCTCTAAATGGCCGCAGAAATAAAGAGGCCATGCCAAAAAAAATTGAATAATAAACTACAGTTTGGCTTCAGAGGGTTTATTAATTTTTTTATATAAAATTATTGGTATATGCCTGACACTCTGATATGGTCATCATAATTTGTCACCCCCTAGACTGTCCCAGAAATAAAGGGGCCAGACCGAAAAAATTGCATAACTTGAATTTGGCTTGAGGGAATTTGCTCATTTTTGGTAGTAAAAATTTTGCATAACTTGAATTTGGCTGCAGAGAATTTGCTCATTATTAGTAAGTATGTGAAAGTACTGTTATATGCCTCACACTTTGATATAGTTGTCATAATTTTTCACCCTCTAAACGGCCCCAGAAATGAAGTGACCAGACCAAAATATTTGCATAACTTGAAAGCTTGGCTTCAAGTTCACTCATTTTTTGCATATAAAAGTATTGTTATATGCGTCACACTTTGACATGGTCGTCATAATTTGTCACCCTCTAAACGGCCCCAGAAATGAAGTGGTCAAACCAAAAAATTGAATAATCTATATTCTTTATAGGCTCTGGAGACATAACAGTAATTTTATATACCAAAAATGAGCAAACACTCTGAAGCCAAACTGATGTTATTAATTTTTTTTGGTCTGGCTACTTCATTTCTGGGGCTGTTTAGGGAGTGACAAATTATCAGGATCATTGGTAAAATATTTGAAATAATTCTCAAACCTAAAATCTGTCAGTTTCTGGAGAAGAATCAGCTTCTTAATCCTAACCAGTTTGGTTTTAGACCAGGCCGGTCAACTGTTGGGGCGGTTACAAATTTGGTGGAGAGCATAGTCGGGGGCTTTGAGGAGGGTAAAAATGCTGCAGTTACTCTGTGCGACCTAAGCAAGGCCTTCGACTGTGTTGATCACCAGAGGCTGCTCACAAAGCTGGAAAACTTTTTTAATATCAGGGGGATTTGTTTGAAGTTCTTCTCGTCTTATCTTCTTAACAGACATCAGTGTGTTGGATCTTGTGATAATTATTCTGAAATAAAAAGGGTAACATTTGGAGTTCCCCAGGGCTCTGTATTGGGGCCACTGCTCTTCATTATGTATATTAATGATCTATATTACTTTCTTCTGCCTGAAACCTGTATTTTATATGCTGATGATACTACGGTTATCTGTACACATAAGGATATTGGTGCTTTACAGGATAACATTTCTTCATTAGAGGACAAGGCCGGTTTATGGTTTCTCCATAATAAGCTTAACATGAATACAGATAAGACTCAGCGGCTTACTGTCTCGAGTGACCCGAGACTGACTGAGGGTGGAAGAGTGGTGATGTTGGGTATATCACTTGATGATGGTCTAAGATGGAATGGCCATATAGACATCCTTTGTAGAAGGTTGTCCTCTGGCGTTTTTCTATTGAGACGATTAAAGCATCTTGTCAGTGGAAGGGCGCTTAAGTGTTGCTACCATGCTCTTTTTGAATCCCATATTTTGTATGGAGTTAGTCTATGGGGAAATGCGACGGAGTCTCGAAGGATCTTTATCCTGCAGAAGAAGGCTGTTCGCATTCTGGCAGGTGCTGGTCTGAGAGATCACTGCCGTCCTATTTTTAAAGACCTTGGCATTTTGACTTTTCCCAGTCTTTACATCTGGTATAGCTTGATAGATATTCATAAAAATAAATCTCACTTACTTACAAACTCATACTATCATGATTACAGTACAAGACAGGTACATCATCTGAGACCTAAAAAGTTTCGACTCAATGTTTCAGCCCGAAACTCTGCACCTGTACCTCTCTACAATAAGCTCTCTCTTGAAACTCAGAATTTAATCTTAATTCGTTTTAAAAATAAAACTAAAACTTTCCTTGCACTAAATGCCTTCTACAGTATTAATGAATTCAAGCATTGGCCGAATCCTATCTGAACTCTCTTAATATAGTTTATTTAATAACCTCTATCTCCTGCAACTCTGTACACCTTGATAATCTGTATAATGCTAACTGAATAGTTTAATGCCTCTGATGGTTTATCTGGGATATAATGTATGAGTTTAATTTCTGTACCACTTTTTATTTTTGGTTCCAATTTGTGTATTTCTGCGGTTATATTTTTATGTTGTAAATTGTTTTTTTTTTCTTTTGTCATGTATTGTATGTTTCACATGTTTTGTGTATATACCTATGATGATTGTATGACAAAGTTTGTCGAGAACATGAAATAAATCTATCTATCTATCTATCTATCAAAGTGAGACATAAAACAGTAATTTCACATACCAAAAATGACCAAATTCTCTGAAGCCAAATTCCAGTTAGGTATGCAAATTTTTTGTCCTGGCCACTTCATTTCCGGGACCGTTTAGGGGGTGACAAATTATGGCGGCCATATCAAAGTGTGGGGCATATAACAGTAATTTTATGTTGTACCAAAAATGAGCAAACTCTTTGAAGCCAAACTGAAGTTATGCAATTTTTTTGGTCCGGCCACTTCACTTCTGGGACCGTTTAGGGGGTGACAAATAATGGCGACCATATCAAAGTGTGTCATATAACAATGCTTTTATATACAAAAAATGAGTACCCTCTCTGAAGCCAAACTGAAGTTATTCAATTTTTGGCCTGACCACTTCAATTCTGGGACCGTGTAGAAGGTTAAAGTTTTCATTAATGTGATTTATAGTTGTACTCTGCGTCATATTGTAATATTTGCAAGCTAAGCTACTATTATAAAAAAAAACTTGAAGATTTATTAAATATTTTTTCTCTATATTTTCCCAGCCCGTTGGAAAAAGTCAATCTGAATCTGAAGCTAACTTCAGGCAAATCAAAAATACAGGCCCTAAAGTAAGTATAAAGAAAAATTGTAAATAACATTTTACTGTCTTGTCTCTAGATATTCCAACCTTGTTGAAAAAATAAATTTGAATCTACAGCTTATAAAGTTTAAATATTCTTTTAAATTTAAAAGAAATAAAACCAGAAATGAAGCCATATTAGGTACTTAAAATATTAATATTTCTGTAGGATAGGTTATGGAAGAAAAAAATTTGTTTTGAAAGACCATAACGAAAATAAATAACTTACACAATATATTTTCCATGTTCACTAATAACCTGAAGCCTTTCTAAACGAACAATTAACTCAGGTCCTTTTTTGTTTGTCTGTTTACACATAAAATTATTCTTTGGCACAAGTTCAATTTCATAGGTTTCAAACTCTGGCTCTGATTTAACCATTGAAATATTTGTAATACTGTTGTCCACTGCAGCAGCCTCCAACAGAACTTCATCCTCTTTTTTTACTTCTGCTACAAGAAAACAATTACCGACTTCCTCATCTTGGACAATGAGAGGAGCTGCTAAATTTTTTCTGTTAATGTGTGTACTCATGTGTGTAATATTCCCAGTTTCTTCAGTTAAATTTCTTAGCAGTAAATCCACAGATTCCTTGGTTGTCTCCATATTTAAAGCCATGATCGGTATGCACAACAAAGTTTGAAATAAAGAAATTCTAATATTATAATAAATGGAAAACGGTTGTCCAGTCCTACCGGTGTTTTTACTTCGGTTTTTACCCAGCTAAATCATGGAAACATAAAGGGTTTGTTACTGTTAAGAATAACAAAAAAATCAAAAAATACAAATTAGAACTCTTCCCTTCCATAGAAGAAAATATGGCGGTTCGCTTCCTTCCCGGGGGTTTAATAAAATCACAGAATGAGATATTTACATTTACAGAGATACATAAATGACATTTCAATTCAGATGATTTCGATGCAAGCGCCACCAACCCCAAGTGCATCTAAACTAAGATTCGGTTTTTAGTATTTAATGTCGGTTTTCACCAATGACGTCATTAAATTGTACTACATACATCATTTTCGGCTGGCTTCTGTTCACGGTTACAATTGACACACAATAGATAAACTTCAAAACTTCATTTGTCAACCAATTGGTTGACAAATGAAATTTAAGTTATTTATTCATTCAGTGGGTTACATAAAAAATTACAATAAAAAAAAAACATTACACAGGTACAAAATGTGTCACAGAACAGGTAGGGTATAGCACCTAGGTATAGGATACCTGTATGTGCTTAACACTAAAGGATTAATATCACAAATTGTCCAGAAGGGACAAGTATTGCACTATAAAAAAAAAAGGTTCCCTTTCCAACACCATCCACAACTCAAGACATTCACTGATCAAAAACATCCAGAAACTCCTGACAATTTGAGAAGTAGTGAGCCCGAAACAATTTCTTAAACAATTTTTTCTCTTTGATACCGCGCATGTGCACAGGAATGAGATTATATAATTTAGGTCCAGTATACAAGACAAAATGACGGCACTGATTATTTCTGCAGAGAAAGGTATTTAGTAAATTATCTGTGTTTGCCCTTGTAGCATATGCATGTGAGATAAATAATTCTTCAAACTTATCATTAAGATGGACAAAGTTGCACACAGTGATTATGTAAAGACTCTTTAAATCACAAACTTCCTCGCCATACAACAAACTTGTTGAGTACAGTCTAGGTCTCTTTAAAATGACCTTCACTATATAATTTTGTACAATTCTCAAGGGTTGTAAGTGGCAGTTGCAAGCTCCCCCCCAAACCAAAACACCATAGCCCAGTAGCGGCTCCACAAGCGCTCTATAAAGTATTATAAGATTTTTTTTTGTCAAAATTTCCCTCAGGATGTAAAACTTGTGAATCAAGCATTTAATTTTTTTGCACAGATAAAGCACATGCTGGTCCCACCTGAGATGTTTATCAATAACCACTCCAAGATATTTGGTGCTGGTGCTCTCGTTTATCCAAACTTATACTACCAAAATCTGGCCTGTCTGCTTCAGTCAGAGAGAATGCACTATAATGAGTTTTTTTGATGTTTAAGCTAAGTTTAAGTGTATCTAAAATATTTTTTATCACGATAAAGCTTGATTTAAGCCTCTCTCTAACTTCGTCCCAGGTATCACCACAGAAAACCACCACAGTATCATCTGCATATGAGACAATCCTCCCCTCCACAGCCAGGCCACAAAGACTATTTATGTAAAGATTAAAAAGAACAGGACCGATTACAGTGCCTTGTGGCACACCATGCTCAACAGTTTTGCTCTCACTGACAACCCTCGCTATCCTGACCTGTTGGGGACGATCTCTAAGGTAGTCCGCAAAGACCTCCAGCACCGTCCCCCTCACTCCACACGCCTCCAGAATTTCGAGGAGTAGAGTGTGAGAGACCGTGTCAAAGGCCGTGGCCAGATCAAGGAAAAGACCAATACATTTCTTATCGTTGTTCAAATGCTGTGTGACACTGTTCACCACTTCAAACATTGCATTTGTGGTACTAATCCCCCTTCTGAATCCAAACTGGTTCTCTGATATACTTCCGCTACTATTCAAATAGTCTACAAGACGGGTCTTCAGACACTTCTCAAACAGTTTGGCAACATTGGATATCACACTTATTGGTCTGTAGTTGCACATTTCATTTTTGTCGCCAGATTTATATATTGGTGTAACCACAGAGGCCTTAAAATGGGACGGGACCCTTCCAGTTTTGAAAATTAAATTTATTATATGAGCAAGAGGAAGTGCGATGTGTTCATGTAAAAACTTCAGTGTCTTGGCAGATATTCCGTCACAACCCGGGGAGCAGTTATTTTTTAGACTGTTTATGAGCATGATTACTTCATTTTTATTTGTAAACCTCAAAAACATTGATGATAGGGTAGTCGTCCGAAACGTAAATACCTCTGTTGGTCTGTCAATTGCCTCTGACATTGTTTTTCCTACATTTATAAAAAACTCATTAAAAGCTTGAGAGATATTTTTTGCATCGGTTTCAATTTGATTATTAATTTTGATTTGTGCAATGTTAGAATTTTTTTTAGATTCGTTACTAGCTTCATTGATAAGCTGATACATTTTTTTCATGTCCCCCGAGTTCTCGTTTAATTTATTTGTGTAGTAAGCGTTTTTAGTATCTTTTATTATTTTATTTAGCCTATTTCTATACTGAATATACTCTGTTTTTTTTTTTGATCAGTCGGATTTCTAAGCAAGGACTTTTTTATGCGATCTCTGTGTTTTATAGATCTAATTATAGAGTTTGATATCCACGGTTTAATTTTCCGATAATTATTTTTACATTTTATAAGATATTCCGATGCGCTAGTAATGTCCTTGATGTTTTTTATTAAGAGTTCAGTGGCCTCCTCGGGCTGAGCAAAATTTAGAATATTCTGCCAGTCTACCGACTCTGCCCTGGCTCTCATGTTATTATAGTCAATCTTTTTGCAAAATTCGGGGTTACTGACATCACTGTCTTCAACCGCATTTTTAGTAACATAAAGTATCACAGGCCAGTGATCTGTTATTTCGTGAAGGACAATAAACGAATTTATTTTTCTAGCGTCTGTTTTTATTTTGCTGCGCAAAAATAGATGGTCAAGGCACGTTCCAGACGACTCCCTAGTAACATCCCGGCACCAAGCCTCAAACCCGCCTGAATTCAGAATGGCTTCATACCTTATAACATTTAGATCATCCTTATCAAGGATGTTTACATTTAAATCCCCCAAAAAGATATCAAATTGAGTACAATTTTTCGATCTGAGATAAACATCGAGTTCATCCAGAAAATCTCTTATGCTAGAAGATGGAGATCTATACACTGCATAAAAGCAGCAATCAGTATTATAAAGATTCAGCAGAATCCTGGTTATAGTTATACCTGATACTGGCAGTCTATCGTTTTCAAATTTAGGGTTATAGTTTTTTTTAGTAAAGACCACTAGACCATCAAAAGAATTATAGCTAGCCTCATTATAAAAGGTATCATAACTGGGTATGCTAATTTGAGCAACGCTTTCAAGAAAGTGGCATTCACTTAAAATTATAATGTCAAAAGTCAGATTGTATGTTTCTAAGAACACTAACAATGCGTCAAAATTTGTTTTAATGCCGCGGATATTCAAATGCATAGCACTAGTAACTATATTGTTTTGACTTACAAAATTGGTTATACATCCTGGTTCTACCTGTAAACTTTTATTCTGTTCTTCGTGAATGATATCCAAAACTTGCATTTCCTGGTTAGCCATAATTAATCTTGGACTTTGCCATTCGTAGACAATATTGGTAGCCAGGACAGTTCCAGTCACCAGAAACATGGTTGGTTTCATACTTTGTACCATACTTTTGATTTCCGCGCACACAGTTTACACATTTAAAAGTTGTTTCTTTACACTCTTTAAAATCATGTTCTTCTGAGCATTTTTTACATGCTTTCTTATTGTTACAATTTGCACTCTTGTGGTGGAAATTTTGACAGTTGTAACACCTTAGGACAGTGACATCCTCAAAGACAGAGTACCTCTCCCATCCCACATACACCTTTCCCAGATACATGAGTCTCTGAAAAACTTTTGGGGAACATTCAGCAAACACGGTTTGGTTTGTTTATCCTTAAAATTTTTAACATACGTCACCTTAAAAATATCATTGCTTTCAATAAAGGAGTTTTGATGTCGAATAAGTTGTTCAAGTTCTTCCTCGGTGCCAGATAAGGGAATTCCTGGAATTTTAATTTTGGGGTTTCTAAGTGTTATCTCCACAATATCATAGCCACTTTTTAGTTTGGTACATGCGGCACTCGAGGCGGCACTCTTCATTCTTTCCAAATCCTGTGATGATGGAAAATTTAACATGACTTTTCCATCAGAAAGTTCTTTTCTATGTTTTACACGTACTCCAAGAAGATCAGGCTTTAGTTCATTTTCCAAATCGCGTATAGTTTGTTTCGAGTTTTGATTTGTCCTGGGTTTTATCAAAATACCAGGTAAATTCTGAGGTCGTATGATGGGTATGGTTTTCTTTTTGCTTACCATCTCTGCATAGGTTTCATCTGGTTTCTTATTTTCCAATCTGTCTGTCAAAATATCAATTTTGTCTCCTACACTTTTTATTCTATCAACCAACATTCTATCAGATTCTTTCCTTTGCATCAGTTCCTTTAGCTTTGTTCTGCATGTTGCGCACATCCAGAGCAGTATTTTGGCTATCTCATTGTTTATTTTTTTGTATTGTTTCTCCGTAATATTTACGCAGCCTATATGTGATACCATGACTGGCATTCGCCTTCACAAAAGACCCCCTGATCATTTTCTGTCACAAATTCAGTGCATACTTTGCAATTTACATCTTCCTCCGTTTCACTTTCGCTCATTTTCAAAAACGTTCAAATTGAATCCATTATTTGTCAACCGTGACCATAAGCGTAACTGTAACTAGCTTCGATTTTTCGGTGGGGGGCTACTACTCGGGGACTTCTAGCAGAGCACATAAAATATCCAGCACTATTACTCGACGCTGACCTTGAAAATAATAATTTGACCTCGCTAAGTTGGGTGTAGAAATCAGTGCCGGATTTGGAATAATTTATTGGTTGGGTGTTATTGGGGAAAGGAAGGGGTTGGAAAGTAATTTTACGGCGAAAATATTAGCAGAAAATCTTCCCAAAAAAATATATTGTCGCAAACCATCAATGAAAGCACATTTTTTAAAAACATTTGTAATATACTTACCTTCTTGAAACAGCAGGAAATCTAAAGAAACTCTTGTTGCAAGAAGAGCAGCTCTTATTTGAACAATTTTTCACAGCACATACACAACCCCGTTTTGGTTTACCCATTATGAATAAAAAAATATATATAACGGTCCAAACAATAGATAAAAGAAAAAATCATATTTACTTGTCAAATAAATTGTGTACGAGTGTCTATGACTTAAAACTCAAGCTACACCACCGTATACAAAGACGCAACACCAACTAAAATCTAAACCGGACCTGTTACTTACTGGCGGCATTTGAAGGCTTCTACACCAAACACTGTCTTGCGTGAAAATATCCGCAGTTGGTTAATAATGCGCGAGTAATACTGGGTCGTATTCGAAAACTGCACTGTACGACGCCCCAGTGTAATCGTCACATGACTATAAAAGCAATTTAAATACTGAGTCACGTAACAGTCACACCGGTGCGTCGCACGGTATAGTTTTCGAACACAACCCTGCTGGTCATTTTATGTGCTGTGCTTCTAGGTCGAATTGCAACCAAGGAAATTAAAAGTGGTAAGGGGAATACCTATAAAGCCGGCTAAACGATGGAAAAATTACCTAGCATGGAGCAAGTTAAACGTCATTAACGTCAAAAATGAGGTACAAATTCGATTGACAACGTGAAGCGTAATGCATAATAACATCAAGGCGGCTAGTAGAAAAAGATACAATGACACCGAAGCATATACGTATTAAATAAATATACCGCGACCGCGGGTTGTCGGGAATTCTTGATGCCAACAATGTGAAATGGAGATATACAATCTCGCATGTCTATCCTTTATTCTGATATTTCTGTATATGCGCATGCGTTAATACGAATTTTTTCATTGGTCAGGCATTGTACTGAGTTAGATGGTGAATTGTACTAATCATCGGCTGTTGTGCGTCTATTTCGGCTTCTTTCAGCTTTCTGGCTTTTGTAGTTTACAGTTGGATCGCCATTCGCCATTTTTTCTTTGTGTCGTGTTGTATTCGGTGTTCTTGTGGTTTATTTTGAAGTGTGCTAACTTATGCCCTGATGTACAAAAAGTAATAAGCTAGTTCAATTATACTACAAAAGATACAATGACACCGAAGCATATACGTATTAAATAAATATACCGCGGGTTGTCGGGAATTCTTGATGCCAACAATGTGAAATGGAGATATACAATCTCGCATAAGTCTATCCTTTATTCTGATATTTCTGTATATGCGCATGCGTTAATACGAATTTTTTCATTGGTCAGGTATTGTACTGAATTAGATGGTGAATTGTACTAATCATCGGCTGTTGTGCGTCTGTTTCGGCTTCTTTCAGCTTTCTGGCTTTTGTAGTTTACAGTTGGATCGCCATTTGTTCTTTGTGTCGTGTTGTATTCGGTGTTCTTGTGGTTTATTTTGAAGTGTGCTAACTTATGCCCTGATGTACAAAAAGTAATAAGCTAGTTCAATTATACTAAAAAACCAGCCCTGTCAAGAAACTTATGAAGCGTGACGCCGTTAGATTGCCAATAGCAACACAAAATTTAGCGCAATCGCAGTTTATGAAATATCGGAATAAAGGATAGACACATTGTTGGCATAAAAATCCGCACATTGGATAAATGGGGAACTCGCGGTATATTTATTTAATACGTATATACACCGAAGTATCGTAAAATCAGGATCGACACAATTTTTGCCAAGCGTTTAAGCCGACGTCCCATGTGCGGAATTAAGGACGGAGGCGGAACGGAAAAGGCGATTCTATTGGTCGCAGGGCGGCCATCTTACATTTTTGACGTTATGCTTTTATTCCGCAAAAAGTTCGTCTGGTTTAACTTTTTACGGATGTCCGCCAAAATATCAGATGGTTTTGACACAACACAAAGGAACATCACCCAACTTGTTAATTATTGCCATTTGGTTTGGTCAATTTTTCTTCACAAAAAGCCGTTAGGTGTAATTAGTTTGCAGTAGGAAATGGATATTTGTTAAATTTCATGATCAAATTTTATTTCATACAATTTTTTAAAGTTTCTCAGTTGTCTTTTCTGTATCGTACGGGAAGGTTCTTGTTTTTTTTAATGTAACCTTTTACTAATAAAAGCCTTTTATTAGTATTAAAAGACAATTACTGTTAATGTCCATCGTTGACAATTTAAGAAAGTAAAGTAAATACAATGGATAACAAGTAATTAATAAGTTTATGTTATGATTGTTTGCATGACTCATATCTTCAGTCAAAAAAGTGCGGAACACATGAGGTATGTTCCGCTAAAAATTGCGCATTTATTTCTGCGTATTTCCGTCTTTAATTCTGCACGTGGGACGTCGGCTTGAGCGTACTGAAAAAATAAATCTATAAAACTAGTGTTGGGAATAACCGACTTATTTTAATAACCGACTACTGAGTATTCAAGTGATTTTAAAACCGGATGATAACCGGTTTTTCACTCGAATACTAATATTAATACTGACGGTTCATCGTTCATCTACAGCATTTGTATTGAGAATTACTGACTACTGAGAATT
The DNA here is from genome assembly GCA_963971165.1 of Philopedon plagiatum. Lineage (NCBI taxonomy): Eukaryota > Metazoa > Arthropoda > Insecta > Coleoptera > Curculionidae > Philopedon > Philopedon plagiatum. Next base: position 68,437,466 of record OZ020195.1, on the reverse strand, counting down.
CAAATGATTTTATTTTAAAAACTAATTTATCACTCGTCGGTTTTTCACACGAATTCGAATGCGAATGTTTACATACATCGGTGTTGAAGCAAAGGGTTAAAAGTTCTTAGAATTCAATATTTTTATTTATCTTTATCGTCAGTCTAGTCTCCGTTGTGCTTTGTGGCGAGCCGAACAATGGTTCTTTTATATTGATAAATGTATATGTAGTTTAGTAAAAACCGAATTTTCGTCACTCGAATTATAACCGATGATTCAGGTTATTGAAAAACCGGATGATAGGATATTTTTCATTCGAGTGATCCCAACACTACTTGCGACGCGACCTTGAAGGACGCGACGATCGAGAATCGAGTGATTTAACTCGGTAGTAGGTAAATCAGCAACTAATTATTGTAGACGTGTTGGAAAATAAAAACCGATTTTTCGTCACTCGAATTATAGCCGATGATAACCGGATGATTCAGGTTATTGAAAAAACCGAGTGATAGGTTATTTTTCACTCGAGTGATCCCAACACTATATAAAACCTAGCCTATTTCACGCGATGACTGTCACGAGCATCAGAGACGGATCGATTTTAGTTTTATTCTCGACCTCGAATTGAGTGTAGATAAGCGTGCCGTAGGTTATTTAAGGCTGTGTACCGTTGTCAAACCTGGTTAACCGCTCGGTTTCTTCGGTGACATTAATGACAGATATTGCGTTTCCAATCTGCCAACTTTTCAGATTACCGATACTTACGGGACACAAAACCGTAACCGAAGTTGACAACGGTACACGCCCTAAATATACTGGAAATTTTTTGTTATACGTGTACAATTAAGATATCAATATCAACATATATTTATTACAATTTTATTTACAATTCTAGACCATGTTTAATTCAACTTTTCTAGCTATTAGGGGTAATTATTCGGATTATTGTAAGCGCGGAATTTTTTCATGAAATTTTGCACATACCCTAATTTTGGGTCGTAGAACACGAATCCGAAGTCACTTTTTGGCGGTCTCGAATGGTTTAAAAAAAAAAAATTTAACTTTTAGGTTAGGTTTTTCAATGAATTTCTTTAAATTTCGGCACTTTCACTTAAACACATCTATACAAGTCATTACACACTATTTTTCTGAACCATATTTAGGCAAATTTATGTAAAAACACATTAAAAAAACAGAGAAAATATCAAAAATCTGAAAGAAAATAAACACGCCATCTGTGGTACACATTCTGATGCAAAGACGCACTGTTGCCAAATTTACAAATCGTTTTTCCGACAAATTTTAACAATTTCCGAAAATGCGAAAATGAACCATATCTGAACAAAAAGGTGTATACCCAACCCAAGCAAACTTGAGCAAAAAGGTGGTCAGGTTAGCTCAGTTTTGATTGATATAGATACATATATATCTATATCAATCAAAACTGAGCTAACCTGACCACCTTTTTGCTCAGGTTGGGTGAGCAAAAAGGTGGTCAGGTTTGCTCAGTTTTGATTGATATAGATATATATGTATCTATATCAATCAAAACTGAGCTAACCTGACCACCTTTTTGCTCGCCCAACCTGAGCAAAAAGGTGGTCAGGTTAGCTCAGTTTTGATTGATATAGATATATATATATGTATCTATATCAATCAAAACTGAGCTAACCTGACCACCTTTTTGCTCAGGTTTGCTTGGGTTGGGTATACACCTTTTTGTTCAGATATGGTTGCATGCATCAGCATGCAGGTGTTGGATTACTGATCAATAGGATTTTGGTTAGGTCTGATGTAGGTTAAAATTTAAAAATGTTGTTGACTAAGTTGGACAGAATAGTAACTTTAGTTTGTTACTTTGTTATGGTTAGCTTTTTTATTATTCCTAATTTACAACTTTTTATAAGTAAACCTGGCAACGCCGGACACTTGACAGCTGGGAAAATGATGGCAGCGACTAGGGTGTAAAATGGAATTTTCTATAGGAAAAAGCAATTTTCTTAGCTATTTTTGCCTAAATGTGGTGTTTTGTGTGACGAAATAAAATAAAAATTATAAGTTTACAGATATGTTTAAGTGAAAGTGTCGAAACTTAAAGAAATCTATAAAAAAAGGTAACCTAAAAGTTAAATTTTTTTTTTTTTGAAAAACCATTCGAGACCGCCAAAAAGTGACTTCGAATTCGTGTTCTACGACCCAAAATTAGGGTATGTGCAAAATTTCATGAAAAAATTCCGCACTTACAATAATCCGAATAATTACCAATTATTCTTTGACACAAGTTCAATTTCATAGGTTTCAAACTCTGGCTCTGATTTAACCATTGAAATATTTGTAATATTGTTGTCCACCGCAGCAGCCTCCAACAGAACTTCATCCTCTTTTTTTACTTCTGCTACAAGAAAACAATTACCGACTTCCTCATCTTGGACAATGAGAGGAGCTGCTAACTTTTTTCTGTTAATGTGTGTAATATTCCCAGATTCTTCAGTTAAATTTCTTAGCAATAAATCCATAGATTCCTTGGTTGTCTCCATATTTAAAGCCACTCACAGAAGCCACTGTAAAGCACAGCTGTAAAGCTATGATCGGTATATGCACAACAAGAGACGTTTTTTGGCGATTCAAAACCATCGAAACCAAACCCGAGGGTTTTCCATTGTTGTCTTTATTTATTTACATTTGACTGCATTGTACAAATAAGGATAACAATATGGTTTTGATTTTTGTGACGCTATCTTTGTCTGTTGACGTTTAATTACGTTGGATAAACAAAGAGAGCACATGGTTTTGGATTTGATGGTTTTAAATTGCCAAAAAACGCTAAAGGTTTGAAATAAAGAAATTCTAAGTAAACGGTTGTCCAGTAGTGGTCGGATACTATCGATTGCACTATCGACACTATCGATAGTATTCCATTATCGAAGAATATCGATACCGAAAAGACACGATCGCTATTATCGAATATATAAGTAATATTCCTTTCAGGAGATTTGATGCCCCGGAGCCACTCGCCCCAGAGTCACTCACACCGTTCCTGAAAGGAACAATTGACAATTTTGACATTAAGCTCAAGTCGTTGGTGGAGCACGAGGGGGCAGGGGGGATAGGGCTAGAACATTGAACAGTTCAATGGGCTAGAACGGTTCAGGTTCTTGATGCACAAGTTGAATGGAACAACTGTGTGCTGCTCTGGAGCTGTACGGGAGCTTCTCCTTGGGGTGAAAGGAAGACACCTATAATCTTTGTAACTCTTTGTAACATGATTATAAAAAGTGACAATTGGCCAAAGCATTATTCGACAAAAATAAATAATTCGGCTGCATTAGGAAAACGTTTCAGGGCAATATAAAAATTGCCGCGCCCGGGCTTGATTTAATTTATAACTGTTTTTGATTGATAAAACTAGTGCACCACCAATGTATTTCCATCTCTTTTTATCAGTATCAGAGAAAAAAGGATACACTGGTGTTGCCCTGGTTCTATCAATCAAATACCTACGTATATTAATGAAGTTCAGCCATAATATTTTGTCTATGAGTTCAGCTAAATATCTAAACATCCATATTAGTCCATGTTAAATCTAAAATAACGTTTTATTTCAGCGTTGTCGCGTTTAATTTTAATTATTTTTAAACAAACAGACAATCGATCTTAACCAGGGATAAATTCATGGGGTAGCCCGGGGGATACTCCCCCCAGATCCGGAGCAAGAAAAAACCCCGAGGAATGTCTGTAAAATATAGAAATTGATTTGCTTAAAGCATAGTTTACCCAAAGATAAAGTTTATTTCCCTCCAATAAGAATGCCCCCCCCCGTAAAAGATGCCTGAATTCAACAGTGATCTTAACTACCGATAGCACTATCGATAGTGACTTTAAGAACTATCGGAAACTATCGATAGTATCCGACATCCAGTTATGTATTTTGCGGTTAAAATACTGTAATTGTTGGACTTAATAAATTACTCGTAGACTTGAATTATGTGTGTTTTTTATTCAAGAGAAGCTGGTAACAAACTAAGACACTTACAATATGGTACTTTTCTTTATATACTAAAATGATCCTAAAAGTGAAGATAAATCCTGGCATAAATAGATAAAATACGGGAATTACATGAATTAACAAATATCAGAAATTATCATAGTAGATATAACTCAGTAGGAAAAGATAACACCTGGTATAATATAATGTAAGGTAAAATTCGATAATTATCATAAAAAGATAAAGTCCAGCATGAAAAGATAAAATACGGTAAAAAGGCGACGCAGCATCTTCTCGAGTCTTATCTGTTGGTTAGGGTATTCTCCAGTGGCGTATCCTGGTAGTTTGGTTGTGATACATAACTCCTCCCGTCTGAGATAAAGCCTTAGGGTTGAAAACGTTGTCTAAGGCTGCTCTTTCATTTCCAAATCTTCTGTCTTGGTTTTCCTTTTACTTTTACGTTGGTATGGATAAGGGTAACAGGTTCTGTAGTAGCATGTTACCGCCAAGAAAACAATCATTGCGACCATAAGGTATATGAGGACATGAATCCATGTAGGCATTGATTTTTCCTGTAATAGTGTTGGATCTTCTAAAATATTTACTTCATGTTGTGTATTTAACTTTTTGGTCAAATGTTTGATTTCTTCTAAGTCCAAACTGGTAAGTTTAATGTGAGTAGAGCGTTCTGGCAGCAGTGAAAGGTTTAACTGAGGAAGCTGAATTATTACAGCAGGTGAAATGTGATCATTTCCTTATGCATCTTAATCTGGTGAAATCCACTTGCCAAGTCTAATGTGGTGAAATATTGGCATCTGCCAAGTTTATCAAGTAAATCGTCGATATTAGGTATAGGAAATCTATCCTGAATAGTTTTGGAATTTAATTTTCGAAAGTCGATTACTAGGCGCCATTTAGGGATTCCACTGGCATCTAACTTTTTTGGAACTATCCATATAGGACTTGACCAAGGGCTGGTACTATTTCTTATGATGCCATCTTCTAACATTTTTTGAATTTGATCCTTTACTTCCTTTTTATGGACTTCCGGTAGCCTATAAGATCTTGTATAAATGGGCTCTTCATCTGTAGTTACTATTTTATGAGTTGTCTGAGTTGTTGACGACAAGGGCTCATTCTGATTTTGAAATATTGAAGAAAATTGTCTGCATAGCTTTAGGATCTTGTATTTTTCTTCTTCTTCTAAATGACCTAGTCTTAAAAGATGCTCAATTAGATTTTGATCTGGGGTTGTAGAATCGGTTTCTATTTCTGCTTGGTATATTTCATAGTCATTCATTGGGAATACTTTTAAAGGTCTTGGAAGGTTAAAATAGGTATCTTCAATGTTAACATTGTAAATTTCAACTATAGCATGTCCATTCTCTACAGTGCTTATTCCTTCAGGTATAAAACAATGTGGGTTGATTGATTGGTAAGGGATATAGTATGTACCATCTTCTTTAGCATTTGTTGGGAGTCTCATCCTTAGGACTTCATTTTCGTTTACTGTGATATTAAAGCAGTTATAATCTGAGGGAGAACACTGATAAACCGGAATTTTAAGGTTATGTCTTTCAAGATAATTCTGTTGCAAATTCCAATTGAAACCCATATTTTTAAGATCTCTAAAACTTATTAAACCATCGAAAAAAGGGTGAAAATCAAATAGGGTAAAAATTAAAACTTTATTTGTTTGAAATTCCTTAAAAGCCGGAATTCGCGCTTCATATTTGGATTCTTGTTGACCACAAGATGTTTTGATTATATTGGGTTTTATGACAATAAATTCAGAAAAATACTGTTTTGCAACATGGGGATTTAGTAATGAAATATGACTGCCTGAGTCAATTAATAATTTTAGGGTTTTGTCAAAAAAGGAAATTTTAATAAACGGAAGTTTGCGTGAATCTGTGTCATTTACTAGGTAGAATTCATTACAGAGGCTTCTTGATAAAAATTTTCATCTCCTGGGGTTTCTGTGGGTATGTATGACGTCATTGACGTGTATTCTGCAGCGTCAGTATATTGTTCCTCTAATTCATCAGTATTAGTTTGTTCTGGGATATAATTCTGGTTTTCAAAATATTGCTCTTCGAAGTTCTGGTAATATTCGTGTGAGTCGTCATCGGAATTTTCTAGGTTATACAATTCTTCAAATTGAAATTTGGGGGGTCTTGATTGTGGTTGGAATGCATTTGGATTTGGTGATCTATATTGGAAATTATTTGTTGGTCTAAATTGATTTCCTGCTGTGGGTTGCGAGATATTTCTTGGAGCCAAAGTTTGTCTAGTTATTATGGACATTGGGGTTGGTGCTTCTTTCGAAGTCTGTCCAGTCGGTTTGAAAACGTTGGTTTTAGTAGGATTTCCAAATACTTGCTGGTTCGTAAAATATTTTCTTTGTGGTAATTGCCTTGGTGAAATATTTATTGGCTGACTAGGGAAATTTTGTTTAAATCCCGATTGTTGTCCTGTAAAATTTTGTTTAAAACCTGAAAATGCAGGTGTGAAAGTCTGTGGTATGTGTCTTCCATACGTTTGTTGGTATCCTTGATTCGTAGGTGCTTTAAAATTTGGTAAGGGAATATGTTGATTGGTATTCCTTTTAGTTTCGTTACATAGGGACAAAAAATTTTCTTCCTCTATTACATAATTCATCGCTTCTTCTATGCATGTAGGGTTCTTAAGCCTTACGCCTGTTTGAATTTGATGGGGTAGGTATTTTATAAAAGAAACCAAAAGTAATTTTTCTATATTGCCAATTTGTGCGATTTTTGCATTAGCCTGTAGGGTATTATCGTTATTAATAGAGGTGAAAATCAGACTTCTAAAATATTGGCAGCGAATGCCAAAATTATAAGGTGTTTCTCTCGGGTTTGGTTTTAAGTTATGAAGCTCGTTTAACAAACAAGTGAAAGATCTTTGATCACTAAAAGAAAGTCTTAAAACATCTTTTACTTTATCCCAAGTATCTAATTCTGTGCGACTAGATATTAAAGTTAAAGCTTTACCTTTAAGTTTCCCTAAAATACCACGAAAAATAAGTTTTTTAATTGCGTCACTTTCATCTCTAAAATTATTAAAAGTATCATCGCATGCTGCGATAAAATTATTCAGCTCGCAAGGGTCGTTTTCAAATTGTGGTATAATATCCAAGAAAAGTCTTAACTGTTGATAATTGGTATTATTTACTGACATGTTTGGTGATAAATTAATATTGGCAAGATTATTTATTATATCTTCTACTTCAGAATTGGATTCAAGATCAAAATCAAATGCGTTAATTGGGTTATCAACAGGGGATTTCTCTGACAAGGTGTCAGTTTCACTTTCAGATTCTGAACTAATGTTGGCTAAATCCGTAAACTTTTTCCTAAATTCCTTATTTTTCTTAGCAGTTTCTTTTAATCCGCTAAACATTAAACATTAAGAAAACAAAAATGCAGGTAAAATAAATTCTATACTTATAGGATAAAAAATAAAAAAAAGAGAAATTTTATAAATGAGAGAAATGCAAACAAACAATAATCAAAAATGAAACAATTGTTATTTCTTACCATGCGTCGAAATTTCTTCTTTCTTCTTTGTGTTGTACACTGTGCCACTTAATTAAAGCCAAACAAGGGATATCCGTTCCGTCGAATGACTTGCTGTACCCCACTTTTGGATGTGCAGGCAATGTTCCAAAAATAAGGCCCGGTGTGTCAAGAAAAGAAATATACGGTTTCTTCTTGAACACGATTTTTTTTTTTTGAAAGTCCCGTTAAAGATTTGAAAACCACCAGAGTTCGTAAACCACTATCTGTATAGTCAGTACGGCACTATGTTTCGAAATCACTATCCATAAAGTCAATACGGCACTATGTTTCGAAGTTCACTATCCATACAGTCAATACAGCACTATGTTTCACTTATCTGTACAGGACAATCCTACCGACTGCGCCAGTTATGTATTTTGCGGTTAAAATACTGTAATTGTTGGACTTAATAAATTACTCGTAGACTTGAATTATGTGTGTTTTTTATTCAAGAGAAGCTGGTAACAAACTAAGACACTTACAATATGGTACTTTTCTTTATATACTAAAATGATCCTAAAAGTGAAGATAAATCCTGGCATAAATAGATAAAATACGGGAATTACATGAATTAACAAATATCAGAAATTATCATAGTAGATATAACTCAGTAGGAAAAGATAACACCTGGTATAATATAATGTAAGGTAAAATTCGATAATTATCATAAAAAGATAAAGTCCAGCATGAAAAGATAAAATACGGTAAAAAGGCGACGCAGCATCTTCTCGAGTCTTATCTGTTGGTTAGGGTATTCTCCAGTGGCGTATCCTGGTAGTTTGGTTGTGATACATAACTATCCGACCACTATTGTCGAGTCCTACCGGTCTGTTTTTACTTCGGTTTTTACCCAGCTAAATCACGGAAAAATAAAGGGTTTGATACTGTTAAGAATAACAAAAAATACAAATTAGAACTCTTCCCTTCCATAGAAAAAAGTATGGCGGTTCCCTTCCTTCCCGGGAGCGGGAGTTTAATAAAATCACAGAAAATAAAATTACAAAATGAGATATTTACATTTACATCTTACAAATACATTAATGACATTTCAATTCAGATGATTTCCATGCAACCGCCACCAACCCTAAGTGCATATAAACTAAGATTCGGTTTTTAGTATTTAATGTCGGTTTTCACCAATGACGTCATTAAAATTGTACTACATACATCATTTTCGGCTGGCTTCTGTTCACGGTTACAATTGACACTTAAAAAATAGATAAAACTTCATTTGTCAACCAATTGGTTGACGAATGACATTTAATCCATTATTTGTCAACCGTCACCATAAGTGTAACTAGCTTCGATTTTTCGGGGGGGGGGGGGGGGAAGGACTTCTAGGTCGAATTGCAACCCAGGAAATTAAAAGTGGTAAGGAGAATACCTATAACGCCGGCTAAACGTTGGAAAAATTACCTAGCATGGAGCAAGTTAAACGTCATTAACATCAAAACTGAGGTACAAATTCGATTGACAACGTGAAGCGTAATGCATAATAACAGCAAGGCGGGTAGTAGAAAAAGATACAATGACACCGAAGTATCGTAAAGTGATCAGGATCGACACAATTTTTGCCAAGCGAATAAGGCTCTGGGAGTAGGCGTACTGAAAAAATCTATAAAACCTAGCCTATTTCACGCGATGACTGTCACGAGCACATCAGAGACGGATCGATTTTAGTTTGTTTATTCTCGACCTCGAATTGCGTGTAGATAAGCGTGCCGTAGGTTATTTAAATATACTGGAAATTTTTTGTTATACGTGTACAATTAAGAATATCAATATCAACATATATTTAGTACAATTTTATTTACAATTCTAGACAATGTTTAATTCGAACTATTCTAGTTATTAGGTAGCAATTAAGGTATTGAACAATGTTGCTGTAAAAATAAACATTACATATAAAAGCTGAGTTTCATTGTTCACTTATGGTAGTGTTCCGTAAAAAACTTTATCCGGCTATCTTTAGAAATTATAGCAGCTTAGTCTTACAGAATATCTACTACCCTGCAGATACCCTATTCTACTAAGTTAGTAGTCTGACGACAGAATAGTCCTTCCTATGAGTCCAATTTTTTGAATTTTATTTGGATTATTTACGTCACTTTCTATAATCCAAATCATTTTATTAACCCAACTACAAACTAGTACCATAACCGGCCTGATGTACTGTGCATACAACAGGTACTAAATCCGAGTTACTATGGTATTTAACGATAGTAATGACAATACAAATTATCTGTTTATATTATGCATTACACGATACAAGAAGACGTTTCATGTTTTGCGAATAACGTTATAATTTAAGAGGGTTAACATTGGTTAGTCTAGAAGCATTTTTACAGAATTAAATAAGTTAAAATTTCTAAAAATAATTGCATTTTAGTTGTTCCGTAGCCCCTACCGAAGACAATAGGGGGCCTTCTTTACACCCAGCGGAAAAGCCCTAGGAAAACAGGGGAGTTGTGACAGGTCGTTTTTGCCACAGTGTCAGGGTTTGTTTTAATGATTAATTTTATTCACGAATGTCCGTTTAGGTTTTATTTTATAATTTACCTTAATGAAGCGGTTGTATCTTCATTCTTACACTAGGTGGGTTTGCCTTGTCTTGTGTTCCAGGCTACCCCCTGGGAATGTTGATTGCCTTTTATCTTGTCCTAATCAGCTGTCCATCTTTCTTAGCTTGTAGTCATCATCAATCATATTTAAAATGTCTTGACTGGAATTTATATAACAGCAAGTGCAAATTATTTTTGTGAATTTCCAGTGACTATTTTGCTGTAAATGTATTTTAAAATGTCCAATGCGGACCATCTTAAAGTTGTATTAAAACCACACATTATATCTACTGCACCTATAGCCCGCCGAGCCGTGGGCGGACCATACACTGTACTTGGCTAATCCACCAGTGGACGGACAGCGGATCTTCAACGGTACTGCGCCCTGTACTGTAATGCCGCTCATGACCCATGAGCGGCATTACTTCCATGGGCCGCCGCGGCAAAGAGGACATGCCCGGTCTATTATCCGCTGGGTTTGCCGTGTTTCGGGCTGGAAGCGGCTTTCAGCAATGTGGTTTCTGTCCGCTTCTGGAGCAACCACCTTGTGTTTACTGGGTAGTATTAATATGCCAAAAATCCCAGAATCTCGCCTTAGTTTACGTGTTAAGCGTGCTGTAAAATGTAATGCCAAATTTAGAACTGTTGACTATGAAACATTAAAGTTGGCAATTTAAGTTTTTTACATTCTGAACATTAATAAAATGAAAATATATTAGCACATTACAGCAAAACCAATAATGGTCTGAATGACGAAATGGGGTATTTCTTTAAAAAAATGCTGGTTTTCAAGATTTTTCATAGACATATGCATGCAAATATCTTTTTTATAATATTTTTTTTTCTGGTTTTCGAACCTAAATTTTCTTTCTGTATTTTATTACTAAACAGAAAACTGTAGTTCGATTTGGTAAGTATAGAAAAATTTAATAAAAGAAAAAATATGTTCATACCAAAATTTATGTAAAGTATCATAATGTATTAAAAGAAGATCATTACAAAATAATAAATATAATGTTCATTCATTCACGATAAATACATAAATGCCGTCTATTTCGGCAAGACAATAGGTAATTCAATTTAAACAAATAGGCAGCTAAAATGTAAGAAAATTACAGAATAAAATCATACAATTTATTTAACTATAAATAAATTATCTTTAGTTTAAAGACTAGAATCGTATGTATTGTACCTTTATGAGTCTAAAAACACGAAATTACTAGATACCCACCACTTAACGTGGAAATTGATATAGCGTAACGTGGAAACTGGTCAAATCACACTTTCTTACAAAAGACGCTACGAATGACGTCACCCGCACGAAGAAAACCAATAGTGAACTTTGGCTGCCAATCATCCGCTGATCAAGAAATATGTGTTGCCTAGATTAAAGCTTGTGTCGTTCAGAATATATCGGCGACGAACCCGTTTCTATGGTTAGCATACTATCCTTTAGCTGCGTTATGTAAACAAGTAGTGCACGCTGACTGACTGGAATCGGTTTGGCTCTGATGAATTCGGTAAAAAGACTATTCCTATACTGCGCACGTGTTTCTGTGGTACAAATTTCGTCAATAGTGGAGTTAAAGTGTTGTGCGCTACCTAAGTATTTATAAATGGAACTTTAAGTATCAGCAGTCCAATTTAATTCGGTGTCAGTGGGATCTACACATTTAACTCAATAAATGCGAAGACTTGTTAACAAAGTTCTGTGTACAGATGTATGTGCAAATTACTCTTTACGAACCTCTTAAATAGCCTTAACTTAAAGTTAGCATCCTTGAAACCAACTAGGATCCAGTTTAATAAAAACAATAGTTTAATGCTGACAAAACTAGATTACTATACAGTGAGGGCATAAAGTCTGGAAAAACCTAGTTTTTTACGAAACTATACATTTTCGGAAGAAACGCCGAAACACGTCGATTTTGTTCTCATTTTCTACACATTCTGAAAATATTTGATTATATACAGGGTGTGCCATAAAAGTTGGGCATTTGTCAAATTTGATTTTTTAAATAGAACACCCTGTGTATTATTCCATTTTTGAATTGTGCGTTAGAAAGTCAACATCTTTTGTATAAACCACCCTTCCTCTAAAATCAATTGTTTGCGAGATATTGCAACTTGAAAATTGTTAGCTCGCAAAATTAAATAAAGTCAAATAATAATTTAACACATTTTTATTTTAACAACAACAATCCAACTGAGACAATTTTAATGCAGCAAATGCTGAAATTGTTGACCGTTAACTTCCCGGCAATATCCTAGCCTATCCATAAACTCCTCTTGTACGTTACGGATGAAGGGTGGTGAAATTTGCCGAATTTCATCCCTTATACGATTTTTTAAAGCTTCTATGTTAGGAGGTCTGTTAAAGTAAACTTTACTTTTTAAATAACCCCACAGGAAATAATCAAGGGGGGTCAAATCCGGTGACCTCGCAGGCCATTCTATGGGGCCACGACGTCCTATCCACCTGTTAGGAAATATCTCGTTGAGATATTGCCTAACAGCTAGCGCATAGTGAGGTGGGGCCCCATCTTGTTGAAACCACATTGTTAAGGCTGGTGTATCAGGCTCATCACCTGGATACCGCTGAGCTAAGGCAGGAATTAACTCTACTTGCAAAAAGTCTAGATACATTTGGCCGGTCAAATTTTCTTCAAAAAAATAGGGACCAACAATCTGGTCTTGAAATATTCCTGCCCAAACGTTGACTTTTTCGGGATGTTGCGTATGAGCCACTTGAGCCCAATGGGGATTCTCTTTAGACCAATACCTACAGTTTTGCCGGTTGACAGTACCATTGAGAAAAAAGGTAGCTTCATCCGAAAATAAAAAATTTGCACAAAACAAGGGATCCATGTTGCACCGTTCTTGCATATTTTCACAAAACTGGAGTCGGCGGTCATAGTCATCTTCGTTTAATTCATGTATTAGTCTTATTTTGTATGGATGATATTTCTCTTTATGCAGAATATTTTTCACTGATGACTGACACACGTTTAAATCTAATGCCACTTGATGGGTTGACAAATGTGGATTCTCGTTGTAACTGAGTAAAACATCTAATTTAATATTATCATCTAATTTGGGCCTACCTGTCCTGGGCAGATCTTTTACAGTCCCATGTTCATGAAATTTTTTGATAATTTTGCTGACCGTCGATTTTGTAATTGCTTGTCGCTCTGGACGTGTGTTATTAAAAAGTTCGCAGACTTCGTCAAGATGCCTACGACGATCTCCCCAGCCAAACATCATAAGGATTTCAATCCTTTGGGTCTCGGAAAGCATATTTTAAGATACAAATTACTATCTTATTTAAATGTGTTTGATTTTTGACACAACTATCATAATGAGACATGCTGGTTTCCAGGGTAGTGCAATAATTCAAGGTGTAAGAATTACCAATTTTCAAGTTGCAATATCTCGCAAACAATTGACTTTAGAGGAAGGGTGGTTTATACAAAAGATGTTAATTTTCTAACGCACAATTCAAAAATGGAATAATATACAGGGTGTTCTATTTAAAAAATCAAATTTGGCAAATGCCCAACTTTTATGGCACACCCTGTATATAATCAAATATTTTTAAAATATGTATAAAATGAGAACAAAGTCGACGTGTTTCGGCGTTTCTTCCGAAAATGTATAGTTTCGTCAAAAACTAGGTGTTTCCAGACTTTATGCCCTCACTGTATTACCCCAGAATAATAACATCATACAAAAGCTTCACTTGGCCGGTTTCTCGGTTCCCGATTCCGAGTGCGTTCGCGTAGCTAAGCGATGGATCGCCTCCTGTTGTTGATGTCTCCATCGGTCGCACACGAAAAGTTTTGTCTCAGGGTTGTTCGAACTGATTTATTAAAATTATATAAAGATAAATCGCAGAAAAATAATTATTATTCTGTTTAACTACCGATAAGTAATCCGAATGATCCGGATGTAGTGCAAGCGTATTCATCGTCAATAGCACGAAGTGACGTAACTCAACAATTGCGATCGGTCGATATTCATACAGTAAAAGTGATTTTTACATACTTCGATAGTTAATACACGTTTCTATCTATAACCAAAAAAGCAGTAGGTACCTACTCTTACAAAATGTACTTGTACCTACTTAAATAGCTCTTTATTAGTGCCAAATAGAACATCGACAAAAAAATTAAAACGCTCTCCGGTAAAATTTCAAAAACAGACTCCGTCACTTCGTAATATCTAATCACGAATTATCATCGTACGTCCAATTGCTTCCAATGCGTGCGTTGCGTCCCTTACCGATCAGCTGTGTTGAGAGTGACTGCGGAGGTATAGTGCATTCAGCTGATCCTCTGGCTAGGTTTCACGACTTATTGTCGTATAATTTCAATACTGCCTTTCAGGGGCGGATGGGTCGGCTGGGACTTTGGGAGATTTCCCGAAGGGCCGGATGCCTTCGGCCCGGAAGGGGCCGGTGGTTCCGTCTTGGACGATGGCGTTAAAAACAACAAACGCCGTGCAAGCGCAGCCGTGCCGGCCCTGTGACCGTTGTTGTTGTGTTAACTGGTAACTGTTTAATCAACGGTGTAATAATGTGCTATGACCAGTGATGTTAACCTTTTGATAACAATTTTCCTACCGTGGACTGTCAAATTTCCCAAAAAATATAGTACCAATTAGCCGCTATAACCAATTCTGCTAAAAAACTAAATTTATTAGTAGTTGGCTTTTATTTGCCACTTGTTTTAGCTGAGCTAAGCTAGTCAGAGAGAGAGAGAGAGCTGGTATGGTACATTTGATGGGGCCAAAAGAGACACAAAGCTCTGAATATCTCAGCTCAGCTAAGACAAGTGGCAAATAATAAGCAACTACTAATGTAACTTAAGGTTCGTTTGTGTTGCTCGAAACTGCACTAACCTACATTATTTTTTTGGATCACAGCATTCAAGGGGTAGTAGACCTTACCTGTGACACGCCATCTTTATTTAGGAATCACATTTAAGAAAGAGTTATCGACAATCTGTGGCGCCACCGACAAATCAAAGAAAGCCTGATGACAATAGTTGCTTATTATTTGCCACTGGTCTTTGCTAAGCTAAGATAGTCAGATCTTTGTATTTTTTTTTGCCTCATTAAATTTATCATATTATTTCTCTATAAGTAGCTCAGCTAAGACAAGTGACAAATAAAAACCAACTAATGCGTTACCTCCTGCAACACGAATACGAGCGCAGGAAGTGTTTATTTATAGAGATGTTCGGCTATGTCAATTTCATTGGTAATTTTAAACAAAAATTAAAATTTCCCCTGCAAAACTGGAATTGTTAAATTTCTGCCCCTTTTTCCCTACCAGGCCATTTTTGACGAATTTTCCCTGCGAATAGGGAATTTCCCTGCATATTAACATCACTGGCTATGACTGTTATGCTCGAATGATCGATCGTGGTCGACACGAATCACAACCTACCGAAACAAAATCCCTAAACCATTCACAAGCGAAAGAGTGTGTCGGTTCCTTTGATCTCAAGGGGACCGTTTTCAGTGACAGTATTGTCACTTATTACACTGGGAGAAAATCATCAAAACTTTAAATATATTTCTACCGTTAATACACTGACGAAACTTACATTTACATGCTGCAAGAAGTGAAAGCATGTACATAGTAGCAAGATTAAAATGAGGTCAGGATATTCGAGAAGTGCCGAAAATAAGAAATTGTACCTAACTTTTGGAAAATAACAACATTTTTAAACTTAATAATCCAAAGTCAACAAAAATATCTAACATGGCAGTTACAATGGAACTAACTATAGCTAGCCGCTGGCGTCATTGACCATGTGCTTCTGACTAATTTGTCACCTAAAAGATGGACGCTTTGGACATGCGCCCTCAAAATCGGGTCCTGTCAAAATAAGGTTTTTTCGCTTCTGTATAGATCGAAATTCTGTGTTACCGATAGAACCGGTAGGCAATCCGCGAAAGCAGTCAGTAGGTGTTTGACAAAGAAAATAAAAGGGCTTGATAGTGTTTGATGCCCCGGAGCTACTCGCCCCAGAGTAACTCACACCGTTCCTGAAAGGAACAATTGACAATTTTGACATTAACCTCAAGTCGTTGGTGATGCACGAGAGGGCAGGGGGGGATACGGCTAGAACGGTTCAGGTGCTTGATGCACAAGTTGAATGGAACAACTGTATGCTGGTCTGGAGCTGTACGGGAGCTCCTCCTTGGGGTGAAAGGAAAATACTTATTGCTATAGAAGTTTTCAGATGGCTTTGGTCACGGTTGCGGTTGACATTTGAACAATGGGTTAAACATCATTTGTCAATCAATTGATTGACAAATGAAGGTTAACCCATTGTTTAAATGTCAACCACAACCCTGACCAAAGCCATCTGAAAACGTGTTTTGTATTTGTCAACGGCGGCGGCGGACGGCAGGGTTTCCGTGATTTTTATTAAAGCTTTAAACAAAAATGCAGATATTTCTATTTGTTTAACCAGATTTTAAAAATCATTTTTGCAGGTACAACTTTTACAATGTTACAGTTTCTCAAAATCGGGCCGGGCCGGTGCTAATAGTTTCCCTATCCGCCTCTGCTGCCTTTCCGCTTAAAATCTTAAATAATAAAGAGAAAGTCATGATTTAATAAGGGGCTTAAAATATCATCTGTAAATATGTATTCCTGCTGCTCCGCAAGCATTTTATTGATGATTTTAATTTTGTCTTATTTTAATAAGTACAGAAGTATATTTAGAAGAACGATCAGAGCTGCTAAACAGACTTACTATACTATTCGAATAGTGATGGCAAGAAATAAGCAAAGAGAGAGTTGGAAGTTGGAAGGTTGTTAATGACTTAAGTGGTAGAAGTAGGGACTTGTCTGCGGATTCTAATCTGACTTGTGAACAGTTGAACTCTTTTTATTGTTCGGTGGCAGAAAATTTGGCCTTAAATAATAGTTAGTTATCTAAATGATGTACAGGTCATGGACACATTTTATTTTTATCTGATTGATGTTCATGAAATAAGGAGTGTCTTTACTGAAATCAAAAACAAGAATACCTCTGGCTGGGATAGTATATCTATGAAAATACTTCCAAGGCTTCCAGGTATATCACTGTAAGCACTTGCAGAAGCAATGAATTTATCATTTCTCACAGGCACTTTTCCCTCGTCATTAAAACTTATTCCGATTTTTAAGGGAGGAGATATTGAGTCGGCTTCAAATTTTAGACCTATTTCCTTGCTTCCAACGCTGGCTAAGATCGTTAAAAAGCTTGTGAAGTGCCTTATCATCGGGTACATTAATTGACATGGCCTCTTAAGCAAAGCACAATTTGGTTTTCAGGCTTCTAAAGCCAGCATCCCACGGCGCGTGTATCAGCGAGTCATGAGCAGGACTCGCCGAGCCACGCGCCGTGGGAATTGGCGCGCTCGTGATTTCTGGCGCGGCTTGGAGTTTCCCGCTTCTTGTCGGTAAATTTGACGCGAGTCAAAGGAAGGCGAGCCTGGGCAAGCCTCTTTCGGCTCGGCTCGTATACTTTCAACCCGATCCAACGACCTGCGGTTCGCAGTCCGGAGTTCCAGTAGCGTCTGGCATTTTGCAGTGTGAAGAGCTAAAAATTATTACTTATACCTATTTTTTGATAATGGAGTGGTCCAACGACGCGGTGTTGGAGTTTTTGTCAATTTATGAATAGGAACCTGAAACTGGTCCATGATGCGTGGAAATGTATTGAAGGTCAAATGTCTATGAACTTTCCGGTCACAGAGTTGAAGAAAAAAAAAGGATGGCCTAACGGCTTCTTTTCGAAAGCTTCTACAAAAAGTTAAAGCGTCAGCGAGAACGGGGTCTGGATCCCAGGATGTATTTAAGCCTGACTGGTTTGCATTTGAATTTATGTTCCGGTTTTTGCATGGTATTGATATTCCGAATAAAACAACGGATTCAGAGGTAAGTTAATTTATTTAATTTCTAATTGATACATTGTATTGCCTTTAGTCTAGGGGACAAGCCAAACAAGCGAAACATTTCATCTGCATACATGTTTTTTTTTTAATTTTAGGTGGTTTGTGGAGATATTAGTTTGGTTTATAATGAAATTCCCTGGGGATACGCGTACATATAGTACGCAAATAAAGGTTATGAAGATAAAAAAGGCGGGCAAGTTGCATAAGAGGTCACATTTAATTTTTATGAATACTATTATAAAAACAAACAAAATCTTATCTACTACGTATTTATCATACATGCTTGCAAGTCTTGCAGCATGTAAATAATGATTTGTCAGTGCATTAACGGTAGAAATATAAATTTCAATTTTTGATGATTTTCTTACAGTGGAATAACTGACAATACTGTTACTAAACATATTATTACAAGTTCACTGAAAACGGACCCCTCGAAATCAAAGGAACCGACACGCTATTTCGCTTCTGTATAGTTTAGGAATTCTGTGCCAATGCCTGAATACTATTCATTTTTTAACTTTTATTATCCTACTGACCTAAAACACATAAATTAAATGTACATACAACCACAAACATACAAAGTAAGGTTTTAAAAATAACACAACATCGGACAAAATGAATTTTAACTTTACACAATGTTAAAGCATTCGTATGGAAAAGGGCGCGAAATTATTTTGACAAATAGGAGCTTCGTTGGACCGTCGGATCATCGGAAATAGGATGCACGGGACGTCGGCTCAATGCGGGATTTAATGTTGACAAAGCATATTGTAAATTTTGAGATTGTCAGGTGTTTGGATGGGGCATGAACACCGAAGGTCAGTGCGGGCTTCCCCACGTTTCCTTGGTACGGGAACCCGAAATCATCACTGAACTTTCTGACAAAGGAATAAAGCAAATTTCAACAGGAAGAACACATAGTGCAACCTGGACGGCGGCGCCGCTACCAAAGAGAATACCGGGGTTTCTCAAAGTTTGACCTTCGGTTTACCTCAAGAAATACCGCCACAGTTTGACCACTTGCGGGGATTTTCCATGAAATCTATTCAAGTAAGGTTAAAGTTCCTCTATAACTTCTCCGACAAGCTGTACTCCTGCTGGACTTTCATGCCCCTCAGCGCCCAACAGGTTGAGTTTAACGTCCCGCCGCTCGAGGGCCTCATATCGCCTAAGTTAAGACCTCGGTTAGCTCCTCGAGTGTATACGTTGCCATTCGTTAGATGTATTGGTAAGACTATGGTTCAAGGGAAGAATTACGGACCACCGATAGTAGTTAGAAGAATTTTGCAAGAAGGCAGAAAAGTAAAACCAATATTTATCCAAATTGCAAAACAAGCAGTGGGCATCAATTCCCAATATCTGAGACTACCGTCAAGAGCATGGAAAGTTAAACTTGTAGGAGAAGGCGCGGACGATGCTGGCGGGGTTTTCGACGACACCATCACCGAAATGTGTCAGATCACCACGAACGTCGTACCACTTTTAGTACCGACTCCTAATGCGTTAAATGAGGAGGGATTCAATAGAGATAAATATGTACTAAACCCTCATTTGACTTCTGCCCAGCATTTGTCGTGGTTTAAGTTTGTCGGTATCCTGTTCGGCGTGGCTATAAGGACCAAAAAGCCCCTGGCCCCTTTAGCGCCCATAATATGGAAAATGATAGTAGAACCCGTTACAGTAAAAGATTTGGAGGACACCGACTCGATGTACGTCCAGACATTGCGTAGTATCAGGGATATTGACAAGTTGGGAGTGACTGCAGAATATTTTCACGAGGTTATACCGCTGCAAACGTTTGAGGGACAAAGCTGTACTGGAATGATTGTCCCAATCACTCACGGCGGCAAGAACATCGCTCTGACGTTTGAAAATCGCAGTCAGTATTTCGAGCAGGCTATTAAATTTAGGATGCAAGAATTCGACCTTCAGGTTGCCGCTATCAGGGAAGGCATGTCCGGCATAATACCGGTACCGCTGCTTTCCTTAATGACAGCCGAGCATTTGGAGCAGTTAGTATGCGGCATGCCAAACATATCTATCAGTGTCCTTAAAAAAATTGTTAGGTATAGAGAACTGGATGAAAATAATAGAGGCGAGAGTCGAGCAGACGCCGAGTAACTTGACCCCTTTCCGGGAGCTGTGGAACAGAACCAACGAGTTGGTGGATCAACAGAATTTTATAATTGAAAGAGCACAAGAAGTGGAATATATCCATCGGAGGGGCCTAGGACCTAGAAGACGCGCTTGTGCAGAATTTAGAACTAGATAGAGTGGACAGGGCTTTGCAAGACCGAATTAGAGAAAGGCAGCAACTGAGAGAGAGACAACACGTAAGGGGAGAGGCGCATCCTCTGTTAAGAGGCACCGGCGCAGCTGGCAACAATATGGATGAGATGGCGTCACAGACCCCAATGCGGAAACCTCGACTAAAGAACGAAGCAACCCTTCTAGTTTCGTCGACGTCACTGGCCAGTGTGGAGTCTGTCCATGTGAACATTTGACACGCTATTTAGATGCTCATATGTTGTCGTATCATCCCGGATGCGGCGCCCTCTGGGGTCCAGGAGTTTGTGGATACATTACTGATGGATTTTACGTTATCTGTTACAAATGCAAGAATAAGTACCTAAACAAAAATAAAGCAGAAAACTTCCTGATATCTCAGTGCCCGGATATTCTTTTCGACGAAGATGACAACACAGAGACAGACATGCAAAGCCTGAAGTTTGCCATACCTGAATGTGACGATTTGGAACAACTTAAAGGGTTCCTTGGAGTGTCAGAAAAATAATTTCTAATTAAACCAAACGGGTTTCACGGGACAGATCCTCTAGGAACGAACGCCGTTCCAAAGGTACCTCAAGAAACGGAGAAAACCGAGGACAACAAAACAAAATCCATCGGCGTCCAGGCGATGTTGCTTAGTACTTCCCTGCAGAGGATACTGGGCTTTAGAGAACTGACCGTTTCAATTAAAATATTGCTGTGCAGGCAAATAATTTTTATATTTAATATCGTGCCTAGAACTCATCAGCCTCAGCGACATAGGCAAGGTGGTCCGTCTCATGACCTTAACCGCGATGAACCGAGTGGAAATTAGCAAGATACAGGATTCCCCGGAATTTCTGAACTTCAGACTGCCCAAGGACTTTAATCAGCTCACGACGAACCTGCCCAGCGCTGCCAACTCATGCTTGAAGTATTTGAGCGTCAGTATAGCGGCGTTGGCGCAAAACGAAATCGACGCTTCCACTTTGGTAGTGAATATTTGTACGAAGGATTTGCTGATGGCTGCGTTTGGAGTTGCTGTGCCCAAATCAGGTTTTGCTGTAACACAAGCTTTGGTAAACATTCTATCCACCCACGGCGGTTGTTCCCTTATGGATTTGCCAAAAGAAGAAAGTTGCCTTGGTTCAAATATTGAGACAGGGCATAGGAGCACTGATTTTAGCGAACGCTTTATCTGCGTATATTTTATCTAACAGGGTAGTGAAACAGGGAAAAGAGTGGGCAGCTCAGCAGCTGTTTAAGTCGATAGCTACCAAAGTACAAATGATATCGGGATCGAGTTTGGAACAAGTGAATTTTGCTGATTTTTCCGGAACCATGCCTAAACAGGGACTTGCTTCTGTAGAAGGACACGACAATCGCGTGAGTACCCTGGCATGACACGAAAAAAGCGGAACCCTGGCATCATCCGGCTACGACAGCACCGTGAGGTTATGGACCTTGGAATCTGGAAAACAGCCTACCCTAGACTCCACTTTGGTGTTCCATACAAGCATGGAGACCTTCGGCAACGATTTGCAAGGGAAGCCCATAGGACACCTCGCATGGTCACCGACTGGCGATTATCTAGCCGCGGCATTGGGCAGTGGCATTAAGATCTGGCCAATCAAAAAGGCGAGCGAATCGGAAGGCTACGATTGGTTGATAGAGCATCAGAAGGAGCTTATAACCGTCATGTGCTGGCCGGAGAACAAGAACGAGGAGTCGTCGGATATGGAGTATTTGTTAGTTGGTAAAATTGATGGCACCGTAACCCTACTCACGGTTTTAAGAGAGTCGAAACAAGTAGACACTCTGATGAACTTCTCCCTGTCTCACGCGGTCGTCCACATGGATTGGTACCATGAGGATTATCCTTACGCCATAGGGTACCTTGATGGTACTCTTAAAGTAGGAAGATTAGATTGCCAAGCTAATATTATTACAGTACAAGCCCATGAGAACACTATAATTGGGTTGGAATGGGATCCAAAAGGAATTCTGTTGGCAACAATATCAATCGATATGGCATGTAAATTGTGGAAAGAAGCTGATAAGAAACTACTTCTCTTGCACACAATAATTTTAACACACGAACCACAGAGCATCACGTGGTCACCTCTCGTCGGGGAAAGCAGTTCTCCTCTGTTGTTGGCCATAGGCACTAGCTATGGACCTGTCATTGTCTGGAGGATTCCAGATGATAAGAACGTGAAAAATGAGGTACCATCTTTGATGTTCTCCTCTCAAGGACATTCTTACAATGCAGTGACGAGTCTATCGATCCATTCAAGCGGGCTGCTGTTGGCAAGTGGATGTTTAAAAGGACCCAGTGGTGTCGTGAGCATTTGGTCTCTTTACGACCGAAGCCTGGTATACACCACAACAGGCACTGGCGGAGTAAACTCGAACGGCCTGAAATGGATTAACGCCACCAATTCGTTGGCTATAGCGTTCTCAAGGTCCAAAAGCTATCAGTTTGTTAAACTACGGCGTGGAGGACTTAAAGAAAAATTTACCTCTGGCGGCGGTAAGGTGTGCATTGATGAAGAAGGGAGTTAGAAGCATCAAGAACACGCCGTTCTTCAAAGGCCTAGCAAATCTCTTACCGAAAATCCTGCTGGATCAGTACAACGCCGAAAAACTGAGTGCCCACCGGAGCTCAGCTGATGCACAGCGTCTACCTCAAGAGTCTCGCGTCTCTTGCCATCATTCTCGATTTAGCCGATGTCATCTGTTACAAATTGAGGCCGTTCAATGATAGAAATAATGCGGAAATAGTGCAGGACTATCATTGGCTTCATACGTTTAGTCTAGGAGCTCAGATGGCGGAGAGCTTGATAAAACGAACTGATTTGCCAGAGAATGTAGTCAATCTTAGCCAAGTCCTAGACGAAGAAGTCCCTCCGTCGGCTATTCAGAACGTGTTTTGGGCTATCAAGCAGGACGAACACATTATGCAGTGGGCTTCACAGAGACCGCAGGATAGGGAGATCAGTGCAGTTCGGGCAGTTCAGTACAGATATATTTTGGGTAGCCAATAAAAAGAGCAGAGTTCTCTTTGTAGCAGTTGTCCGTAAAAATCCAAAATTAAAAGTAATAGTCGGAATCCGCGGAAAGTCCAGTCACCGTAACCTCGTCTAACCGGATAAACCAATAAAGTAATACCCAAACCGAAAAAACGGCGTCGTGAGAGTAAGTGTTGTGAGCCACATTATAATAGGTTTTATAGAAATAAGTGTTCTATGTACGTTTGTACTGTTCTATGGGTGGCTCCACGACTATATCGTAATAAACTGTATTGTTCTGAACATATCGTTGTTTACTTTAACGGTAGGCTACGGGCGAAAGCAAACTGAATTAATCTAAATTCTTTTAAACATACACCAAGTAACCAAAGTACTTCACCTTCACAAATTGGAGTGCTTCGACTCAAGAAACATAAGTTATCACTGCGAACACAGGTTTTCCTCGGACCCACACATCGTTGTAAAGTTTGTAGCTGCCTCAGCGAGAACCAGATAGCTAACCAAACGACGTGGGATAAAAAAAAGAGTGAGAAAAGAAAAAGTCGCACTGAGGTAGGCGCTACAAGATATTTTAAATGAAGCTAACCATCCAGAAAATTTTAAAAATAAAAAGAGGGTGCGTGATAACAGGTGGGTTTCCCAAGCTTTCATAAAAAGTAGGGAGTTAAGAAAACATTTGTGTTTGTTATCTAAACAGATATTACTGATATTAGGGCAGGTTAACAATGTCAAGCCATAAAAGGAACACTAAAAATAAACCACGTGTAAAAAAGATTACAATGCTCAAGAGATAAAACTATTTAGGTTTTTATGTTACAATAAGTAGTGCCTGTTCAAATGACCTCTATAACGTGAGTGATATTCGCATTAATCGCATTTAAAAAGTCAAATGCCTTAGGGTTTTCATGTTTCAAGTGGTGTTTCTTTAAATCAACGTGTCTGAAATGTCGTCATATTCAAATAAATCAAACCTCTTCCGAGTTTTTGTTTCAAGCAGAGGCTTTTTATATAACCTCGATAACGTGTTTGATATTGGCATCTAAAAAATCAACCTCTTTAAGCCTTTTTTGTTTCAAGTAGTGGCTCGTTAAATTTCTTCTGTGTTTGATATTAGCATTTAATGCATCTAAAGGGTCTCTTTACGTGCCTCGTTCAAGGAAATTTTAAGTGGTAAAGGAAGGGAATTGCCTAAAAATGAATTTGACTCCGAATGAGTGCTAGGGGAGTATCATTTAAGGCACTAGTTTACCTTGAAAAGTAGAATGCAGCCCAGGTCCGGACTTCAGAAGTTTGTGTATTCACTGTAATTACATGGACATAGTCTTACATATAAATGTAATGTCTTACAATACAAATATTACAAAGAGTTTTACTGTATAGTGCACATATGATGAAATATAAAATACACGAAGCGATTCCCAGAAGTTTTAAAAAGGTGCAAACCTAGAAGGGATTTAATGTTGTGAAAAGTACACTTAAGTTCACTAGTTTCTCTATATGACATAAAGAAGTGTGCCAAGCCATTATCTATTAAAAGTGAACGTTATTCGCAAACCATGAAACGTTTTCTTGTATGTAATGCAGATTGTGAACAGATAATTTGTAATATGTCATTAATATCGTTAAATGGTACCATAGTAACTCGGACTTAGTACCTGTTGTATATATAGTACATCATACATAGTCATTGATATTCTTAATTGAGCATGTATAACAAAATTACCTATATATCGGCTTATATAGTCTTGTTCTAAAACAGTAGTTATTTGTAACGTAACATTATAGTAACAAATTGAACCTTTAATACAGAACAAAAAATCACTTATAAGGGTACCACACTAGTTCTAAATATTACATAAAGTTTGAATTCCCCTTAAATATGGAAAAAATAAAAACCTAATAAAACAGAAAGAGTAATTACAGAATTACTTCTTCGTGGTGCTTATGTTTAAAGCAGTGGATTTTTAAATAACTCCTATTATGGGTTTGGAATTCGCATTTAATCAACATCTTCAGGATTCTTATGTTTCAAGCGATGTTTCCTCATAGCACTTTTATAATGTGTTTGGAATTCACATTTATCACATCTAAAAAAATCAACCTCCTCAGGGTTTTTATGTTTCAAGACGTGAACCTTTAAATGAGATTTTCGACGTGTTTGATACCCGCACTTATCGCATCTAAAAAGCTTAACCTCTTCAGGGTTTTTATGTTTCAAGCAATGGATCTTTAAATTATATCTAATATTTGTTTGATACTCGCATTTATTGCATCTAAAAAGCTTAAGCTCTTCAGGGTTTTTATGTTTCAAGCAGTGGATCTTCAAATTACCTCTATAACGTGTTTGGAATTCACATTTATCACATCTAAAGAAATCAACCTCCTCGGAGTTTCTATGTTTCAAGTAATGACTGTTTAAACGACCTTTAACATCTGTTTGATACTCGCATTTGTCGCAGCTAAAAAGCCTAACCTCTTCAGGGTTTTTATGTTTCAAGCAGTGGATCCTTAAATAACTTCTAGAATGTGTTCGATATTCGCATTTATCGCATCTAAAAAAATCAACCTCCTCAGGGTTTTTATGTTTCAAGTAATGGGTCTTTAAATAACCTCTATAACGTGTTTGATACTCGCACTTATCGCATCTAAAAAGCTCAACCTCTTCAGGGTTCTTATGTTTCAAGCAATGGAACTTCAAAGAACTTCTATCATGTGTTTGGAATTCACATTTATCGCATCTAAAAAAATCACCCTCGTCAGGGTTTTTATGTTTCAAGTGGTGTCTCCTTATATTACCTTTATAACGTGTTTGGAATTCACATTTATCGCATCTAAAACGCTCAACCTCTTCAGGATTCTTATGTTTCAAGCAGTGGATCTTTAAATAACTTTTATAAAATGTTTGGAATTCACATTTATCACATCTAAAAAACTCGACCTTCTTGGAGTTTTTATGTTTCAAGTAATGATGAATCTTTAAACTATTTCTAAAATCTGTTTGATACTCGCATTTATCGCATCTAAAAAGCTTAACCTCTCCAGGGTTTTTATGTTTCAAGCGGTGTATCCTTATACTACCTTTATAACGTGTTTGGAATTCGCAGTTATTGCATCTAAAAAAATCAACCTCTTCAGGATTCTTATGTTTCAAGCAGTGGATCTTTAAATAGCTTCTATTATGTGTTTGGAATTCACATTTATCGCATCTAAAAAAATCAACCTCGTCAGGATTCTTATGTTTCAAGCGGTGTCTCCTTATATTAAATTTATAACGTGTTTGGAATTCACATTTATCACATCTAAAAAGCTCAACCTCCTCGGAGTTTGTATGTTTCAAGTAATGACTCTTTAATCTAAATCTAACATTTGTTTGATACGCGCATTTATTGCATCTAAAAAGCTTAAGCTCTTCAGGGTTTTTGTGGGTCAAGCAGTGGGCCTTTAAACTAAGTTTATAACGTGTTTGGAATTCGCATTTATCGCATCTAAACAAATCACACTCCTCGGAGTTTTTATGTTTCAAGTAGTGGATCTTTAAATTACCTCTATAACGTGTTCGATATTCGCATTTATCGCATCTAAAAAAATTAACCTCCTCAGGGTTTTTATGTTTCAAGCAGTGGATCTTTAAGTAACTTCTATAACGTGTTCGATATTCGCATTTATCGCATCTAAAAAAATCAACATCCTCAGGGTTTTTATGTTTCAAGTAATGGGCCTTTAAATTACTTCTATAACGTGTTCGATATTCGCATTTATCGCATCTAAAAAAATTAACCTCCTCAAGGTTTTTATGTTTCAAGCAGTGGATCTTTAAATAACGTCTATTACGTGTTTGGAATTCACAGTTACGGCATCTAAAACGCTCAACCTCTTCAGGATTCCTGTGTTTCAAGCAGTGGACCTTTAAATGGCATTTTTCACGTGCTTGATATTCGCATTTATCGCATCTAAAGAAATCAACCTCTTCAGGATTCTTGTGTTTCAAGCGGTGTCTCCTTATATTACCTTTATAACGTGTTTGGTATTCACATTTATCGCATCTAAAAAAATGAACCTCATCAGATTTTTTATGCTTCAAGTAGTGGCTATTTAGGTCATCTCTATAACGTGTTTGATATTCACATTTATCGCATCTAAAAAAAACAACTTCTTCGGGGTTTTTGTGTTTCAAGTGATGTCTCTTTAAACCACGCTTTTGATGTGTTTCAAATGGACATTCGTCACATTTAAATAAATCGACTTCTTCGTGATGTGTATGTTCCAAGTGGATACTTAAAAAACTTCTCCAAACCGTTTGGTAACCGCACACATGGCATGTGTACTTTCCTTTTTCTTGATTACTGACACCAGATGAAACACTAAAACAAAGAAAAGTGTA
The DNA here is from genome assembly GCA_963971165.1 of Philopedon plagiatum. NCBI lineage: Eukaryota > Metazoa > Arthropoda > Insecta > Coleoptera > Curculionidae > Philopedon > Philopedon plagiatum. Next base: position 68,409,723 of record OZ020195.1, on the reverse strand, counting down.
AATATAATAATAACTCTTTAATTTTCGTCTATTTTAAAAAAAACATACAGGCAACATGGCGACGAGTGATTACGCTGATATGAAATTCCCAAACATAGGTTGTATAAAGGGTAAAAGGGTAGCGAAAACGGGCCTAAAATGCGAAGTGTGTGGCGCAATATCAACACATTAGTTCTGCGAAAACGTTGGTAAACCGGACAATCACAGAGTTCGTTAATAAATCGGAAAATATCGTACACTGCTGTGATCGAAAATCACCTGACCTTGATTCGAGTCTTCAAAGTGTTGAAATTGGCGTCTTAAAGTGCAGAGATTGGCGTCGTCAAAGATATGGAAATTTGTTATTAAGAGCGGCTATATCCAAATGCTGGCAGTTACTAGCCAGGTAAATGAATGATGCCTCTAGATGGACATACAATTTATCATGCTGGCAACGTTGCCAGCACTTGGATAAAATTTGGGTCAGTTCAACTTTGTCACAGTGTTTTACCTAATTTTACTAATTACGCTTGTTAAACAATGCCTACATAATTCCTATCTTTGGCCGAAATTATTTTTCAGCACTTTTGATTCAGGTTACCTTACTACTGTACTACGATCATGTTATGTAGTCGATTCTCGCCTCTGAAATTAGATCAAAGGAGTTTTAATTTAATTCCATTCATCTCGTCTAAATCTCCTTGTTCCCTTGTTTTGATAGCTTGCCTTGGTTTAGTGTTCCATAATTTGATATTACCTTTTTTTAAGCCCCTGGATTTTTCCATGATAGTCTCTGTCTGGCTTCAAATTTTCACTTTTGGTGGAAAGTTGAATTCATTATTTGATTAACTAACTTGAGTTGCTCTTTTTTACATTATTTGTTTACTTTTATGGTTTTGACATTTTGGGCTTGCTCAGGTCCCAGTTTTGACAGGGTCCGTCGATTCGCTTTAGCCCGGCCCTACTGTGACCGGGACCTTATGTCTTGGCGACTAGAGTACATCTGGCGACTAGAGTACAGATGGGCCCGGTAGGAGAGTGCACGACTGGTCTGCTTGAGTGTGTCTTACTTGAGATTTTTACTTTTATGTGGACCATCGGAAAGTCTGAGGCTAATGCGGCTGTGGGGGCTCTTTATGGATTAAGTCTGAGGTCAAAATTCTTTAATTCCTGTGATGGAATTAACCTACCTTTATGTAGGGATTTAAGGCCTCTAAATCGATGCCAATAAGGTGAGTTTTTCTTGAATTTTCACTTTCATACCACGTGCCTTCTTTTTTTCTGTGTTTGAAATTTTGGTTCCTAAGGGTTTTTTTATTCCCTTTAACAGTCACCAGTATGGCAGAACATCGAGGGTGCTTGATCTGCTGCTGGTGCTGCCGTTCTGTTCTAACAACTAAAACCCTCCAAGGAGGTAGTTTTTAATTTTGTTAAATTAACTTGTACCCTTCCAAATACATATTTTAAGTCTATATATTTCTTTTCTTATTAGTGCTTTTTTCCTCTTAAATAAATTAATATTAGTGGAACTTAAAGTTGCTATAAATTTTAAAGCTAGGGTACATGCTATGCGAACATGTTCATGAGGCTCGAGCATCACCAAACCTCCTTACACTACATACCTTAAGCAACAATAACTGTAAACGTTTTTAAGAGAAAGTCAATAATTACGGCCTTTAATAACTCAAAACTACTTTCTGAGTTTTGAAAATTAACTCAGTATTTTCTTTGTTATTTGCCATGCTTTTCAAGTTTTCTCAGACAACTTTTTTCTCGGCATGGACGAATTTCCCCGAAGAATCTTTTTTTCGGTAGGGACGAAAATCACCTAAGAACATTTTTTGGAGAACAAATTCCCCAGAGTTTTTTTTTGGGTTAGGACAATTTTCCTCAAGAAGTTTTTTCCCACGGGGCTAGATTTCCCCGACGAACTTTTTTGTCGAGGACAGATTTCCCCGAAGATTTTTTATGAGAGAATAAAACCACATAATTTTTTTTATGAATATAGATTAGGGTTTGCTGTATTTGCGTCGTTTTTAACTTGATCCGCTTTATTTATTTATTTTTGAATTATAACTAACAGGATTGTTGTGTGTGAAGAATGTTCCTGGACCACCAAGACGACTTCCAGTGTGTCTCCGTTTGAAAAACTGGTGGCGCCTAATTGAACCCCTCTCCGAAAAATTGAGCTAAGGGTTACTTTGCACGCGCTCTGCAATAGTTTGCTTCGCCCAAAACATCCTGTTCTTCTTTTGCTTGCTCTATAAATAAATGTATTTAATCTTTTTTTTTCTATGTTGGTTTCTAAGCGGTAGGTAAGTACTTAGTCAAAGATACTCATTTTAATATCTTTGATATTTATTTAACTTTAAACTTTCTTTCGATTAAGTGCGTCCCAAACTGCCCATCAAGCGACAAATTTGTGGCCGGTCGAAGTTATTGGAGAGTGCGGAAAGTGCAATAAAGCATAAATAAACTAATTAAACAGTGTGATTAGCCAAAATGATTACATAAAAACTTGAATAGCTGCGCCACCTATCAACGCATGCGAGAAGTCATACAGATTAGTTCAGTTTGTTACCTTTTAGGATTATACATCTTTACGCCAATAGTGTTTTCCTGTTTATTTTGTTTTTTAAGTCGTTTATTTAGTTGAAAATTAATTATTACACACATAATCACGCATGCACATTACCTTTTGCCTGTACTTTATATATACTTTAAACAGTAAAATTGTTTTTTCTAAAAAAGATAAAATTCATGTTTTTTTGGTTTTTAATACAAAACTTTTTTCTTTTACAAATTATATTTTTATTACAAACAAGCAAAATTTTTAATAAGGAATGACTTTCTGGTCCGGTCCATTTGTGGTTATAGGTCATCCTATTGAGGTTGAAATTCACATTTTGAAATTAATAAATTATTCCTGCAATTTTTGGCATATCATATTCCGAATGCATATGAATTATATGCCATAAATATATTTTGGAATGATATAATGTATTCCTGGCATATGTTTTATGGTGACCTTAGAACATTCCTGGAATATGCGTGTAATGTATCTTGGAGAATATGGCATATTCCTGCAATATCTAATATGCCAGTTATATATGCTCAGCATATTGATGTTGTCTGTGCCGTCTGGGCTGTAAATTTTGAGATACTTTAAATGTAACTAACCGTCCTGAAAATTTTAAAAGTAAAAAGAGGGTGCGTGACATCAGGTGAGTTTCCCGAGCTTTCATAAAAAGTAGTGAGGAGTTAAGAAAACAATTTTGTTTGTTACCTAAACAGATACTGATATTAGTGCAGGTTAACTGTATCAAGCCAAAAAAGGAACACTAAAAATTAATAAACCACGTGTAAAAAAGATTACAATGCTCAGAGATAAACTCTTTAGGGTTTTTATGTTCCATGTTCATCTAAAGGGTCTCTTTACGTGCCTCGTTCAAGGAAATTGGAAGTGGTAAAGGAAGGGAATTGCCTAAAAATGAAATTGACTCCGAATGCGTGCTAGGGGAGTATCATTTAAGGCACCAGTTTACCTTGAAAAGTAGAATGCAGCCCAGGTCCGGACTTCAGAAGTTTGTGTATTCACTGTAATTATATGGACATAGTCTTCCATATAACCAGGGGCGGCTACTGTCAGGGGGCGCAGGGTATCGCACCCCCAAATAAATTACCAACTAAAATAATAAATATATAAAATATTTGTTTCATTAAAGCAACTCATAGCACCAAAAAACTGTTCAAACTCTCCTCGTAACGTAAATTACAGAGCCAGCGAAAGCACAAATAAATAATGCAGTTTTTGCTTGGAAGATAGTTTGGAGTACCTTGGCAAAAGTCCACGTTATAATCTGAACCGTGGACCAAGCGCGAACCTAATCCTTACTTCCGTACGGTCTCAGCTTGAGAACAACTGCGAGATGATGTTACGCAAAACGACGCGATGCTCGATGACCAATCAGATTGCGAATAAATCTGTGGTTGCTATGATAACGGTCGGTATAGTACACGTGCTTCGGTCTCAAAACTTCTGCAGCCTTTCTGCCTTTGCCGTTAAATACTTTATTTTGTTTTTTCGGTATTTTCATTGTCAATATGAATTCTGTAAAGTATATTTTAGAAAATAGACCTGTTCCATTTGAAGAAAAAGTTGCAATCAAAAAGTTGGGTCGTCCAACACCCGATTTAGAAATAAAATCAACGGTGTTTATGACGTTTTGAAAAAAAAATAGTGCAAGCCAGCATTCGGCGCTTTTCATCCTCACCTTTAACCCTCATCCCCCCCCCCTAACAACTGCTTTGCACCCCCCATAATCAAAAACCACGAACCGCCACTGCATATAACTCTAATGTCTTAAATACAAAGATTACAAAGAGTTTTACTGTATAGTGCACATATGATGAAATATAAAATGCAAGAAGCGTCACCGTACGGATAATTCCCAGAAGTTTTAAAAAGGTGCAAACCTAGAACGGATTTAATGTTGTGAAAAGTACACTTAAGTTCACTAGTTTCTCTATGTGGCATAAAGAAGTGTGCCAAGCCATTATCTATTCAAACGTGAACGTTATTCGCAAACCATGAAACGTTTTCTTGTATGTAATGCATATTGTGAAGAGATAATTTGTAATATATCATTAATATCGTTAAATGGTACCATAGTAACTCGGACTTAGTACCTGTTGTATGTATAGTACATCATACATAGCCATTGATATTGCCCATATATCGGCTTATATAGTCTTGTTCTAAAGCAGTAGTTATTTGTAACGTAAAGTTATAGTATCAAATTGAACCTTTAATACAGAACAAAAAATCACCTATAAGGGTACCACACTAGTTCTAAATATTACATAAAGTTTGAAACTCCCCTTAAATATGGAAAAAAGAGAAACCTAAAAAAACGTAAAGAGTAATTACGGAATTATGATAAATAATATACATACATATTCACACAGCAAAGACCATAAGAAGAAAGCAGGCAATATGTATCTTTTTAGAAATTGAAATATATAGTTATCTTAGTGTTAGCTGTAAAGGTCTTAAGATGAAGTAAACATAATTTTGTACAGTGTACATAATATATTCCTGGGATTTTACCACTGGATTTACACGACGATACCATACAATGTTCAGGCATTTTTTGTAGAAACACCTTAAATCTGCTTGTATAAACTAATGTCTAGACAAGTTTTTTTTTATCTTCTGACAGCCCACGAAGATCAAAGCCTAAGTACCGTGAGTGTACTGGGGAAATCCGACTCACACATCCAGAGCTGGAAACATCCGTAGGAATTTCACCAGCCCGTTAAGAGGATGTGTGGGGTGGTACCACCTCGGCCGAGGAAACATTCCTCCGCCACCTTCCTTTGCTCTTTAATAGTTCACAAAATACACACTAATGTTCAAAGTTTTTTTAGAAAGCCACAAACACTACCACAAGAAAACTGAACAAACAAAGCCGAAACACAATAGACCGCCTGGCAAGGCCAACAACGTGAACACAAATAAAGCCTAATTCTTCCCTTCCTATGTTTCGGTGTTCAAGATTACAAACCCGGTTTCAGGGTTCCAGATTAAGGACCATAAACAACCTACGGCACGCTCACCTAAATGCAATTCGTAATCGAGAATAAACAAACTATCCGATCCGTCTCCGATGTGCTCGTGACATTGACCCCGTGAAATAGGCTTTTATTGATTTTTCAATACGCATACTCCCAGAGCCCTAAAACTGACGTTAATGACGTTGAACTTGCTTGGATCAATGGTCCATGACTTGGTCAATTCTTCATTTTTTAGCCGGCTTTATAGCTATTCCTGTACCACTTCCAATTTCGTTAGCCTCGTTAAACAACTTTGATGTACTTTCCTACCAATCAACTTCTTCAGGCTTTCAGTGTTTCTAGTGATGTTTCTTTACAACGCATAAGGTGTTTGAAACGGACATGTTTTTACATTTAAATAAATCGATTTCTTCCAGAGTTTTGTTTTAGCTCTAACAACTTTTGTGTACCGTGTTTGGTACTCACACTTGTGGGATTTTAAAAACCCAACCTCATCAGATTTTTTCTTTCAAATAGTGGCTCTTCAAAAGACTGTTTTTCAACGTGTGTGATATTCAAATCTACCGCATTTAAAAAACTGCTTAGGGTTTTTATATTTAAAGTGAGACTTTAAAAGACGCCTGTAACGTGTAATAATCTAAAAAAATCAAACTCTTAAGGGATTTTATGTTTCAAGCAGTGGATCTTTAAATAACATCTTACGTGTATCAAATTCTCATTTACATCTAAACAATTCTTCAGAGTTTTTGTTTCAAAGAGTGGGACTTTCAAAGACGCACTGAAACGTGTTTGATATTCGCAGTTACCGCATCTAAAAGACTAACCTCAGGGTTTTTATGTTTCAAGCTCTTCAAATCACCCATATAACGCGTTTGATATTAGCATTTATCGCATCTTAAAAAAACAACTTTTTCGGGGTTTTTGTTTTTTATTCACATTCACATTCAAAGTTTCCACTTGTTTGGTATTCGCGTTGCATCTGAAAAAACCAACCTCTTTATGGTTTTTGTTTCAAGCAGTGGAACTTCTATAACGTCTCTGGTATTCGCATTTATCATAACTAAAGAAATTGAACTCTTCCGGCAAAAACTGTCTCTTGACGTGATTGATCTAATTACGTTTGTGAATTGTCTGATATTTACATTTATCGCATATGAAGCAATCAGCCCCTAGTCAGGATTTTTAAGTATCGGTGTTGCTTCATGTGCGCCGTATGTGTTTAAAACGGAAATTTACCACATTTAAAAAAAAATCAATCTCTTCAGGGTTTGCCCAGGCTAGGTTGTCTTAAAATTTCTTTTGAAGTGTGTTCCATACTCGCATTTATCACATCTAAAAAATCAACTTCTTTAGGTTTTTTATGTTTTAAGTAGTGGATCTTTAAATAACTTCTATTATGTGTTTAGAATTCACACTTATCGAATCTAAAACGCTCAACCTCTTCAGGGTTCTTATGTTTCAAGCAGTGGACCTTCAAATGCCATTTTTGACGTGCTTGATATTCGCATTTAAAAAAATCAACCTCTTCAGGATTTTTACGTTTCAAGCAGTGGATCTTTAAATTACTTCTATAAAGTGTTTGGAATTCACAGTTATCACATCTAATAACAACCTCCTCGGAGTTTTTATGTTTCAAGTAATGAGTCTTTAAACTACGTCCAAAATCTGTTTAATACTCGCATTTATCGCATCTAAAAAGCTTAACCTCTTCAGGGTTTTTATGTTTCAAGACGTAGGTCTTTAAATTCCTTCTATAACGTGTTTGGAATTCACATTTATCACATCTAAAAAACTCAACCTCCTCGGAGTTTTTATGTTTCAAGTAATGACTCTTTAAACTACTTCTAAAATCTGTTTGATACTCGCATTTATCGCATCTAATAAGCTTAACCTCTTCAGGGTTTTTATGTTTCAAGCAGTGCTTCTTTAAATTGCTTTTATAACGTGTTTGGAATTCGCATTTATCGCATCTAAAAAAATCAACCTCTTCAGGATCCTTATGTTTCAAGCGGTGTCTCCTCATAGCCCTTTTATAACGTGTTTGGAATTCACATTTATCACATCTAAAAAGGTCAACTTTCTCGGACTTTTTATGTTTCAAGTAATGAATCTTTAAACTACTTCTATAACGTGTTTGGAATTCACATTTATCACACCTCAGAAAATCAACCTCTTCAGGGTTTTTATGTTTCAAGCAGTGATTCTTTAAATTGCTTTTATAACGTGTTTGGAATTCGCATTTATCGCACCTAAAAAAATCAACCTCTTCTGGATCCTTATGTTTCAAGAAGTACCATACCATACCACCTTTATAATGTGCTTGGAATTCACATTTATCACACCTAAAAAGCTCAACTTTCTCGGACTTTTTATGTTTCAAGTAATGAATCTTTAAGCTACCTCTAACATTTGTTTGATACTCGCATTTATCGCATCTAAAAAGCTTAAGCTCTTCAGGGTTTTTATGTTTCAAGAAGTGGATCTTTAAACAACCTCTATAACGCGTTTGGAATTCACATTTATCACATCTAAAAATATCAACCTCCTCGGAGTTTTTATGTTTCAAGTAATGACTCTTTAAACTACTTCTAAAATCTGTTTGATACTCGCATTTATCGCATCTAAAAAGCTTAACCTCTTCAGGGTTTTTATGTTTCAAGCAGTGGTTCTTTAAATTGCTTTTATAACGTGTTTGGAATTCGCATTTATCGCATCTAAAAAATCAACCTCTTCAGGATCCTTATGTTTCAAGCGGTGTCTCCTCATAGCCCTTTTATAACGTGTTTGGAATTCACATTTATCACATCTAAAAAACTCAACCTCCTCGGAGTTTTTATGTTTCAAGTAATGACTCTTTAAACTACTTCTAAAATCTGTTTGATACTCGCATTTATCGCATCTAAAAAGCTTAACCTCTTCAGGGTTTTTATGTTTCAAGCAGTGCTTCTTTAAATTGCTTTTATAACGTGTTTGGAATTCACATTTATCGCATCTAAAAAAATCAACCTCTTCAGGATCCTTATGTTTCAAGCGGTGTCTCCTCATAGCCCTTTTATAACGTGTTTGGAATTCACATTTATCACATCTAAAAAGGTCAACTTTCTCGGACTTTTTATGTTTCAAGTAATGAATCTTTAAACTACTTCTATAACGTGTTTGGAATTCACATTTATCACACCTAAAAAAATCAACCTCTTCAGGGTTTTTATGTTTCAAGCAGTGATTCTTTAAATTGCTTTTATAACGTGTTTGGAATTCGCATTTATCGCACCTAAAAAAATCAACCTCTTCTGGATCCTTATGTTTCAAGAAGTGCTTCCTCATACCACCTTTATAATGTGCTTGGAATTCACATTTATCACATCTAAAAAGCTCAACTTTCTCGGACTTTTTATGTTTCAAGTAATGAATCTTTAAGCTACCTCTAACATTTGTTTGATACTCGCATTTATCGCATCTAAAAAGCTTAAGCTCTTCAGGGTTTTTATGTTTCAAGAAGTGGATCTTTAAACAACCTCTATAACGCGTTTGGAATTCACATTTATCACATCTAAAAATATCAACCTCCTCGGAGTTTTTATGTTTCAAGTAATGACTCTTTAAACTACTTCTAAAATCTGTTTGATACTCGCATTTATCGCATCTAAAAAGCTTATCCTCTTCAGGGTTTTTATGTTTTAAGCAGTGGTTCTTTAAATTACTTTTATAACGTGTTTGGAATTCGCATTTATCGCATCTAAAAGAATGAACCTCTTCAGGATTCTTATGTTTCAAGCGGTGTCTCCTCATACCACCTTTATAACGTGTTTGGAATTCGCATTTATCGCATCTAAAAAAATCAACCTCTTCAGGATTCTTATGTTTCAAGCGGTGTCTCCCCATAACACTTTTATAACGTGTTTGGAATTCGCATTTATCGCATCTAAAAAAAGCAACCTCTTCAGGATTCTTATGTTTCAAGCGGCGTCTGCCCATACCACCTTTATAACGTGTTTGGAATTCACATTTATCGCATCTTAAAAATGCAACCTCTTCAGGATTCTTATGTTTCAAGCGGTGTCTCCCCATACCACCTTTATAACGTGTTTGGAATTCGCATTTATCGCATCTAAAAAAAGCAACCTCTTCAGGATTCTTATGTTTCAAGCGGTGTCTCCCCATACCACCTTTATAACGTGTTTGGAATTCGCATTTATCGCATCTAAAAAAATTAACCTCTTCATGTTTTTTATGCTTCAAGTAGTGGCTCTTTAACTCATCTCTATAACGTGTTTGATATTCACATTTGTCGCATCTAAAAACCACAACTTCTTCGGGGTTCTTGTGTTTCAAGTGATGTCTCTTTAAACCACGCTTTTGATATGTTTCAAATGGAAATTCGTCACACTTGAATAAATCGACTTCTTCCTGATGTTTATGTTCCAAGTGGATACTTAAATAACTTCTACAACCCGTTTGGTAACCGCACACATGGCATGTGTACTTTCCTTTGTCTTGATTACTGACACCAGATGAAATACTAAAACAAATAAAAGTGTAAATATAGTAATAACCCTTTAATTTTCGTCTGTTTTTGAAAAATCATGAAGGCAACATGGCGACGAGTGATTACGCTATGAAATTCCCAATCATAGGTTGTATAAAGGGTAAAAGGGTAGCGAAAACGGGCCTAACATGCGAAGTGTGTGGCACAATATCAACACATTAGTACTGCGAAAACTTTGGTAAACCGAACAATCACAGAGTTCGTTAATAAATCGGAAAATATCGTACACTGCTGTGATGGAAAATCACCTGACCTTGATCCGAGTCTTCAGTGTTGAAATTGGCGTCTTAAAGTGCTGAGATTGGCGTCGTCAAAGATATGGAAATTTGTTATTAAGAGCGGCTATATCCAAATGCTGGCAGTTACTAGCCAGGTAAATGAATGATGCCTCTAGAAGCAGAATTAGCAAGAACAAGATGGACATACAATTTATCATGCTGGCAACGTTGCCAGTACTTGGATAAAATTTGGGTCAGTTCAACTTTGTCACAGTGTTTCACCTAATTTTACTAATTATTGTTGTTAAACAATGCCTATTTAATTCCTATCTTTGGCCGAAATTATTTTTCAGCACTTTTGATTCAGGTTACCTTAGTAGAATTACTGTACAACGATCTCGATCTCGTCTAAATCTCCTTGTTCCCTTGTTTTGATAGCTTGCCTTGGTTTAGTGTTCCATAATTTGATATTACCTTTTTTTAAGCCCCTGGATTTTTCCATGATAGTCTCTGTCTGGCTTCAAATTTTCACTTTGGTGGAAAGTTGAATTCATCATTTGATTAACTGAGTTGCACTTTTTTACATTATTTGTTTACTTTTATGGTTTTGACATTTTGGGCTTGCTCAGGTCCCAGTTTTGACAGGGCCCGTCGATTCGCTTTAGCCCGGCCCTACTGTGACCGGGACCTTATGTCTTGGCGACTAGAGTACATCTGGCGACTACAGTACAGACGGGCCCGGTAGGTGAGTGCACGACTGGTCTGCTTGAGTGTGTCTTACTTGAGATTTTTACTTTTATGTGGACCATCGGAAAGTCTGAGGCTAATGCCGCTGTGGGGGCTCTTTATGGATTAAGCCTGAGACAGAAATTCTTTAATTGCAGTGATGGAATTAACCTACCTTTATGTAGGGATTTAAGGCCTCTAAATCGATGCCAATAAGGTGAGTTTTTCTTGAATTTTCACTTTGATACCACGTGCCTTGTTTTTTTTCTGTGTTTGAAATTTTGGTTCCTAAGGGGTTTTTTATTCCTTTTAACAGCCACCCGTATGGCACAAAACATCGGGGGTGATTGATCTGCTGCTGGTGCTGTCGTTCTTTTCTAACTAAAACCCTCCAAGGAGGTAGCTTTTTGATTTTATTAAATTAATTCGTACTCTTCCAAATACATATTTCAAGCAGATATATTTCTTTTCTTCTTAGTGCTTTTTTCCTCTTAAATAAATGAATATTAGTGGAACTTAAGTTGCTATAAATTGTAACGCTAGGGTACATGCTGAAACCGCCCGTACCCGGGTCGCTATATCACTTAAAATTTTCGCAAGGTCCCTAAAGAAAAATGAATATTCTAAAATATAAAATTTTAATAATATGCATACATAAAAACATCTGCTTTAAAATGGTCTAAAAACGTCAAGAAATGTAAGTCTGCACAAAAAGGGTCTTCCAAGTCAAATTCTTTAGATGACGTGGAAATAGACGGTCAGGCGACGCCATAGCACCACCAAGTCACGCTAACCTCTTCCGCCGAGGGGAAGCGCGTATACTTTAAGCGCTCGACGCGACCGCAGAAGGGCATTCGCATTCAGATATCAGATAGGCATAGGTAATCTGCATTATTGCATTAGTAAAGAGAAATATTAAAAAGGTTTGGGTTGGAGTAAATATGCATGGTCGCATTATACTAACGTATTATCAAGATACAATAAAGTAAAGGAAGGGTGTAGGTATTGGCATGATGCTACCTGTAGAACGTTAACAGATAATAGGTGTATATAAAACGGTGCGATGGGTTTTCTTAAGAAAGAGCTACAACCGACGATGGTGCGCTGTCGAGGTTTTCGGTGCCTAAGTAATAAGAGAACCTGCTCGAGAAGAAAAGGTGGACTCCTAACTTGTATTGCACTTTTATATGTTACATGTTGAGGTGTCCGATATTTTGTTTGGGTATTGAATGCTGATTGTAATCGGGTAATTACAGTTAATTAATTTAACAGTGGGGTTCCACTGCTCAGGTTTTCAGCTCCTCGCAGATTGCCCGACCGTGTTACGCTGAACGGCTTTCCACCCTACGTAGTAGCATTATGCCAAGCGTGTACATAATTTGGGGTGATACTGAGTGTTAAAAGGTATTTAAAGTTTAAAAAAATTATACGTACACGTCAGAAGCTGCGATACAATAATAAAACACAGGTTATCCGGGTTATTTAAGAAAAGGGGTTATATATAAAAAGGGACGAAGTGATAAAGTGCATGCAGAGCTTCGCTGCAGACGCACAGTAACAGGTATAAGGGTTTAGGTAAAGAAACACTTCACGAGGATCACCATCAGTGTCGCAGACATAAGATGTGTGAGCTATGAATGGGAAAGGCGCAGCCAAGAAAATCACCGTTGCAGTGTAGTCAAGAAAATCACCTGTAGTGTCGCAGACATAAACAGGTGACAAAAAGGGTACAAATTAAGGGAGACAGACAACGGCCTATGTTAATATATTGCATTTTTAACTGTTACAAATATTTGAATGTTATTTTGAATGTGAAATTGATAACTAACTGGTGTACAAATAAATAAATGAGAAATCAGGTTGTTTCTTTGATTTCTTATCTCTACAATGCGAAAGATTAAAAACGGGAAAATATAATTAAAAGCTATCAAAATATCACAACATTTACCGTTGTACCAAACTTTAAAAGAACCTGCAATAAACACAACGTAGGAAAATAAGGTAACACATTCAGATGATCACAGTCAAAGTGATTGACTTTGTCACGTGAAGAATAGACTGGGGGTCGATCAGTTTCAATGCTATGTGAATATGGTCATGAGGCTCGAGAGGTGCCTAATTGAACCCCTCTGAGACATTCCTACAGACATTCCCAATACTTTTTTTCCTTAAATCGCACACTTTTTTATTTAAAAAAATACCCTAAACCACCTTCTAAAAGGCATGACGTCACAGGCTCTAATATTATAAAGAAAAAACAAATGATCCAGACGGGGCATTGCCAAACTTAAATATTATCGTGATATCTAATTTTTTTCAGTTTTAGTAAAACCGAAAATAATACAAAGTATTTTTAATTCCACAGACGCATTTTACCAAAAATGTATATTTTAATTTAATAGGTACCAATAATTTCTTTACTACGGACTACGGACTAGTATCGGTTGAAATTTGTACCATTATTGTACCGTTAACACAAAGAATTGTCACTTACCTACTCAGGGTTATTTATTAATGAGATAAGCATAATTAGTACTAACTTAAACATTCTTTTCAAAAAGGGTTAATTATCAAACAATAAATTGTTGTTTATAAACCCAGTTCACAGCAAACTACGTGAAAGTTCTTTCAGCTGACCGACGCAAGCTTCAATATCAGGCTAAGTTAAGAAACACTATAATCAAAGCACAAACTTTATAAAACTGAGCAAAATATTAGTTATTTAAAGCTAACTTCTAAAGAACTGTATGACTTTTATGCTGAAGGTTAAGTGGACTGTAAAAACTTAAATATCTTCTCCGCTACTCGAAGCACTTTTATTTCGGTAAAAAATACTAATTCTAGTTTGAACAAAAGTAATGTGGTGCATGGCGCTTGATGGCATTCAGAATGTTTCTTTTTCGATCTCTCTTTGCCACTTCCTGTTTCAGTGTCTTGAGGGAGTAGACGGCGCTGATTTGGCGCAAAAATTTAAAATATAACGCTTGTTTGCATTGTTGCCTATGCAGTAGAGTACTTTGAAATAAACAAAAACCAGGAGTAGAACAAAAAATATACCTTTAAAAATTTTAAAAAATTAGCGATGTGTTTCCCTTTAATTTTTACAAAATAGCATGTAATATTTGTGTTTAACTTTTGGTAATTTTAATTATTAGCCGAGTGCTCTTTTTTTTCATGAATGGCTGTACTGTGGTAGTGTGTTAACCTAAAATATTTTCAAAAAAAGTGTATTTTAAAGAGATTTTACTACACAGGTAACAATAATAAATAAATAATAAAAATAAATGTTAGTATCAAATTTAATTATTCAAAATATTAAATAAAACGCTATCATTACTCCCAGACTTTTAGAAACGCCGCCGCTAACCTGACCATGACCAATCAGAAGCCATTAGTAGCTTGTATTTTTTAAAAGGTTGTTTCTTGTTTTTATTTTAATTCCAGTCAGAGCCTCGTTGTGCGTGGTTTGGAAGCGCGTGGTAGTAAAAAACTTTGCTATTTGTCACGCTTTTCGTTTTTAAACTTTACGAAAATGAGTGCGCTAGGCAAGTGTAAATATAATGATGCATTTGAAACAACTTTTCCTTGTATCAAAAATCTTATTGAGTATTTTTACGTTACCTTGTACTAACATATACTGTGAAAGACGAAATAAAAAATTATTGGACAGAAGAGAAAGTCGAATGACTGTTTCACTGGAAGAGGTAATGAAGGTAAAGTTTATAGTTAATTTAAGTTGTGAGGAATTTCGCTTAAAAATTAAGGACAATATAAATAAACCTGTTAAAAGCCAAATCTTCTGTAAATATGATTAAAAATAGGCAAATAAAAAAAGTACATGCTTAAGTGTTAGGATTTTTTTGTTTAAAGCTAATTTTGAACTAAAATTTTAGTATAGGTACTCTTTTTCCTCTAAAAATTTCTGGTCGGCCTAGCTAAATAAAATTTTACTCTTGGTTTGAACAGCTGTCCTCTGGATTTTTTTGTGTTGTAGTATTTTAACTTTTTGAAATTGAATGTTTTGGAAGAGATAGTAGGGTTTCTTACTTTAAAGATAACAAAAATATTTTTTTTCAAACCTGTTACTTAGGAATATTGTGGAGACTTGGCAACGCCACAGCGAGTACTGACCTCAAAACAAAAGCTTTTTTCTGTAACTGACGACCTGTTAACCCTTTGTCAAAATTTTCTAGGATGTCCAGATAATACTAAAACTAAGTTTCGTGCACCTGGCGCTTTTACGTCAAGCTCGATGGATGGCAAAGGCAATTTATTGCCTATATATATATATATATATACAGGGTGATTCACGGTCGATGGTAGGTTAGACGTTTATGGAGAACGGAACGCGGGATTTTTTTGAAAATTTGGCAACGTGGGTAATTAGCTATGCTCTGTCCATCTAAAATATTTTCAGCATTGCGACGTTGCCGCTTCTATCAAAAAGTCCTAGCAACTTTATTTTTTTAAATGGAACACCCCATATATTAATAAATTTTTAGAATCGCTCTTTTATTACAATACTTTTTTGTTAATATTACCCTATACCTATCTCTATCGGTTTTCGAGATAAAAATTAGTTTGTGTTAAATATGGTCCAAAACATGGCCCTAATTACACGTAAGTAAATTAGTGCTCTCAATTCATGGAAAGTTGATATTTTGGCGGTAGTTTAGACAGACCCGATGTATTTATTTTTCACCATGAAATCGACTCCATATCATACAGGGCGTGCTAAGATTACTATTATTTCCGTTGTTCATAAAAGGGGTCAAATGTTCGTTTTTTTAAATGAAACCCCCTGTATATTAATCAATAAATTGAAAGACGAAGAAAAACGCTTTAAGATGGTACATCATATTCCTATACCTAAATCATCAAGTTTTCTTAATAAAAGCGCTTTTTTGTGAAAAAAAAAATAAAGACTTTAATTTTAAGTAACCATGGATATCAAACATCAAAATATCAAACTTACGACATTTTGACGACTGTGTTTAAAAAAATCTCCCAAAATGAACGCAGATAATCATTATTCAAACGAAGTTCTTATGAAATTATTTATTTTACACGGACAATGTGATCAAATCATTGCCAGAACTTGCAGAAAATTTAACCAAATGTATCCTGAATTGACACAAATGAACGAAAGGAAGTTTGTAAGATTACAAAATAATTTCATTAACATGTGAAAATAAATTAAATAACAAAATTAGGAAGGTTCAAAAAACAAAACTGTAAACAAAATAAGAAATTTTTACAATAAATGCTGGAAATGTTGTCCATTACATTCTAAACATTTTAGTATGTGCTTTTGTACGCGACTCGTAGTTGCTTTTTCAATTTCATGGGGATCCAGATCTTCAATACACCGAACTATTCGCCGTCGCAGTTCTTCTTTGGTAGGCACTGGAGTACTGTACACTCTTTCTTTTAAAACACCCCATAAATAAAAGTCAAGCGGCGTGAGATCGGGGGATCTCGGTGGCCAATCCCACGGCCCTAAGCGCCTAAACCAACGATCGTCAAATATTTCATAAAGTACCCTGGAAACTTCCTGGGTGCAATGAGCTGGCGCTCCGTCCAGTTGAAACCACGAATTCCTATAATCCTCTAAAGATAAATTTTCGACGAAATCGGTAACAGTCGTCCTTAGTATTTCGAGATATCTCTCAGCATTTAAAGTGGCATCATAAATAAAAAAGCTAATTTTGTGCTTTTTTAAAATACAAAAAACATTTAGTATGTACACTCTTTCTTTTAAAACACCCCATAAATAAAAGTCAAGCGGCGTGAGATCGGGGGATCTCGGTGGCCAATCCCACGGCCCTAAGCGCCTAAACCAACGATCGTCAAATATTTCATAAAGTACCCTGGAAACTTCCTGGGTGCAATGAGCTGGCGCTCCGTCCAGTTGAAACCACGAATTCCTATAATCCTCTAAAGATAAATTTTCGACGAAATCGGTAACAGTCGTCCTTAGTATTTCGAGATATCTCTCAGCATTTAAAGTGGCATCATAAATAAAAAAGCTAATTTTGTGCTTTTTTAAAATACAAAAAACATTTAGGTCAAATTTTTCTTGAAATCCCATTTCTTTTGTCACGTGAGGATTATGATCAGCCCAAAAATGCTTATTTCTTCTATTAAAAATCCCATCCCTTGTAAATTTTGCTTCGTCGCTCCAAATGATTTTTGACAAAAACTCCGGATCCTCTTGTATACGTATTAAAAGGGTTTCGCAAAAATGCACTCTACGTTCAAAGTCTTCTGCTTTGAGGGCTTGCACTTTAGTAAATTTAAACGGATGCATTTCGTGATTTCCCAAAATTCGTTGTATTGAAGCATATGATACACCCAAATCTTTTTCTGCACTACGAATGGAAGCCTCTGGATATGCATAAAAATATGCCAAAACGTTGACAATATTATCTTCATTTGAAGTAACAGGTTTTGGTAATGTTAGAGGCGCTTTTAAATTTGAGCCATAGTTAATGAAATTATTTTGTAATCTTACAAACTTCCTTTCGTTCATTTGTGTCAATTCAGGATACATTTGGTTAAATTTTCTGCAAGTTCTGGCAATGATTTGATCACATTGTCCGTGTAAAATAAATAATTTCATAAGAACTTCGTTTGAATAATGATTATCTGCGTTCATTTTGGGAGATTTTTTTAAACACAGTCGTCAAAATGTCGTAAGTTTGATATTTTGATGTTTGATATCCATGGTTACTTAAAATTAAAGTCTTTATTTTTTTTTTCACAAAAAAGCGCTTTTATTAAGAAAACTTGATGATTTAGGTATAGGAATATGATGTACCATCTTAAAGCGTTTTTCTTCGTCTTTCAATTTATTGATTAATATACAGGGGGTTTCATTTAAAAAAACGAACATTTGACCCCTTTTATGAACAACGGAAATAATAGTAATCTTAGCACGCCCTGTATGATATGGAGTCGATTTCATGGTGAAAAATAAATACATCGGGTCTGTCTAAACTACCGCCAAAATATCAACTTTCCATGAATTGAGAGCACTAATTTACTTACGTGTAATTAGGGCCATGTTTTGGACCATATTTAACACAAACTAATTTTTATCTCGAAAACCGATAGAGATAGGTATAGGGTAATATTAACAAAAAAGTATTGTAATAAAAGAGCGATTCTAAAAATTTATTAATATATGGGGTGTTCCATTTAAAAAAATAAAGTTGCTAGGACTTTTTGATAGAAGCGGCAACGTCGCAATGCTGAAAATATTTTAGATGGACAGAGCATAGCTAATTACCCACGTTGCCAAATTTTCAAAAAAATCCCGCGTTCCGTTCTCCATAAACGTCTAACCTACCATCGACCGTGAATCACCCTGTATATATATATATATATATATATATATATATATATATATATATATATATATATATATATATATATATACAGGGTGGTCTGTAATGAATGCGCCGAAAAGCAATCCTAGATTAATCTCGTGAAAATAATGATATTGAGCCAAATATGCCTTAATAAAATGTCGCTCATTAATGAGATACAGAGTGTTAAAGTTCAATTCTCAGAATTGATATTTCTTTATAGCTCAAGTCGTTTTTGAGATATCGACATGAAAACTGGGAATCGGGGTGACTAACGAATAATGAATTGATCATGCACAAATAACACAAAATCACTTCAACAAATGCGAAAAATGTCCACCATTCACTTCTATGCATTTTCTTAATCCCTTCGCCAAATTGCGTCGTACTTGGAATAAAGTTCCTGGCTTATTCCTGATAACATTAGTGGAACCATGAAATTTTTGCAAAAGTTGCTCACGGGTAAGGATTTCTTCTGTGTACACTAAAGATTTGATAAAACCCCAAAGGAAGAAATCCAAAGGATTAAGATCCGGGCTACGCGGCGGCCATGGAATTTCACTGCCACGACCAAACCATCTATGAGGCAGCCAGCCATTCATCTAGATAGTTGCGAACTGCAACTGGATAATGTGGTGGAGCACCATCGTGCATAAACCACATGTTTTGTCGTAAATTTAAGGGTACATCATCGAGTAGATCCCGCAAAACATTTGAAGAAACTGCAAGTACTGGTTACCATTAACCAGTTGCAGTTCGCAACTATCTAGATGAATGGCTGCCTCATAGATGGTTTGGTCGTGGTAGTGAAATTCCATGGCCGCCGCGTAGCCCGGATCTTAATCCTTTGGATTTCTTCCTTTGGGGTTTTATCAAATCCTTATTGCACACAGAAGAAATCCGTACCCGTGAGCAACTTTTGCAAAACATTCATGGTTCCACCAATGTTATCAGGAATAAGCAAGGAACTTTATCCCAACTACGACGCTATTAGGTGAAGGGATTAAGAATATGCATAGAAGTGAATGGTGGACATTTTTCGCATTTATTGAAGTTACTGTTTGTTATTTGTTCATGATCAATTCATTATTCGTTAGGCAAGTCTGTTATCTCAGTTTTAATGTTTAATATTTTTTGACTATGCAATAGAACGAATAAATGCAAATATTTCGAAAACGGCTTATTTAATCGAAATAAATGAAGTATACCTTTTTTTCTTAAAAAACGTCACTCTTTCAAAATTTTCAATAAAAAATAAAAGAACGGTACTAATAAGAAAGTTATGGCATGAAATAATAAGTGTATAAGGTGTAAATAGCGCCCTCTACATATTATGTCAATAAATGGAATACCATCGTATTCCCCATCCCTGAAAACCCCCGATTCCCTGTTTTCATGTCGATATCTCAAAAACGACTTCAGCTATAAAGAAATAACAATTCTGAGAACTGAACTTTAACACCCTGTATCTCATTAATGAGCGACATTTTATTAAGGCATATTTTGCTCAATATCATTATTTTCACGAGATTAATCTAGGATTGCTTTTTGGCGCATTCATTACAGACCACCCTGTATATATATATATATATATATATATATATATATATATATATATATATATATATATATATATATATATATATATATATATATATATATATATATATATATACAGTAGACTCGCGTTAATGTGAACACAAAAAATTTGACCGTGTTCATATTAAGGAGGTTGTTCACACTACTGAAAGTGTGTGATACCGACAAAGTGGGCAATATCTGGGACCTAATAATGAAATAATGATAACTTTTTTTAATATGTACATAATATTTTATTATGTAAATAGCTGTTCATAATATCTTATTCCTTATTTTTTAAAATATGACGTAATTTTTGGTTGAACTTTTTTGCCGGCTAAATGGCTGCCACAGCTTTTCCTTCTATATTTTTTAAGGCTATTATTTTAATGGCATCGACCTAATTTTGGCAGACAGCCTTTATTATTTCATTTTGTTTATTTTTGATAGAACATATATAGTGGATTTAGCTACTCCATATTTCTTAGATAGGGCAGTCACACTCGTACCCTTTTTATGTTCTTCTATAATCTTTGACTTCTCATAAAACAGCACTTTTGTTATATTTGGCCATGGTAAAACGCACTATTCACGAGGTACATACAAGCACAACTATTCACTATGGTAAAAAGAACTACAAATGAGCAAATATTTTTTCTTGTAAGTCTATACAAGTTATATGTACATATTTTAACACGATTTGCATTATCGAAGGTGTTGACTGTTCACACTACAGAGTATTAATGGAAATATTTTGCTGTTCACGTTATTGAGTAGTTCACATAAGCGCAAGTTCACATTAACGCGAGTCTACTGTGTATATATATATATATATATATATATATATATATATATATATATATATATATATATATATATATATATATATATATATATATATATATATATAGGGTGTCTGGAAAAGGTCTGTACAAAATGCTACCACGTATTCGTGAGACTAAAATAAGACGATTTAGCCCAACTCACCTATATCCAAAAGTGTTTCGTTAGGGAGATACAGAGCCCCAAAGGGGTACTTAACGATTTACTTTTTTGGCTCTAACTTTTGAACCGACTTGTACAATTTAATGAAATTTTAATATTTTATGTTGGCCATAAAGACTCATAAAACCATACTACAGTAGATGTTTGACATCGTCGGGGAAGTCAGGAACGGACTTGCCACCACACTCGTTGGGCCAAATTTTTGGCAGGTATCATTTTACAGAGCTCAAAACTGATTTTTTAAATACTTTGGTCATTCCTCTTTAAAAAAGGTACTCTACATTTGTTTCGATAAAATTAGCCGTTTTCGAAAAAATTAAGGTTTTGTATAATACGTTATTGAAATAATACTACAATAAAACACCAGTCGTTTTTATTTCGTAAACAATGTGTTATTGACAACACTTTTCAAAATTGTCCGACTGATTATACAAGAATTAAGTAATGGAGCATTATTCCTATAGCGAATATGCTGACATGCATCTAATTTATGGACAAGCACTTGGCAATTGTGTGGAGGCAAGAAGAATTTATTCTGGTACATTTCCAAATCGACATTTACCGCACCGAAGAACTTTTGGAAGGGTGGATCGTAGCTTAAGAGAAACAGGTAAAAAGTCAAGTGAAATAAAAAAAAATGCTAAACATAGCGAATCTTTTGCTAATCCATTTTAGGAAGTTTTTTGCCGCGCCGTGGTGGAGAAGGGCCTCCAAGAAGAGTAAGACACTCTCAGTTAGAGGAGGAAATTCTGGATGAGATTGCTGAAAATCCCTCTAATAGTGTAAGAAAGTTGTCGGTTCAAGTTCATGCGACAAAGTGGGTTGTTCATGAGACCCTTCGAGAACAACTGCTAGGTACATCCATATCACGTCCAAAAGGTACATGCCATGTCTCCCGCTGATTATCCTGCAAGAGTCAATTACGCAAATTGGTTTTCTCAACGATTTAGGCAAAATCCAAATTTTACTAGCATTGTTTTGTTCATGGACGAAGCCGGTTTCACCCGAGACGGTGTAATAAATTGCCATAATTTGCATATCTGGCATGAAGAAAATCCCCATGCAATAGAACAGACAAAGCATCAACAAAGATTTATGGTTAACGTGTGGGCGGGGATTATTGGGAATCACCTCATTGGTCCGTTCTTTATTGAAGACAGATTAAATGGTGCCATCTATTTGCAATTCTTGCAACAAAACTTCAACGGTTTATTTTTATTAGAAAATGTGCCCTTAGAAATTAGAAATCAGATGTGGTTTATGCACGACGGTGCACTGCGCCATTTTAGCAATTTAGTTCGTCAGCACTTATCAAATACTTTTGGTGATAGATGGATAGGTCGAGGTGGGCCTATTGTATGGCCACCGAGGTCGCCCGACATGACTCCTTTAGATTTCTTCTTGTGGGGAAATTTAAAAAGGCTTGTATATTCAACGCCAGTTCACACCAGGGAAAACCTGATAGAAAGAATAACACACCATTGCAACGAAATTCGAGACAATCCTGGAATGTTGTTTCAAGTACAACAACAAAACATCCGTCGGATAAGAAAATGTAAAGAGGTACAGAGCGCCCACTTCGAAAGTCTGCTCAAGTAAACAAGAAGAAGGAGAGCTTTCACATTTTTAACATTTCTCTATTTAAGCGATTTCTGAAATATCAAAAAGATTCAGTTTTAAGTACTTTTTATGATTTAACTTTTACCTGTCAATAACACATTGTTAACGAAATAAAAACGACTGGTGTTTTACTGTAGTAATTGTAGTATTATTTCAATAACGTGTTATACAAAACCTTAATTTTTTCGAAAACGGCTAATTTTATGGAAACAAATGTAGAGTACCTTTTTTAAAGAGGAATGACCAAAGTATTTAAAAAATCAGTTTTGAGCTCTGGCAAATGACACCTGTCAAAAATGTGGAACAACGAGTGTGGTGGCAAGTCCGTTCCTGACTTCCCTGACGATGTCAAACATCTACTGTAGTATGGTTTTATGAGTCTTTATGGCCAACATAAAATATTAAAATTTCATTAAATTATACAAGTCGGTTCAAAAGTTAGAGTCAAAAAAGTAAATCGTTAAGTACCCCTTTGGGGCTCTGTATCTCCCTAACGAAACATTTTTGGATATAGGTAAGTTGGGTTAAATCGTCTTATTTTAGTCTCACGAATACGTGGTAGCATTTTGTACAGACCTTTTCCAGACACCCTGTATATATATATATATATATATATATATATATATATATATATATATATATATATATATATATATATATATATATATATATATATATATATATAATGTTTCAGAATCAGTTCGTTCTTACTGCAGCAGAGAAAAAAGACGTAACTGAAGCAGGTTTATTTGTTAGCCTCATTTATGGCCGCTACTGGTATGAAGCCCCATTGCCAAAAAAACCTAATGACGCTAACCTTTTAAAGCTTATCAAAAACTATCCTAATAAAAAGATTAGCAAAACTGCATCAAAAGCATTTCATTGTCATCTTTGGTATTTTTCTGAGTATTTGATTGGTTTAGCTCTTTTTGATTCTCGAGTAACAGTCGAGTCCAAAAGAGAAATGGTTAAAAATCTTCAGCTAACACCCAAAACAAAGGCGATAAAAAGACGACGGTAAAAGATTTAATTGTCAGAATCCTCTCGAGTTATTTGTTACTCAATGCACAACCAGGCTTTTTGATTTATTACTTAAAGAAGGACGAGAAAAAGCTGCATCATTCCTTACGAAGGATCCCATGTCGTGGAAGGAGGACGCAGTTTATGTGGAAATGGAAGAAAAGATTCGCCAATTAAAAGCTTTAAATGATTGTGCAGAAAGAGGGGTTGCGTTAATTCAAAAATTTATCTCTTGTTTTATGAAAAATGAACAACAGAATAGTATATTGTACAACGAGCATGGAATGACATGCATTTCCTACGAGTATGACATTTGCAGCATGAGCCGCAGGCGAATGCTGCAAATCATACGAGTAGGAAATGGTCATTCCATGCGAGTTTTACACTATACTTTTTCTACGAATGTTACTGTTACATAAAATGGGATTAGTAATATTTTTCTTTTTAAGATGTCAAAAAATGTCAATCTGACATTCCACAAAAAAAATTATAAAGATTTTGTATGTCAACGCCACCTTTGTAAAAATATACCCGTGCACAATGGGAATTTTGTAGTTGAATCACCATGGTGATTGAAGCACAATGAAAATGTGTAAAACACAATGCACTATAAATGTGAGAGTGAACAATTAAAGTCCTATCTTCCTTCTTATAATAAGATTTGTATTATAGTTCTGACTTGTTTATACTTTTCAATAAATATATTTTGTTAAAAGTCTATTTATGTCATATTTTGGCCAGTACCACTAAAAACGGTAAATCCTAGTGACCTCTAAATATTGCCCGATCGGCCTTAAATTTTATACAGACATTAGTTAGCACATTTGGAATAAAGTAAACCTTGTGCAGCACCAACATTTTATATTTGAAAATAATGGACCACCCTAAAATATATACAGGGTGTTATGGAATTTACTGCATATACTGAAACCGGTAAATCCTGGCATGAATTCTGATTGAATAAAAATATTCATAAATGGCGCTTCACGATAAAAAAAAAGGTAGATATCGGCCATCAAAAAAAATTTTTTAGTAACTGCGCACCACTGGTCATAAATACATGGCCATATAAAAAACAGCGAGAAACGTCAGTTACAGAAAAAAAAATTGTTTTGACGTCAGTCGTCGCTGTGACGTTGCCAAGTCTCTCTAGAATCTTCCTATGTAACAGGTTCGAAAAAATAACATTTTTGTTATCTTTAAAGTAAGAAATCATACTACTAACTCTTTTAAAACATTCAATTTCAGAAAGTTAAAATACTACAACACAAAAAATACAGAGAACAGCTGTTCAAACCAAGAGTAAAATTTTGTTCAACTAGGCCGACCAGAAATTTTTGAACTACAAAGACAGCAATTCAAACATGCGTTATATTTTAAATTTTTGCGCCAAAACTGCGCCAGCTACTTCCTCAAGACACTAAGAGAGGAAGTGACAAAGAGAAATGGAAAAAGAAACATTCTGAATGTCATCTCATCAAGCGCCGTGCGTCATATTTAAGTTTTTAGTCCAGTCCACTTAACCTTCAACAACAGCATAAAAATCATACAGTGAATGTTATTAATATTTTTTCTTTAGAAGTTAGTTTTAAACAATAATGTAATTTCTTTTCACTACCTAGAAAATGGTCTTTGTCGATCCGTTGTTAACTAATATTTTTGGGCAGTTTTATCTAGTTTGTGCTTGGGTTTGATTATAGTATTTCTTAAATTAGCCGAATAGGGTTGAAAAGTAAAAACTAATAATATTTACGTATTATGGTAACGTCTGCGGGTTCATCCCGACTTTAGAAAAACTCATTTAGGGGATCTTTTAAAAAAAAGTTACGATAATTTTCTTAACAAAAGGATGAATAACAACTTTTTGAACGCGCTGCGTGAATCAGAATAATGTGTTTTTTTTTGACAAATGCTGTAATGAAAGAATTTTGGTTATATTTTAAAAATACTATGTAGTTTGATCGATTAGTGGTTCTCGTTTTGATTTTTAACCTTTTCTGAGGAAAAAGTTTAAGCTAGTAGAAATAATGCTTATCTCATTAATAACGTAATATAGGGTGTCATAAATATTAGTTAAAACTAAGGCTACTGACAAAAAGGATTGATTTCGCAGTGCTTTTTTTACAATTTTTTTGTTTTTTCTTAGGAAAAGGTTTAAATTTGTTTTACCTTTGGCTTAAATTCCGGTTAATAACAGAAAATAAATTATTCTTAAAGATTTATAATATGTCTGGCAACGTTACAACAAATTCAATTGTTTTGAGTCCTTTCGCGCGCAATTTTCCGTCAATCGAACGCATATGTCAGCCGGGTGCGGCGAACATGGACGGGTTTCAGGGTGTTTTTGAAAATTTTTACAATGTTGGAATTAAGAAAAAAAAGTATTGGGTATGCCTGTAGACTACCCCCTGAGTCACCCATTCCAATATATGCAGTGAATTCCATAAGACCCTGCATATACGAGTATAGTAAAAAAATAATTCCGGTTTCTTTACAATTACCAAATATTTACTCTTGATTTAAAAGCATTCTTAAATGATTACTACTCGTTAATACCCTCTTATCCTAATTATAATGTGCAATTGTATAAATATTACTAGTCTTAAAAGAAACAAAACGCAGATAAAGCCGCGAGCGGGTTGCTAGTTCTTAATTATAATGCATTTTTTCAAATGTTTATGGAAAATGGTAATACTCCATGTTTCGTTTTATAATTCTTATTTTTAAAACTGTGTATAGGCCAGCGCTTTAAGATAAATGTGTACTTTTAATTACATCCTGTATATATATATATATATATATATATATATATATATATATATATATATATATATATATATATATATATATATATATATATATATATATATATATATTAAATGACGTAAAATATGAATGAATTTATAATCAAGTGAAACTTAAGTAAAGTCTGCAAGGACAAGATCTTAAAAATAAAAATAGCCCAATGTGCACTTACTCAGCTTCATTTTGAGTTAATACTTCCTCTTTGATGACCACTTCTTCATTTTTTACCTTCCATTCTTGATAGACAACATTATTTATAGTTTCCTGTGGTTCAGTTTTCACTGGCACTTGGGATCTACAGAAATTATATTTTAAGCACACAACTATTTATAATTTATTTACAAACAAGCACTCATTAAAGGAGAAGTTTTACTTCGTAATCATTCAATAAAGGCAAATATAAATAAAACGTTAATGATTGATCTCTGAAGTCATCTAATCAAGTAACCAATTTGATATTTAAAGTCACTTCTGACAACGACCTTAACATTGTGCGGTCGCATTACAAGTGTCTAGTTGGCCAACTATTAATAAATTGCTTTGAAAAACTGACCGTAAGTAAAATGAGGTAAGTATTAACCAGATAAATAAATTTAAAAAAAAAATAAAAAACGGGAAAATAGTAAACAAATAAAATAAACTGGTAAAAAATAAAATAAGTAAAAAATAAACATCTAAATAAATACGACAAAGGAATGTTTTAAAATATTAGTAAGTCAAAAATACACTTTAATGACAAAATGTTAAGAAACATTTTCATTTTGGAACAGGAATGTGGGAATGCAGTATTATAATATCCACCAAATTAAGTATAGATTTTTATTCTTAAAAAAATAAAGAAAATGTACCTCTCTTGTTGCGAAATAGTTATTACTCAAACCCATAAGAGAAAAGAATTTGAGCCCTTAAGGAAATAAGGCGAATTTTCTTCTGATCCAGCAATATGTGGGTGCAGTATTAGGTATTATAATACTAATACTATAATACTAAAACGAGTATTTATTATAATAGTCTCGCTTACGGAAAATGTACCTTAAAATTTATATACCAAATCAATGAAGAAATGTGTAGGGAAAAGGACAGAAACCAAAGACCAGCCAGGAAACACTTAACGATTACACTGAAAGAAGCCCTACTTTGAGCAACGCAATGAACCAATAGAAAAACGGACAACCGCGTGAAGCATTCTTGCAGCATCCATTAAAATTATCTTTTTTTTTTCTTTTTTAACCAGTTAACGATAATTAATTTGCACTCTTATTGATAAGATTGTTTGTTCTTCCAAAACTTTAATTGAAATGTAATAAGTAGGTTAACCTCTTAAGGGCTGAAGGACCTCGGTCGATGGCTCATTGGGGGCGTACGTACGGGTGAATTGTATTGTACCACATGTATGCTCCTAATAAACAACAATAAATAATAATAATATACCAACATACATAAGGGAACAAAATTTGAGCCTTTTTGAAATAGGCAACATGCATACAATCAAAATAAATCTGACATATTTTTTGTATTCTCTGTATACTCGTACATTAAATATTATTGATGAAGGTTGTTTTTACCCATTTGTTTTGATTTTTATTAAGAAATAAAAACATTTTTAATAGAAATTTTTCGGGCGAAATTCGGACCATATATATGTATATATCCGTGGTTCCGGGGAAAAAGGAGATAAGTTGATTTTTTAAAATTTTCAGTAGATTGAGTTAAAGTTTAATTTAGTACTGCCCATCAGGCGAAGGAAATTGGAAAGTAAAATTTTGATAGAAGAGGCAATGCTACCTTATGTTTCGATAGATCTAGAACAAAATATGATTTTTCTGTTATTTGAACAAAAAGTGTACTTATCCCTTTATGAACTAACTAAAACTATACTTAATATCTCATAAACACGTGCTAATATTTTAATAAAAAATAATATAGTTATTAACAATACAAGATATAGAAAACATAAACTAATTAATCTTCTTCGTCTGATGAAACCAAGTCAGGTTGCGTTTCCTTAGCATCATCCACGGTAGGAAGGTGTTTGTAGGGATTGCAATCCCGCAAAGGGGATCCCGCAATCCCGCGGGATCCCACATTTTGTAAAATGTTGTTGGAAAATGGTAATAATGGGATGAAGGGATTTTCAATAGAAGAAATAATCATTTTTGGTCAAGAGATAACCCTCACGTCACCAAGGAAGCTGGATTTCAAGAAAAAAATAATTTTAGTGTTTTCTGCATGTTAATGGACAATCAATTACAGTACGTAATAACAGCTGTCGAACACTTCTTAGATAATCTGCCCCTTGAAGATTATCAAAGCTGTTGGTATCAACTTGATGGAGCTCCTGCACATTGCACAAGAAAAGTTACAGTATAACTTGATAGGATGTTTGACGACCGTTGGATAATACGTTTGGGATCTTGGAATTGGCCTCTAAGATCACCGGATCTCAATCCATTGGATTTTAACTTGTGGGGCATGTTTAAGGAAAAAATTTACAAATCACCAGTTAATTCAAAAGAAGAGTTGCTACTTCGAGTTACCAAAGGATTTAGAGATCTATATCCAAAAGAAATTAGATTTTCCACGACGAATGCAGCGAACACCCGCTTTTAAAGTGCTTGGATGTAAACCGCCAGCGTTTTAAACGGCTGTTAAAATGTTCTGTTTAATTATTTTAGTATTTTTTTTATTATTTGACTAGTTAAGTATGGATGTGTTACACAAATACTCCTGAGTTAGTATACATTTTCGGAGGTTGATGTGACAGCCATTACCACAGGCGACTCTAAACTTCAAATTTATTACCACTTGATTAAATACTTTGAGAACCTGAATGTAACTTTGTAAATCAATGGTAAAATTTTAAACGCAAATGTCTTGCTTAGTGACATTTTTATGTACAGTCTAAAAATTGGTTTGTTTTTAATATACGAAATTACTATTCTATGACATACATTTTGATATGGTAGCCATAATAGGTATGTCAAAAATGAGCAAAATCTGTAAAGGTAAAGTCTTATGATAATTTGTTCATACATTCACATTATTTGGCGCCACTTAGGGGATGAAAAACTAACTACTACCACAGCAAAATGTACATTATATAGTACATACACTTATAAGTAATTTCCTATTGTACCAAAAATGAGCAGATAAAAGCAAACTAAAGTTATGCACATTTTCTGGTAGGTTTTTTTTATTTCTGAAGCCATTTGGGGAATGAAAAATTATTACTACCACCTCAAAGACAGTGTTATACACTGTATGTAAGTAGGCCCGTGCACTGGCTGATTATAATTATTTTTAAAATTAGACAAGTTGGCAAAAATGTTTCAGTTAAAAGTTCTAGGGCTTTCAAAGATGTGTATGAAAATTAGTTCAAACATACAGGGTGGTTCAAAAAGTTGTGAAGAATCAAACTTAATTTTTTTATCTTGAAATAAATTTTAAATATACAGGGTCACCCAAAAAGTTATGACTGACCAATGTATATTACTTTCATGAAGAACACTCCTTTTTGCTGTAGTTTACTTATTATGTACTTACTCACTGTCTGTAAAAGTTTAAACAATTTTTAATTTAATTTTACCCAAACATTGCAATATCTTTGGAACTGTTAGGTTTGTTGTCTATTGTTGAACTATTATAACTATTACTGTTTTACACAAGATAATTAAGTATGTTGTACATTATTACAATTATGTAATGAAAATAATGGGAAATTCATTAGAACACAATCATATGCAAACTATTGCTTGTGATCTCGAAAATAAACAACTACAAAGAAAAATTGTAAATAGTTTACTGTTCGGTTTACTGGCTTGTCTCTAGATTTTTCAAGCTTGCTGAAAAATTTAATCTGAATCTAAAGCTAATTTCGGTAATTATTTAGATTAGTGGAAACAGCGAATTTTTTCATGAAATTTTGCACAGACCCTAATTTTGGGTCGTAGAACACGAATCCGAAGTCAGTTTTTGGAGGTCTCATAAAAAAAAAATTTTTTTTGCCTACCCAACCTGAGCAAAAAGGTGGTCAGGTTTGCTCAGTTTTGATTGATATAGATATATATGTATCTATATCAATCAAAACTGAGCAAACCTGACCACCTTTTTGCTCACCCAACAAATTTAAAGAAATTCATTGAAAAAGCTAACCTAAAAGTTTTAAAAAAATTTTTACGAGACCCCCAGAAACTGACTTCGGATTCGTGTTCTACGACCCAAAATTAGGGTCTGTGCAAAATTTCATGAAAAAATTCGCTGTTTCCACTAATCTAAATAATTACCCTAATGGTAAGCACATAAAGTTTACCAAGCTTTTAAATTTTAAAGAAATAAATAAATTTAGAGAATGTAAAGATAATAAAATTTCCTTGAAAATTTCTGTAGGTACCTATAGAGTTGGAAGAAATTTTTTTTTAATACCCGTAAAGAAAATAAACTTACACAAAATGTTTTCCATTTTCACTAATAACCTGAAGCCTTTCTAAATGAACAATTAACTGAGGCCCTTGTTTGTTTGTCTGTTTACTCATAAAAGTATTCTTTGACACATATTCAATTTCATAGACCAATTCTGGCTCTATTTTAATCATCGGAATACTTGTAATATTGTTGTCAACTGCAGCAGCCTCAGACAAATCTTCATACTCTTTTTTTGCTTCTGCTACAAGAAAACAATTATCGATTTCCTCATCTTGGACAGTGGGAGGCGCTGATAACTTTTTTCTGTTAATGTGTGTACTATTCCCAGCTTCTTCAATGGAATTCCTTAGCATTAAATCCATGGTTTCCTTCGATAGTAATGTCTCCATATTTTTATTAAAGTATGTAGGTATCCACAACAGAGTCTGAAATAAAGAAATTCTACTACCTACACAGAAAAATAAAAGGTTTGTTATTGTACTTACAGATAACAAAAAAAAGGGTTTGCTCAGGATTCTACTACAATAAATGGACCTACACAGAAGAAAAAACAACTAGAAAAACGTTTGCTGTAACCACAAATACAAACAAAACATCATTTTCGCGTTGCCGGCACAGTCAAAGAAAATAAAAGGTTATGCTTGGCTTGCACTCAGTGTTGCCAGAGTAACAAAGCAAAAAGTCGCCATCGATCAGTATGAAAAGTCGCCACTTTGTCGCCACAGCTTTTTTGGGGTTAGAAAACTGTCAATAATAAAAAAATGTTATTGTAGAATGTTATTCATTTCAATGATTGTGGAACAAGCTTGGTGGAATCCCCAAAATTTGACGTACAATTCGTGGCGCGTTCAGATATTCTCTTTGAGAAATCCCTCTGTGCAATTATTATTGTGACGTTGTTTCTTCCTACGTATTGTATACAACGTGTATATTCAATTTTTTCACCTGTAAAAAGTCGCCAAAAATAAGCTTTTTATTGAAAATCGCCGTCACACTCTCATAGAGACAAAAAGTCGTGATTTTGGCGACTTGTCGCCCCAAATGGCAACACTGCTTGCACTTGGCTTGGCTGCTTGGCTTCTTGGCGCATGTCACGGGTTAGGGATGCCCAAGATGTATCGAAAATATCGATATTTTTGTTTCGATTATCGATGTTTTTGCATCGATATTCTTGTTTCGATGTATCGAAAGACATCGCTGTATTGCCTATAGATGTATCGAAAATCTAAAATGTTGATTTTCCTAATTATAGTTTAAAATAAAAGTTATTTCGGATTGTTCCTTCCGAGAGGCTTTTCTCGAAGACTGGGCAAACGTCGACTCAAACAAGAAATCGCTTAACAGGAACAAAGTTATTATTTCTAAGTAGCATTGATAAGAAGTTTTGGAATTTATAGTTTTATAAACATTTTTAACATTGTATATGTGTATTATATTAGTGTATTACTTAGCACTGGTTTAAACCAACTGGCCAGCTTTCTGTAACTTGAATGTATATTATTACTTAGTTTTTTTACCTATAGTTCCCGAAGTGTAATGTGATTGTTTTTATAAAATGCTCATTTTATTTTTTTATGGTTTTGGGACATTAGTCCATGTCCGGTAAATTATCATTTATATATTTTAACCGACAAGGACAAGTCAAATTGATATTTTGTCCGGACATTTTTGAATTTGACCGAAAAAACTGTTATTTTTAAATTTCTCAACATTTATTTAAATCTGACATACTTAATTTGGCACTTATCCTAAACATTTTTGTTTTTTGAGATTATCGATATTTTATTTTGATTTTTTAAAATGATATCACATTTTTTAATCTTTTGAGATTATCGATATTTTATTTTGATTTTTTAAAATGATATCACACATTTTACAAGAAAAGAAAAATGGTGAAAAAGGAGAATTTGGTATGGAATTATGTTATAAAGAAAGAGGGGTAAAAATATGGTTTTTGTAAGTTCTGCAATACCCAATACCTCAATCATGCAACCAGAATGTTGAATAATATAAAGGATATGTAAAAAAATTACGTTCTTGTTTCTATGTCTTATTTAATTTACAAAATATGACTTTACCCATTTTCTTCAATAAAATTTCTTGGCAGTTCAGTGGTAAAAAAAGAATTTATTCAAATATTTAAAAATGACCACTGTTTGACCGGTAATTTACCGATCAAAATGACCGGACAAGTCAATTATTATATTTGACCGGACATTTCACAACACTATTTTTTTTTTCAATAAAATGTATTGTCTCTAGCAAAGGGTACTAAACCTTTTGGTCTCTAGCAATATTTTTAGGGCGTGTAGCGTTGTCAACCTCGGTTACGGTTTTGTGTCCCGTAAGTACCGGTCATCTGAAAAGTTGGTAAGGAAACGCGATTCCTATAAAGAATATTTACCGAAGGAACCGATCCTTCGTCGCTGGTTTTCCGGTTTGTTTATGTCATTTTGTTGTTTATGTTTTGCTTTTTTGTTTAAATTTAAATTTATTATTTCACAAATGTTAAAAAACATCTGTATTTTAAAATGTCGGAAGCACGAGGAGAGGTATGTTTTTAGGTTGAGTCGATATCCGTAAAAATAAAAAAATATATTTAAATCGTTAGCTTATCTGATCCGCTGATCCCTGACAATTTGCCAACTAACGGAAACGACCGATCTGCGTTCCGCAGTAAAACCGCTTCTTTCAGGAACCAGCGTTACCATTGGTTTACAGCATTATACCGCTTAAGTTGACCAGGTTTGACAACGGTACACAGCCTTAAATGTATTTCAATGAGGGGGAGTTCGAGTTGGACGCTCGGAGTTCTCCGAGCGCAAATCTCAGACATACGTTCTGAACATGACCTATATAGATGACAAAGTATCGACGCCGGGTGGGTAAAAATTAACTTGTCAATGACGTCACGGCCATAAGAAACAACGGTTGGCCACACGGTCAGCTGTTTACCCGGGAACACCCGGTGTCGATTCTGAATGCGCCCACTGGGCGCATTCAGCAGAGGCAGGGATTCGCAGAGGCAGGGATGGGCCAGGGCCCCCCTGAGATTGTCATCCTTTTTAATTATTAGTAATAAAATCTTCTAAAAATATATATATAATATATTGTTTATTTTGCCCCACCTGAGAAAAAAGTCTGCGGGCGCATAAAGCTGGTAACAGGTTTGCCTACTGTCATGGTCGTGGAGTTGCTAAACGGTAAGTAAACAGTCAAATTAATTATTAATAAATAAAATGACACGTTTTGTTATTTTATAATTATTATTATTTAACTTCAATTTGTTTTGCATGTTTTTTTTTTGAGTTAATAATTGTGCCTTGTGCTGCTAGTAATTATATTAATACATGCAGTCAGTCAACACTAGTCAGTCTAGTACAATAAAACAAAACCAACAAACGAGAAATAAAACTTGACAGATGGTTTTATAAACAAATGAAAAACCCGTGTCATTTTGGCGATTTAAAAAAACCGCTTGATTATGGCGTCATTATTAAAAGACCGCAGCGGTCATTTACATATAACCGTTTATCTCGCCAAAGAATCCCTTAGACTTCATTTTTCATTTGTCAACCCATCGGTTCAATGAAATTTATCTATAGTTTAACTGTCACTATAACCGGCTAGAAGAGGTCTTCCATATATGTATTACTACTATATTGCTAGCATCCAATCTACCCGTTGTTAAAATTTGAAGCAAAGATAATGTACCATGTGATGTAACAACACTTGACGGAACTGTCACTGTCAGTTCTGACCAAGTGGTTGTTTAGGAGGGATGTTTCAGCACGTCATGTGACTGGTTAGCAATTGTTTCCGAAGGCTACGTCTTCGTTTCATCATTTTTTCGTCCTCCGCTGAAAATGCATGTTCAGTAGTCACGTGATGAGTGGTTAGCAATTGTTTCCAAATGCTACTTCTTTGCTTCAACATTTTTTCGTCGTTCGCTATATAGTAGTAATACATACCGGGTGTCAACGAGATCACTTTCCGGCTGTCATTTCTTTAGTATTCAATCGAACAAGATGAAACTTGGCAGGAGTCACAGGCTAATAAAAAGTCACTTTTCGAGGTACTTGTCAAATTTCAACGACTTCCGGTTAAGCCGGAAGTGACCCCAACTTTGAATTTTCAAATGAGACACCCTGTATATTTCTTGATTTTTGGAATCTAGAGATCATTTTACATACAACTGTATTATAGTTATTAATTTTTGTGTCAATTTAACATTTTTAAAACAATTTTTTTTTTTAATCTAGAGTGCCATGACCCACCTTAAATCGTTCTAATAGACGTTTACATCTGCACAAAAATACCTACACAATTTTATCACCTTTCATTTGTCTTACCAGAGCGTTCAAAGTTGATTAAATCACTTTTTTGATAATAACTTTAAAAAATTAAATACAACTATAACACTTTCACAGTATAATTAGATGTAGTTTTTTATTACGAATCCAACGGTGCATCACAACATCAAAATTCTCTTGGATTTTCTAAAGAAAACTACATTTTATTGCAATAGCCATTTTATATGGTTTGATCAAACATGCAACTGCACGACGGTCAAATATTATATCCACTTAGCCATTTGAATAATAATAATGGGTGGCTGTAAACAATTCGCCACAAACCAGAAACATAATATTAAAGACTCGATTAAAGACCAGAAAAAATAATTGTTTACAAATTTGTAAAATTCTATCATTTATCCCGAATTCAATTGTTTTCCATGGCAAACGTAGCAACATTTTGAGGCTTTATTCCGTTATTTTTTAAACAGCTATAATTTAATTGTTTTTCATGGCTAACTGGATATAATATTTGATCGTCGTGTAGTTACATGTTTGATCAAACCATAACAAATGGCTATGGCAATAATATGCAGTTTTCTTTAGAAAATCCAAGAGAATTTTGATGTTGTGATGCACCGTTGGATTCGTAATAAAAAACTACATCTAATTATACTGTGAAAGTGTTATAGTTGTATCTAATTTTTTTAAGTTATTATCAAAAAAGTGATTTAGTCAACTTTGAACGCTCTGGTAAGACAAATTAATGGTGATAAAATTGTGTAGGTATTTTTGTGCAATGTAAACGTCTATTAGAACGATTCAAGGTGGGTCATGGCACCAGGGTTGCCAGATCTTGTAAATGAAAAAGCGGGACACGTGAATCTGTGACACGTATTTAAGGGGATAATATTTTAATGTGTTAAAAATTTGTGTCAAAAAATGTTTCACTGTTTCAAGGACAAACATCCCAAATAAAAATTTTGATATTGACGCGCAAAAAAAATTCAAAGAACATGCAAAATTTTTCCTTAAATATATATTGTAAACTAAAAATAAACAAAAACAAACAAATAAACGAAAACTATAACAAACATGTACATTGTACATAGGTTTTAATAAAAATAAAGTAGGTGGTTATTTACCATTAAAGAATAAGGTAACATGTAACATATAAATATATTTGGTTGAAGTTAAATCTGCACTTTTTAAAATCATTCAAAAATCGGGATTTTCGACGGGCAAATCGGAAAGCGGGACAAATGGGTCATATCGATTAAAATCGGGACAGTCCCGCCTAAATCGGGACGTCTGGCAACCCTGCATGGCACTCTAGATTAAAACAAAAAATTTGTTTTAAAAATGTTAAATTTACACAAAAAGTAATAACTATAATACAGTTGTACGTAAAATGATCTCTAGATTCCAAAAATCAAGAAATATACAGGGTGTCTCATTTGAAAATTCAAAGTTGGGGTCACTTCCGGCTAAACCGGAAGTCGTCGAAATTTGGCAAGTACCTCGAAAAGTGACTTTTTATTAGTCTATGACTCCTGCCAAGTTTCATCTTGTTCGATTAAAAACTAAATAAATGGCAGCCGGAAAGTGATCTCGTTGACACCCGGTATATATGAGGTCTTCCATCAAGGCCTTAAATCTAGTTTAAGTACCCTTGGTCTTCCATATACGTATTACTACTACATATATTGTTAGCATCCAATCTACCCGTTGTTAAAAACAAGGAACATAAAAGGGTTTGCTTGGGTTTGATGTTAAAATTTGAAGCAAAGATAAAATCGTCTTTCCTTTTGAAGTTTTGACGGAACTGTCACTGTCAGTTCTGACATCAGTTTAAAATGTGAGCTTGTCGGTTTCCTTTTCGTCTTTTTACCTTTCAAAAGTAAAGATTATAATGTGTTTTTATTTGTCAAAAGTGGATTAAAAGTTAATTATTATTCTATTTACGATAATGACATAGCTAATGTACCGATAATGCCAGTTTTAAGCAGCAAGAAGTGAAAAAACTACTTGTAGTTTCAGCGAAGGATAGTCTTCATGAATGTAAACTATTGTAAACTGAAGAGTGAATCCATCATTTTTAATTTGAGATTTTGGGGCAAAACGGGTAAGAACATTATGTAAATAAAGCGTTTGGAAATCTAAAAAAAAACACATTATTTAAGCTCAGCTTGATTAGCTGGGCATATCACGTGGTTTAGGAGGGATGTTCAATACGTCATGTGACTGGTTAGCAATTGTTTCCGAAGGCTACGTCTTTGCTTCAACATTTTAGGAGCGGCTAATACTGCAAACAATCCGACGTTGCCACATGTGCGATAGCTCGAAGATTTTAAAGTAACAGTATTTTTTCTTCCGTCATTCATATTACTTTGAGTGACAAGAGTCTAGGAGCAGGAGATACAAGAGTCTAGGGGATGGGTACTACTTTTTATCCCGGGCTTGCGCATGCGCAGAGGAAAGAACAATAGTTAATTTTTTTCGCACCGATCCCTCTTCGCCTGCGAGGAAAGAGACTGGTCAGGGCCCCTAACCAGGTGCTAACCCTGTTCCGACCTTAGGGTGCCCTCCGATCCACCGTTCGCTAGATTTTCTGGACAAGAAACAAAACATAATTTTTAGGTTAAGGTACCTAGACACGACAATTTTTTTGCTCGGGACCTTTAAAAAAAGACAAAACAAAATTTTTATCAAGGAAGGAGTGCTAACCCGTTTCCAATACACCTTTTAGAGCCGATTTCCTAGTCTTTTTATAAAATTTTAAATGACAAAAATTAAAAAAAAAAAGACGCGGCCGAGCACGGATTCGAACCAACACATCTCGGTCAATAAGCGGATGCTTTACCCACTGGACTACGTGGCTGATCTACCAGCAAAGGAAATAAAAGTTTACCGGTGCAAGACAAGGAAAACCGAAATATGGAAACGTCGGAGTGTTTGCACTATTAGTCGCTCCTAACATTTTTCCTCGTTCGCTATATAGTAGTAATACGTATATGAGGTCTTCCATATACGTATCCATTTACTTTTGAGAATGATGACAGAAAAAACAATTGAACAAGAATTAACCCTATTGGTCAGTTCCATGGACCGTTTACACCAGAACATATTTTAGTGATCACAATATTCATCTTTTCTTTCCTGATAATCACGGAGGAATCAGATTTCTTTCTATCCGTGTTGGCGGAAGTGCATTAGACAAAGACAAATGAAAAAAGGATTTGATCAAATTTTTATCGTACCTACATTATTTGCTTGTGGAAGTATTGCTGGTTATATACTTCAAAAGATTAGTCTTCGCAAAATTCTTTTTTTCCTGATAAAATCCCAGCGGAATCCGGTTTCTTTCTATCCTTGTTAGCAAAAGGGGCATTAGTAAAAGACAAATAAAAACGATGTTGTTGCCAATAAAAAAGAATAATCAAACATTTCATCACAGGCGGCTTTGTTTGTGCGCAAGTATTTCTGGTTGCCTAAAGCGAAAGTTTAATCGGAGTTGTCATAAAAAATAAATTTCTAACCTGACAAAATACTTACGTAAGTTTTATGATTTTATAGCAAAAGACCTTTGTTTTTACTGAACACAAACAGCATTTGCAAAAATCTCGTTTTTATTAAACAAAAACAGTGTCAGCATAGACATTAACCTCATTATTTTATAGCATTTAAAATTGTTTCCTACCCAAATAACAATACTACCTCTAACCAACAATTTGCAATAAAAGGATCGGAGGAAAAGTATTTAATTAAATAAGGAAAAATCTCAAAAATGAGTAAATATTTTTATTGGGATAAACAATTTATAATGAGGTTAAAAAATATTCCCTATTCTCCGATATATATAATGAAAATGGATCTATAATATAGCCTACCTGCGAACAGTGATATTTGTGTAAGAAAGATGCGATAAAAATTGTTGAATCTAATATACCAAGTAGTTTCACAATTTTTAACTGTAAATGTTGAGTCTTAGTTCCAGAAGGATACACTTTGTAATGGCACTGTGACTTCTGCTTTAAACTGAAACCAAACGCTTCTAGGGCGCAATTTTCACTACTTTCTCAATAACTAAAGAAATCTTCTGTAATGCCCACTATTCTCAACTTTATATCGGGTCGGTGTTTCTGTTACTCATTCCCATAACGCCCGGTCCAAGTACCTAATGTAAAGGAGAACAAATAGGTATGTACCTTGCGTAATATTTCAATAGTTTTAGTCAGTCCCAGATTCATAGAACACAGGAATTTAAGCTGCTAAGACTTTATATAAACTTTTTACGTATATCTTTACACTGCAAAAACAATTTATATCATGGGACAGGCTTCAAATAATATGTCATATTAATCTTTCACATAACCTAACTTTCTACCAGCTGTAAAAATTTTACGAGTATGAGAGAGAAAGAAGAGAGAAAAAAATGAGAGATAAAGAACATGAGAAAGAGACATAATTGATCTCTTCGTTTTAAAATAGGTTTCTGTCATCATTCTCAAAAGTAAATGGATACGGTATAGGTCTTCCCTTAGACAAAGAAAGTGTAAAATTCAGGTTTAACGCAAAGAGGCATTAATAATAGCTACTTCAATTCAGCTGATTTCGATAGTAGCGTCACCAACGCATGTGAACTAAAATTCATTTTAGCTTTTTAGTATTTAATATTGGGTTTTACCAATGACGTCATTAAATGGAACTAATTTAACTTGAACCAAGAGTGCCCCCTTCTCCGTTAAAGCATTTTGTAGTATTGAACAGGACCGGTCATATTTGTGTATAGTATTATAGCAGTTACATAGAATACATGTTTATGGAAGTATTAGTACATTTTTAGTTTATTACGCCAATGTCTATTTAGAAATACTTATTTTAATCAGTTGAAAACTCAAAAGCTAGAAAATATTTTTCAGTAGGATGTGGCGCAACTAGACAGTGCCTTTTGGGGGGCTTAAGCTCTGACCCTTAAGATAAAGTTGATTTGAATTTTTTATTTTTATGGAACACCAATCGGTCGGGGGAGGGGGGCTAAATTCGAGTTTGGTGGCTACCCCCCCCCCCCCCGGTAGTTGCACCACTGATTAGGATATGGATGTTGGCTACGTAAATTAAAACCTCTGTCTCTTAGTATTTGTCGAGTTCCAGCTCATCTGGCGCTTCTGCAAGGAAGGTAGGTTCAAACGATTCAGTTAACTATCGTTTCTAAGTTGTTTTTCATAAAAAAGGGCAAAATACTAAATAAATCTATTTTCTAGTCTTCACTGTCCCATAGCAAAAATGTATTTATTTGATTTGTAACTTTTTGTTATTTTAATAATTTACGCATGTAAAAACAAGAATTATAAGATGTTAGCAAGCCTTGAACATAACCAAACTTTTTTTAATAAAGAGATAAACTGAATAATTGTCTCCTCTGTCCCCTTCTACTTCAGTTGTATAAAGGGGACAGAAGCGTTGAGGGACAAAGGTGACAAACATTATAGATAAGTCAAGTTCTCTATACAGTATATTTATGCATTTCATTTTCTGGCATATTGGATGATTTACTTCGTAATGCTGGCTCCATCTGGGCATCCCTAAAACCCATCATGGTTTTGATTACAGAAAAAAATATTAAGTGCCCATTTTGTCAGTGATGGGCCAACATCCCAATATACAAATAGGAGGAACTTCCAACTGATCTGTTATTTTGCATCATTTTTTAAAATTGACTTTGTTACTTGGAACTTTTATGAACCCGGACATGGGAAAAGTGTTGCTGATGGTGTTGGAGGAACACGGAAAAGAGTTGCAGACCAATCCGTTACTTATGGTAACAGCATAACATCAGCAGAAAGTTTTATTGAAGCTGTAAAGAAAAATAACAGTAAAATATTTTTATACCAAGAATCCACCAGTGATATCTACGAGTTTCAAACTTGTCCAACAATTTGTTAGACAATTCAGCTGCTGTCCCAAACACAATCAAAAATTAGACAAATAATTTGGTCCAGTGAAAATCCAGAAACGCTAAAATTAAAAAACAAGAGCTCTTTTAACTGTGATGACCTTAAATGCAATCACATTCTTCTTCAACCATTAGAATTTAAATTATTGATGCTTTTTAATATAGATGCAACTAATAATAACGAAATAGAGGCTGAAGATAACTTCGAAGATGATTTACCGCTTTCTTTTTTTAAATCCACTTCTCCCACCAAAATTGTTGACCAAACTGAAACTCCTGAACCCTTTTTGCCAATAAATAAAAATGAAATAGCAATAGGTAGTTGGCTTCTCGTTAATTTTAAATCTGAATGTTCAAAG
Organism: Philopedon plagiatum; assembly: GCA_963971165.1. NCBI lineage: Eukaryota > Metazoa > Arthropoda > Insecta > Coleoptera > Curculionidae > Philopedon > Philopedon plagiatum. The sequence continues at coordinate 68,368,247 of OZ020195.1, read as the reverse complement.
CAAGGTTCTAAGCCTCTTTTTTATATATGTCAAGTATTAACGTTGAGACGAAAGTTTGAAGGCACATTTTTAAGGACAACAACAAGAGATCATCAAGGATTTATTTATGGTTTTCCAGATGTTGCTGATATTTTTGAGTTAAATTACAATATATTAAGAAAACTTGCGGAACCGGAGAAGTATGGACTTGGTTTATTTAAGTTTAATATAAATACTGATTTGGTTTAAGATTGTATTTACTTTTTATACATTCATTTTTCATGTTCAAATTTGTTAGTTTTTAGTTTTTATTACGTTAGGGTGTAATTTAATTTAAAATAAAGAATGATGTTTTCATGTTCATTATTTTTGTCTCTATACTGTCCCGTTTTGGTCACTTCTGCCCCCTTTCCTTTTTTGCGTCAAAACTATTACGTTTTCAGTTTTTGACTGTTGAATTAATTTTTGCAATCATTTGTTGATAGAAACTGTTTTTATAATATTAACTGTAATAAGATTGCAATTATATTATTTTAATAAAAACAAAAAACCTATTGCAAAATTGGAAATATAAAAGAATTTATAGAAAAATATATTTTTGTTAAATATTTTACTGTGATTTACTAAAATTTCTATAAAACTGTTCTGTGATAAATATTATATATATATTTATATATATATTTTTGAGAAAATTATTTATAATCATTTATTAAATTTTCTTGAAAGAAATAGCTTTTTTAATAATAGACAATTCGGATTCCTAAAAAACAGAGGTACTGATTTAGCACTTATTCAGTTTTCAAAACTGTTATCTGAAAAATTAGATAACAACAAAAAAGTTACTGGACTTTTTATAGATATCAAAAAGGCATTTGACACAATTTCTCATAAGAAAATGATTGAAAAACTAGAAAATGCTGGTGTAAGGGGATTGTGTCTAAAATGGTTTCTAAGCTACTTCAGCAACAGACAGCAATGCACCTTACTAAATTCAGTTAAAAGTACTTTTTTAAGAACATTGTCAGGAGTGCCGCAAGGCTCAACTTTAGGGCCATTACTTTTTTTAATTTACATAAATGATATATTTGACTGTAATTTTAAAGGAGACATATTTATATTTGCAGATGATACGGCTCTAGTATACAGCAATGAAAATTTGAAAGAAAATTATAGAAATATGAAATTAGATTTCAATACTTTAACAAATTGGTATGCATTGAATAGTATGGTTATTAACTTGGATAAAACTAATTTTGTTAATTTTACTTTAAACTGTAAAAATGATAAAAATCATGAAAATATGTACTTAACAAGTCACAAAATTGACTGTAAAATATATAATAAGTTTTGTAATTGGCCAAAAATAAAACAAAAAGGAAACATCAAATATTTAGGAGTAATTTTTGATGAACATTTGTCATTTAAAGAACACGTAGCATACGTTCTATCTAAAGTAAAATACGTTTTAGCCAAATTTTATTTTATTAGAGACTAACTAACTAACAGATCAATCAAAATTAAAATGTATTATGCTTTGGTGCATTCAGTACTAAGCTATGGTATATTAGTATGGGGAGGGATATATAAAAGCAATTTACATCCATTGGAAATACTACAAAATTCATTTGTTAGATGCATTAGGGGAAAATATAAAAATTGCCACACTAATGATGTATATAAACAACTTGAAATACCAAATTTATCACAAATATTTTGTATAAATTCCTGTAAATTTTTAAGAAAATTCGATGAAGTACTAAATATCAAAAAACAAAACAATATTAGACAAATACAGAGATACAGAATACCTTTTTGCCATAAGGCAGTGACTCAGAGAATGTTTGAGTTTCTTTCAACAAGAATATACAATATTTTACCAAATGATTTTAATTTATATTCGAAAGGAAAATTTTCAAAAGAAATAAAAAAATATTTTATAAAAGACATAACAACATGTAAAGAAATAATGGAAAGGCCATGGAATCAAAGAATTTCAGAATAATAATAATAATAAAAAATAAAACTTATTTTTTTTTAAGAAATTATTTTTCTCGTTTATATTATTATCCATACGTAATGTTACTTAAATTTATTTATTAAAAATCAAATTATAAATTAAAAGTATTACCTACACACAAGGTATTTTTTACCTTTGTAGGTAATATAAATTAAATACCAAAACTGCATGCCATATTATAGCTTTGATATTTAGGTATACATATTTTAATTTGGCAGTTTGTAAAATTTGTTATTAATAAATTACTATTACTATTACTATTACTATTTTGACTAAATAATCTATGTTTATGTGTTTAAGTATCTTGGTATACAAAATATCGAAGCATAAAGTAAGGGGACAGAGGTGACATTTTTAGTAGGTTTGTTTGATGATTTTGCCTTTGCCTTGCCTATAAAAATTTTCGAACAACCCAACTTTCCTTATTGCTTTTGATAATTTTATGGTCAAACAAAAAGTTTAGGGACTTTATCAAGTAGAGATCTAAGAAAAAAACTTTTTAATGCCTTTTTCAGTGAAATTTAAAGTTAAATAGAAATACCCTTAACATGACCCTGGCGCTTCAATTATTTCACAGGGCGTTGTACACTTGTGACAAAAAAATATCATTTTTTTATACCTATATAGTATAACATGACCTAAACAGAAAAAGTTTATTATTAAACAAATACAGTATAATTTCAATTAATTAATTCACAAACTGTTAAAAAAAATTATAAAAATCGGATTAAAAATAAAAAGTTATAAAATATCAATTAGCCAAAATTTTGGGATGCCGGTTTTTTTTTTGCTGGGGAGTTTAGCTTATTTAAAAACATTTTAAAGATAATTTATGTATCTATTCAAAAAAATTACATTTTAAGAATAATTTTCTAGTAATGTTAACATTTATTTTATTTTGTTAAAGATATTCTTTAACGTTAGCAACCTTCAAAAAAAGCAATCAAGTGTTACGACGTATCGGTTAATTATACAGCAATAATAACGCTATTATAAGAGCACTTATCCAAAGATAAAACAATAAATAAAACCAAAAGCAAAAAAAAACTTTAATAAAATCATTATGGTAATCCCAAGTGGGTAAATCCACACAATGTTCTGAAACTAGTAAAAAGACAACTGCCTGTTTTTTACCTTATAGTTCCTAAAAACTGACAATAAAAAACTTGCACTTGCCCCGTTATCCCAAAGGATACTTATATCTACAAAATAAGTATAAGCTAGATACATTTAACTGATTTAAAAATTGTTAAATATTGAAGTAGGACAAAAAATTAGGTGCGATATTTTTTTATTTAAATATTTCTTAACAGTGACCTGTCTTGACTTTTCAGAAATAGTTTACTTAATTCGTCCCGAAGTAATCTACATACCCTTAGATAATTAATAAGGCAGCAGAAAAATCAGTGGTGTAAAAATATATACCTTTATTGTACCACAAATTTCCTGATGACTTGAGTATAAAAAGACTGAACGAAATTGAACGAAGTTTTATATTGTTGGCATGGTTTTCTACCCGACTGCCGATATTTCGTACTAAATTTTGGCCGCCTTCTAAAAACATAACCTTCTCAGGCTTTTATGTATGAAATGATGTTTCTTTATAACGTATTTGAAACGGGCATTGGTTATATGTATTTAACAGGCGCGGCCCGTCCATAAGGTCATTTGGTCAATGACCCACCTAAAATTTTCAGTGATCTACCTAATAATTTATTTTTTAATTTTTTAAAACCAAAAAAGAATCTTTTGTTTCGAAGTTCCATGCGAAAACTCCCCAAGAAAGAATCAAGCCAAGCCATCGTCAAAGGATATCCAAGCTTGCTCCGGACTGGGTCATATTTTAAATTGATCTTATAGGTTTATATGGACGATATAAATTCATTAAACGTAAGAGAGAAACAAACATACGCGCTTGAGGAAGCTAAATAGAGACAATTGGTCGACGGCCCACCAATAATATCGGGCCACTCCCACTATGGAAATACTCAAACCGCCCCATAAAATATACTAGGTATTTCAAAACATTTGGTTCGGTAAAAGAAAAACCAATTAGGTAGCTAATATGCGCATTGTATTAATAATATTAATTAGCGGTTAAACATAAAAAATTATAAATACGATTTCTGCCAGGCCAGCGCTAGGCATCAAATTTAACGGTGTCAGACCGATTTTCGTACATTACCAGCGTAGTCCAGAGGTACAATCTCAGCGAGTTGACCAGAAGGTCGAGGGTTCGAATCCGTGTTGGGGCAAGAACTTTTTTTTTAATTTTTTGTTATTTAAAAAATTAGATCGGCTCTAAAAGGTGTATTGGCAACAAGTTGTTCCTCGATAAAATATTTTTAAAATTCTTCGCAATCTCATATTTACTACAGCTTACAGCCTGCACGTGCGTAGACAAATATCGTATTACCATGTCTAGTCGCCAGTATTTTATTAAAGAAAACGGAGTTTCCGCAGCGTTCCTAATAATCATACTTTTAGCTCAGAATTTTGTTCTGTTTATATTCTGGGCTTTTAGTACAAGGCGCGACATCTATTGAGGAGATGCTAAACTTATCAAAACGGAAGCCGCTAAAATGTACTAATCTAGAGTATTAAAACACATAGAAAAAAGCCATAAACATCTAGAGTAGTAATGTTCAATATTCTGCAGTACCTATTTTATGATTTTTGCAGTGTTTATTTGTAGGTAAATAATTTCTTGGCTCATTATTAAAACACTTTTCTTAATTAAAAAAGTGTATTTTGCTTGTTGCGTTGATATCACTAGTTGCCCACAAAATTTTGACCCACCTTAAAAAAACTCACGGGCCGCGCCTGGTATTTGAATAAATCAATTTCTTCAGAGTTTTTATGTTTCAAGTAGTGGATCTTTAAACTACTCCTGTATCGTGCCTGATAGTCATATTTGTCGTATTTAAAAAATCAACCTCTTCTAGTTTTTTATGTTTCAAGCGGTGTCTCTTTATAACAGGTTGATAACGTGTTTGAAACGGACATTCGTCACATTTAAACAAATCAATTTCGTCGGGATTTTTATGTTTCAAGTAGTGGCTCTTTAAATTACTCCTGTAACGTGTTTGATGTTCACATTTGTCGCATTTGAAAAAATCACCCTTTTCAGGTTTATTATGTTTCAAGCAGTGTCTCCTTATAACGCCTTTGTAACGGGTTTGAAACGAGCATTCATCACATTTAAAAATATCAATTTCTTCGGGGTTTTTATGCTTCAAGTAGTGGCTGTTTAAATAACTCTTGTAACGTGTTTGGTATTCGCATTTATCGCATCTAAAGATATCAACCTCCTTTGGTGCTTCTCTCTTGACCTGTTTCATTACACAATCGTTATGAATTCTTTGATATTTATCGCATATAACGCTATCAACTCCTTCGGGCTGTTTATGTCTCAAGCGGTGTTTCCTCATATTACTTTTATAACGTGTTAGGTATACACATTCATCGCATCTAAAATAATTAACCTCGCCAGGGCTTTTATGGTTCAAATAGTGGTCCTTTAAATTTTCCTTGTAACGGGTTTGAAATTCGCATTTATCGCATCTAAAGAAATTAGCCTCTTCAGGGCCTTTATGTTTCAAGAGGTGTTTCTTTAAACTATACGTATACAATGTTTGAAATTTGCATTTATTGCACTTTAAAAAATCAACTTCTTTAGGGTCTTTATGTTTGGAGTGGTGGATGTTCAAAGACCTTTTATAACGTGTTTGGTACTCGCATTTATCGCATCTAAAAAATTCAACTTCAGGTTTTTTATGTATCAAGTAGTGGCTTTTTAAATATCTCATGTGACGTGTTTGATATTCGCATTTATCGCATCTGAAGAAATCAACTTCTTCCGGATTTTTATGTTTCGAGTGATGGATTATTAAATAATTTTTATGAGGAGTTTGGTATTCGCATTTGTTACATCTAAAAAAATCGAGTTCTTCGGGGTTTTTATGTTTCAAGTAGTGTCTTTTTAAAGCGTGCCCATAAAGCGATCGAAACGGACATTTGTCACATTTAAATAAATCAACTTCTTCGGGGTTTTTATGTTTCAAGTGATGAATCATCAAATTTCTTCTCCGATCTGTTTGGTAATCACACACGTGGCATGTGTACTTTTTTGTTTCTTGATTACTGCCACCAGAGGATACCCTAAAACAAAGAAAAGCGTAAATATGTTAATATCCCACTCAAATTCGTGTGATATTGAAAAAACATGCAGCAATATGGCGCCGAGTAGTCACGCTGATATGAAAGATCCCAAAAAAGGTTGTAAAGTATAAAACGGTCGCGAAAACGAGTCCAAAATGTGACGTGTGACATAGATTTATAAACAAGGAGGAGACACCACTATTTACATTAAAGGGCAACCAGAGATATATACCATGATTGTTCGGGATAATAAATTTTCATTGAATGGTGAAATTTCGAGTGAGTGTCAACGTTGCTTCTCCGTAGCATATGCCATTGTCTCGTTTATTTATGGCTTAAACAGTTGACCAGATGTAGTATTTTATATATAACGTTTTTGTCAGGTCATAATATACCTCTGCTAGTGATATTTTAAGTGATTTTTGGTTGTTCTTAAAAGGACTTCATCCATAAACTTTGACAAAATAATTGATTATTAGAAATGATTTCAATAACCTACAAAATATTTATACCACTTAACTCACGTAATCAGGAAAACTAATCATTTATTCCAAAAACAATTTTACCTTGAGCGTGAAGAAAATATTTCATTTAATTTCATTACGAGATTGTTAGTGTTGCAAAATTAATTCTATCCGGATTTGCTAATTTAGATAATCAAAGTGGCGAAAATAATTTGCCCGCTGCCAGTGTCATAAGATACGTGGTGACGCCTAGAGCGCAGCCTAAATTACCTTCAATCCCCATTCCAAAATTTTCGGGTTCCTATGAGAAGTGGTTGGAATTTAGGGGTACCTTTGCTTCTCTAATACCGCTCTTTTATATTACACTCAGTGATGTGAGCCGGTTATATGACCGCGTCATTTTGTCACGTCACATTAATAAATGACCATCAGGTCATTTAACCTAACCTTAAATTTCATGTTTCGACGCAAGAGTAAAAATTAAGCAACAAAAAGTCACGAGCGTCATAGAAATGAAGACATCACGCGTGCTCTGTCGCGTTTTAGAATATTCCTGGCTTAATTCTAAAACGAGACAAAAACGAAATAAGTGACGGATTTGCACATGACGCCGAAGAACATGATGAAACTTAAGGACATGTTTTTCTTTTTTAAATTTTGTAAGAATATTCTTTTTTAACTACAAAGTATTTTTTAAACTTTTAGTTTTATGACTAATTTAAATTAAGGGTATTTTTTATAAATGACCTATATGACCGTCATATGACCGTCACATGACGGTCATTTGTCACGAATGATAAATGACCGTCATTTCACATATCACTGATTATACTATATAATTTAGGTATTAGAGGATAAAACGAAACGTAAAGTATCAAAAAATACCTTTTTTGCTCTCAATCCAAATTGTGCTTTTTGTAATAAAGAACATTTTATCTGTTACTCAAAGGTATAAAAGTTAAAAAAGAATAAGACTGTCTTATTGTTAGGGTTATCACATTAGTAAAAATTGTAGAAAAATAGTTGTATAAAGTGTTCTTTAAAGCATCATGTTTTGTTACACTATGAAAAGCAGAATAAAAAGAAAGAAGAAAAAGATAAAATCAAAACAGAAGTAAGTGAAAATATAAGTCAGTCTACTGAAAGGAGTGTTACGATGTGTGTGTCCGGCGTTGGATGCTCGGGTGAGGTGTTGCTTTCCACAGCAGTGGTAAGAATAATTGGCTCTGATGGAAGGTGGCCATCTGTCAAGTCCTCCTTGACAATGATTCGCAATGTAACTTAATAATCTCTGATTTACGCAAGAGATTGGGATTAGACATACAACCAATTACTATTTTCTTAGTTGGGAACGTTTATTCATTATGGAATCGACCAAAGAGCTGCTGTACTTTTATGACCGTTATACTTTGTAAATGATGCAATAGCTAGCCAAGTGCTAAATAAAAATATATTTTGTTTATTATTTATCAAGGAAGTTCCGTTGTTGAAGGTTGAATAGCTCATTTGAAAAAAAGCCACCTGCTTAGTTATTTCGTTTTAGAAAAAGGGCATTTTAAAAAAATTAGACTTTTAAAAAATGTGTTTTTGAAAAACCTCCGTAAATACGTATCTTTTGAATTAGAAGGAGACATAAGTCAGTAAAGAAATGCTAGAATATTTATTTACACCTTTACATTAGTCACACAATTTGTCCTCTCGCGTGTAGGCTAAGATGACCAACCGTTCTGTTTTGTTCGAAAAACATTTTATTAACTATAATTAACGTCTCCTTAAGGGTTAAGAAATACAAACAATTTTCAGACGATTCCGTACACAGTGGATTGTTCTTCGAAGTTATGTTATCAGAAACAAGGATAAAAAACGTTGTCATATTTGAAATTTATCCCTCTATTACACAGGTATTAAAAGAACTGAGAAAATAGTCAACGCACAATATTATATAACCTAAAACGGATATTTATGAATCAGTTTCAAAGATACACTAACCATAGTTCACTGAATGACGGGAGCAACAACAAATACATGGTAAGGTTATTTCACAATGATATTTGGGTGTTACTATTATTTCTGTAATCATTATAGCTAAATACACTTAAGAACTCCGAAAATTTTTTCAAAATAAAAGTAAATTCGAAGATTAAAAAATGCTACAAAAATTACACGAAATATAAATATTTCCTGTTAGTACTAAAACGGCCAATATGACACATGGCGATGTTGCCGTATCCTTTCTTTGAGTCGTCACATTGCCCGCTACGTTCAGTTGTTTTTCGTAGGGAGACGTCAGGCTGGAAACTGTATTTTCTTTAATTTGGTCGAATTTTAAACCGTAATATTTTTGTTATTATCCGTCCAATTGACGTAATTTTTTGTGTGTGTTTCAATTGATTCATTGTGCAATAATATTAACAAATTTATTAAAAACATGAAATGACTGAAAAAGCTCCTTGCAAGAGAAATCCGAACACATATTTATCTATAGGGTGTTCCTTTTAATTTAAGAAGAAAATTACTTTTTTAAAAAAGCGGTTTTAAAAAAATTATTATTCGAAAAGTCTTTTTCAAAAAAATGTTTGCTTGATTTTAATTTTTAAGTTAATACGCATATTGCAGGGCAATTATTGCATAGAGGCCCCCTACGAAATCGTTTATTTGTCTTTCTTGGCAGGATTTGTGTTTCTGGTTGATTTTTTGACCAACATAATTTAATTAAATTAGAAAAAAGACGCGAAATCCACATATCCTGTTTTATTTATAAAATAATTTTAACTCAGAAACCAAGATATTTATTTGAAAAAATTGAATTCAGGAATAATATTCATAATGTTAATACTAGAAATCAGAACGCAATAGAAATACCTAAACATCATACTGAAAAATATAAGTCTTCGTTTAAATATACCTCTTCTGTAATTTATAATAATATTCCTTCTAGTCTGAGGGGCTTAAGCTATATAATAGTGATGAAACGATTCCGATTCCGATTACGATTAACCGCCGATTATTAGGATTTTCCGATTAATCGTAACCGCCGATTACTTATACGATTATTGATACGATTATTGTAATATGAAAAGTTTTAAAACCACTGGTAATTCCCCGGCCATCCGTTAGGACTTGACGACGCGAGAATTCGAAAATATCGATTATTATGAGTGTGTTACGGCGTACGGCTGTAAAGACAAAAAACGTTTTAAATCATATATCAAGGGCTTCACGGCGCGGCGCCTACGGAGTTGTTTTGTTTTGGTGAATAAATTAATTGTTTCTCAATGGCGTCAAAAAATAAACCAGAAAGAAGTGATGTGTGGCGACATTTTATAAAAGTACCGGATAATCCAAATAAGGCAAGGTGTAAATACTGCATTCGTGACATTTCTAGAGGAGGGAAAAATGCAAGCCTAAAAGGCTATACAACGACTAATATGTGGGCCCACGTAAAACGTTTTCATGAAAGTGAGACTAACAAGTCTGAAAGCATTTCGTCTGAACAAATGAATTCAGGTAAGGACATGTTTTAGTACGATTTGTAACTTATAGGAGTATGAAATGTAATACTTTATTTTCGTTAATGATATTTTGTGTCAATAAAATGTAAAATTGATTAAATTAAAGCTGTGTACGACATGTTGACTTGTGCATAACTCCAATAATGGGATAGACTTTTAAGTAGTCCTGGCTTAACTAGTATTTGAACCGTGTTTTTGTTTCTAATTAACTAGAATGAAATTAAGAAAGTACAAATAGGGTTCTTTTGCAGAACCTGGTACATCTCTACAAAAAAATAAACAAGCCACCATTCCACTGCTGCTTTCTAGAGCAAAGAAATATGATGTCAGTGATCCAAGAGCAAGAGAAATAACGCAGCTTATTGCTGAGGAAATATGTGTGGACATGGAACCTTTGGATCATGTTAATAAAATTGGATTTCAAAGACTCATTAAAAAACTTTGTCCGCAGTATGAAATGGTCTCTAGAACACACATTACACAAACAATAATTCCAAATATGTATACCAGGGCGAAAACAAAAGTAAAGAGCGTATTAGAAAATATTTCATATTTGTGCGTAACATCCGACTTGTGGACCAGTGATGCATCTTCTAATATTAATGATTTTATAAGCATAACAGCTCATGGATTGGATAAGAATTTTGTTCCTCATAATTTCTGCCTTGAAGTAATGCCATTCGAAGGTGACACCCATACTGGAGGTAATATTGCTGACAATTTGCTCAAAGCCTTAACTGAATGGGGAATTATGGATAAAGTTAAAGTAATAATAACTGATAATGCTCGAAACATGCTTACTGCGATGGCAAAATTTCCACAAATAGACCATGCCAGTTGTATGGCTCATTCGTTGCAACTTGTATTAGAGGTGAGAAATTAGAAAAAAAACTGAAATTATACTTAAATGAATGAATTATTAGTTATTTATTTATTATTTACTTTATTTTCAGGGTGCCATATTTACAGACGATGACATAAAGGAAACTATAATTATAGCTAGAAAAATAGTAGGACATTTCAGTCATTCAACTAAAGCTTTAAAGATACTCAAAGAAGCACAAAAAAACTACAATCTGCCTGAACATGTGCTAATACAAGACGTCCCAACTAGATGGGACTCTACATATGCAATGTTAGACAGATTGAATGAACAACGCATCGCAATTCAAGCTGTACTCCCTAAACTTAAATGTCCATATGATCTCAGTACCCGTCAGTGGATCCTAGTTGAACAAGTAGTTAAACTATTGTCCTACTTTAATGATATTACTAAGGCACTGAGCAAAGATCAAGTTACATTAGCCGATGCAATCCCATTGATAAATTCACTTTTTAAAATGCTCAATAAAGAATCTTTGGATAAAGAGAAAGATAGTTTAAAAATTATAGTTGATCATTTGAAACATCACTTGACTCAGAGATTTAATGACCTCGAAGAAAATGAAAATTATATTTTGGCCACTATTCTCGATCCTCGGTATAAAGCGCGGGTGTTTAGACATAACCTTACAATTGATAATGCGAAAAAACTTCTATTATCAACATCTGCCTTGGAAAAGGACCCTATAGAGGAAGTGCCGGAGATTGTACTTAAACCGCCAGTAACAGAGGTTTCTACGAGAGATGGAATTTGGGACATTTGTCAAGAAATAATAAACGATGTGGAAATGGAAGAGCCACTGTCAATTTTTTCGGGTCAGTACAATACAGATTTTCTTCCATAAAAACTTTAAAAAATATATTTAGAAATTAATGTAAGAATACTTTGCCTTTTGCTTCAAGTAATGTTTTTGTTGTTTTCAGTCACTGGTTTCAAAGAAGAGATTGAGAGGTACCTAAAGGCACCTAATTTAGATCATTCAGCAGATGCCTTCAAGTACTGGTCTGAAAACTCTTTGTATCCAAACCTTAAGAAGTTGGCACAGAAATATTTGTCATTCAAACCATCCTCTGTCCAGTCCGAAAGATTGTTTTCTACAGCAGGAAACATTCAAACTCCGAAGAGAAATCGACTGGGTTCTGAAAACTTAAAAATGTTATGTTTTCTTAATAAAAATTTAATATCTCTTAAATTTCAATATTAAATTATATTATGATTGTTATGTTATGCCAAAAACAGGCCTGGGACTTAGTTTGCTTGTTTATTTTAGATTTTAAATGTTATTGTGGTGAATTTATATTTTATTCTCAGTTTGCAATTTAGATTTTAAATGTTTTTGTTGTGAATTTATATTTTGTTTTCAGTTTGTATCTATTTTCGTTAAAGTTTCTCTTATAAATTATATGAAATACATATCTTTACGTTTTTTACTTGATAATCGTAATCGTAATCGTACGATTATTTCGGATTTAATCGTAATCGCAATCGTAATCGTTTACCAGTAATCGTTGCATCACTACTATATAACTTTCAAAAAAAATATAAAAAATTATTTAGTAAGGGTAGGATTGGAAGAATGATTTTTTATAAATCAAAACCCTACCTATTTATGCCAACTAGTATACTACTGTCATTTTTTGGTTTTCTTTTTTAGTTTATCATTTTTATATTTATATTGTTAATTGTTTTATTGGCATAAATAAACATCTATATTATTATTATTATTATTATTTTTGTGTTGTATTATTTATGCTGCAAAATAGTATACATACCTAATTTCTTGGTTTGATTTGTGGGTTTGGTTAGTCTATCAAAAATTGTGTTAAAAGAAACACAACGCAGCCGAAGCCGCGAACGGGTTTCTAGTTTTTAATTATAATACATGCTAATAAAATGCTAATATTCCATGTTTTAGTGTTCCGCTTTATAATTCTTATTTTTAAAATGAGGTATACCCAGCGTTTTCAGATTAATGTATACTTGTTACTTGTAAAAATACTGTTATGAATTTATCAATAAGTAAACTATGTAAAGAAAATATTTTTAAATTATAATTGGCAAATGTACTTACTCAGTTTTATTTTGAGTTGATATTTCCTCTTTGATGTTCACCTCCTCATTTTTTACCTTCCATTGCTGATAGACCACATCACTGATAGTTTCCTGTGGTTCAGTTCTTACTGCCACTGGGGATCTATAGAAATTACAATATATCTTGAGCACACTATCACTATCAACTATAAAAAATTAATAAAAGAATAAAAAAATGGGTAAATAGTAAACAAATAAAAAAAATAAACAAAATAAGTTAATAAAAATAAAACAAGTAAAAATAAACATCTATTTAGGTACTAAAATAAATACTACAGTAATTATTAGGAAAATTGACTGAATGCAGTCTTATATAATAAACCCCAAATTAAGTATATACATACAGTGATAACTTAAAGGTTGGAATAAAGTCGTTTACAATTAAGGCATTTTTTTCTTAGAAAAGCGCTCGGACATGTCGAGTTTTGATTTTAGGTGCCCCTTGTTTAAACTAAATTTGATGTATACAGGGTGACCCAAAAAGAAGGTATCATGTCACACTTAATATTTTTAAATAGGTATAAACCTCTTTTTTATTTCATTTGTCGTAAAAATTCCCCTAACCAAAATTTCAACTTTTTTTCTCAAATTACAAAATATTTTTTTTTCTTTACCAAAACATTCCTAGTAGGCTTACTATTAAAACCCCTGAACTTGGCATGGGTCCCGTAAGTAGCAACAGAGATATACAACTTTAACATTTCTGTATCCGCCACTGGTATGGTACTTATATTATATATTAACACCATGTAAATACTCAAACTCATGAACACCGGTTATTCCCCGGCAATTCACAAGGTTATTTCCCGCGATTGGGGAGTTTTCGAGCGAAATGCTTAGATCGCCTTTGAGTAAAATTTCGTTTATAACGTATAAAGTATGTTGTAAGTGCCGATACGTGGTGGCATTTCATATGGGCCGATACCGATATATCGGTATTGGCAAAAAATGTTTTATTTTGTGTTATATGTGTTAATTTTAACCCTTTGGGAGATAAGGAAAATTGTTTTCTGGACCAGGAATATGCAGGTATTATACGCAACAAATTTCATCGTTTAATAAAAAGAATTGCACACAAATTACACTATAATCAAGAAATAAATCCTACGCAAACAGCGACTTTTTAAATTGTAATAAATTATACCAAAAAGTAAAAAAAATAGATTACCCAATCAATTGTCTTCAAAATGATATTTTTTGATTTGTAATGACTTACTTAAACTTAGCGACCCACTACAGTGACCTTGCTGATTATCCTGTAGTATATTTTAACTTTGTTCTGGTTGTCTTTTACAATTATTGTATTTGACTGTTGGTTGTGGTAGACAAGAAGGAATGAAAACCTGAGCTATTGTGATATAAACTATGATTTACATTTACTACTCTAACTAGGCTTGATTGGTTTTCCCCTCTGCCTGTGTGTATGTTAATATTAATAAATAATGCCATGTTATAAAATGTTTTATTTTGGACAAGTTTTGGAGTATTTTGGATTGTTACATAGGTTTAACTAAGTTCTAAATATTTTGCATAGTTGTTTCATTGTCTGTAGTGTCTTTTGTGTTTTTTATTGTATATGTGTGATTTCATTTCATCCGTTTAATTAAGTAGAAAAATTATTATTCGTAGATAAGATTTAACTTTGTCAACAGGAATTACTCTTCTTATGACAATAAAATATTTTTTGATTGATTGATTTTGAAGCAATTTATGCAATAAAAAAAATTATGCATATTCCCTATTAAGAAACACGCCCATTTTGTAGTAAGTAAACTGAGAAGTAAACTATCAATCAATAGAAATTCCAGCAAATAATAAGCAAACAGAATTCCAATTAAATAATAAAAAGTAAGTATTTCAAGGTCAATAACTCGCTAAGGAAGCAAGATTAAGGTAAGCCCAGTAAACACGAATCATTGGTGAGATGTTTCAATTTGGTATTACTTATAAACATTTGAAACATTCTTTTGAAGGTTTCATACATGTTTCGGAAATGTTCCATTAAACACGAATCGTTTGTGGGATGTTTCAATTTGGTAATATTTATAAACATTTGAAACATTATTTTGAAGGTTTCATACATGTTTCAGAAATGTTCCAGAAAACATGAATCATATGTGAAATGAGTATCAGTTTGGCAATACTTATAAACATTTGAAACATTCTTTTGAAGGTTTCATATATGTTTCAGAAATGTTCCAGTAAACACTAACCATTTGTGAGATGTTTCAATTTGGTAATACTTATAAACATTTGAAACATTCTTTTGAAGGTTTCATACATGTTTCCGAAATGTTCCAGTAAACATTAATCATGTGTGAAATGCGTATCAGTTTGGCAATACTTATAAACATTTGAAACATTATTTTGAAGGTTTTATACATGTTTCAAAAATGTTCCAGTAAAAACGAATCATTAAATTTCAAATTGACAGTACTTATAAACATTTAAAACATTCTCTCAGGCGCGGATTCAGGGGGGGTGGGGCGAAAGGGGTTTCGCCCCCCTGAGCCCTAATCACGGCATTAATTTATTTGAAGTATTTCTTCAACCCGTTATAAAATTTGCCCCCCCCCCCCTCAGCAAAAACCTGGATCCGCCACTGCATTCTCCGTTGAACGTTGAGTACCTATGCATGTTTCAAAAATATTTTCTAAAAATTACTCCTCCGACTGCTTGAAACTGCTAATGGATGGCGCTGCCTGTGTCATACTGCTTATGCAGTTCGACATGTTTAGCTTTTAAGATTGCTGTTTCGGAAGGTCGGTATGTTCGTTTATCCTGTAAAGAAAAGGCTTCCTTCTTCCAGGTAGTTTCTTGCAGTCAAACCAAGTATTTTGTTGTCTAACAGTGTTAGTTAAAATTCAAAATACGGCAAATTTTGGTGTGTAATCCAGCGCTCGGAGGGGCATATAGCCCGGAGCACGATATACTTACAACGGTATGCTACGCTATGACGTCACTTCGAGGGAAAATCCTAAATTGACTAGACGCTTGCACCCCTTGTACATAAGAACAGGTCAGTTTATTGTTGGGTAGTGTGTTGAGTTGACGTTTATTAAAATATTAGCTTTGTTCGCCGAGACGATCCGTGACCAGTCCGTAACCTGTACAAGTTAAATAATCCCAAACATTTATGCGCATGTGCGATTCGAAACCGATCAGGAATTGACAAATCTCCGCGAACGTTCTTGGTGAACGTGCTTGTCCGGAACATCTGCGAATCACTTAACCTTAACATATTTTATTATTTTGAATTAAATTTTTAGACTGAACAACCTAATTTAACACTATATAATGATTAAAATTGCCATAAAGACATATTTTTTTAGAGACCGCCTTTCAGGCTCGGTCTCTATACCCCCTGCTTGGTCAGAAAAATGTGTGTATGTATGTGCGGACGTGCGTGCGTATGTTGTCGTCCGTTTCGACATTTTCACCTTTTCAATTTTTTTTCTCGAAAACGGTTAGAGGGAGGGCAACCAAATTTTCTGGGTTAATAGAGGGATAGTGCGGCTAGCTTCGGTAAAAAATTCAGTTATACAGGGTGTTCCGTTTCGGAGTTATTAAACGCCAAAGTCGAAATTTCAGCGATTTCCGTTGACATCGATTACAGGTCGCAAAAGTGAATTAAATCGATTTAAATTTTTGGAGGTTGTGGAGGACCGGGGTGTTCCGAACCCTATTGAAACTGGCGGTATTCGGAAAATGGGAAGTAATTTTTTTGAATTTTTTTATGTCGAAAAATGCCCTTTGTAGACCCCAATTTGGCACCGAATAAGTCGAAACCGGAACATCGGACAGAAAAACGTATTTGAACTTAAAACTAAAGAATCTCAAATACTTTCTTTTTGCAATACATTTACCTATACCTAAAACGACTGGAAATTGGAAAAATTTGGGAAAAAGTGGAAATTACGATTTTTCATGCAAATTTTTGACGGTTTTGAATTTTTTGGGGGGTCAAAATGGATCCAAATCGAAATTCCATGTGCCCTATCGGAAATAGCTCGCCGAAATACGTTAGAAACGTATTTTTTAGTTCTTTTATTTCTAATAGGAAAGGAGAAATCGATAATTAAATTTCGATTTTTTACGATTTTTTTTCATGACATCTCTACATTTGAATCACTCTGTATCTTTTCCTATCTAATTTCTTCTAACTTTTTCAACGCTATCCGTTGGGGACATAATCAGGCTTTAAAACGAATCCCGAATGGGTGATCCAGGGCCTGATTTAGGGGGTAAAAACTCATTTTTTCGGTTTTTTTCCATCAAAATTCATATTTAAAAGGCATTATTATATATTATTTCTCTTATTTAACGATTCTTTTTTGGTTTATTTTCTTCCCTGATCATCTAAGAACACTCCTAACTAATTAAAACTCCATATTTTTTCGTTAAAGTTATAAATAAATACCTTTTTTCTACAAACGTGTTAAAAATGCATTTTTTAACACGCCGCAGATGCCTTAAAAATGTTACTTTATGGCACTAGTGTTAAAAGTACTTTATAGCACTAGTGTTAAAAGTAATACTATGGCAACTACGACGCCAACAACGGTTGTTGGTTTTTTTGACAAATGTCAACTTAATAATTTTATATTATATCTACGATGCTACTTAAAACTATGTGTTTCCAATATGTTAAACTTTCTAAAAATTGTAATTGTGTTTTTGTTTTTTATTGGCGTTTGTAGAAAAAATTTTGTATGATATTTGTGTTAAAAGTACTTTTAAGGCACTCATTTGAATTGCAGAATTCGCTTCGCTCATTCTGCAAACTTTCAAATTCGTGCCGTAAAATTGTACTTTTAACACTTATATCATAAATAACTATTTTTGCATCGCTGCAGGAAAAATTTTAAAAAGTGCATATATAAAAGCCGTGCCTTGACAAAACAATTGAACGGACCCTCTTTACATCGAAATTAAAATATGACCTGTCAAAATGTCATGAAAATAACAGTTTTCGTAGCGATATTGGAAGCTTCCTGAACCGATTTCGGCTTGAAATATAAGTACATGCAAAGGTAAAATGGTCTTTATATTTTTAATAGCGGTACATTTCATTGGACGATTTGAGCATTAAATACCAATTTCATTAATTTTGCTGAGGTCCTGCAAAGGCATTTAAAAATCAATTTCTATACGGGGAAATTTATTCATTTAATTATAATGTATGAAATGTCACAATTTGGCTAAAATGTCAGCATTTTGATGCGAGATTGGAAGGAGTCCGGACCAACTTCGGCCTCGAATTTACCGGGCAATGCATTTAGGGACCTTATACTTTCGGTAGAAAGACATTTCATTTCATATTATACCGATTAAATACCATTTTAATCGATTTTCCTATGACGCTACAAAGCATCATTGAAGATTCTAATATGAAGCTCAGTGGCATCGAAAAAATCCCAAAATATGCATTTTATTTTCTAACCATGAGCGTGTATACTTTTGGGGCAATATATTAATTATTATTGAATAATTTTAATTTAATTTTAGGGAAATGACTTGATTCGGATCGTTTTAAAGTAACCAGAACGATTCTAAAATACATTTTATACCTTCCGGCATGTGCATGATTGTATATATGTCTACAGGGTGTCCGAAAAGTCTTTGTATGCGCAAATAACTTTGTCATAAGTACGAAAATAAAATTAATAGGGTCGGTTTTCAAGAAAATCGAAAATATTTAAATTACCATGTGTCGTGTTGTGTTGTGTTTTTATGTATGTATACAGGGTGTCCGAAAAGTCTTTGAATGGGCAAATACCTTTGCCTTTCGTACAAATAGTAACTCGATGGTCGGATTTAAAGCAAATCGTAGGTATATATTTGCATTTCTATGTGTACGGATTTATATGTTTGTATACAGGGTGTTGGAAAAGTCTTAGTTTGGAATGGGCAAATACTCCTATTAGTACTTAGCATTATTAGGTCGAATTTCAAGTAAATCGAATATATTTGTATTAATATGTGTTTATGCTTGTACGTGTGTATACAGGGTGTCCGAAAAGTCTTATTATTTGCAACTCCTTTTATTAGGACCAAAATAAACTTAATTAAGGCGGATTTCAAGAAAATTGTCTATATTTGTATTACTATGTGTTTATGCTTGTGCGTGTGTATTCAGGGTGTCCGAAAAGTCTTATTATTTGCAACTCCTTTTATTAGGACCAAAATAAACTTAATTAAGGCGGATTTCAAGAAAATCGTCTATATTTGTATTACTATGTGTTTATGATTGTACGTGTGTCTACAGGGTGCAACTCCTTTTATTAGGACCTAAATAAACTTAATTAAGGCGGATTTCAAGAAAATCGTCTATATTTGTATTACTATGTGTTTATGCTTGTACGTGTGTATACAGGGTGTCCGAAAAGTCTTAGTATTTGCAACTCATTTTAATACGACCAAAATAAACGTAATTAAGGCGGATTTCAAGAAAATCGTCTATATTCCTATTTAAACGTGTGAGTGTTAGATTGAATGTATACAGGGTGTCCAAAAATTCTTGGAATGGGCAAATACTCCTATTAGTACTTAGCATTATTAGGTCGAATTTCAAGTAAATCGAATATATTTGTATTAATATGTGTTTATGCTTGTACGTGTGTATACAGGGTGTCCGAAAAGTCTTATTATTTGCAACTCCTTTTATTAGGACCAAAATAAACTTAATTAAGGCGGATTTCAAGAAAATTGTCTATATTTGTATTACTATGTGTTTATGCTTGTGCGTGTGTATACAGGGTGTCCGAAAAGTCTTATTATATGCAACTCCTTTTATTAGGACCAAAATAAACTTAATTAAGGCGGATTTCAAGAAAATCGTCTATATTTGTATTACTATGTGTTTATGATTGTACGTGTGTATACAGGGTGCAACTCCTTTTATTAGGACCTAAATAAACTTAATTAAGGCGGATTTCAAGAAAATCGTCTATATTTGTATTACTATGTGTTTATGCTTGTACGTATACAGGGTGTCCGAAAAGTCTTAGTATTTGCAACTCATTTTAATACGACCAAAATAAACGTAATTAAGGCGGATTTCAAGAAAATCGTCTATATTCCTATTTAAACGTGTGAGTGTTAGATTGAATGTATACAGGGTAGGGTTGCAACCGATGAAAAGTTCGCTTGAAAAGTTGGTAAAATTTTCGGAAAAGTTGGAAAAGTTCGCTAGTACCTTGGAAAAGTTGGAAATTTCGGTAGTAGGCGATTCCCCGCGACGTCAAAAAAGGGAAATATTTACTTTATTTACCAAATAGAGGAAAATCAGGGACTTAGGGAGTCTCCTTCATTGGAATATTTGTTATTCTTTTATATATATATATATATATATATATATATATATATATATATATATATATATATATATATATATATATATATATATATATATTGGTAAACGGTACATTTGTCATCCCACTATATCCATGGGTCGTTCGTCAACCCGACTTTTTTTGCATGTATGAGGTGTATACCCGAGCAAAAAATAAAATTTAAAACTGTTGTATTCAAGGCATCTTTAGAGGGGTAGAAAAATTTGAAAATTAAAAAATATTCTTTTTACAGTATAAAGGTTAGCCCATGTCTTGGTTAGCCCGCCTCTGACACGTATTTCTATGTAATCGGTACATCGGTTAGCCCAACAGCGTTGCCAATTGTCGCTGACACTTTTGTCACGTTTCGGGCGGACATGTGCGCAGTGGTATTTGGTTAGTATTAGTTTATTTTTATACTTCATAGGGCGAATATTTTTGTGTCTTAAAATTTTGTAATTGTGATTTACGTTAACAAGATGGCCCACAGGGGGTTAAAGATCCTAAATATGTCGAAAGAAATGGAGAAGCAGGAAGAAAAGATAAATACGATTTTCGAAAGAAAATAAAGGTAAGATGATTCATAGTTTAATACGTTGTTCAAGTAACTAGGGACGTAAAAAATAAAACTAATTGTAAGTGGCAAGTTGTTTCTTATTAATTAGGCACCACATTTTCATGACTTCAATATTATAAGTAGCTCCCCTATCAACAATGCGATTTTTGTAAAATTTGGGTGGAATGTACAGGGTTTCCCATTTTCAACACTTATGGGGTTTGCATGTCAGTAATTAATAAAATTAACCAAAAACTATCATTACACTTATGACCTATTTTTTGGAGAAACTAAAAATGCTATATACAGAACTTAAAAATATTATTTTGTCACAGAGATACTGGAGTAAATTCAAAAATTGTCGATTTGGAAAATTTCTCATACTTTTTTTATTTTTAAAAATAGAAAAAATCGGTCAAATGCAAACTATACTTGCACAATTCGTGTTCCGTGCCATCAACCTCCCACTTAACCTGAGCAAACCTCGGCCGCCCGATCTCCGTCCATCTGCCGCGCTACCCTCCGCCGACGGCACTAACGCCGTATCACATCGCGTATGCGCGGAGCTGAGTGCGCGAAATTAAAAATTTTGAAAAACGTGTAAGGACAAAAGTTGTTCCTTACGTCGTGAGAAATATTTTTTGTCGAAAACTTTTTCTCTAAAACCAATGGTTCAGCAGTTATAAGTCAATAAACAATTAAATTGTTCATAACAAGTGACCGCGCTGGAATTTTTCAATCCTGATAATTTTCGCTCAATTTACACCAAATTCTCAATGTTCATGATTTTTTTCAGATTTGTCTAAGCGATCCTCCTGGTGATAAGGGTGGTGGACAGCAATTTTTAAGTGTTTTTCCCGAAAAATGTTTTAAAAAATGCAATAAAAAAATACATAATATATATTCTTGAATTCGTGCTTCAATAAGCTTTCATTTGATACCCTACACCAGAATCAAAATTCAACTTTTCATAATTCACGTTTATAATTGGGTCACCACACTCTATCTCTGTGCTAAATTTAAAATTTTTATGTTGAATAGTTTCAGAGAAAATCGCCTGTGACAGACACACTGGCGGACACCGAAGTGATTCCATAAGTATTCCGTTTCACGGAACACTAAAAATTTAGGGAACTTTTAGTTATAATTTGTTAGGCAAAACTTGATGGCAGTGTCAGCATTTTTATACAAGGTCATATAAAATTGTTATTTAGCATAACATGGTTATTTTAAAATGGGACACCCGATATATTATTTGTCAAAATGTTGAAACATTTATTCTCTTCTCAAACATATGCCACACTTTATATCTGAATTTAAAAGTAGACAGCTTTTTTTCAAAAATTTCAATTTATTCTATAGTAGTCCATGCAAAAAACAGAAGAGTTAACTGTTATTTTCTTATTGCCAAAACCTAAGAGTGTCAGTCATATGATTTAAGAGTAATAGAAAATAAATTTAAATGTAAAAAAAGGAAAATTTGGGCTGTATTCTGAAAATGGGGACGCCTAGTGAAAAATTAGCTGCGCTACTTGATTGTCAGTAAATAACTATATTAAGACCAGTTCTTACATTCTTTGTAACTTAAATTGATATAAATTTCTGAGGTACAAGGGGCGTCCAAAAATTGGAAATTTTCAATTTCGCCGTGTATATCAAAAACCAAGATGAAAAATTTGTTTGGGGCATCTTTCGTTTCTTAAAAAAATAGAACAGTGCCGCAAAAACCGCATCCCTCTATCTTTACTAATAAGGGAGTTACCCTGTAAAACCACCGAAAACTGGACACCCTGTACTTGCTCATTAGGAGATCGTGGTCCAGTAGAGTATCTAAAATTTAACCAGAGACGTTCTTAGTTACAAACAAACTAAGGTAGTTTTTGTTTGTGTGTGTGTGTGTTTCAGGAAGTATTTGTATCAGCGCGACATTTTACGGTCAATAATTGATTCTGGAGAAATGGACCTACCACAGAAAAAAAAGCAAAGGTTCAGAGAAAGACTTGGATTAACGATCAGAAGGCCGTCATACGTACATTTTTTCATAAACATATCGAAACAAGGATAGCTCCAAAAAAGCATGAAGTTGAAGAACGAAGAGGACTCACAAGAAGTTATTAAAAGACCGCTGATGGGTGCAAATAAAGGCATTTGTGTATAACTGTAATTGTAATAATAACTGTAACGGATAAAATAATGATTTTTGAATAAACCTATTCTCGTAGTAAAATTGTGCTTTTTATCACTAATCTAATTAACCCAAACAACACGATATCATATTTAGAAATTACGGTAAACGGATTAGGTATTCCAATAAATGTATTTATCTAAGTATGGGCAAATCAAAACAAAAAGTCTGTTTGTGAAACATCTAAAGCCGTAATAAATTATAGTTAAAAATTTTAAAAAAAACGCTTTTATGAGTAGCGCACTAAAACCAGGGTGTGCAGTGCGCGCATCGTGCGCTACTTATAAAAGCGTGTTTTTAAAGTTTTTTTACTGAATTAGGTTTGGAACTACACGAGGTCTCAAAAATAAAATATTTTTTTTTACCGACTTTACAAAAAAAAGTACAGTAAGTATCTCCATAAAAGTTATACATTCTAAAAAAAGCATGATTATTCAAAAACTTGATGACGGACAATACAGGGTGGCTCAAAAAGCTGAAAGACACAATTTCAATTTTTTAGTCACCCTGTATGCCCTAGATAAAATATTTGAATAACTATGCTCTTTTTTCACAATGTAGAACTTTTTATGACGAAATAGTTTTTTTGTAAAGGCGAAATTAAAAAATTAATTTTATTTTTGGGACCTCCTGTATGTTCCAAACCTAATTCACTAACATAAAAAAATTAACTGTAGTAGGTACATTTGCAGTGGCAGTTTACCTTTAAATCACGATTTTGTCTTTTTAGCTTCACGTGGATAAGGACTTTTTCATTTTTGAGCCACCCTGTATGTACTTGATCAAATTTTTAAATGGCAATGCTATTTTCTCACGATGCAGAACTTTTTATAAAGAGACACTCTTTCTCGTAAAATCAATAACACAAATTTTTCCATTTCGAAGACATGCTGTATATTTTTTTTAATTAAAAAAAACATATTATTGTATTGTAAATTTACAGTGGCAGTTTACCTTTAAATAACGATTTCGTCTTTTTAGCTTCACGTGGATTAAGACTTTTTCATTTTGGAGCCACCCTGTTTGTACGAGATCAAATTTTTAAATGGAAATGCTATTTTCTCACGATGCAGAACTTATTATAAAGAGAAACTTTTTTTCGTAAAATCAATAATAAAAATTTTTCCATTTCGAAGACATGCTGTATGTTTTTTTTGAATAAAAAAACATATTATTGTATTGTCACCGGAGTTGCATAAGTTTGCAAAGTTTTAAATCGATACGACCATTAGAAGTGGGTGAAAAGTGAGTTGTAAGATTCCATTACAATGTTACAAGTCAATCTAATAAAAGCGTGTTAAAAACAGTCATTTAATTCTAAGCCCAACTATATACCATAAGTTTATGTTAACGGTCTATTGTTTAGCCCGAAGCGATGTTGCCAAACTTCGGGCTAAACAATAGACCGTTAACATAAACTGATTGTATACAGTCGGGCTCACCAAAGGATTTTTGTGTATATAAAACAACAGCGCCACCTGCAGGAACTTTGTGTGAACTAAATGGTGTATAAGCTATATAAAAATGGAATATTGGTCGTCCCAATCAAAAATTCGTAGAAACAAAGGAATCGTTCTTATCGATGGAGAGAAGGGTGTATACACAGCGATTCCTTGGTGAGCCCGCAACCGGGACGACCAACGGTGAAAAGGGCTGCCCAAGGACCGCTTCACATATTTTACGGGCTCCCCTTTGACCGTTTATATATGTATATATATATATATATATATATATATATATATATATATATATATATATATATATATATATATATATATATATATTTGTAAGTAGTGGTTATATTTTTAGTATTTACTTTTCATTTAATAAAACTAAACAGAATGAATCTCTTTTGGTAAAATTGAATCATGCATCGATACCAGTTCTTGAGGACATTAAGTTTCTCGGCGTGCATATTGACCCACAGTTAAGCTGGAAAAAGCACATTAGTGTTCTAACATCAAAGCTCAGCAGTTTCTGTGGTCTCATTCGTAGGCTTAGACATGTTTTATCGGTTGAGACTATGAAGGTCTTTTACTTTGCCTGTATCCAATCTATTGTAAACTACGGTATCCTATTCTGGGGTGCCTCTCGGGATGCAATAAAAGTCTTCAGGGCACAAAAGAGAATTATACGGGCAATCTATGGGCTGCATCCTAGAACATCCTGCAGACCCTATTTTGCAGAGTTGGGTATTCTGACTGTTCCATCTCTATATTATCTGTCTCTTGTATTATTTGTTAGAAAACATCATCATTTATTTCAGAGCAACTTTAATCTTTATACAAATGAAATGACCATGGTGACAAGAGCCAGAAGTGACCTTAGTATTCCTTTGCATAACTCTACATTTTATGAGAGGGGCCCTTATTTCAGGGCAATAAAAGCATACAATGCCTTACCCAATAACCTTAAAGGTATTTCAGCGATGAAAAGGTTCAAGTCAGAAGTAGGTAAATACTTGGCTGGTGAGAGATTTTATGATTTTGGTTTTGATGTGTGATTTTGTGTTTTTTTGGAATTTTTAATTTTTGGAATTTTTAATCTTTTGAACAAATTTTTAATTAAGTGTTAGTCGCCTTCTCTGTGCTGTATGTACCAGTTTATTTTATTACATAACATGTACTTATTATTTATAGTTAACTACTATCATTAATGTTATTAGACTATTAGACTTTAGACTTTTAAATATAAATTTTTGAGATTTTAACGAAAACAAATGTATTTATCTTAGAAAAGTTTTTCGATCTATTACGAAAATTGTTTTTTGACGTTGCTTATGTCTTTGTAACAGATTGAGTTGGCAATAAAGGTATTATTATTATTATTATTATTATTACTTGTATTGAGAGAAATTGTATTTTTGTCCAATTATCTTGTATTTGGGATTTTCCTGCTAGAGAATAAAATAAATAAATAAAATAATGGCAAAGCTGGGTTAGAGTTCATCAATAAGATTTCAGAGCATATGAAAGATGTGGATGCCGAACAAGTAATAACTGACTTTGCTAAATATAGAGCAAAGGATGAACTGTGGGCTAAAGAATTTGTCTGGACGTGTGCTCACAAAGTGGATCCTGTAGTGTGGTGGAAGGGCATATGCTCTACATCTCCTCAATCTAAAGTTGCTTCTGCTATTTTATCAATGGCAACAACATTCGCAGCTACTGAGAGAAGTTTTTGTTCATATAGTAGAATTCATACGAAAAGTAGAAATCGATTAACAATGGAGAGAGCGGGAAAAATTGTTTACATCAGCCACAATTTGAAGCTGCTTACAATAAACCATAACACAAAGACCACGACTGCTGGTGAAGATGGTCCCCAAGTCCTTTCAACCAGCAGCACTGCCAACACTGATCAAGTACCTTTTGAGTCTGGTTTAGGTTTATCCGCCTCTGCCAGCAGTGCCAGTATGGTCATGAAGAGGTTGACAAGGTCAAAATGTGGGATTCCTGCTCCTGCCAAACAATCTAAAAAATCTTTAGCAGAGAGTCAAGAACTAGAATCGACAAATGATGAGTATGGGCCAGGGTCAGATTCAGATGAACAATCTACGGAGTCTGATGATTCTATCGCTATTTATGAAGATTCTTCGTTTAGCAGTGATGATGGTGATTCATCTTAGCTTAGGAGGTTTTGGTCGTACTCTTAGGTTATATTTTATTGTTTGTTGTTTTGTTTTATTGCTTATTTTCGTTTATAAATTATATAAATAATATGATAGATAATAAAAGGTTGGGTCAGTATTTTATTTACATAATTTCCACACAAGAACACATCACAATGCAAGATGCAACCTTAAAATTACCGTAAAGCTCAACTTTTCCAACTTTTCCGAACTTTTCTTGAAAAGTTGATCGAACTTTTCATCAATTCCAACTTTTCCGGAAAAGTTGCAACCCTAATACAGGGTGTCCAAAAATTCTTGGAATGGGCAAATACTCCTATTAGTACTTAGATAAACTTTATTAGGTCGAATTTCAAGCAAATCAAATATATTTGTATTAATATGTGTTTATGTTTGTATGTATGTATACAGGGTGTCCGAAAAGTATTTTTGTTGGCAAAAATAGTTTCTACGTGTAGGTGTTTGTATGTATGTAGCGATGGGGTCACGAAGGGCGGTCTATTCTCCATCATCAGTCCGAAGGAGTGTGATATCTTCCTTAATACTTGGCCTAGAAACACGAAATTTTCAGGGCATGACAATGATGATATTACCGACCTTATAGAGCCCCCTCGGGGGGCGATTAGGCGGTCTACGCAATCTAGTTCTGTTATGAGTAATTTTAAATACAAGAATAATTGAATATACTAGAGCATATTATTATATACAAATTTATATCTACCTTTATACAACTAACAGCATATGAAATTTAACTGTTCGTTACCGCAAAATACAGCCCGCCCAAAATTAAATGACAATTTTCTTCTTTTCTTTCTTTCTTCACCTGTTATTGGCCCTCGTCCATGGGACAGGTTGGCCAGCTCTCCACCCGGTCCGGCGCTTAACCAGAGCCCTAGCTACCCTTAGGGATGGCTTACACGTTACCCAGTTTGGGTGGTAATTCCCTTAGAATCTCCGATTTGTCGGGTATGTACCCTCGGAGATTCCGAATACAAACAATAACAATGATAAAAAATGACAACGTCAATGTTTTCGGTTTGGCACAGTTGAGGTTATGGAGTTTCCCGCCTCTGGTAGAGTCTATTGCGCATGACCTTTTCTTTAAGCCACACTTCCGCCCTACGTTCCTCCCACAACAAGACATGGCCGTCACATGTCCACCTTGTGTGGATGAAAAAACGCAGCACGAACAGGGATTTTAGGCCTCATCGCTCACCCCCCTTGGATTTGGTAAAGACTCCCCTCAACAGGCCGTGGAGCTTCCCTTCGTATTCCGTCACAAAACACTCTACTCACCGCTTCTAGGCGATCTAACCCGAAATCTAACTATGTAGTCGACCGAGAGATGTTAACGCAACGGAAGCCAAAGGCAAACTCCAATGACAATTTTCAAACAAATTTCACACTGCACTTGCGCGGACAAATAATTCATGCCATAATCCTCGGATCGTTTTGACTGGTTACGGATGTGTCCTGAACTTGTTCCCGCATCACCGCGAACGCCAAATTTATTGTCAAAATCAGTGATTTTCTGCACCGCGAACGCAAATAATCGCAAAGCGCACGCGCACTTGTCACGGACTAGTTCTGGATCGTCTCCGCGAACAAAGCTAATATTACAGGTCAACTTATTGTGGGGTAGGTGTTAAGTTGACGTTGATTAAAATATCATTGTCATATTTCATTTGCTCAGGTAAGCGCCTAGTAAATTAAGATTTTTCCTCGAAGTGACGTCACAACGTAGCATACCGTTGTAAGTGTATCGTGGCCCGGAGAATAGCTGTTTTAACATCATTTGTTTCATATCCTTATAATATAAGGTATCGTCAGGTGGTTAGAGCTGATTCTCATTTACAAATATATATAAGAAATTGCTTATGTTTCATAAATCGATCTTTGAAATGTTTCAGTGAAACGTGTTTGAAATAGATCACTTATGGTTTCAAGAATGTTTCAGAAATTAAAATTGGTTATGTTTCAGAAATCAATCTTTGAAATGTTTCAGTGAAACATATTTTAGGTAGGTCATTTAAGCTGCGCTCAGAGTTGCCGTAACGTAAGCTTTAAGACGTAACGTTAATCCGTAAGAAAAATAAACATTTGATTAGCAATAGATCCATTCATACTATAGCCGTAACAAGTTAAGCCGTAAGGTAAGCCGTAAGGAAATGGTTCAATTTCATTTCGGGATAGCCCCAAATGGCCTAAAGTTCATCTGGCCTAATCTCCGAAGCTCACTTCGTGTCGAATCGGAGATCTTCGTTTCCGCAATTGGCCTAACACTGGAGAAGTTGACAAACAAGGATGGAATACGCATACTCTCTTTATTGTACTCGTGACAGTGTATTGTATGGAAAAAATTATTCGGGTAGGTGTTTTAGTTTTTTAAGGTTATGGACTTATGGATCCCCAGGACATCGTCAAGAATGCGTTACCCACGACGACTACTTATTTAAAACAAGGCGAACAAAAATGCAATAAGGTAAAAATCGAACTATATATTACCCTACTATTATTACAATGGTGTTAGGTAACTTTTAAATATGTAACGCTATTTCTTGCTTCTGTTCTTTAGGTATATGGTATGTAAAAACAAAAGGAAACTAGGATGTACGGCATCGGCGAAGATTACAGCAATTGGAGAATTTGCAGTAACGAATGCCCATCACAATCATCCCAGGGAAGAAGGAACCATCCGAGCAGCTGAATTTAGAAGGCAGCTGAGAGAAGCCTGCGTCAGAAAAAGGGGCACTTTAAAAAATATCTAGGAGCATGCTGCTACAAGGTAAGGAATTGCTTTAAATCGTTTTGACAACCTTATTGTTTATTAATTTTATTTTTATCATTCTTACTGGTAATTTTAAATCAACAACACCAAACGTCCATATTATATGGGGTGGTCCTTAAATACGGTCAAATATTTTAGGGGACGGTTCTCTAGGTCTAGGACATTCTAAGAAAAAAAGTTCATATCTAATGCTCCAGTTTTAAGATGGTGTTAAAACCAGCGACATACAGATTAAAACGGACTACCTAATATTGCTTGAACCAAGAATGACTCGTTTACGGACGCGCGCAGTGCCACAGGAACGCATGCGCAGTTAAAAGGTTACAGGACGGGTCTTAATATTTGTGTATGGTGGTAGGTATATCAGTTCACATAGAACACATATTTATGAAAGATTTAGTAAATTTTTAGTTTAATACGCCGATGTCCATGTAGAAATACTTATGGTAAAAGGTCGAAAACTTAAAAAATATTTTTCATAAAGATATGGATGTTACCCGCGTAAATTAAAACTGTGAAAGCCAGCTGTGTGGATCCGGCAATCGCAAAGCGAAATAAAGGTTGCTAGCAGATTTCCATCAGCGAAAAGGCCGACATACCGCCATGAACCCTTTTACAGTCTAGATTCAACACAGTAAATATTATGTTTACGTGGAAATACGGCGACACGGTTTTTTCGTGACGTCAAATTGAGACATGCCTTCGATACACCCTTTACTAATTCCAGAATGATACTAAAAATGACACGAGACACGAGCACCAGCCACGCCAACACGCTATAGCATTTAGCGCAGTGTTGCCAACCGACAGGAAATAAAAGCCGTGGCAAAGGAAGAGATTTTTTATTCACGGTTTAAATTTAAACACGTATTTTTGTTCCACTCAGCGGCAGTTAAAATACCTTTGTCATTTTTAGCATATTCATGAAACTGTTGACAGCTTTCCTTAAAATTAAAATATATTAACAATTCTGAATGAACAAATCCCTCCATTTTTTAAAATGCTTCTCATTTTTTTACCTTCATATTTAGCCTTTGTCGTGCATAAATGGCCAAGTATGCGTTTGGAGTTTTTAAACGAAAAAGTCGTGTTTCTATATGCGCGGCAGTACAGTAAGCTCGTGGCCGTACCTACCTTCGGTTTGAAAAGTCGTAAAAACACGGCACTTGCCGTGTCGTGGCAACACTGCTTTAGGGAGACGCGCTGACGCTACCTGCAGTGTTGCCAGAAGTCATTAAAAAAAACTTGAGAGTGCTTGCTACTTGCGACTTAACCGCCGAAATTCGTGATAAATCGCGAGCCTGTAATGATTACACCGGAAGTAAAAATAATAGGATTAAATAATCTTATTCTACTATCATTTATTTTAATAAAACTGAAAAAAATTTTACGATATCAAAATATTAGAAAACAAATTTACAAACTTAAACAAATATCTATCACTTTGTGCTATAAAAAACGAAATATATTTTTTTATAAATAAAAGTGTAAAACTAACACAAAACAAAGAAAAAGAAAGAAGTTATTCATCTGGAGTTTCCATCTTATTTTTATCTGAATAAAATACGTGACCACAACCTAACTTTTTAATCGTATTATTTGTGATACAAAAATCGTAGCAATTTTTGTCTCTTGACAAACTTTTGATATATAAAATGCCTTCTATTGTTTTCACTTTAGGTTTGTTGCCTAGTTGAGTTTTTATTAAAAAAATTGAAAAGATGTTCTCTCTACTGCTGCTTTCGAGTGTGGTAAGCAAAAAATCTGAAAAACAAATCTAACGACCCGCAAATTTTAGAGAGTCATCCGAGATTTTTACTAATGAATTTTTTCCCAAAACAACAAGGTATCGTTATCAAAATTGTTTAGTGGGATCTTGACATTCGCCATTCGTTATTCAGATTTTGGATTTCATTTGGATTATATTGGAACTATTTGAACTACGTATATTGAGAAAGTGCAATGTGAAAATAGAAACAGAGTTTCAAACCTCAATTGCAATCAAATTGCAATTTGCAAAGATCAATGTCGTGAGATTCGCTGATTGATATTTCTATAAAGGTAAATATCGTGAGTTTTGGTACTTGATTCATGGGATCGGGAGAAATAACCGAAATCTGACAACACTGGCCCACGCAAGCAGCCCGTACGAAGCTAACCGAAGCAGACCGAGGACGGACTTCGGCTGCTGCTCCGTTCCTGAATCTAGATTTGTTCGTTGCATAGATAAAGCTGTGTTTATTTGAATTTACTGGCGGACGAACCCGTCTCGTGGTTAAGAATACTATCCTTTTTTAACTACGTTATCTAAACAAGGAGAGCGCGCTGACCGACTGGAATCGGTTTGTCGTTGATGAATTCGGGAACAAGGCTATTCGTATACTGCGCATGCGTTCCTGTGGCAGAGATTTCGCCCATAGTGGAGTTAAATAGTTCTGCGCAACCTATGTATTTTATGAAATATCAGCAGTCCAAGTATGTATGTCGCTGGTTAAAACTTAAAAAAAATTGATGTTTGTTAATATTTTTTGTAAAATCTTAAATATTACGTATTTATTGAAATTTGCTACAACTAAAAAGTGATAGATTTTACTATTTAAATTTTTTTGACTCTGCCATGGGCATAGATAGGGGTAAGCATATTGGGTTTTTATAAGAAATCGATGTTACACCTTTTTAGTGTTCCGTGAAACGGAACACTTATGGATTCACTTCGGTGTCCGTCCGTCTGTCACGGGCGATTTTCTCTGAAACTATTGGGCATAAAAATTTGAAATTTAGCACAAAGATAGAGTGTGGTGGCCCAATTATAGACGTGAAGTATGAAAAGTTGAATTTTGATTCTGGGGGTTAATTTCAGGGGGTAAATTGGGAAATGAAACAAAAAATTTCAAGGGCATCGTGTAGGGTGTCAAATGAAAGCGTATTGAACCACGAATTTAACAATATATATGACGCATTGTTTTCATTCATTTTTTCAAACATGGAACACCGAGCCATTGCTATTTTATATAGCTTAAATTTCATTGAAATACATAAATTTATATATTTTATTTTTTACAGGTTATTAGAAAAATGTAATCATTTCTACCGGGTGGTCCAAAAGTAATGGGACACAGACCAACAGCAGCAGATTCCTTAAGTCGAAATATTGCGATCTAATCAAACTTGCCTAATCCCAAAGTTGATAATATTCATTCATTCATTTATTACGTAAGAAGTTTTAGGGAGGGAGTTAGCTACCTTCCTATTGATTCTTACTTGGGAGGACAGGGGTCGTGACAATTTATTACTTGTAAGATTTTTTTTTCAAATTAGATATTATTTCGGAATTGTAGACTAATACTTTTATTAAGAAAAGGATATCTCAGTAGCTGATTGCATTTCTGACTGCCTTCTGAGTCCATGAGCAGCTAACAATTAATTTTTTTTTATTATTTTCTTGAAACTTTTTACGTAAGATTAGAAGGTGGGGAGATTATACATTTTCTTATTGGGAGGGTCTAAAAGTAAGATAAAAACGTCTAACGTAATAAATCAACAGCCCCTTTGTAGAATTTAAAAAATTTGTGTATGTTAAATTTTAACTATGTTACTTATTATGTTACCTACTTAGAATATATTATGTCTGATCATATTTTGCTTTTGTTTTCATTTGGCATTTTGTTTAGATACTTGCTATACCTTTATAAATATAATAATTAGTATAATATGTATTTTTGAGTCTCTTTCTGTTTTAATGTTTTGGATAAGCCAATATACAGTTATAAATGTGTTTTTGGGTTTTTTTTGTGGGTGAGTGTATTATATTTCTTGTTCACTTGTTCAGTCTTAATAAAATTGGATTAAAATAAAAATATGTTTTATTTCCTTTTCCCAAGAATATCAAAGCGCATTTCAATATCATGAATAATTTTAAACAAATTTGAAAATTATTATTATTAAAGTTGGAAGTATCAAAAGTTATCTAAAAATAAAAGTTTTGAGAAGTTTTAATGTTTTAAAACTAAAAATTTGTTTATTCTTTTATCAATTTTTTTAGATTTGATTAGATTAGATTTTTCTTTAAAAGAACTAATTAGGAGCCGTTTTTTAGATTGCTTTATTTTAGCAATGGTTGTATTTCTATTTAAATAAGTACATTTCAGTCAAAAATTAAACTCTAAAATGAACATACACATTTTAATAATCCTTACCCATAATTTAATTTTAAAGTCCCACCATCACCGGTTAATATGAATAACTGCAATGTTTTTGGAGAACATTCAGTTAAGTACTACACGAGCATAGAAACAAAATTACACTGACTTCAATAATTCTATTTTCTTTTAGTTTTGTCTCTTCGCATGATGGATACAAAATCGGTTATACCATACCGGAATTTTAAGTGTTTAGTGTTATTTCGTACTACGCATAGGCAACCGTTGTTACATGTGTTTATGTGGGTGGCTGCCTATGGGTAGTAGGACACCTTTGAAGGCCTACTAAAAAGTTGGTAGGAGTAAGGAGAGGATTATAAGTTACATAAAAAAAGAACAGTAGTAAAAATTGTTTCGTAAAAGAAGTCAATGATTCAGTGTTTCCGATTTGCGGGTAGTTACCCGAAAATCGGGTTTTTGACCTGTTATGCGGGTAAAATTTTCACGCGGATAAAACCGGGCATTTCAAAATTGATATAAAGTTATACAAAGGTAAAATGGATGTCTAGCAACCGCTAAAGCAGCAAAATAGCTGCTTTAGCAGTTAAAAATTAAGAATTACAAGCATTTTTCAAAATGGTAATGTAAGCATTTTAAATCTAACGCCTATTTTCAAATTTTGTTACGTTAGGATTTCTTGACAAACATGATTTTTACATGATGTATGAAAGAGCAGGAAAGCAAAAAGAAGTGTTCTTGTATTTTTTAAATTATCACACAAATTATAATTACAAACAAGTTGAGGGTAAAATGTTGGGTGTTTTGCTTAACCATAACGAGTAAAAACTTTTTTTTTTCAAAATTTCCCGCTGGTAATGTCAAAAATCGGATCGGCAACATCATTGACAATGATGTTTCTGTTAAAAATATTATCAATATTATCATCGGGTTATGGAAATTATGCACTGGGGCGCAGTGAACAGAGTGTCAATATAGGTACTATAAAACATATTTTAAACTATAAGTACAAGAAATAATACTCAAACCATCACTTTACTTTGTAATAAAACAATTTTATTCACTGTTAACAATACTCACACAATGCTTTATCAGAAATTGTTTTCTAGATCATGGTTCGGTGATTTTCTCGTGGAAATAATTAATAATAACAGTTTCTTTTAGTTCTTCCACAGATGTGTCCTGTATGACATAAGTATTAACTGCCAAAGTTTAGTTTTTGATTACCTAGTCAGACCTGGATTTCCGAATAGGCTGGGTAGGCTGAAGCCTAGGGCGGCAAAATTGAAGGGGCGGCAAAATTGTGACTTTTAGACGAAGAATTGCAGCAGTTAAAAATAAAGAAAAATATTTTATGTTATCGTTGATACCTTATTGCTTCAAGTTCGCAAAAGGCGAACTTGTTATGAAGAACTCAGGAAAACTTTTGGTTTTCTAGATGTTACTTTTCTGAAAAATTTGAAGTATGATCTTGAAAATGAGGGTATTAGAGAGGCAGCTCAACGTTTACGAGGTAATTATCCAGATGATATAGATGAAAATTTAGAAGATGAACTTGCACATTTTGTACAACACTGCTCTTTTACAGAGAAGGAAGAGTTGGCAGCAATATTTTGGATTTTTTTAAATGGTTCACAAAAATGAATTTAAAAAACATTTACCAGAATATTGACATTATTTTCCGCTTGTGTCTAAGTTTACCGGCATCAAACTGTTCTGCAGAGCGTAGTTTTTCTGTTTTAAAACGAATTCTTAATTACTTAAGATCCGCTACGAAGCAAGACCAGTTAGAAGCTATGGCAATTCTAAATAATATAGAGTCAAGCTTGACTAAGTTTTTGACCTTTGATGACATCATTAATGACTTTGCCGAACAAAAGGCACGAAAAAAAGCTTTGGTTTAAAATAATTGTGCTGTACCTATGTTAATGAATCTAATTTCTGAAATTTGGACATATGTATAATGTATATAGTATTGATGTTTTTAGAATTAGGTAAGTTCTCACTTTATGCTTAATCTATTTTACTTGAAATGTTTTCAGGTATTGTATTTCTAATTCCTTTAGAGCTCTTTTCAATAAATTCTATTAGTAATAGTTTTTTCACAAAATTTTTACTTTTTTTACAATGTAATAATATGGCCAATCACTTGTATTCGCTCTTTGGCATATAGCCTGCAATATTTAATATAAAAAGGCGGCAGAATTTTTTTAGCCTAGGGGCGGAAAAAAGGTAAATCCGGCCCTGTACCTAGTTAATAAGGTTACCCTCTAAAAACACTTATAATCAAGTACTTAAAATAAATTTTAAAGTAACAAAGTATCAGGTACTCAGAATAAGCAGAATAAGCTGATGAAAATGGAGTGAAAACGCCCTACAAATAGACCTGACCTCTTAGTTTTATCCCAAAAAAAAATCAATAAAACAGTTAATATTATTCACCATTAATTAAACCACTAAAACTATTCTTAAAACGTAAGCTAATTAAACAAAATAAGAAAAGCAATTAGTTATCCTTAAAATACCAAGAAAAATGCAAATAAATTAGTACAAACTCTTTTATGGGAAGACGATAATTTGAAATTTCGTCTACGATACTACGATCAGCTGTTCAGCCGCCCCAACCAAAATAGCAAAATAGTTTGCTTCACGTCAGGAGTTTAGGCCAAATGGGTGTAAAACGGATTATGCCATACGAGCTTAACCGAACGCCCGCCGGATACACTCGGGTTTAGGCCAGTTGAACTTTAGGCCCGATGGGTTTTAGGCCCGATGGAGCCATCTCAATGTGAACCCGAGAAGACCGATCAACGAGAAGCGACAATCGGCTTCCCGCCAAAAAAAAAGTAGTGGGGGTAAAACCTGATTACTGGCAAGGCTTCGACCGGATCGGGTAGTCCGGGAGTCGATGTCTAACTTATGTTAACAGTGCTGTTGTCTGTGTTATTAAAGTTTTTAACTGTTTAGTTTTCTATCTTGTGTCGTGCAAAAATATGCCTGGAAATTGTTGTGCCTTTCGCGGATGCAGTACCCAAGGAGGAAAAAAAATAAGTATGTTTACATTTCCCAAGGATCTTGAACCGTAAGTACATATACACCTTTTCAATATAAATAGTGTTTACGTATTTTGAAATGTTAAATTTCTTATTTTTTTTCTTAAAATATATAAAAGCAGGACTTACAGTAATTGTTTACCATAGCCCCATGATCCAAGTTTGTAATTTTCTTGGCAAATGAGATTATTTTAGCCCCCAGAAAGTTCATTTTCACTACAATTATCTGGGAAAAACATGGTTAAGAAAATTGTGCTATATCTATGTCTTTTGTAGTTGCAGAAGCTTTTCTAAAGAAGTAAGGTAAATGTTTACTATATTTCCATTAAGCAAATTTGCATTTTTTTATTATAACATGTACCAAATTACTTTCCCCCAAAAAGGCACTTTTTGGTAAAATCTTATCTCGGGTACAACTGTCTGACACAAAAAATATTTTAAAAAATCCTGTGAGGAATATATTTTATAGTTAAATAAGCTTTCTGAAATAGTTGCTCTTAAGTAATTGTTAAAATATAGGCATAGC
This sequence comes from Philopedon plagiatum, assembly GCA_963971165.1. Classification (NCBI taxonomy): domain Eukaryota; kingdom Metazoa; phylum Arthropoda; class Insecta; order Coleoptera; family Curculionidae; genus Philopedon; species Philopedon plagiatum. Next base: position 68,330,910 of record OZ020195.1, on the reverse strand, counting down.
TTCATATCCTAAGTTTGCGTTTTTTGTATAAAACAGAATTATTTCTAGGGCCAAAAACAGATTTTAAATTAAAATTACCAGGCCCAATGTTATTTTTTCTAACATTTTAGCATTTAAAAGGAAAACCTCACTTTTCCTGTAGTCTAAAGCAGGAACAATTTTTCCTTCTCTAGAATGCTTAAGTGGTAGAATTTTTAACAATAATATCTAAACAACACTGACACCAGATTTATGTCCATTGATAATGACAAAAAAAGGAACATATTGATAAAATACATTTCCATTTTATGGGACCGAAAACGCTGGGTTTAGACTTAGCACCCCAGGGTAAAGCGTAGCTGTTTACAAGATTGTTTTAAATTTTATTTTTAACTAATTTTTGGTACCTATAGGATTTAGGTCCAATGTCTTTTTAAAATTTAAAATCTTGTAGCGTTTTGGACATACAACGAATCATACCTCACAGAAAAATGCAAACTTAGGGTTAATTAATTAGACTTTCAGACAACCTACTTTAAAATCCATATCGTTCTAATTTTTTCTAAACATCATTTTACCCAAACTTGTTTTAAAAATCGAATCATATTAAATTAAAAAATTACAAGTTTGGGTGATGGGTAACGTGACCATTCGTTCCAGATTTTGCGGAACGGTCAGTTTTCAGACAAGCCTTCCGCATTTACAACGTCCCAAAAATGTCCTGGTTGGCCGGATTCCGTCCCGCATTAAAGTGTATTATAGTTGAAATTAAAAATTTGAAACAGTACTAAATATTAAAGAGATGAGTTTTGGCAGCCACAAGATCTGGTCCCTTTACTGATGGATCGCTAGCTTACTTAGTTAAGCATTCTTGTGTCTCTAGTCTCTAGTAAACACAATATGCATTTAATTATCCCTAAGTAATTGTTTATTATAGCTTATTTACTTAAGTTTGCTATTTTATATTGTTAAATATTACTGGGATGTTTCCTAACGGATATTTTTCTTATTATACTGTCTTCTTTTGTTCACTACAGATTATGGTTGTTTAGGTATAAAAATAAGGTACAATTGTATTTTATTTACACCCCGGTAGTACCTATTTTAGGCAATTACATTAAATATTTAATTTCAGTTTGTTGTTTTTCTTTAAAATGTGTATAAGTTTGGGATTCAGTAGGGATGAAAAAATCATTATATTTAATATTTTGTAAAATCTTAGGCTTTGCTATAGCTGACTATAATTTAAATTGTTATAAAAAAGTAGCTGAAATATTCAGAAAGGTGTAAACAAAAAAAATAAGGGGTTTATTCTATTATTAAATATTATTATTGAAATTTTCTCCCCATGCATATTTTTATTATTATAGTGCCTTCTTCCTTCTTGTTTATTACAAATTATGGTTTTTTAGGTATAAAAATAAGTTATACTGGTACCTGCTTATGATTTCTTTCCGATTTAGACCCAGGTAGTACCTATTTTAGGTAGTACTTTAATTTATTCTGTTTCTTTAAAATTTTTATAAGTTTAGAATTCAATTGGAAAGAAAAAATTATTAATTTTAAAACAGGACCATCTACTCGGCAGTAGGTACTAATCTTTCTACCAAATTTTATTAAAATCGATCCAACAGTTCTTGAGCTGAGCGCGTTCCAAGGATTTGTCTACAGATAGACCGACTGACAGACAGGCGCAAAATATCTTCTATATGCCCTAAACGTAAAAATGTTTAAAATCCGAGACAAAAAATTATACACAGTCTAATATTTGTGAAATCAATATGAAAAGACCCATTTACTAAAAGAGCGCCAGAAAAAAACGATGCAATTTAGAGGTTTGAGCATTTTATCCGAAAGTGAATCGTTATCCAGATATTTTCATTATTTCAGACTATATCAGCACCATGTATAATAACATTTAGATCAAAGTGTGCAAGGAATATACATTAAACTTTAAATCAGATTAATTTCTTACAATTTCGTATAAAATATAATTTAGTTTCTCAGTGTACAAGCAATTTTTACGCGGTAGCAGCATTTTCCTCAGTGTACCGGACCTGATTATCGTTAAATATTCGTAAATATTCGTGAACACGAAAGAACAAAGGATTTGCGGATATTGTCGCTTCTCGTTGGTCTTCTCGGATGTGAACATGGCGGTTAGACACGAGTACGACCGATCCCGACCGAATCGGTAAGCCGTAACGTAAGAAATGAAATTACCGATTCGGTCGGGATCGGTCGTACTCGTGTCTAACCGCCATGTTCACATTCCCAAATTTGACCTTGTCTTGCTTTTGCATCAAAGAAAATAAAAGGGTATGATTTTGCATTGCTTCCTAACAAGTAGCAGCACAATATTGCTCCAACAATAATAATATATTCGTGGTCAGTAAAATCAAAATCCATATTACCAGTTTAATAACCTAACAAATTGTTTTGAAGAGACGTCAAAAAACAAAAATCATAACCTAGAAAGTTGTAACCAGATTCTTAACTACTTCTTTGGGTATGTTGTTACGGCTTAACTTTTACGTCTTATCGACTATCGATTACTTCTTACGGCTTACGTTACGGCAACTCTGAGCGCAGCTTTATGGTTTCAGGGATGTTTTACAAATATCTCTGAAGAAAAATACGAAACGTTTCAAATCTCGGAGTTATTGTTTCAGATATGTTTCTGAAACTGTAGTTGGTTTACTGGGAGGTAAGCTGGTTTAAATTAAATTGGTTTATTTTGGCCCAAGGAGGCTGCGGTTAATGTATGCCCCATTAGTTTCCACTGTTACCAGTCATTCTGTATAAGCAATTTCACAATCAAATGTCAAAATTTAAATGGTCAACTTGGAGGATTGCACTTAACCATAGACTGTTTGACTTTTCATAGAAATGAATCAAAAATTTTAGCTAACTTTTGTCTTTTAGTGCAGAGTGGTTATACAATTTTTTACATTCTATAGATAGGTAGGGGAAGTGGGGGATAGTTGATCACAAGGGATACTTGATCAAATTACAGTTTCCTGAAACGTATATTATTTAAAGCCAGTTCATCGATTTGGAATAGCTTACATATTTGCAAGCCTGCAAAATTTTCGCGGCAATATCAGTCGACGTTTAGATTCGATACGAGGAACAGTGCTTTTCGAACATCCCAACGATCAAAATTTTGTAAAAGAATTTTTGTTTTTTATTCGAATAATATTGTACTTTTGGTGTTTTGGCCAATTTTAATTAAACTTGTTGAATATTGTGCATCTGTTGAAGATATTGGAGTAATTTTAAATTTCAAGGTAAATTATATGCTTTAATTTTTTAACATGTGTTTTCAAAGGGATACTTGATCAGGTGATACTTGGGGATATTTGAACAGATGATCAAGTATCCCTAAATACCTAACATTTTTGTTTAATTTTATAAACTTGCAGTTCCTTTTTTGTAGATGCCGAGGTTTTATAACCCAAAGAAGGCACAAAATTAGAAGAAAAATTAATGAAGAAAACATGAAGGCGGCTCTTATAGAGGCACTGGGAAAAGCAAGTCCAATTCAAGCAGTCGCAAAAAGATATGCCGCATTATTTCTGTGCAGATGAAACTAAAAAATAGTTTTCGTTAGTAGAGTATGATGTAAGCGATGTTGGATTTGACGACATTATTGGATTGGCTTCAGATAAAAATATTATTTTAAAAGGGGAAAGAATGTATTACTCTTTCATGAAGGCCTTGGATATTTGAAAGTGCTTAAAAGTACCTACTCTTTATATAATTATATGAAGTATTTTATTCTAGTTTAGTTTTCACAAGCCTCTGGGTTTTTAAAATGGTTGAAAAACATTTAAGTTTATTACCTTTATTCTGTACCAATATATTTTTAAACCATGTAGCAAAATAAACTTACTTTTTTAAAATAAATCATTTTATTTTGTTCTTTTGAGTTAAAGTTGCTTTTTATTTAATCAGTGATCAAGTCTCCTTAGGCCTTGCTCAAGTATCCCACCTAATGGGGATACTTGATACTTTTACACTCTTTTTTAAATACAATAATAGACTTACTTGTTTATTTTTAAATCGCTAAATTTGTAAAAGAGTATATGCAAGAATGTTGTTACTTTAGTGTGTTTTCATTTTTGTGACCTAATTTATTCAAAGTCTCATAAATATTATTAATCTAATTGATCAACTATCCCCCACTTCCCCTACTTTTTTTGTTTGAACATCCCTTTTTTAGTTGTTTTAATATTTATGCTTCCTTGTCTTTAGCTAAGTAAGTATTTTGTTTTTATGTAACTATTCTGACCATTTTTTTTAACTTTTGTTATTTACCAATTACCGAGCCAATTACAGACTTTAGTTTTTATTGATTTTAAATTTTATAATGGACAAACTTAAATCATAATTTAAGATGATAAATCATTAAATCATAATATCTGAAAATTACGAAGCGTTTTTGGTGGTAAATATACCATTAAGAAAGGTTTTGGGAACCGCTGGAATAGATGGTAGGTAACTAGGTCAAAACAAATTTTTTTTAATGACTGTAAAAGAAAATAATCAACTTACCTATGTAAGTGAGTTACAGCAATTTTATCTGAAAAATTCTCAAAAGATTTTCTATTCTTACTAATAACCTGAAGCCTTTCCAAACAAACAACTAACTCAGGCCCTTGTTTGTTCGTCTGTGTACACATAAAAGTATTCTTTGGAACATTTTCAATTTTATAGTGTTCCCACTCTGGCTCTTTTTTAAACACTGAAATATTTGTAGTATTATTGTCCACTGCAGCAGCATCGGACAGATCTTCACGCTCTTTTTTTACTTCTGCTACAAGAAAACCATTATCTATTTCCTCATTTTGGACAACGGGAAGTGGTGATAACTTTTTCCTGTTAATGTGTGTAATATTCCCAGCTTCTTCGATTACATTTTTTAGCATTAATTCCATGGTTTGCTTTGACAGAGGTGTCTCTATATTTTTATTAAAGCTTCGTACCTATATAGATAGGTATCCACAAGAAAGTTTGGAATAAAAAACCAAGACTTTATAAACGGAAAACGGTTGTCCTTTCCTAGCGGTCTGTTTTCACCCAGCTAAATACACTGAAACCCTTGATCACAGAAAAATAAAGGGCTTGTGAAGCTATTTTTTGTGATAAAATACTTTAAATACAACAGCAATAACAATTTTTGATGAACGGGTACCACGCACAGAATAAACCGTTTGCTCAGGTCAAAGAAAATAAAAGGGTATGCTCAGGTTTGTTAGTACCATGCTGTATTTATGGACGCACTCAGACACAGAAAAATAGATGCACTATTTTCTTATTTTCTTAACCTAAACAAACCTTTGCCTTTTATTATTTTCCTTGATTTTCTTCTTATCTTCTTGTCGTTTCTTCTTTCTTTTTCACTGTTATTAGCTCTCAGCCATGGGACAGGTTGGCCAGCTCACCACTCACCACCCGGTCCGGCGCTTAACCAGAGCCCTAACTACCCCTTAGGGATGGCTTACACACGTTACCCAGTTTGGGTGGTATTTCCTTAGAATCTCAGAATTGTCAGGTGTGTACCCTCGGAGATTCCGAATATAAAAAATAATAATAAAAAAACACAAAACGTCAATATTATCGGTATGGCACAGTTGAGGTTATGGAGTTTCCCGTCTCTGGTAGAGTGTATTGCGCATGGCCTTTTCTTTCAGCCACACTTCCGCACTACACTTAGGGCTGCCAGATTTTCTAAATTAACAAGCGGCAGGTTTTCGAAAAGAAATTTTATTTAACGTAAACATAAGAAAACGAAGTAAGTATGTGCTAAAAGTAGTAGGTATAATAATAGGTACATATATAATATACAGGGTGTTTACTAAACATGGGGCAAAAATTCGAGGAGCTATAGTTTAATAACTCTGGTAGGATGGTCAAGACTTATCGATACTTAAACTGATATGTACTAGTTTCACTGTATCAATGCAAAATTACAAGACGCTGTGTAGTTTTTCATAAATATGAAGTATCGCGGGAGGTTTTAGTGAAAATCGGGAGTTTGATGACTTAGTTTACAAGGCGGGAGGTTCAGTTAGGAATCGGGAGACTCCCGCCTAAATCGGGATGTCTGGCAGCCCTAACTACGCTCCTCCCACAACAAGACATGGCCGCCACATGTCTACCTCGTGTGGATGAAAAAACGTAGCACGAACCAAGCGCGGATGCAGGGGTGTCATGGGGGTCATGACCCTAACCAAAATCATCAATAATACATAATATAACTATTAAAATATAAATATAAAAAAGTTGAAAAATATATTACCATTCCCTGAATACACCCCCCCCCCCCAACTAAGTTCTGGATCCGCGCCTGGCTCCTAGATCCAGGGTGGAAGTCATGACCCCTCCCTCAAAATCATCAACAATACATATAACTATTAAAATATACGAAAGTTGAAAAAATATATTACTGTTTCCTGAATACCCCCCCCCCCCCCAAGAAGTTCTGGATCCGCGCCTGATCAGTAGCTTCCTCTGTAATCGGCGCATATCTGTCGTACTCGTGGTTGACGGTCACTCATCCAGTTTCCATCCTATCTATTCTGGCGTCCCCCAAGGTTCAGTCCTGGCTCCAACCCTATTTCTTCTTTACATAAATGACCTGAGGCTGGATCACGATGCATAGAATTCTACGCGATTTTGACACTAATGACAGTGGCCATGTGATGGATCGTTTGTTTTATTTGGGTAATCATGTGACTTTGACACATAGAATAGAATTCTATGTGGCGTGATCCGGGACCTGCTCTCTTCAACTACTAATTCCATCCACAGTTATGCTGACGACAGTACTCTTCACTCCAATGTTCATTTTTCCAGACAAGTCTCGAATCAAGAGCTGGATAATAGACCCTGGATGGATAAGGGGCTCTACCAAAACCTTACCTCCACTTTACTGTAAACTATTTCTATGGGTTGCTGGTTCATTTTCATCTGAAAGCGCAATCTCTGGCCGCTGCGACTTGAAGACATTAAAAGACATCAATTTCGCTAAACACTTTGTATAAACTGCTGGCCACTCGAACTTACACATAGAGATTGTTAGGCAAAACTCAAAGTTCAATATTTTCAACAGGAATGCAAATTTTTGAACGTGTCTTGCAGATTTTAAGAGCTAATTTTTTTCGGATTAAGCTGCATGACGTATATTTATCGTAGGACCATAGGTTTATTATATACGGGGTGATCAATGAAGTCATGCAAAAAATCAAAAAGTTTGTATGAGTGAAATTTCCGCAAAAAATTTTTTTGGTCGTTGCAATATGGTTCGTTACTAAGGTAACATCAATATCTCTAGACGTTTTTGTCACTTTTTGGATTAAGGCCCTTAGGTCTTGTACACACTACTAAACATAAAATTTGGGTCGCAAAATTTTTAAAATGCTATAACTTGACATTGGATTGACGGTTCTTGATGATTTTTACGGATTTGGAATCCTTATTTCACGTAGATTTTCTATAATCTAAGCATTTTATTTGGGGGTTGAAATATATAGGTTGAAATTTACACATTATACCGGGTCGATAATAGACCAAAACGTAGCGACAAGAACAAGTTTATTATATTATATTCTACAATATACAAGATTGGTTAACAACGGCCAAAAGTCAATTCTTACAAAATTTCTAATTCTAAACCTACTTTAAAAGTTCCTGCAATCCGTAAAAAAACCCGGCATATATCAATGGAAAATTGTCAAGTGTCCTATCTTTAAATACCTAATCTTTGGTAATAATTTATCCGAAATTAAGTAGGTAGGTACATTAATAAAAAAAAGAGAAACTAATATTTTGTTGGTCCTCCTGCTCGACGTATTACTTCCCGACATCGATTTGGTGGAGTATCCACAAGATTATTTATAAAATCTTGTGGAATATTCTCCCATTCTTCACGAATGGCCTCACTAAGTGGTTCTAAGGTTTCAGCGGGTACATCAACGCGATCTTACTTTAAGTTTTAAATAAGACCAAACGTGTTCGATGACATTAAAATCCGGAGACTTTGCAGGCCGGTCCATCCTATTGATGTTCTGTGCCTGCAAAATCTCTGTGATCCTTCGCGCTCTGTGAGGTCGAGCGTTGTCATCCACCAATAGAAATTCTGGACCGTAATTTCGAGCAAAAGGAACAACAATAGGTTCCAAAATTTCCTCCTGATAAACAGTAGCGTTAACGGTTTGGTTGGTAATGAATAGCTCGGTTTTACCATTTCTTATGATACCTCCCCACACTGTTACACCTCCGCCACCAAATGCCTCTTGAGGGGCCATATTTTCCTCCAAATACCGCTCATTTGGCCTTCTCCAAACTAACATTCGGCCACCGGAGTGAATCAAATTAAATCTTGTTTCGTCAGAAAATAAACAATGGCTCCACTCTGCATTACCCCAATTCGCATGCCGATTTTCCCATGCCCGCCAATTCGCTCTATGGTGTTGTAATAACCCTACAGATTTTGCTCTGCGACGGGCTCTAGAATTTAAAATGTTTGGCATTATGTTGTTTTTGTAAAAATAAATTCCCAACTCAAGTTCTTTTTATTTAATGTTCTTCTCACTGTTCTGTCTGAAACTCTCACCCCAGTTTGTTGCCTTAAAGAGTCATTTAGTGTTCTAGAGTTCTTTGTTCTATTCTGCATAGTTTCTCTCATTAAAATTCTTTCGGTTCTTTGGTTTATTTTTTTTGTATGTCCACCCCCATGGCCATAATTATGATTACCAGTAGTTTCGATGCGACGCGACGGTTCAAATTATAAATTGTCTTTCGGCTGACATTGTAAATGCGCGGAATTTGCTTTTTTAACATTCCTTCGTTGAGAAGTCGAATGCAATTTTCCCTTTCTGCCGTGGTTAAACGCCTCATATTAATTAAAATTTACAAAATTATAGCATTGAAATGTGTCAGATTATTTCTAAAATAATGTTAACAGTTTTTAATTCCATAGCAACAAATTTATTTTTCCCATGCCTATTTTGAAATTGACGCGTCGCGTAGAAATTACAGCCGATCATAAATATGGGCATGGGGGTAGACAAAGAACTCTATAAAACTGAATGACTCTTTGAGACAATAAACCGGGGTGAAAGACTTGAAACAGTGAGAAGGACATTAAACAAAAACAACTTGAGGTGAGAATTTATTTTTACAAAAACTTAAATAATGCCAAACCTTAGAGCGCGTCGTTCCCTACGTTTTTGTCTATTATCCACCCGGTGGCCGGTATAATGTGTAAATTTCAACCCCCAAATAAAATGCTTAGATTATAGAAAATCTACGTGAAATAAGGATTCCCAATCCGTAAAAATCATCAATAACCGTCAATCCAATGTCAAGTTATAGCATTTTAAAAATTTTGCTACCCAAATTTTATGTTTAGTAGTGGGTACAAGACCTAAGGGCCTTGATCTAAAAAGTGACAAAAACGTCTAGAGATATTGATGTTACCTTAGTAACGAACCATATTACAACGACCAAAAAAATTTTGTGCGGAACTTTCACTCATACAAACTTTTTGATTTTTTGCATGACTTCATTGATCACCCCGTATATAATAAACCTATGGTCCTACAATAAATATACGTCATCCAGCTTAATCCGAAAAAAACTAGCTCTTAAAATCTGCAAGACGCGTTCCAAAATTTGCATTCCTGTTGAAAATATTGAACTTTAGATTTTGCCTAAAAATCTCTATGTGGCCAGCAGTTTAGTTATTGCTTGTATATATACGCAACTATTGGTTTCCACAGTTGTAAGAAGAAAGTTTAGTTGGCATACTATGTTGTTCCGAGATGTTATTTCTTGCATATTACTTCGTTGTAAGTTGTTATAACGTAAGTAGTTTAAGGACCAAAACTGGATGGATGAACCAAAAATGGATGGCCACAGTTGGATAAATAATCCGGCGGTCGAAGGACCAAAATGGTTAGCCTGCCTTGCTCTGTTGACAGCCGAGGTATTAAGATAAGAGGGTACAACGACCCGAAAGAATGTAACTTACTTCTAGCCCTGACGGCCAGAAGAAGTATTGAGATAAGAGGGTAAGAGGTACTGTGATCCGAATGGATGTAACTTTCATCTGGCACTGACGGCCCGAATAAGTACTGAGATATGTAGATATGACTTACTTCTGGTGCTGACAGCCGGAAGAAGTATTGAGATATGAGGGTGCTGTGGCCCGAAAGGAGGTAACTCTCTTTGTATTGGGATATGTGGTATCGAGGGTAAGTAAGGCTTTACTTTGCCTTAATGGGGGTGCTGATAACCCGAATGACACACTTGGCCGAAGGTCCTTTGAACACTAGAGGCTCGACCGAGGAACAGGGGGTTCTTATACACCGAGAAACAGGACCATGCCTGAAGAAAACGGGGGATGACAACACGATATAGAGCAGGACTATGCCTGGTTGGAAATGGCGGCATTCTGACGACTCAATAGAGAAGGACTTTTTCCCGCACTCACTACTTTTTGTCACCGACTTATATGTGAACGTGTGTCTGGTCGGACACTTGACCGACTGAATTGGTCATACACTTGACCGAACTTTGGTTACGTCACGCTTGGCGCGACGCAACCACGACTGACTTCCCCGTGAGTTACTTGAGAACTGAATTGTTTTCCCGACGGGAACTAAGTTGAAATGAAATGTACAAACCCTTCGAGGATCCGCCTGAACGGGCCGGGTTTGACCAATTACAGGTCATTTTCCTATGACGCTTACGAACCGTCTTTAAGCAGATATTTTTGCATTGGTGAAAGGGTTGACCCCGGATACTTCGGTACGACGAAGTGAAGAGACCGGGGGTTGAAGTCTGTAGCCATGTTTGCTGACTTTTTTATGCATTTAATAGCAGTGTATTTTTAGGACGCTAAAGCAATAAAACTAAAAGATAAGAAATTTGCTAATGAAACTAGGCCTTTGAAGTTCGCCGACAAAGTGCCGGATTTAGAAGAACTAAATTAAAGGAAAGATTTTCTTTAGATATTTTATCTGAAATAGGCTTTGTGTTTTACCGATAACTGAGCATTTTAATGCAAGTTAAATAAACAAGAGATACGAGTTTGACTTTTATTATTTGAAAGGGATTTTATACCTGCTTGGTTATTAATATTTATTTGGAAATAAAAATAGAAATATATAAATTAAACGAACGGTTGGGTGTCCCCAACAGACGCAGATCTATGCTCCTATCCCTTTCCCAAGATCTTCAATTAATCTTAGACTGGGGTACCAAGAACCATGTTCAGTTCAACGCCTCCAAAACCCAGTCCCAGCAAGCAACAAACATCCCCAGGACGTCCCATTTTGATCCGCAACGTCCCAGGTGGGATGATCCCAGCTAAGACGTCTCTGGGACGTCCCCTGGACATGTGAAAGGTCCCAAATTGGTCCCAAAGTGACGTTCTACGGACGTCTCATGTTGCCGTCCCAAGGACGTCGGCAATGGGATTTAAAAAAATCAATTTGGTAAAATTTTTTTATAAAGTGTAAAAATAAAATACTGTTGGAATCTTTATTGTATTTATGATTCTATATTATAATGACTTTATATTACCCCAAAATGCGTTTGTTTTGTGTCAGTACTAGGACTGTTTGGAATTGCTACGGTGCTACTAAGGTCCTAAGATGATCCCATATATGTCCTGTGTAATCTTTATAGGATCGTCCCAGATACATCCCGATCTGTTCCAAACGGACGTCCCAGGGACGTCATTGGGATCTTATGGGAACGGTATTGTGTTGACTGGGGTCATCCTCCCGGTCACGCAAATAATCTGGCAATGCTTACTCCATCCACATGAATGGCCAAACCCTACAGAACAATGAAACGTTTGATCTTGTTGGCATCGCTTTCGAACATGATCTCAGCTGGTACAAGCACCTTACTTCAGTAGTCATATCGGCAGCTAAAAAGCTTGGTTTCTCTTTCTGTCAGAAAATACTTCTCCCCTTCCGACTTATACACTCTCTATGTTTGCCAAAGAAGACCTGACCTAGATGGAGAGCGGCATCACCTTCGACACAAAACATCCTTGATTCTATCCAAAAGAGAGCCATTCGACTCATCAATGATCCAGTCCTCACAAGAAAACTTCCTTCTCTCGCTCATCGCCGCAAAGTTTGGGATTTCTCGAAAGCCTTTGACACTTTAAATCATAAAATTATTTAGCAGTTTTACACTACATAGGTTTGAGCAATAATGCCGTAAAGATTTTTTGAAAACTTTAACTGGAAGGACCCAGTGCGATAAGATTGGGGAGAGTGTATCTGCAGAGATATCAATTACCAATGGCGTACCGCAGGGGTCAGTTATAAGTCCTTTGTTGTACGCTATTTATACTTGTAATATTCAAAGTGCTCTAAAGCATGCTAATGCTTTAGATCACTACAAAACCCTAGAACAGACAACTTCTCTCGCTCATTCATCCCTAGGGTATCCAGATTATGGAACAAATTGCCTGCAGATGTTTTCCCTTCCCGTCCCAACCTCCAATCCTGTAAATCCCGTGTCAATGGACTAATTTCCCTTCTCTTCAGACACCCACGGTACGTTAGTAATTTAGCTTAAAATCTACGCGGGATGTCTTGGATAAAAAATAGTAATATTTGTTATTAATTCGTACATGTACACGTCTTTAATAAATATATTTTTAATAAATCACAAACAAAACGACATTCAACGGAGTGACTGACAGATAACAGCTGGTATGCTTCATGTTCCATTACTTGCAATGGCCCAGTAAACCAACGGCAGTCGGGAAACAGTCGGCCGCCTGTCGGCACTGGTGGGAAGTCTGCGGCTCTGGTTGCCATTTTCTGAATATATACGGTACGCGCGTGTTTTTCCATGCGATGAATGGCCAGCCGTCAACCTAAGGCGTCATGGACTCGGCACATCAGAAACGATACTTCAGTGTCGAATCGAACGCGGTTACGATTTGGGCAGCCCAGTTGCGAAAATCAGCTTTCGCACCGCATTCGGTTCAAAATCGGTTCTTAAGCGGCTTTGTTGGAGATGATTAACCGACAAGTTACCGCGATCATTCTGCTTGTCAGTGAGCATGCGTGATAGTACATTTCAGAGTTTACAGGACGGCACGACTCGACAACATGAACCGCCATTTTTTTGTGGACGCGTAGGTATAGACGCATTATAAGACGTGTTTGGTGCTTTTTTGTGTGTTGTTCGCCTATATTTTTTTTTGTAATGTGTATTGTAGCATTTTCAGTGGTGATCTCGTTTTTTATTTTCGTTGTTTTGTATGTAAATATAATTTTAAATAAATTTTCCACTACTTTATAAATTATTATAGTTTGATATTTTTTCCTTATCTTCTGCGATTTTACTACTTTCCTAACTAGAAAAATTATAAACTAATTTAAAGTGATGAGTTAAATTTACTATTTATACCTATCTCTTCCTACTAAAATGAGCAAGGTTGGTTAATCTACAAATAGCTATTTAAATGCTGAGAGCAGAGATGTTCAACAAGCTTCTATAAAGAACAAAATGAACGGTATATTCAAATGTATGTATATAATTTAAGAGGGTTAACACTGGTTATTCTAGAAACACTTTTACAGAATAAAATATGTTAAAATTTCTAAAAATAATTGCGTTTTAGCTCGGCATACCCCAAGTTTAGGGACAAATATTTTGAATTCATATTTAAAATGTCTTGAATAGAATTGATATAATAGCAAATGCAAATTATTTTTGTTAATTTTCAGGGGCATAGTCGAGTTCAGTCCCGGGTCCAAAGCCTATAATCCTAATCCCATCTAAAATGTATGAATAACATGCAAGCGCTGAGGAAGGAACAAATCAAACCGGACTGAACTCGGCAATCCCGAATTTTCAGTGACTATTTTTCTGTAAGTCTTTCTAAAATGCCCAATGCGGACCATCTTAAATTTGTATTAAAACAACGCATTAGGTAGGTACCGCACCTAGCCGTGTGCGGGCCATCCACTGACTTGGCTAATCCACCAGTGGATGGACAGCGGGTCTCCAACGGTACTGCGCCCTCATGGCTCATAAGCGGCATTACGTTCTATGGGCAGCCGCGACAAAGAGGACATGCCCGATCTACAATCCGCGGGGTTTGCAGTGTTTCGGGCCGGACGCGGCTTTCGGCAATGCGGTTTCTTCGTCCATGGGACAGGTTGGCCAGTTTACCATCCGGTATGGTATGGTGCTTAACCAAAGCCCTAACTACTCTGAGGGATGGCTTACACATGACCCAGTTTCGGTGATATATCTTTAGAATCTCCGAATTGTCGGGTATGTACCCTAGGAGATTCCGAATAAAAACATAATAAATAGTTCAGGCAGAAATGTCTGACGTCAGTGACAATGCACGGAACATTCTCTTTTCAGAATTTGTTTTATGTTTAAGGGCAGTGACTTTTTTATTTTTACCTTGACAGTAGAGTAAACGTAACACCCAATCTTTTCGGAACATTTAACTGGCCCTAAACTTTGCCAATGAAATAAACAATGTACTTGCAAGTGCTTAGCTTTACCAATGAAAAGCGCTATTACATAACCTTAAATTAAATTTATATAAATTAAATGTTTATGTTAGAAGAGTTGTCTTTCTACTTTCTACAATTTTTGTTAATTTTTAAAGTTACGAAAACCTGTTGTACCGCTGTCGTTATATTTCTTGTTGAGACAAACTTTAGAAGCGTTGATGTTGCCTTAAGATTTTGCTAAGCAAGAAATTTTTGTTCATTAGTCGTTTTGCGATACACTCTCGTCGATTTTTATCGCCTATTTTTTTGTGATTTAAAAACTTCATTGAAAACCTGCAAAAGAAATTCATTCAATGGAATACAGGAATACAATACAGGAAAAAAGCGGTATCGGAATGTCCAAGGAAGTGGTTAATTTTACGCTGAACAACTTGATAGAAGGATCAATGACCAACAGGCATGTTACAGTCGAGGATTCACTCTCACTTTCTGGATCTGATCACGATACAGAATGTTATAATCGGGTATTACACCCCGTTTTACCCATAAAGGAAGATATAGAAAGCAGGGACTTTAAAGATAGCAATCATTTAATCATAAAAGGAGAACCAGTAGATTTTGAAATTAAAAATGTTGCACTTGATAGTCCCAGAAATATTAAAAAATCCTGTGATGTTAAGCTAGAAGCTGAAATAAATTCACAAGTGAAAAGCACGAAGATGCTTGAAGAATTTCTCTTTGATCATTCATGCTGTAAAGTTTTTGATATAGCCCAGTAAGTATAATCATACTTTAATCACTAATATTAAGAAATATTGGCCATTCTTTTACCAATAAGAAATTACTTAGCAGAATGTATACCTATGTTAACCTTCATGTTTTCTTTTAAATAGAAGGAATTAAGGACATACTTTCAAATGAAATGACATCATTTAAAAGAACTGAAATTAATATGTATGACAGTCGCTATAAAATAAAACTAAGTAATGAACTCACCTTATTTTTAACTGAATGTAACTTTCCAAATAGGGTTCTAATTATGGAGCAGTGGTTAAAGCAGCATGATTCTGACACCTATGAATAATACATCATTCCACAGGGTACTTTCAAATCATTGATGTCGATTCAAATAGATACCTACCATTATGTAGTAACATTTTAGAGCAATCAGGGGTTCCTGAGTTATTATTAGTTATGACTAAGAATTAATAAAATATACTATCATACCAATATTTTTCATGATAATGGTAATAACGAGGGTAATAAATCCTTAGTAATTTATTTCCACTGCGTGGTGCCGAAATTTAGAGTGAGAGTGCAACGTCGCTTTACGGGGCGTCGTCTGCTTCATTGAGAATCTGAAAGGTGTAATCTGGTTTGTACACTCGTCAAGCAGGTCGGAATATATGTGTGTAGTGATATTTTACGTGAATTTTGGTTTGTTCTGACAGAACTTTATCCATAAACTTTGCGTAATGATCATAGAGAAAATATATAATAGAGAAATAATGTCAATATGCGAATGTGGCAAATTTACCAAGCTGAATCCGTAAACACAGACAGTCTTCTGCGGGCTTGCGCCTTGTCGAACGTTTGCCTTGTGATAGACAGGACCGTACTTCAAAATTTATTTCACATGACGTGAATCTTTTATTGAGTAATAAATGCTAAATATATTACTTGTAATTATTCTTTTTATTAATGATAAAAATGTAACCATTAGTGAGATTTTAACAAAAATTGTATAGTTTGTTGTCTTAAATCTGAGTTTTGTTGCTATACAAAACTGTCGATAATGGCGATATATATATATATATATATATTATAGTCCTCGAAAATAGCTCAGTTTATACATATACAGTGCGTCTCTTTAATGTCCCCCCTCATAATTTGTGAAACGTTACATTTACAAAATTGAAAATTCAAATAAAATATAAACATAGTATTCTAAACAATAGAAATAAAATATGCAACTGTTTTAAGAAGTAAAATAGTAAATAAAAAAATTACCAAAACTATGTGTATATTTTATTGGATTGGCATCACATCCTGTATAATTATTGAACAGACCAAGTTCTATGGTAAGATGTAAATATTTGGACACCTATTTATAGTGTGCGCGCTTGATACTTTGGTGAAAGCGCTACTTACTTACGGCCCCATGTCAATCTAATCCACTGATATCTTAGCGATCCTTTGGCGAAAGCGCTTTTTTCTTTCGCCAACCCTTTTAAAATACTCCCCTCTACCCTAATCCACTAGTATTTTTAGGGCCCCTTTGGCGAAAGCGCTACTACGGCCCCATGTCAATCTAATCCACTGATATCTTAGCGATCCTTTGGCGAAAGCGCTTTTTTCTTTCGCCTCCCTTTTAAAATACTCCCCTCTACCCTAATCCACTAGTATTTTTAGTGCCCCTTTGGCGAAAGCGCAAATATGCCTTTTGGACACTCACCCTTATACAATATAGGGGAAGGAGGCATTGACACTATATATGACCTTCTTACACCACCTTACCCCTTATACAATGCCCCTAATACACACACACCCCATCAGTGCCTTTCTGACACCTTGACCCCACTCAATATACATACGTCACTGATAAATATTTCTACTTCTCCGTGTGTGTATTCACTTCAACACCGGAGTGCATTGAAGATAAATTATATTTTTTACCTACTATTCTTTCACATATTGATATAATTTAAATTTGGAAATAAACTATGTATTTGTATTTGTGCACTAATTGTAAGAAATAGACTACAAAATAATTCCTTATATTTAAAAGTTTGATACATAATTGGCGAAACATATGAAATGTCTTTAACACTTTGTAAAGAATACTTTTGTATCGAAATAACGAGCTTCAGAGGTTCGCTATATGCGCCACCCCAACCAAAAATACCATAACATAAAAATGACTGAGATTTTTTCGGCCCGGTTCTGATCGCCGAGTTGCGTCATCGAGTTCAACAACCACTTTTGCGAGACGTTTCGAGTGCGCATGCCTCGAGAGAACCGTCGTTTAAAAACCTGGCTGGCGCCATATGCGTACAAACGCACTTTTTCGCCCATACATTGGACGGATTCAGCTGGTGTCGCGAATACGTTGTGATGGTCTAAATATATTTTGTCTATGGTAATGATGCGTCAGTACCAACTGTGTGTAAAAATGGAGTCTTTTCATCTGAAACTGTCTTTTCAAGGTTTGATTGGGTGAAATACATGATACAAATAAAAGAAGGTATGATACCAAACCTTGTCAAATTCGTCCGGGTTCGCGCATGACGTCGCGCCGTGACTTATTTTTGAAATTTATAACGCTCAATATAGAGTTTACGTTAGTTAAAGGCGATTTTATATGAATTCTATTGGCAATATACTTTGCCTCCTGCTTATAATTTATAATACAAATTTTATAGTAAGTATATGATTTAAAATAATCATATAAATAAAGGGATAAATACATACATTGATTAATTGATTGTCCACATCACAACCACATCTCATTTTTTACTTTTAAACTTCTAAAAGTAATATAAAAACACCAAAAAATAGTTGAATCACAACGCGATCTTAAAAAAGACGTGTTTCGTTTACAAAATATCGCGGAATTGGTCACGGCGTGACGTAAATAGCCACGCCTACCTGCGCGGTATCGTATCTTCTTTTATTTGTATCATGGGTGGAATACAGGAAATCCATTACGGTGGCGCGCTGAGACGGAATTATAACGATTTGTCCTACATACGCACAGTATATGAAGCAAACAAAATGCCAGTTATAATGAATGCTGTTGTCTCCTCTGGTTGAAGGTCAGTGTTCCAAATCATTGACGATCGGTAAATCATGCCGTAGAAATTGAAGAATGGCATTCAATATTCCAAAGCCGTAGTTTAGTGATTTAATTATCTGTAAATATGAAAATTGAATATTTTAAGCAAAATTATAATTATGGAATGACCATTATGAAAATGACTGCTACAGTGTTATTGTGTGAAGTGTTTTGACCTTTGTGTTTGTCCTAATGTTATTGTTTATTTGTTTCATGTTTATTTTTTACTTGACATTTTTTAAAAAGTTTTATTTAGTTGACATTATATATAGTCGATCACGAGCCAAAATTTCTTATCAATTTGTTTTATTGATTTTTGTTTGGTATATTTGAAGATAAAATTAATAAATCCTATTTTTTATAACTTGATTTTAGCTTCATTCCCTCCATACTATCCCGGAGACTGTTATTTAATTTAGTCTCAGTCGCAACAACCCCCGTTGTGAAAATATAAGTTTTAAGTTAACTCAAAAGTATCAACATGGCGGCCGCCAGCGACCATTCTGTTGTATACGCAACAATTTTCACAACCATTGCAATACGAACATTAAAGTAACGGACGTAATATCACGGGTTTAAAGATAAGATATAGTACCTATTTCACAAAAAAATTCACATGTCGTACTTATATATAAAAAAATTATGCGCCAAATAAAAAGTCGTAATGATGATAATGAAGTAAATACAAAAATAGGTATAGGTAGGTACTTGCCTATAGTAAAACGTTTTTACTTTTTTGTAGCACATATGCCTAAGGTATCTGTTAATGCCTGTAAATGTAAATTTAAATTATCCACAATAGCAAAATATTCCCCTAGCCGTAGGGCAGGATTTTGAAAATTTTCGATGGCGTTTAATAAAATGGTATAATTGTCACGTATAGTTACCAAATATTTTTTTACTTGTTTGTTATTAAAGAGAGCCTGACAATTTTTAATGGAAGTGGCATCTTTAGGATCAAGGTTCTCTACGACATTTTTGACTTTTTCAAAATAGTTGGCGTAATAAAAAGCAGCTTTGATTTTAGAAAAACATTTTTTGTAGTTGCTATTAAATTATCTACATCTGGATAGCTTTTACGGAGTGTTGCAGCCACGAGATGCAAGGCATGTAGCAGACAAGTGATATGGAGTAACTCAGGCTAGGGATGCGCGTAATTTAACCATATTGGCTGCTCCGTCTGTTACCAACATTAGTACATTCTGCCCCTGCACCCGAAAGTTCTATAAAGCGTCCGTTACGAGTTGGTCTATGAATGCAGCAGTTGTATTTTGGAGTCTCTTGCTGGCAATTAAATAGGACTTAGTTGGTTTCGCAAAATTTAAAACGCGCACTAAAAGATTTACCACGGGATATTTCTTTCATCGGTTGTTTCATTAACAGTCACCCATATCGAGTTATCACGTACCTGCTCTCTGATCTTCTTTAATAGATTTTTGATATACGGAAATTTTTTCTCGCTAGGATTCTGCTTGTCAGTGGTCACTGGGGAATGTATTTTTTCCAAAACATTTTAAAGGGTTCTTTGTCCAGTACATATTGTGGAATTCCACACACTCCAAACATAAATATTAAATCATAAATATTCCGTAAGAAAATTCTAGGTCTCGATTTCTTTTATGCCGCGCACTTTCAATGTTATATTTACAGTTTATTTTCTTCCATCCTAACAAATACCGTTGACATGTGTTACAATATATTTTTGAGCCAGTATATTTTAATTCGGGAAACCTAGCAATGAATTGTAATACTTTGTGCGAATACGGCAAACTTTTACACTGCATTTGCCGAGATAGTGACCAACAACTCATCAACCAGCCAGCGCAGAATTATACGTTGGTACTGACGGCGAGTCACGGCGCCGCATGGAAAATGCAAAGTAAATTGCGATGCCGGCCGAGCGGGCACATATTCCGCGACCACCGCCGCGCCGTATTTCTGTCGGGTCGCGTGTTTACCCTTTTTCCCGTCTTAGTCGGCGCTTTACCGATCCGCCATTTAAAGCTAAAAATGAAACCAACTCCATAAGCAATGATGCCATAAGATTCAAATTTAGATAAACATTTAGTGTGTAGCAAGCTTTTTTCTTTTTCTAAAATGATATCAATAACTTTTTTTATTATTTATACATTGAGAGATATGAGTGTAAAAAAGGCATTATCAGTTCCAAATTTTTGCCTAAATCCAACTTGGTTAGGAGAAAATATTTTGACATTGAGGGAAATAGTACTTGGATTTAAAAGATAACTAACTAAGGATTAAATAAGAGATATTATGAGGAGTTTCTGTCAAAATTTTATTACTTGTGTTATCTTATTTTTATAGATCACATGATGTCTGTGTTGAACAAATACCAGTACCAGTAAAAACTGAACCACAGGAAACTATAACTGGCATCTATCAGGAAGGGAAATTAAAAATCGAAGAAGTGTACGTCAAACATGAAGATTTGACCCAAACTGAAATTAAGTAAGTATTTCCCGAATGTATGTATTTGCAAACGTTTTGTCATAGAAAACTGCTTGGTTACGCGGTATAAGTAGAGCTCGGAATTTAAAATTTTCCACTGAAATATAAATTTGACAGACATGGGCGTGCATCCTCGACACAATATATTATAGTGACAATATTTATTAAAATTGTTTGTCTTGTGAAGGCAAATAAATGCTTAATTGCCGTTCAAATAACATTTCAGAATTCTGTGAACTTGGTCGTTATAAATTATTTTCTTTTATTGCATACACACTACCTACCATGCCTTATAAGATGGAATCGCGCGAACCCAACCTGTGCATTACGCAGTACAGACAAGCTATAGGCGCTAGTCAATGCAGTTGCGTTGTAAATAGTGATTTGGAAGTAATTAAAATGAGTACAAGTAAAAAACATAAAGTTAGAGTGACTTATTCCATATTCTGATATATTATTTGAAAGTGAACAAGGGGTATGGTGTTCAGTATGGAACTCTGAGTTTCTGTGCACAAAGTATAACATAGAGCGTCATGTAACCGGTCTACAGCATTTAGAAAAGATGAAGATAAAATCTCTTCCTGGGCCATCCAACTACCAGATGCATTAACACTTCGCAAGACTTGTCTTGACAAAGTGTTCTGCAAAATTATGAACAGAATAAAAAAAATCTTACAGGAAAAAAGTTATGATTCAGTATCGACGAAACTACCGATATCAAGTTGGACCTTTAAATCCAATTCAGTCTGAACAATCATATGTGATCGCTAGTAAATTTCTTTCTAAAGCCAGTAGCGATACAATAACCCACGTGCAGTAGAAAGTATCAGTACACTTTTTTTCGATACAAATATTAGTGAAAACTTTGTTTTGCTTTTGTCGGATAGTGCAGCGTATATGTTGAAAGCCGGAAGACACTTAAAAGAACATTTTCCCAATTTAATCTATCTTACATGTTGTGCGCACGCCCTGCATAGAATATGTGAATTTGTGCGGGAGTGTAACCCACTAATTGATAGTCTAGTCAGTGAGGTTAAAAAAGTATTTCCTAAGTCACCCGCCAGAATTACAACGTTCAAAGAAATTTTCTCTAATATATCATTACCGCCACAACCTGTGATAACGCGCTGGGGAACATGGCTGACCGCAGTTACATATTACAGAACTCACTTTGAACAAGTCAAAAGGAGATGCGCGGAGTATAAAAAAAATGTAAAGAAGTTATACATGTACCAGATCTCAAAAATGATTTAGACTTTATTTGTGATAATTTCGGATATCTTCCAGATACTTATTATTAATCAGTTAGAGACACAAAATGTACCCCTTTTAACATCCTTTCACTTGTTTGAAACGACCCTAGAAAAGCTTAAAGAAGTTGCTAATGAAATTGGTGTGAAACTAAAATTATATATATCGCGAATATTAGAAAAAAATCCCGGATTTGTTCTACTAAAGTCTATTTCTGAAACCCTAAAAGATAGTACTGATATGTATCTACATTTTTGTTTCGCTCCAGGGACTAGCTGTGACATAGAAAGAATCTTTTCGAGACTTAGAGATATACTTAACTATAAAAGAACGTCTTTCACTGAAATAAACTTTGAGGAAATATTCATTATTTCATGTAATGGAAATAAACTGTAATGTAGATGAAAATATATATTTTTTATTTCACAACAAATACCATATCCAAATTTTCCCCTGGTGATTTAGGGTATTATTCAAATTTGTTTTTGGGCTACATGACATAAATCCCATAGAGAAGACAAGCATGCTCCGCTGGGCGTGGAGACATTGCAATTACCGCAACGCGAATTGGCCGATGCCGCGTGGTCAGGTTTGTCGTCATCGACGTTCACTAATCGTAAGACAGGGCCTTCTTTTCCTTTCATCCGGACTTGGTTCCTTTCACCAACGGTCTTAATAGTATATATTTTTACTTTTTGCTATGCTAAAGGTATATTAAAATTATTGAACCCTGGCCCAAGCTTATGTTATTTCAAGCCAGCCGCAAAAAACGCCCTCGCGCAAAAATCCTAGCCTTAGTTATACGTTATAACTACATTAGTGCATGATACTTAATCTTAAATTTGGAAAATAGTGTTGCGATTTTATTAAAAGTGACACGTGTATACGCGGCGTCACTTATAGAGTGTTATATCTAATAATTACAAAGAACACACACATGAAGTAAACAAGTCGGCTATAAGTACGTTTGTTCATTGGCGGAAAGGTTTCACAAATGATTTGTTTTTACTGGATCATTTCTGAACCATGCATGAAACGTTCAAAAGAATGTTTCAAATATCTATTAGTATTGCCCAATTAAAATATTTTACAAATGATTCATTTTTACTGGAATATTTCTGAAACATGCGAAACGTTTAAAAGAATATTTCAAATGTCTATTAGTATTGCTAAATTAAAAATTCACAAATGATTCGTTTTTACTGGAATATTTCTGAAACATGTATGAAACGTTCAAAAGAATATTTCTAATGTTTATTATTATTGCCAAATTAAAATGTTTCACAAGGAAATCGTTTTTACTGGCACATTTCTGAAACACGTACGGAACCTTCAAAAGAATGTTGCCATTGTTGTTCAAAAGTATTGCCAAATTGATTTCACAAATGATTCGTGGTTACTGGGGAGAGATATTATAAGCAGTTTCCTTCAAAATTTTGTTACTTATGATATTTTTATAGATGCCAAGACGTCTGTCTTGACCAAATACACGTACCAGTAGAAACTGAATCACAAGAAACTATAACTGATGCCGATGTTTATCAAAAATGGAAATTAAAGTTTGAAGAAGTGGACATCAAAGATGAACATTTGACCCAAAATGACATTGAGTAAGTATTTTTAATCTTTTTGTCATTGAAAACCGCTTGGTACCGGCAAGGCTTAAAAGTCTTGAAAACCCATATTTTTACATTATTCACAGTGTTATAAATTAGATATTTCAAAAGTGTCTTTTTGATTTACTGTACTTTCAGCAATATTTCGGTCGATAAACTCGATTTTATAAAGTAGTTTCACGGATCTATCGCTAGAAGGCGATATATCGTAGTTTGGGCTACTTTTTGTCAATTTTCCGACAACATTTTAATAAAAATCACAAAGCACTTTTTGGGCTATATTGCGGAATTTTAAAATGATTTTTAGATTGATTTTTAAGAAAAACGCTTAATAATTACAAAAAAAAAAGAAAATGAAAAAACTATACTTATCATTTTAACAAAATACATATCGATATTTTTGTACATAGCCTATACAAATTTATCAAAAACGATAAAAACCATTATTTTTCAAAAATTTGTCGCACAGTGTAATCGGCCAATATAGTCAATATATCGCTATCAGTCACTAGTGAAAACACGTTTACCATGTATTCCATTTAAATAAAAACTTGTGAAAAGATAACATACCAGTACATCATACATATGAACATATAAAATATCCCGGACAATGACTACACACCATCCTAAAATTGTCTTATTTTATATTTACACTTGTTTATTTGCAGTTACCAAGCAGATCGGAAGAGTGATTTAAAGAAGCACTATTTGACACATAAAAAGCACCACGAAATTGGATCATTTAAACGCAATGAATGCAAGTTTCAGCCACATAATGGAAGTAATTTAAAAATACACAATTTGAAGCATAGGAACCCCGAAAAAGTAGATATATTCAAATGCTGTAAATGTGAGTATCAAACCTGTTATAAAGGTTGCTTAAAGAAACACCATTTGACACATGAAAAGCCCCAAGAAGTTGGAAAATTTAGATGCGATGAATGTGACTTTCAAACACGTTATGAAAATATTTTAAAGAGACACAATTTGAAGCATAGGAACCTCGAAGAAGTAGATTTATTTAAATGCAACAAATGTGCATATGAAACACGTTATAAAAGTTGTTTAAAGAAACACAACTTGAAACATAAAACCCCTGAAGAATCTAATTTATATAAATGTCATCAGTGTGAATATCAAACAGCTCAAAAAATGCAATTTAAAAGACATATCGTGAAACATAAAAATCCTGATGAAGTAGATTTCTTTCAATGCGAGAAATGTTCTTATCAAACAAGGTATAGGAGTGGTTTAATAAATCACTTAGTGAGACATAAGAACTCCGACGAAGTTGATTTATTTCGTTGCGACAAATGTGACTATCAAACACGTTACAGTGGCAATTTAAAGAAACACCGCTTGACGCATAAAAACTCTCAAGAAGTTAATTTATTTAGGTGTGATAAATGTGAATATCAAGCACGTCATAGGAGTACTTTAAAGTCCCACTCCTTGAAACATAAGACCCCTGAAGAAGTATTTTTCTTTGAATGTGACAAATGTGAATATCGAACAGTACAAAAAAGAAATTTACAGATGCACCTCTTAAACCACAGAAATCCTGAGGAAGTTGATATCTTGAGCTGCGATAAATGCGAATATCAAACATTTAAGAAAAGAAATTTACAGAGGCACTTCTTAAAACAACATAAGAACCTTGAAGAGGTTGATTTCTTTGGATGCGACATATGTGAATATCGAACATGTTATAATAGTGATTTAACGACACACCATTTGATTCATAAAAATCCGGAGGGTGATGTATTTAGGTGTGATAAATGTGAATATGAAACACTTTTTAAACGTAATTTAAAGATGCACCTCTTGAAGCACAAAAACCCTGAAGAAGTTGATATTTTTAGATGTGATAAATGTGAATATCTCACACAGTACGGGAATGCTTTAAAGATGCACCTCTTGAGGCACAAGAGTCCTGAAGAGGTTGATATTTTTAGATGTGATAAATGTGAATATCAAACACGATATAGGAGTTGTTTAAAGAGGCATCTCTTAAGACAGGCCTGTTCAGTACGAGCTAGTTACTGTTAAATTGCAATAAAGCTGGCGGGCCGTAAAGCAATTATTCAAAAAAGGGAGAATAAATAATAAAATAGATTTTAATTTTTCCCGTCCAATATCGGATAGTCCGTTAAGTTAAATGAATAGTAGGTGAAAGTACAGCCAAGGGCTGCGGACCGTATGAGAATGAGCCGCAGGTCGTGTTTCGGATAGCCCCGTTTTATATAACCCCTGTTACAAAAGTTATGAGAAAAAAATTAAGGTGCTGTCCAAAAATAGGGATGCAGTACATCAAGTCATCCTTGGAATTTACTGTTGCTACGGGTTTTGCCATTTTGTTAGACATGTCAAATTGTTGACAGTTCTTTTCGCGATGGCATACAAGTTAGATATTCGCAGAAGTATTTATAGACTTGTTGGGCAAATACCCAAAAAGGAAATAGTAACACTTTTTCAAGGCGAAAATATTGCAAAAGCAACGATATATCGAACAATTCGGGAATGTGAAGAAGGAATCCCTTGTGTGAACCTCCCAAAAACTGGTCGACCACGCAAGTTATCTCAAGCACAGCAGAACAGGTTAGCTCGAATAATGAAAAATCCCATTGGAAAATCTACAAGAAAGGTTGCTCCTCGTTTCCGAATTTCCAACGCCACCGTTTGTCGTTATAATGCTAGGAGCGGTATAAAATACCGAAAGAGAAAAAAGGCGCCCAAATATACCGATGCCCAGATAGCAAGGATACCCAGATGCTGCCGCAATTTAAGACGAATTCACTTCGCGAACAACAGATGCGTTGTCATGGATGATGAAAAATATTTCACCCTTAGCCATGCAGAACTACCTGGAAATTCTGGATTTTATACCGACAACATAGAGGAGACCCCAAATGAAGTTAGATATAAAGCCAAAGCTAAATTTTCAGAAAAACTATTGGTTTGGTGTGCCATATCCGAAAGGGGAATATCCAGGCCTTTTGTTAGTCGTGTAAGAGGAGAGGCAGTGAATGCTGAAGTCTATATCAGAGACTGTCTCACAAAATTAGTTGATTTTATCAACCAGCATCACGCAGATGGAAATTATATGTTTTGGCCGGATCTAGCATCAGCACATTATGCTAGAGCTACACTTGACTGGTTGGAAGCAAGAAACATTCCGTATGTGCCCAGGATTGATAATCCCCCGAATCTTCCCCAAGCCAGACCAATTGAAACTTCTTGGGCTCGATTGGCTCAGAAAGTCTACAATGACGGTTGGGAGGCCAGAAACGAGCAGGAACTTCGGCAGCGAATCATCCGGAAAATAAGAGAAATGAATATACATGACGCCCAAAACCTCATGAGACCAGTTCGACATATACTGAGAGTTGTTGAAGAACACGGACCCTTAGCGGCATTAAACTAGATGATTTTTGTAGAGTAACAATTGATGTTATAAATATATTGTTGTACAATAAAAGTTTATTCAGTTTTAGAAAAGTAACTAAGGCCAAACTTTTTCTCAAAACTTTTGTAACAGGGGTTACGTATTACTACTATATTGAGCATCCAATCTACCCGTTGTTGCAAAGATAAAATCTGCTTTTCATTGGTTTTGTACCACGTGATGTCTCAGCACTTTTGAAGTTTTGACGGAACTGTCACTGTCAGTTCTGACAGCAGTTTAAAATGTGAGCTTGTCGGTTTCCTTTTCGTATTTTTACTTTTGAAAAGTAAAGATTAATGTGTTTTTATTTGTGAAAAGTGGACTAAAAATGAATTATTATCCTATTTACGATAATGTCGTAGCTAATGTACCGATAATGCCAGTTCTAAGCAGCAAGAAGTGAACAAATTACTTGTAGTTTTAGCGGCGGATATTCTTCACAAGAATGTAAACTGAAGAGTGAATACATCATTTTTAATAATTTTTAATTTGAGATTTTGGGCCAAAATGGGTAAGAACATTATGTAAATAAAGCGAGGCATCGTTTGGAAATCTAAAAAAAAACACATTATTTAAGTTCGAATTAAACCTCAAAATACGCAAGTATAACTTATTGTAATCATTAATTTATATATAATACATTATAGTTAGAATCAAAATCTTAAATAATTAATTACCTACCTATGCAAAATCACTTTGTCTTTCTCAACTGACCGTCGACATGCGAAACAAGATCTCATTTTCTATCTAAAATATTATTAACTCTGTTTCGATATTGTACTTTAAAGTATATAATAATTTATACTTACTGGTTTTTCTGACATTTTATTATAAATTAAAATAAATATTCACAAAATAACGCTACGGCGAAATCGAAGGCTTGTCAGATTCAAATTGGAACTTTTGAATATGACAGGCGCGAGCGGCCATGTTGTTGGTGTTTTGATTAGCGGACGGTACGTAGTATTGAGTTCACTGGCTGGGCAAATCACGTGGTGATTTATGAGGGATGTTCAGGACATCACGTGACTGGTTAGCAATTGTTTCCAAAGGCTACGTCTCTGCTTCAACATTTTTTCGTCGTTCGCTATATAGTAGTAATACGTATATGCCCCGTTTTAAGACATAACCTTCATTTTTTTTTTCATACAAAAAGTACCTACTCTGGAAAAGTTGGTTTATTCAAATGTGACAAATCGAACAGTTTAGAGATAGCTTGAAAATGAAATACTTCCAGTATTTATCGGTAGGAAATTCTGCTGTTGAAAACAAAAAGGTATTTAAAGTATTATCGCATTTCTTAAATTACTATATATAATTATTTAGTGTACTTTAGCGGTATTTGAGGTAAAATTTCAAGTAAGTGCTCCAAGTACTATAGATACCTAATATATCACTGTTTAGGCCCGATGGAGGCTATGTTTATCAAAGACCCGTTGAAATTAATGAGAACGTTTTACAACAAGGAATATTGGAAGCGCCACAATCATTTTCGATAAAAATGAGAAGATAAGAAGCAATTTCAGCACTGACAAATTTACTATTAGTAGCAAAAACTCGTCATGGTTCCAGTCGTTGCAAATCTTTGACAAGTTATCTGATTGACCGCGTACAAAGCATTATTAAAAGAAAATAATTTAATATGGCACTCACATTGCTAGTAGTAGCACATCATCCTACCACACTGTAAAGACGATTGGTGTTAGTGACGTAAGTCTATTCCCCACTGGTAGCCCGATACAATATTGTCTCCTCAACACACTTATGTCTCCTCAAATACCGTAAGATAAAAAAAAGTTCTCAAAGTATGCCGTGGAATCAATCATGCATGTCTTGAATTATTACTCTTGAAAGGTAACATAGGTAAAAGGTATAGTATTACAGGAGAATGAAAAATAAAACTGTCAAGTTCTGAAGTTTTTATTTTTAAGAAAATTGCATTATTGTCATTGCCATTACATAATACAGAATTTAAAAAAAACATATACAACAAAAAACCTAAAAATTCTAAATTTAAACTAAATGAGAGACGTGTCCAGTGTCCACCTTCTACTTTCAAACATGTTCTCATTCTTCTTTTTACAGCATCAAAAACATTGGTGAGCACTTGGGGGGAGTTGTTAATCTTCTGAAATTTATTTGCAATTCTAGCCTGTAGGCCTTCTAAATTTTCACAAGGTTTTGAAAACCGAGTTTTTAATGTGTGGCCATAAAAAAGTCGCACTGCGTGAGATCGCAGGACCGTGGTGGCCACTTATAGTCCTATTACGACTAATGATTCGGTCTTCGAAAAAAAATTCTTCCAAAAAATTTAAATTATCAAGAGTTACATGAATTGGTCCTGCTGGAAGTAGCCTTGTCGCATCTCTTCGTGGTCTAATGCGTTTACAAAATTTATTACGGTATCGCGCCGAATTGAGAGTCCCTTAAGAAAAATCGGTCCAATTAACCTTCTTTTCGATGTGGTCGCCCAGACGCCAACTTGCTGTGAATGCAGAGGCTTCTCTATAAGGAAATGTGGATTTTCAGAACTCCACATTCTCATTTGTTGAGAATTTACATAACCAGAGAGGTAAAACCATGCCTCGTCAGTAAAAAGGTTTTTTCAAATACGTTTTCATTATTATGCAAATTACCCATAAACCACTGAAAATTGCATTCGCTGCGGCTTGTCGTTTGGTAACAATTCTTCGAGTGAGCCTAGACGATTAGAGCGTGCATATGCAGGTCACATTTCAGGATTGTATTGCAGGTTCCGTAGGATACATTTACTTGCTGGCTTAAACGCCGAATAGGGGGTTGTGGGTGTTCATTAAGAATTGACCTCAATTCTTCTACTTTTTGTGCAGTGCGAACTTTGGGTCTCCCACTGCCTTCCTTTCTATTCACACTTCCCGGTTCTCTAAACAAAGCCACAGATCTAGTCAAAACTTGGCGAAACTGGTCGAAATCCATGACTATATGTGGAAATTCTATTTGAAAATCCTGAATGGCGTCCCGTATTGAATAAACTCACTGGCCATCAACCCTTCTACCATTTCTAAAGTAACTTTCGATCATAAAAGCTTTTTGTTCTGCCGTGATTGCCATATTTAATTTTCTTAAAAATAAAAACTTCAGAAGTTGACAGTTATGATTTTCATTCACCTATACCTTTTACCTACATACGAGTATGTTACCTTTCAAGAGTAATAATTCAAGGCATGCGTGACTGATTCCACGGCATACTTTGGGGGCGTTTTTTTTATCTTGCGTTACTTCCAGTGTTTCAATGAAATGTACATCATTATGTTTTTCACGATAATTCCTAAGATGAAATAATATTGGTATGTATTATTTTTAATTTTTTTATAACCCCATTAGAGAAATATGTGGAATATGGGCCAGTGGTATTTGAAAAATAAATAGTCTTTGTGTGTTTTTAAATTAAAAAATTGCAAACAAAGCTAATTGGTTTTTCATTCATATTATATACCTACTATTGTACCTATTTTACCTCTCCTAACAAATCAAAGATTTAAACTACGACAACTAAGTTTTATACTATGAATTTATTTCCTAGTTTTTTCACAAATCTTTAAGAAAAGTGGCAATTTTAATAGAAACTTTCCACGATAATAGAACTAAATTCGTTCTAACATGTTCCAAGATGAAATTGATATCTGTTTACAAAGGTTTTGGGAAACTGAACAGGTTTTTGCCAAGCCTTCATAATGCCCTGATGATGACAAGTGTGAAAAGATTTTTCCGAAATTCTTTCTCGGGATGAGTGGTAGATTTATCGTATCGCTTCCCTTTAACAATTCTGAACCTAATTTAGGTAAACTTACCCAATATCAATCCGTCGTTTCAATTTATTACAATCTCGTTTGTTGACAAATCCAGACCATTACCATTATTATCAGGCCTATTCAGAATTTATGAAAGATTACTTGGAATATAATCATATGACGTTCGTTCCAACTCCCAAATCAAAAGGGGATCTTGATTCTTCGTATTTTACCCCATACCACAGTATATTGAATGAGAGTAGTATTTGATGGTTCGGCGAAAGGTCCCAAAGGCCTATGATAAGCCTTTGGGATAGGCCGCATATCCTTAAATGATACCTTGTTTGCGGGTCCAAAATCAAAATATTCGAGCAGTTCTTAATTTTCCTGTCTATGCTGTGGTGTTTATAGCAGACATTAAACAAATGTTTAGACAGATTCTTATCACTCCTTCGCAAACTCGTTTTCAAAATACTTTTTGGCGGTTTTCAGCAGATGATCCTATTGAAACATATTCACTACAACTGTTACATATGGTTTAAAATCTTCCTATCTTGCAATCCGAAATTGGCGCGTCTAGAATCGGACCGATTTCCGATTGCTTCTAAGGTATTATTGAAAGATATCTACGTGGATGAGATTTTGTTAGATAGTAATTCCGATGACTGCTCTTAAACTTCAAAATAAATTAATTTCGCGGCTGGATTGCGGAGGGTTTCAGCTTAAAAATGGGCAAGTAACAAATCCTATTAATTTGTTGTGTTTGTTTCCAGTCTCGGATGTTCGAATTTCACTGTCGTTTGACAAAACTGAACCAAATTTTGTCAGTTGGGGTTACAGTGGAATCCTATTTCTGATACGCTTTCATACCTTTATAGTCCTGACGAAGACCCATGCACGAAATGTACTATTTTATCACAAATAACACGTATTTTTGATCCCCTGGGTTATTGTTCGCCAATTCTTCTCTTTTCCAAGAACCTGATGCAGCAGTTTTGGGCTTCTAACACAAATTGGAATGATGTTCCTCCACAGTCTGCATTTCGTTCGTGGACTCGGTTTAAAAGTGAGGTCCCTGAACTTCCAAAGTTGAGCTTGCCCAGGCGCATCATACTTGACAATATTAGTGTCACTGTGAGCTGCATGGTTTCTGCGATGCGTCGCAAATAGGTTACGCAGCGGCTATTTATTTCAGGATAAGAGAAGAGACATCTCTTGGCGAAATATTAACTTTTCTTGTAATTGTAAAGGCTAGAGTTGCACCTTTGAAAACTTTGTCATTACCAATGCTAGAGCTCTGTGGAGCTTTCAGAGCTGATTTAGTTACATTTGTAAAACAAGGTTATTCGGGAATCTTTGACGAGATTTTGGCTTGGTCAGATTCGCAGATAGTTTTAGCTTGGTTGTCTTCATCACCACATAGGTGGAAGACTTTCGTTGCAAACAGGGTAGCATATATCCAGGAATCTTTACCGTCAGATTTATGGCATTCTCAGAGTCTCGATCCTAATGACTTTCTTAATTCTTCCCCTTACTCCCGGTCACTTTCTTACGTTAGAACCCTTGAACTCTCTTCCAGAACCTGAATTATCACAATTAAAGATAAACTCCTTAACCAGATGGCAGTTGTTGCAGAGGCTTCAGAGTGATTTCTGGAAAAGGTGGCATTTAGAGTACCTCAACACTTTTTTCTGAATAATATAATTTTCCTTTAGTTTCAATTGGTTTCCTTCTTCGTTTTCGGTTTAATTTAATATAGTAACAACACAGTGTGTTTTGGCGGCCAGAAAATGTTAATGCAACTCTTGTAAATTAAACATATTTTATTTTCGCGCTTCAAGCATACATAATCTTTTCTACTGGAAGTGTGCGCAGTGCTGTCGCGCACGAAACGTCAGAGAGAGAAAGAAATAGGGGAACGAGAGGTGTGGTACAATCGCCACGAGCTTTTGATGGAGTTTTTGAACCAGTTTTCTGCTCCATTTACCGAGAAATCCAACTCCCCTAATCAAGGTAGGTGCCATTTTATTCATTTCGATTTTCTTTGTTTTCTAAAACCTTTAAAATGTCGGTGTCTTTCGTTCACATACAGTCCACTAATTCTTTCTAACTTGCATTGACAATAGTGTTTTTTATCCTTTACAAAAAAAATCATGTAATCATTTATAAATAAATCGTATTTTGTGTGGAAAACTCGGCTAAATCGTCGAACGTAGATTAAAAATTATGAAGGAAACAGTTTAACATAAAATTTACAAATTGATAAGTAGTTTACTGGATGGACAAATGTAATAACAAAAACTAACGATCGACGTTATTGTCGAGTTACTCGACGCAGGAATGGAATCCCAGTTCAGGTAATAAAACGAATGTAGCTGAATCTACTAAAGTGTTGCCAATGTGTTACAAAAATAATACAAGTCACGTTGTTTTAAATTTTTAACAGTCATAAAGGTGCTGAACAATATCAGTAATTTTATATCGGCGGCTTGAGTTCAAGCGGCTTGTAAAAGCTTAAGCGAAATAAACGCGCTTGAATCTAGTTTAAGTCATTCAGTCAACCCTAAAAATAAAGTGACCTGACTTTACGTAAGCCGCCTTAAAACACGATATAAACGGTTCAAGCTGCTGGACTTATTACTTTTTAACTTCAGGTTGCTTTGTGTACACGTCAAAAATACTTATGACTGGCGACAATTTCGGCAGATATATTTAAAAATAAAACAATTATAAAAGTTTCTATTAATACTTTTATAGAAAACGCGCTATACAAGAATCAAAACACAACTAAAGATTTAAAAACAGAGGTGATCCGCAACGATGTGCACCTTACTGGCCTAAAATGGACTCGAACGCAATTTTCAAGTCGCCGAAATAAACACCCAAGTAAGATTACTTTCAAAGCCGCTGCACTTTTAAGCCGTCGACATGAAGGTAGTGCGTCCCTTCAATTGAGACTACTGGACCACACGAATAAATATAAACCAGAAGGCTATCTCCGATCCCGTGATCGCCACCTGCTCGTGGCCTTCGACCGCTTCTAACCCGAAATTCTAGCCCGAAACTGCCACTGCAGTAGCGACTTTCACGTCAAGAGGTATCAAAAGCGAGTAAATTTTATAGATTTCCGCAAGAGGTTGAAAAGTAATATAATACATATGTAGGTAAAGTACAGGGTGTTCCAAATTCATTGTTACCACGGGATATCCCAGTAACTGTTAGACATAGAAAGTGGCCGTTTTCACAATATTCGTTTTTGAGATACAGAATTATTAATTTTGAGGGTTTCTTACAAAAACTATTTAATATATGGATAAGGTTTAAACTGTTTAGATTTTGTAAGTAGAATATCTCGTTAAAAACAATTTTTATGTACCTTTTTTGAAATACTACCAAAACTTATGATTTTTTAATAGAACGCCCGTATTAATTTTAAACTTTAGTTGCTACTTTTTTTTAATGACAAAAGTGTAAAAAGTAACCCTCTCAATGTGGTACAGGGTGTATATTTTTACACTCCCTTTAACTTTTTAATTATAAAGGTTGAAAAGACAAATACAAGAATCAGTGAGAACCCATTAATTAACATTTCTTAGTGTTTATGAAGTAGTAAAAATTTTAGCAAACATTTAATTTCCTTTAAAAACATTTTTCAACCCACACGTAAGATATTTCCAAACAGTTTAAAATACAGGAGTTTTTTACATTTTAGTTGATATCGGTACAGTGACATTGGAACACCTAGATGCTAAAAATAAATAAAATAAGAGATTTCGTTGACTATAAGTATAACTATTTTTTTGCCCTCAAAATAAAAAAGTTAATGGGGGTGTAACAATATAACCGTGTACAATCGATTCTCGATATAATCCCATGCTTTCTTAAAATACTTTGTAATATATTTACATAAAGCTATAAAATTAGAAATCTAAGAAGAAATTATAATTATAATAACCACATAATTTCCCATTTCTTAAAATATAAATTTCAATTGTGAACTGTAAAAACGGTAAAGACAGGTAATAAAGGCAAATGTTAACTGGAACATTAAGTTTATGAGCTTCTTTATATCCAGTAAACATTTCCGAAAATTAATAATTGTAAAACGGTAAGGCAGGTAATAAAGGCTTAAGGTAATTGCAATACGTAATAGGTTACGGCGGGGGTCAATTAGGCGCAAAAATATCTCCTGTACCTGTTTTCACAAAAGGGTCTTTTAATCATGGAGGTGTATTGGGCGGGAGCTTCTCTTCAGGTAGTTAAATACAATATAATAGGCAATTGATAATATTCTGAGAAATTATAGATAATGCATTGGCATTTTGATTTGGTTTCAGTAATAAAAAGCGAACGTGGAAAAGATTTGCTTGTCTTCGAAAATTTTCTATTTTAAAAAGACTAGAGTTTTAAAAAGTTGAAAAATTTCCTGGAGGTGTAGCCAAAAAAGGTTACTAAACTGTAAAACCAAAGTTTATGCTGTTGGTCCTGATAACGCAATCTTAACAAACGATGGCGCTCACAATTATGAGGCAAAAACTAAATAGAAACACTGTTTCTAATGCGTGTAAAAGGAAAGCTGAAGAAGATATATCCGAAAGGCCTACTAAAATTATTTGTAGAGCATTAGCATCTCACTTGCCAGCATCACTTACAACGACCGATATCAGGTACAGGGTCTTCCAACGAGGACTGAACAGGGGCTTATTTTTGAGCTTCCTTGTATTTAAAGAAAAATCTAAAATAGCCAATCGATGTACTTTTTCCTGCAGAATTCAAAAATGAAACCAAAAATTTATTTGAACCAGAAACAAAAGAGTTACGCTATGGATAAGGTGTTTTTTAAATGGAACATAGCTTTTTTTATACGATTTTCGGAACGAGTGATTTTTTTTATGTCCGTTCTGATTAAAATATTTAATATTGTGACAGCTATTTTTACTGAATTTTAATGTTTTATCCAGTATAATTTAACTTCAACCTGTTTGAAACATACACTAGGTAATAAAGGTAAAATCACCTTGAAATCCTTCAAAGTCAAAAAATTTGACAAATTTACTATAATATTAATAATATATATAATATTGTTTTTTTTAGTTAGTATAGAGTTGGAATTCTTTTTCTGTCATGTAATGTTTTATTTTCCTCGAATAGGTTCTTTATCCTTAGAATAGTATTGACGGATATATTGCTGTGAAAATTTGCAATAAATCTTCTCCTTGCTTCTCTTGCATTTTCTTGGCATTTGTAGAACAAGATAACAATCTGCAATCTCTCATCTAATGAATATTTCATTTCGGCAATATTATAGTAAATTTGTCAAATTTTTTGACTTAGAAGGATTTCAAGGTGATTTTACCTTTATTACCTAGTGTATGTTTCAAACAGGTTGAAGTTAAATTATACTGGATAAAACATTAAAATTTAATAAAAATAGCTGTCACAATATTAAATATTTTAATCAGAACGGACATAAAAAAAATCACTCGTTCCGAAAATCGTATAAAAAAAGCTATGTTCCATTTAAAAAACACTTTATCCATAGCGTAACTCTTTTGTTTCTGGTTCAAATTTTTGGTTTCATTTTTGAATTCTGCAGGAAAAAGTACATCGATTGGCTATTTTAGATTTTTCTTTAAATACAAGGAAGCTGAAAAATGAGCCCCTGTTCAGTCCTCGTTGGAAGACCCTGTACATTAGAAAAAATATTTATAACATATATTATTTCCTAGGTAAGCCTATGGCAATAACATAAAATTTTGATTTAACGCTGACTCAAGGTCCCTCGGCATTAGATGCTTAGATCAAACGTACCGCCTGAGAGATATCATTCTGGTTTATATTTATTCGTGTGACTGGACCCTGTAAATGGAGCGTGCAGTTTTTTTTTCAGATTAAGGTCCAGAAACTGAGGAAACCTAATAATTAATCTTGTTTTTATTATGCTGCTTATGCTTTTATTTAAAATTCTTTACAACTGACATTTTGAAAAATAAAATAGTTGTGAAAAAGCTCCAGAAGATTAGACATTCCCTTCCAAAAATTGTATCTCCTTTTTTAATATCTCATAAATGTATAAAATACTTTTGAGTCCATTGACACATTTAATAACATAATAACCTCATAATAAAACTAAGCTACTGAGTTGTGCACGTTTAGCAGCAAATTTACAATTATTGTGGTATTTGACGCTCAAAGAACTTGGAATAATTTGTAAGTATTCTCAAGTAGTTGCAGCAATACTTATTTGTTTAAAGTCGAGCATCTCGATGGGCTCTTTCACTACAACTCCCCCTAAAATATGTAGAGTATAATGTTGTCCAGTAAGCACTTGTAAAAAATCGACGGATCCTATTTTCTTGGTCGGCAATTCACAACCGTCCCGACACTTTCTCGAGCAAGAACCTCGCCAAAGTAATTTTTCAAGTATTTTCCTCCACGTATTGTGTCTCAAGAGGTGCCTCTTCAATGCCCATTTCTAACTTATTACATTTTACACCCGTTTCAGGGTTTTTGTCGCTTTTAAAAAATTGGACCCCTTCAAAGTCCTTATGCTTCATGAGGTGTCTCTTCAAAACACTCATGAAAAAGGTTTGGTATTCACATTTGCCACATCTGAAACAATCAAACTCTTCAGAGTTCTTATGCCTCAAAACGTGCTGATATAAATTACTCTTATATCGCGTTTGGAACGGACATTTGTCGCATTTAAATAAATCAACTTCTTCAGGGTTTTCATGCTTTAAATAGTGTTTTTTTAAATAACTCTCGTAACGTGTCTGATATTCACATTTGTCGCATTTAAAGAAACCAACCTCTTCAGCGTTCTTGTGTTTTAACAGATGCCTTTTTAAATACTGTTTTGCATTTGTCCGGTATTCACATTTTTCGCAACTAAAGACTTCAGCCTCGTCGGAGTTATGTTTCAAGAAGTAACGCGTTTGAAGCGGAAATTTGTTACATTTAATTAAACCAAGCTCTTCAGGGTTTTTATGTTTCGCGTAGTGCCTTTTTAAATTACTCAAATACCGAGCCTGATATTCACATTTGTCGCATTTAAAGAAACCAACCTCTTCGGGGTTTTTATGTTTTAACAGGTGTGCCTTTATATAACTTTTCTGAATTGTCCGATATTCACATTTATCACATTTAAAAACATCAACCTCTTCAGGGCTCTTATGCTGAAAGAAGTGTCTTTTTAAAGCCCTCTTATAACGTGTTTGAAACGAACATTTGTCACACTTAAATAAAACAAGCTCTTCGGGGTCTTTATGTTTCAAGTAATGGCTCCTTAAGTTGCTCCTATAACGTGTTTGAAATCCACATTTGTCGCACCTAAACTGTTCAATTTCTTCAGGGTTTCTATGTTTCAAATAGTGTTTCTTTAAATTTGTTTTGTGATCGGTTTGGTAATCATCGCAAATATGGCATTTATACCTTCGTTTTTCTTGATTAGTGACACCAGACGATACACTAAAACAAAGAAAAAATTGGAACTAAAAGAAGACTCAGTTCTTATGAATACATTCTCAACAATGGCATATTTCACTCTGAGTATAATAATTTTAAGCCTGACATAAGAGAATATTATAAGTATTTTGCAGTAATAAATTTACCTAATCGAAAAAGATCTGTTGAGCTAAAGTTTTGCATAGTGGTTCCCTTAGATTATTAAGTGCACCTGGAATAGTTTATCCAGATAAGTAATATACAGGGTGTGTCACAAAAAATGGGCCCTTTAAAATTCAAAATTCTCAAGCTTAAACAGCTTGACGCATTTGGCTGATATTTTATTTATTATGACTTAAAAATGATATGCTACCTGTTATCGTAATAAGTAGCATACACAACATAAGTAGTTCCATAAAGATGATTCCAAAAAGCAGCTAAACAAAAATTCCGTTTACTGATAAACAGTGAAAAGCTTCCTGAGCGCTATGATTCGTTAGATATGTCACAACTGTTATCCGTGGTTCCGCTTGCTTGAAACATGGTACACACAGAATTGCACAAAATATTGAGCAGATTGGCGACATTCATTGATTGGTAAATCCATTGGACTTTTCTAAGTGTTGTATTTTATGTGTATTTTATATATTTGTTACCAGTTTTTACAGGTTTTCCCCGATTGGAATAGTTGGTTTACTGTCTTGGTTAATATACAGACAATTTGGACCTAAAACTTCCGGCGCGTAGGACAAGGAACGTTTATTTATTTATTTATTGTTTATTTATGCACAATGGACTAGTAGTCTGTGTGTGCATTTAGAACTATTTACAATTTAATATTACAATTTATAATAATACAATATATTCTAATAATAAACTTATAGCTAATTAACACTATTTTATATCTATAGTAGGTATTTATTTTTTAGAACCAGGATAATTATTCTCCATTAACCAAACAGTCAATCTTCTTTTAATTCTTTTATAACAATTCTGTCGTAGATTAGTAGGTAACATATTATATATTTTTGGAGCAGTGAATAAAGGACTTCGTTGACTTTTGGAATATCTCATTCTCGGGGTTATCACATTTCTTTTTGAAGCTTGTCTAGTTTTATCATGGATAATTTTACTCAGGTAATTTTTATTTTTTGAGAACAGTCTGACTATTGCTCTAATGTACATTTGATTTAGTTTTAAAACTTTTGCTTCTCTAAACAGATTTTCAGTTGAGTAACGTTTACTTTTATTTAAAATAATCTTGAGAATATATTTTTGTGCCAGAATCAATGGTTTCAAAACTGATCCACAAGATGCTCCCCACGCAGTAATGCAATATCCCATCACAGAATCCACTAAAGCATAGTAAACTGTTTTTAATAGCTTTCTTGAGAGTATTTTCCTAAGCTGGTAAAATTTGTAAATCAACTTTCGGACTCTATTAGTAACATACTGAATGTGAGTTTCCCATCTCATATACATGTCAAAATATACTCCCAAATATTTGGTTTGGTCAACTCTGTTAATTTTTAATCTGCAGCCACACGAATCCAGTCCGTTACAAGCAAACTTATGAAGAGTAATATCAGTCACAGTTGTGCTCCCAATATCACTAACAGAAAAACAACTGAAACATGATTTTTCTATATTAAGAGTTAGTATATTGTTATCAAACCATGTTTTTATAGTCAGAAGTGCTTTCTCAGCTCTATCTATTGCCATTCTCCAGTTATTTTCTTGTATTATTACAGCCGTATCGTCTGCAAAACAAATCACATCAACATCCTTCATCAGGCTTAAAAGCTCGTTAACATATAAAGAGAATAGGACTGGTCCTAGTACAGTCCCCTGTGGTACACCAAATTCAACCCTTCTCGGACTACTTATGTATCCATTTATTTTTACACTTTGGGTTCTATTAATTAAGTAGCTATGAAACAAATTTTGTACATTCCCACGTATACCAATATTTCCTAGTTTAGAAATTAGAATTTTGTGTGACACAGTATCAAATGCCTTACCCAAGTCCAGGAAAATACCCAGGCATTTTCTTCCACTCTCAAAGGCATTGCTGACATAATCTGCAAGACAGTTTACAGCATCCTCAGTACTAGTATTTTTTTTGAAGCCGTATTGGCGATTAGAAATAAAATTATTTTTCTCTATGTACTCATTAAGCCTCAAACCTATACATTTCTCTACAAGTTTTGAAATAGTATTTGTTAAGGCGATTGGACGGTAGTTTGTTAG
Source organism: Philopedon plagiatum (assembly GCA_963971165.1). Taxonomy (NCBI): domain Eukaryota; kingdom Metazoa; phylum Arthropoda; class Insecta; order Coleoptera; family Curculionidae; genus Philopedon; species Philopedon plagiatum. The sequence continues at coordinate 68,290,330 of OZ020195.1, read as the reverse complement.
TACTTTTTTATCACCTGATTTGTATATTGGAGTTATCACAGCATGCTTGAAACAATTAGGAAATTTACCAGTGTTAAAAATTAAATTAATCATGTGTAAGAGTGGCATTAGCAATGACATATGATTCTCTTTTATAACTTTGACACTAATACCATCTTCACCAGAAGCAGCTTTATCTTTAAGTGTTTTTATTAGCATAATCAATTCATTTTCCATAATTGGTCTAAGAAACATAGATTTTTCTGGTTTGGGGGTTTTATCTTCAAGGGCATTAAGATGTCTTACTATCTTGTTAGCCATTGTATTACCTATCTCAGTAAAAAATTGATTAAATGCTTCAGCCATCTCCATATCGGTGACCAGCTCCCGTCCCTGACTGTCTAACATAGAGCTGAAGGCACTTTCAGTATTTTCTTTTATATTTGAGACATCTCTTATGAACTTCCACGTTAATTTTGGATCATTTTTACTTTCGTCTATCTTAACAGTGTAGTACGAATTCTTTGCTGCTCTAATCAATCGACTAAGGTTATTTCTGTATTCATGATATTCCCATATAGATTCCTCTGTTCTAAGTATAACACTTCTTTTCTTTAATTTGTCTCTCTTACGGATAGAGTTAATGAGACCCTGTGTGATCCATGATTTAAGCCTTCTATTTTTACACTTAATATACTTTTCTTGTGTAACAGCCTTAATATAGTTTTTTATTATGTTAACTAATGTTTCAGCACAACCATCTGGATCATTTGTTTCAATAACCTTTTCCCAAGTTTCTTTTAGTAGTAGGCTTATCGATCATACAAACGAATCCATTCTGCAGCATACAGTTCATATATTCATTTATTACATTTTTATTATTTTCTAGGATATTGAAGTTAATATCACCCATGAACACTTCCAAATCAAGTTTCTTTATTATCTTATTTGTGAAAAGCTCCTCTAATTCAGACATAAAGGTGTCCTGTTTCATTGACGGAGATCTATAAATTCCCGTTATACCTATTAGATTGTCATTTTTATAGAGAATCACTCTTGAAAATCTACTATTACCTACAGATAGAACAGAACAGTCCCTAACATAATTACTCTTGACATACATAAAAAAGCCATCACATTTATTAAACCGGCTGTCATTAAAAAATAAATCATATCCCGCTATTTCAAAGTCTGCAACATTACTAAACTTATGTGTTTCCGATACTCCAATTACGTCAAATTTACGTATAAGCAGTGTGAAATAAGCTTGTCGTTTCGGTTAGCTATACAAAAATATTAAATATTTTTATTATTTATACATATACAGGGAATGACACCGAGATGCGCCACAGGGTTTGTTACGGGTGGTTATAGTAATACCCACATGGAGACACGGGTACCTGCTAGTTAGCAATAAATTAGCCAAAAATTATGACATTTGAAAGAACTTACAAATACGTTGTGGCTCTGCTAGCATGATCAATATTAAATTTTTTCATACACTGTACTTCGTGCCGATCTTACTACTCATATTGAATGGTTTAAAAAAAAATAACACAAAAAACTGTCAAAGGACCCACCTGATTTCTTCTCCCAATAAGTTGTTGTCTGTTATATTGAGTTGGTCATTTTCTACAGCTTCAGGTGTTATTTCAGTTTTACATGTGGTTTCACTATTTTCAGTTTTTATGAAAACTTCAAGCTGCCTATGCAAGACATCTTCGGATCTGCAATTAGTAAAATTATTGAATTCTTAAGGCCGTTCGTCTACCTACGAGACAAGAACCAAACGATTAATCGCCGGCAACGAAGCAAAGGCTCGATTCGATAAATCGCTGGCAATCGGTTCACATTGCCGCTTTAATGGCGCACACGAATATGAATAAATTATTTCAAGCATATCTTTACTCCAATAGAACGTGCCCTCCGCTAATACATTTGAAACATTACATTGCTCGTCCATTAAGACGACTGAGACCAAATCGATTGGCGATAAATAACGGGAAACCAAACCGGTTGGTCGAGAAGTGATTAGATCAGCAGTGGTACTCTGTATGAAAAATAGCGAAAGCGATCGGGGTCTCTTTGCAAATTCTTACTATATATCACCGTTCGGTATGTTTCGAAGAGACACCGGTCGCTATCGCTATTTTTCTTACAGAGTGCCACTGCAGGTGCCTGTCAGCCGTGGATGTGTACATTTAAAGACCGTTCTTCTTATTAAACTCTCGAGACTAATCGAAAAGCTGCAAATGAAATAATACGCACCAATGGTGGCTCCTCGGGTGAAGTAAAGTGTATTTCAGGATATTTGGCTATGACTTAACTGCAATAAAATTACCTGGTCGGCCCCGTTGTGTAGACAAGTGCGTAAGTACTACTGGAAACCTGGTACAGAGTAGGGCTGCGGTAGAAGTGCGATTATTTGTATTAATATTTTTAATATTCAAATGCACAGAGTTAAAAACGTTTTAAAAGAGGATGTTGAATATGGGCAATAATATTTTTATATAAATTTTAGTAGGTTTTAAAAATGTAATTTATTCAAATTCAAAACTTATAATATAAATATATGAATGCTAACTATAAATATACATTTTTATCTTGAAATACTACTCCACTTTCAGCTCTGTTTCGCTGTCGCTATCCTCACCTAAACTATATACAATTGGATATATTATATTGTCTACAGTAATATAAGAATTTTCTATTTTAATTACATATACTGAATTTTGCCAACTATCTAGGGGAATATTATCAACACTTTTTCGTATTAATTCTACAACACTGGAATTTAAAGTTGGAGAAGTGTTTTCTGACCTAACATTTGATTTCAATTGATGCCACATGTGCCCTATGGGATTAAAACGCAGTAATACGATGGAAGACCGAGGACTGTATGTACCATATCATGTGCCATGTACAAGTATGGTCACAAGCATATTCTTAGATTGAACGCTTTTAGAATCTCTAGATCACTTTTTTATAGGAATCTTCAAAATATATGTTCTCTAACATGTAGTTTTGAATTTCTCAGTTCGTGTTATTTGGGCCTGGAATCTTACGTAATTGGCGACTGTGATAGCTCGCATTGTCCATTACTATCACGCTATCACGCACGGTAGGAATATTTGGTAAAAGGCAATTCGTGAACCAATTCTCGAAAAGTTCTGCGGTTGTGTCTTCGTGGTAGTCCACGCAAGAGTCCTTAATATTTTCTGCCGGGGGCCACAAAGCATTTGGAACCCAACCGTTTTCTGGTCCCGCAGGTAGGATGGTTATCATTTTTTCCTTTATTAGATGGAGCTTTGGCTTGACACCTAAGTAGATGAAGCGGACCATCCTTTTTCATGCCTGTCAGCGGCACTAACATTAAGTCCCATGATACCCAAATAACTGTATACGTAGTTCACAATTTCCCTAGCATCGACGGATAAATGCTTTTTCTTCAGCATAACACTGGCAGAAGCACTACCAACGTTTTCCCACGGACGCCACAAAATGCTGATATCACGTAAATATGTCATAATACAACTGAAGTTTTCACATGCGAAATAAAGACTGACTTATTTGCGTCAATTTTCGAAAACATGAAATAGATACTTACCGATCACAAGTACAAAAAGTAGGTCAACAAGTAAAGTAAATTTTATTTATGTCTACCTGCCACCGAGGAAGTTTTAGATATTTTTCTTTTTAGAATACAAATTATTACAATGCTGCCCTGTCGACTAATACTGGAAATTCCAGGGTATACACAATGGAGCCGACCAAGTAGTTTTATTGCAGTTAATAAGTTGTAGCCAAATATCCTGAAAAATACTTTCCTAAAAGATTCCCAAAAATACTTTTTGGGCAATTAAAACCGATTAATTATGAATTAATTTTATTACTGTAATACCAAACTAACAATAAATCACACCATTACACGATTATAATACAATAAATATGTTGCGCATACAATATATTTTGTTATGTAAACGTATTCGTCCACACCAGTATTCCATTGGCTATACCGTCCGCGCTCGGACGGCCCGAAAACCAAGTGATTATAATTCACCTAGGTACGCTAGCATGATTCAAATAAAAGAAGATAATAATATGATACCGCGCAGGTAGGCGTGGCCATTTACGTCACGCCGTGATCAATTCCGCGATATTTTGTAAACGAAACACGTCTTTTTTAAGATCGCGTTGTGTTTTCAACTATTTTTTTTGGTGTTTTTATATTACTTTTAGGAGTTTAAAAGTAAAAATGAGATGTGCTGTGTATGGTTGTAACGTGGACAATCGATCAATCAATGTATGTATTTATCCCTTTATTTATATGATTATTTTAAATCATATACTATAAAATTTGTATTATAAGCAGGGGGCAAAGTATATTGCCAATAGAATTTATATAAAATCGCCTTTAACTAACGTAAACTCTATATTGCGCGTTATAAATTTCAAAAATAAATGACGGCGTGACGTCATGCGCGAACCCAGACGAATTTGACACGGTTTGGTATCATACCTTCTTTGTCTTTGTATCATGTACGCTAGTCTGCGTTGCCATGGTAACGAAGACGCCATCATCGCCTCTAGCGGCCGGCATCTTATGTTGTGAAGATATGCTCAAAATAATTTATTCATATGTGCAGCATCACTGAAGCGGTGACGTGTGTCAGCCGCCTGCGACTTATCGAATGAAGCCTTTGCTTCGTGGCCGGCGATTAATCATTTGGTGCTCGTCTCCTAGGTGGACAAACAACCTAAGACTGCTTAATTCGAGTAAAACACTGACCTACCCAACTGAGAAAAATAGGTGTAAAAATAAATAAAAAAGTTAAAAAGGTGAAAACAAGTTTTTTTTTATTTTCCTATTGAATTTATTAAATGTTCTATGTAAGGTAACAAACGAAGAATGGGCTACAAGAATAGTAGTAAAGGTTGATGCTCCCCGAGTCTCCGCATGCGCAGTAGGGTCGACCTTGAACGCCCAGGTGTGCTATTGTTATTTGGCCTTGATATGCGCAGGTGTTATTCCAAGGTCAAGGTCAAGAACTTGGCCTTGAACGCGAGCAGATGTTTCTTTGTTTGGTGATGACCAGGTGTACGATGCTTATTTCAAGGTTACATTTGCGGTGCATATTTTCAATGAATGCGAGCAGCTGTTTCTTGCTTGGCCTTGAACGCGAGCAGATGTTTCTTTGTTTGGTGATGACCAGGTGGACGACGCTTATTTCAAGGTTACATTTGTTTTGTATTTTTCGAGGTCGTCGGATGTATTCCTCCCACCATAAATAAATACTTGACCTTGGATTACTTCCTAATAAATATGGCTCATTTCGAAAATAGCTTTCATTGTCACTCATACATCGTATGCGTTAACTGTTGCTTTGGCATATAAAGTATTGTGTTTGTGGTGTGTTCTACAAGTGTTTATTCAAGGTACTTGACAGTAATTGTTTTTATTGTATTTTAAATCATGAGCATTTCAAAGCAGACCATAGCCGAAATTAATAATATGATAAACCAAGATATTCAATTTCTGGAACGTAGAAAATTCTCTACATTAACGGTGGGCAAAATTTATATGATAAAAAAAATTAATTCTTTGACTTCACGTTTTGGAAAAGCCATTATCGTCACATTGTTTGATCCAACACATCAAGCAACATTTGAAACATTTTTACCATCACGCGTAGCTGAAATTCTGACAGAGGATACTATTGAAATGATGAATAACTCCGGTGATCAGTACACCTTAACTTATTTGGGGCAAAGCTCACATGTATTCTCTGGAGGTAATACTAGAGCGTTGTTAAATTTTGGTTGTTTGTAATATATTGTTGATTAGGCTATTTTAATGTTGATTTAAAATGTAATAAAATAGTTCTTGTTAAGTATATATCGAAAAACACACACTCACACACAATCACATGTCCATTATTTTCTATTTAAGATGTGTGACTGCCCTACTGTCATTGAAAATCGAGATATGTACATTAATTGGTTATCATGTAAATTAAGAGAGCTGGCTGAAGAAATACTACACTTTGCAAATTATGGTAAATCCGATGTGGGTTTTAGTGAAAGTCAGTATAGGAAGTATATGAAAGACGCCGTAAATTTCACGGCTGGAGCACATACGTGCGAGAAATACCTATATGGAACCATTGATCTGGACGAATTTTGCGCTGGAATGATAAATGAAGAATTGGGAAGCTACCTATTCGAAGTGCCTCATTTACCCGATGAATTAGCTAGAAAATATGGCTTGGCTCCCGCAGATGATACCACTATTCTTGATGACCTTGGAAATAAAGCAGTCACCAATGAAGTTGATAGTAAAGCATTGGGTACTGTTAGCGATGACGAGATGGAGTGTGTTCAAGAAGATGAAGAAAATCTTTAATTCATTGTATAATATAATAACATGAGATGTTAAATAAATGATTATGTACCTAAATTATTGTTTAATTTTTTATAAATAGGCAACCTTCACAAAAATCACATCAGTTTAAGCTAAAAATGGGTCGTGTTAACAACACAATTGATAAATTTGGGCGCCAAAAATTTAATGACCAAAATCACATTGTTCTTGTTGGACAACCAGGAGTTGGATTTAGATTGACCGATGATGGTCAATATGATATACAAGGGAAATCTTTAACTAATGTAGCACCACCAAAGAATCCTGGGGATGCCGCTAATCAGGAATATGTTCTTGAACAAAGGCGTGAAATTATTAAAAAACTTAGTGAATTAGTGAATAATGATGTTTTGGAATATGTTAGAAAAGAACTTAATGAAATGAATAAAAAGCTTGCTGAAGAGGCGAATGAAGATTTTTTGCAATCTGTTACAAAAAGACTTAAGGAAATCGATTCAAAATTGTTGAATCAAGAAAAAGCTATTCAGCGTATACGTATTACGCGCATGTAGATAAAGAAACAAGTCTATTCTGTGTATGGTGACCTCGATTTTACATGGGATATGAGAGTGGAGGGGTTTGAAGGTCACCTAACAGATACAAATAGAGGCACAAAACTTTCTTGTTTCAGTCTGCATTTCAGTACTTCCAGAATACTACATAGTAATTTATTTTCTCAAAATGCAGTCACCAAAAAGTGAACGTCAAATTGCAGTTGTTCGCCCATTCTCTGTAAACGGTCGTCAGATGTGTGCCAATTGCGAAAATTGGGAATTTATTAGTGGAATAATGGGTTTCTGTGAATGGTGTCAAAATGAGTACCATAAGAAACATGGGATGAAATCACCGCAACAAATATCTCGTGAAAATTCTAGTGAATCTCTGCAAAGTCTCGCTGTCTCAGTGGGAGGTTCATCAGAACATAATAATCACGATACGCCGGAATTCAGTCAAGAAGGGCAGCGCTGGACTTCTTCAAGCAATTTTGAAGATCTCGAAATAATTAACGAATCACCGCAAAGTCCTGTTTTCTTAGAAGGAGGAGGAGGAGGAGTAGGGGGAGGAGGTTCATCAGAACGTAATAATAGTGAGACCATGGAATTCGACCAAGAAGGGCAGCGCTGGTAATTCCGAAAAATAGAGACAATTTAGATATAGTGTAAAAGTTTCTTATGATAGTCATGTAATTTTAAATTTATGTGAAAAAGTGCGTTTTTCTAATGATAGTGTGTATGTATTATTTAAATCTTAATAAAAATCTTTTTGTACTAAATATGTTTATTATTCACCATACATTTGAATTAACAAATCGCTCTTGATATATATTATTTCTGTGGTTCCGTTCTAAAATCCTCGCTAGCATTACATCCATTTTTCCAATTCTCCTTTGAAAACGATATCTATCAAGTATTAGTTGCTGAAAATTACTTTGTCTGGCTTGTCTATATGCAAAACACCAAACAGACATACGGTGGATAATATTTCTTTCTTCGTCAAATCTTACTTGCTTCATGGTGTATTGTAAAATGAATTTTTATTAGTTATGTCATTTATATATAGGCTGAACATAAAGAGAGTGAATTAGTTTTACTTTAAAATGGGTCGTGTTAACAACACAATTGATAAATTTGGTCGACAGAAAACTCCTGTTTGTAACAACTTATCGCGAGGGTTGCCCGGAATCGGATTTAAACTTACTTCAGATGGACATTTTGATATAGAGGGAAAATTATTAAGGAATGTTGCCCAACCGATAAATGATAATGATGCTGCTACCAAAGAATATGTCCTTACGGAAGTTCATCAACTTGGTTCGCAGATAAATACCATACTTAGTAATGTGCTAGTACCGGTTTTTCAAAAAATGTTTGAAGATGATGAGACCAAAATTACGTACCTTAAGGAAAAAATGTATCAAATTCACTCACATGCTGCACGGTATACTACAACGAAGATAAAGGATCCAAAAAAACCAAAATGGAAACCAACCTAGATAAAGTTCTATTTAAAAACATAATTATACTGTTAAATTGAAAATAAAACGAATAATTATGAAAAGCAATATTTATTTTTATTATTTATAATGCATACATACGTAACGTAAAACCTATTTGATAATATTTATACAATATCTGATTTGTCTATCCAAGAATTAAATTGATTTGGAAAACCTAACCATTTTACAAACAATTGATCGTTTTGATTGTTCTTGCGTTTTCTAAGAATTTTCTCAACTAAATAAACACCAGGGCTAGCTGTCTTTTGCAGTTCTGCTTCGTAAAAACATCCTTTAATAGGTTGACCTTCCAATGATTGCAGCAAGTAGGTGGGTGGATTTGTAATATTAACTTTTGCTATTTCAAACAGTTCCGTGGACCAGGAAGGCGTATATCCTTTGTCAAATACACCTTTGTACTTGCTAATGCGAACAACGTCACCCAAATGAAATTTTTTTTTCTTCGGAGCAATTTTCAAATAGTCATATGCTTTAATAGGGGTATCCTCTTTTACACTGTTAGGCTTCATTCCAATGGTGCGGTGTTTAGTGTTATTATAGGTCTTCGTTATAGCTGGTAATATTTGTAACCATCTGTAAGAACCTCTAGCCGAGAATTGTTTATATAACTTATTTTTCAAAGTTCTTATAACACGCTCAACAATTGCCGCTTTTTTCGTGCTATATGTGGAATAATGGTTTATATTATATTTTTTCATGAGGGCTTGAAAGGTGCTATTATAAAATTCCTTTCCTTGATCACTCTGTAAATTGTTTGGTGCATATGATGCTTCTTCAATGATGCTTTTCATGGCATTCGTAACTTCAACACCGGTCTTATTCTTAACTGCTTTGGTGTACACGAATTTGGAGTAACAGTTTATACATACAACAATGTAACGGTAACCATCATTGTCAGTAGCATATTGCTGCATTTCCGCCAAATCAATTTGCCACAAATCTCGATATCCTTTTATGACTGTACGTCTTCTAACAAAATTTTTCCTTGCTGTCCTATGTAATTCATTTACGACTTTAATTTTTTCTCGGCTAGGATCCATATTATAAGGTTCCACGTCTTATCAGACACTGAGGATGGCAACTACGTGCAAAACTTAATATATTATTCCTTCTTCTCGAAGCTCTTCCATAATTGACATAATCTCATTATCATGTCCGGTATGTCCAGCTACTTTTGACCCCCACAATAATCGTAATCTATCCACTAACTCCTTAGGTTTATTCCAATAAACATATTGAGATGATTTCGACGATAGGCGCTTTTTTGCTGGTAGTTGGATTTTGTTGTCGCCTTTTTTTCTTCCTACACCACCACCACCACCCAGTTTAGTTCCCGTAATTAGCGGTTTTATGATTCGTAAATATTTTCTCCATCGGGTTTCTCTTAAACCACGTTTCTTGTCATAACCGTCGTATGCCGCATCGGTCAATTTCAAAATGGTTTGGTATTTTCGAAGTACATCTAGATTAATTTCGTCTTCATTACCTAGGAGTGGTGGATTTTTTAGAAAAATCAAATCGTAAAGATCAGCCGTTCCATCGAATTCAGCAATGTTTGTTTTGTTCTTGTATAACACCATCTTTCCGTTTGTTAGAAAACGAACCACTAAGTTGCCAATATATTTTGTTGATTTATTTTCTTTTTTACCAAAGCGTACACCATACACGGTATCATAATGAGATGGCTCCAATTTTAATCCATTTAAATAATCTTGAATAGTTTTTGCGGCTGAACTGCTACCACTTGATGTGTGTGGTGATGTGTGAGATGATGTTATCGTTGAAGGGGAAGGGGTTTCGAACAGTGACCCACGATTTCCACGTTTCGGTGTAGGAATCGGTGTAGATGTTTCAAAATCCGCTTCTGTTGGATGTTCTTCAAACATTTTCGCCATTCCCACCGAGCTGCTGCTGCTGCTACTCCGACTTTGTGGTTTAGTCGTAGTACTTGATTTTTTAGTTACGTACTGCTGCTGCTGCTGCTTTACGGCTTTAGATATAGATTCTAGTGGTTTAGAAACTGGTTCATAAAACTTTTCCAAATCATGTTCATTCTGCACTTTAGCTGCTTTAATTTGTTTAAATTTTTTTCTAACCGCATTTGTAGTTTCCAGTAGCTTTCGTTTTAATTCGATTTCTTCATTCATGATGCTTTCAAAGCACCGTTCAACGATGAAATGATTATCCAAGTTATTATTATAGGAATATATAACTATCGAATCCCTTGCGGTATCTGCCCGAATTTACATCACTATCCTTGTCAATAACTAAAAAACCATATTTATTATCCCAACATTTAGCACACATCTCTTGAAATTGTGTAAACGTCAGGTCGGGTGAAACGTGATCGGAAAATATATGTTTCATATTCATCTCATCTTGTTTAAACATAATAATGAAGTTGGCATTATCCCGGACGAGCTGCTTAGGAACACGAGAATACGTTTGCGCCAAGTAAAAGGCATCCACATTTTTGTGACGTCCCATGCTAAAATACGATCTTATAACGTCCTGTTTCTCACACATAACGTCATCAAAAATAAATATTGAATTAGGTTTAGCATCTGACGGTTCCACAATGTTATTTGCGTCGCTAAAAGCGTAGTAGCCAAGACCTTTGATTGGAGATAAAATTGTCTTTAAATATTCATATTTTGGTTGATAGAGCGACTTTGAGTAGATATAAACATTTTCGAAACGCAGTCCCGATGGGTGAGTAAGCAGCGAAATCATAACATTTGTTTTTCCACAGTTTGAAGGTCCTATTAATAATCCACGAATAGATGACGGTAGCAAAGGACCATGTCTTTTAAATAATTTTTGTTCTAGTCCAGAGCCGACCTTTACATCGAGATTATCGACGGGAAGTTTTTGTTTAAGATTGACGATACGCATCTTAACAAAATCTATATTTTATACTGAACTTTCACGTAAACTATCATTCAGATGTCGCTCGTCAGACGAAGTAGACGGTCTCGTTTATCAAGTAAGACTGGAAGCGGTATTGTTAATTCAGTAATTAATAGGCTACCGTTCGAGTTACACATTCCAGGCTATCAGTATTGCGGGCCCGGGACGAAAATAGTAAAACGTGTGGCAAGAGGAGATCAAGGAATTAATTCTTTGGATGTCGCATGCAAAAAACACGATTTAGCCTATTTGCGTAATAGTGAAAATTTAAGTGCTCGCCACCAAGCAGATCAGGAACTCGAGCAAAGCGCGTGGAAAAGAGTAAAATCTAAAGACTCTAGCGCTGGTGAAAAAGCTGCAGCTTGGTTGGTAACCAACATTATGAAAGCGAAACAACGTTTTGGTATGGGTGTATCATCATCAAAATCGAGAAAAGCATCCACTAGAGGTAAACGTCGCTTCCAGCGCCGCCGCCGCCACACTAAAGGAAATGGCGTCGGTAAACATAAGCGAGTACACAAAGTAGCTTTTGGATCATCTATTAGACGACCCGTTCGATCAGAATTGTTAAAAGCTGGTGGGAAAAAACTTATCGAGAAAAATATCATGAAAGCATCGAAAATAGCTGCAGTAGCTGCACGTAAATCCCTAAGAATAGCCGGTGGCAAACGAAAAATTCGCACGCCTAGAATCATTCCAATTCCGAAGACTGGGGGGATATTACCGTTAATACCAATATTTGCAGGACTATCCGCCTTAGGTTCATTAGCAGGTGGTGCAGCAGGCATCGTGCGTGCCGTAAAAGCAGTAAAAAAGTCGACTGCAGAAAAAATAGGTACCGGCTTACATCTAAGTTCAAGAGGAAATGGATTATATTTGAAACCATATCGCACAGGTTTGGGATTATTTATAAACAACAGCAAAAATAAGAAATCAAAAAACTAATAGAATCCCTACCTCAAAGACCACTATCCAATATTGATATAGAAAAGTACGCCTTAAAAATGAAAATACCACACTTTCGAGGCGTATATATGAGAGATTCATTACCTGTACGCGGTCCCAAACGTTATGAGGCCGCCATTATAAATTTGGATAGTATGTCGGGTGTAGGGACTCATTGGGTAGCATATAGAAAAAGCAATTCTGATGTAACATACTACGATAGTTTCGGTGATTTACCCCCACCTATGGAATTGGTACGATATCTGCAGATGGGTTCCGAAGCGACGAAGAAAATTTACTATACATACGACCGTCAACAAGAATTTGGAACAGTCTGGTGTGGACATTTGTGTTTGAAGTTTCTTTTACAATCATAAAAAAGTATGTCTTTGACACCCCAAATGGAACGTGACAACTACACCAAAATGTTGCTATCACTTAAAGCATATCGTGAAGTCGGAGGATTACAAAAAATGACAGCTGAACAGTTAGAAAATACGCCCAAAGAAGTGTTGATCGCATTAGCTCCAAATGAAATAGCACTAGTTTGGGATAGGTTACCTAATCACCTAAAAAGTGACGTCGATATATTGAAATATCAATACTGTTTCGAACATTATAATAGCAATAATTCAGATTCGGACGAGGGCGATGGACCGATACCAAAAAAAATATTTTGTTGTTATTGCAAAATTAACGATGTGAATATAAAGGCAGAAAACAGTTTAAAAACGTCCAAAGGAATAAAGCAACGCTTCAGCTTAAATCCATTTAACTGTTGCAAACAGCAATAAAATAGCTACACAAATAGTTTCGTGGTCAGTCATGTCTTACACATTCACTCTAACAGGACATTCAAGTGTCTTAAGTGCGGATTTTTACCCACCCATCGAGTTAAATACAACAAGCAAATATGGAGTTGCACTGCTGGGATTTTACACATATAATTCGATTTTTAATATCGACGAAAGCAATAATTCATTCAGCCATTTGAAAACAGCTATACCAAAGCATTTAAGGATTCCACCAGGAGCTTACGAAATTAATGAAATAGCAAAAGCCATGTACACCGCTTTAAAAGAGTCATGCAATGAAGTTGGTGCCGATTTATTTTCATTAACAGCCAATAATAATACGTTAAAATGTGAGCTAAAGTCAAAATATAGCATCGATTTCCGAGGTAGCAATAGTATCGGCAAAGTGCTCGGATTTGGCTCTGTGTTGCTGCAAGGTGGACAAAGACACGAATCAAGTACCATCGTGGACATAATGAAAGTGCGCATCGTACGTGTGGATTGTAATATAATTTCCGGAGCATACCTGAATTCTTTGGAAAGTCATACGTTATTTGAATTTGATATTGACGTCGAACCCGGTTACAAAATCTCTAAAGAACCGCAAAATAATATTTATATGCCGATAATGCCGGATGGTCGTCAGTTTATCGACAACATTACTCTACGCATCTTGGACGATAGCGGTGATTTGATCGATTTTCGAGGTGAGAAAATAATAGTTAAACTAGAGTTGAAAAAAATCGTATAATGGGTTTTTGCTTTAACCGTCAACTGCATAAGCTGTCAACAATTCAAGATTCAGTTAAACGACATAAAAGTAAGCAGACAACACAGTCAAGGTTCATTCGCAAGTCAGACGGACGATCGAAAACACATCTGCACAGCAATCGCCAGCTCTCCGTGAAAGATTGCAAATTTCTACAATCGATCGGTTTGAAAGTGAGAAAAATTAGAAAATGATGGCCGCTAGCAGTGACAAAATCGAAGTTTTTACCGAACCCATTTTTGATAACTCCATTATTAGTTTTCAAGAACACACATATAAACCTTACGGTTCTCCAACATTCCGCAATTCCGATGAAATTCGTATACCTGTACACTTTCAAGATATCATTTTGGATATATCGGATAGTTACATTTACATCGAAGGAACATTTAAACCCAAAGATGTTAGTAAGAAATGTTATCTATCAAATAATGCCATCGCCTTTCTATTCGACGAATGTCGTTATGAAATGGGAGGGGAGCAAGTTGCCGTCGTTCGGAAACCCGGAATTACTACAACGATGAAAACTATGGTGTCATTGGGTGCCGCACAAAATAGAGCTCTCATGGCATGTGGATGGGGTCTAGACGAAGCAAATCAAGGTATACTAGATTCCACAAGTAACGTGTTCTCCGGCAAGCTTCCTCTAAAATATCTCATGGGTTTCGCAGAGGATTATTCAAAGGGTATTTTTAACGTCAAGCAAGAGTTGATTTTAATTATCGCCCGCACTTTCAACAATTGCTATATCGGCGAAGTAGATGCAGACATTTCAATTGAAAAAATTGAATGGAAAATTCGTCACATTATTCCAGACGATCGACAGAAGTTAAAGATATTATCACGCATGAATAAAGGTGGCAGTAACGCAAACGTTCCAATGGCTTACCGTAAATGGGATCTTTACGAGCTACCTTCTTTGAGAGAAACATCGTCAGACGTATGGGCCTTAAGAACTAGCACGAGTCTCGAAAAACCGAGATATTTGATTATCGGTTTTCAACCAACCAGCTCTTCCGACAACAGAGCAAAAGATAGCACACAATTTACAACGGCCGATATAAGTGATATTAGGCTCTATCTGAACTCTGCCGTATTTCCGTACGAAAGATGGAATTTAGATTTTTCAAAGAAACTGTATGCCGCAGCCTATTATAATTATGAGAATTTTCAAGCTAGCTACTACCAGCGAGAACTGAGCGATCCTATGATGAGTTTTGCCGACTATCTGCAAAATCCGTTATTCGTAATCGATTGCAGTCACCAACCAGAAGCCGTTAGGACGTCCACAGTGGACGTGAAATTGGAGTTCGAAACACGCAAAAGTAAATTTCCTAAAGACATTAAAGTGTACGCGTTAGTTATTCACGATGCATTTTTTAGCTACAATATACTTAATGGTTCTGTTACTAACAAATCAATACATTAGTTTGAAGTTGTGTAATTCTCCAAATTATGTACTTTACATATTTAAAATAAACTTATAAACGACACATTTCAGTTTTATTTTTACTACATACGACATATTTGAGGCTTATTTTAATACTTCAAAGGTGGGGCTTGGGTAAATAAGGTTATGAGGTGAAGAATAGAGAGAAATTTAGGAGAGGGGTGGGGAAAGAATGTATATAAGACGTGATTTAGAAAATGAGATTCACTCGAAGCCAAGATGTCATCAAGCTCGGATAATGGTTATTCCAGCGATGACGATCAGGCAATCGCACATAATGCGCAACATAGGGGTGTACGCAATACGCGTAGGTTTAGACCTAGGTATTGCATCTGGCACTGCTATGTAAAAGTTGGACCCCACCTCATCTATTGTATGCACTGCTACACAGGATTTAGGGGTCAGATAGGTGCTAGATTCATATCGTGCCATTTCACAGTGGGGGCACGATGTGAGCGTATGCAGAACTACTCGAGGTGTCGTCGGTGTCGGGAGAGACTGTTTACAGTCACTCACCGGAACTCATGCCTTATTTGCAATAGGACTTAAATTCCTATTACAAATAAGGACCCTCAAATAACAACCCTGCCTGCCCCCTGACAAAATCAGTCCTTTTCAGGACTACAGAATATTTGATCGTAGTTTGTAGTTAAACACTATGTTTCCTAAGGAAGATATTTCTCGAAGGAAAAATTGTGTTACTTTGGGTGAGAGATGCATTATGTGTTTAAATCATACATAGATAGTGAGAGAAAGAGCATTTGCAAGATTTAGCTTGTAGTTTTTATGTATGATAAGAACGCATATGCCTCTAGTTATTCAAAGTGACATAACTTTCTATCAAGAAACATATTTAAAAAAATAAATTCACTCTGGGTTGATACGCTCAAAAAGATACATCAGAATTTTTGTCGTTTCACATAGAACGTTGGCAAACCTGCTCTTAAGTATGACAAAAACAGACGTATCCTTTCAGTGTAACAAAATATTTCGAACAAGAAATCTATTCTATAGGAAATATTTTGTTACTCTGAAAGGATATGTTAGAACCGTTTAGCCCCACTCTCATCCCCACTCTCACCCCCCACCATCCTAAATGCTTTTAAAAGCGGGAGCAGCCATCACAATTTTCATTTCTCAACCAGCCATGAAGTGGGACAGGCTGATGTTAAGGACGACAAGGGAGTCCAAAATAAGTGAGTTTTGGGAGGCTTGGCGTTTAAAAAACGCGAATAAGCCAACGGCGATCGTACAGCCGATTCCAAGACCGCCGCCACCACCGGAGCCGGCTCCAACAGAGCCGGTGGAAGTGGTGGAAGGACCCCAGATGCTGCTGGGTCCGGAAGAAAGGGAGGCTCTCTTACAAGAGCTCACGGAGCGCCGTCGGAGCCGTCGCAGCACGCGACTGGAGGCACGAAGACGGCGCGCCGCACCGCGATCGGTTCAGATCGCGAGAGGGGAACAACCACTCTAGGTTTCCCTCTCTAACCCAACCCACCGCGAAAACGGTCCTTTTCAGGGCCACAAAAGATTTGATCGTAGTTTAGATATTCTTAGTCACTTTGTGTTTGACACTGAATCGGTGAAAAATGCAAAGATGACCAAGGATGACAGTTTCAGGACGTTTAAAAATAGACGTTGACATTTTTGCATAACTCTTTTCGATAATTTACCTAGAAGTGTCTAAAACTTATTTTAAGTTAAAGGTCCAAAATCCGTTAAAATTGTTATTTTTCTAACTTAAAAATTGTATCCATATAGTTATTTCCGAGACGTATATTTTTGGAACTAAAAATCGATATTTGTCGGCCCACTAAGATTTTTATTTTTGTATATTTGTAACAAAAAAAGCAACCACATTAACCCTTATATAACAAAAATATTTTTATTTCGGATCAAAGCAATGACAACAAGCACATAACTTGTGGGTTTGCTCAGGTTTGCTTGGGTTTGTTTAGCCAATACAAATAATAAGAATTTTGTTATTAATATTATTATTATTATTTGATAGTTCAAGGACATATCAGAACATTTGACATAAAACTTTTTATGATCAAAATGATCAGACTAATCAAAATTTCAAGAATTATGGGGTTTGATCAGGTTTGCTCAGGAATAACGGGAGAAGTGTAGCTCAGATCGAAAAAAGTTATAGGAAAACATTGTAGAGTAAACGTTTTGTGATAGGAAACGACTTTTCAAAATTTAATTTGGAAAGAATTGAAAAAGAGATTTTTCAGATTTATAGTGAATTCAAAAGGGTAGTACAGGGAAGCTATGGTGAATAGGGCGAAGGCATGGGGCGAGACGGGTCGCATAATCGTTTTTAAATAAGACCTGAGAGATCCGAGCCATAAAAAGTAAAAAGAGGTGGCTCAAAAAGACCCATAGTGTAGGTATGTTTTTTTGGGAAAAGGGGGGAAAGGGGGGAAAGCATAAGATGGAGACAAAAAAGTTATAAGAAAAAAGAGTAGAGAGGGGGTTTTAACACAAGAAAATATTTTTCAAAGTGAAAAAAGTCGAAAATTCAAAAAAGAGTTTTGAAAAAGATAGGATTTTCGAACTTTGAGGCCTAATAACTTCGTAACGGTCGGTAGGAAAAAAAAACGCCGAACCACGTGTCCAATGAATTTTAGCAAAGAATCGAACTGAATGGAAAGAATCTTTGTACGGGGAAGGAATCGAAAAATAGAGGGGTGTCAATGTGAAAAAACAGGTATAAGGGGGTGTCGGAAGGATGCGGGAGTATGCGGAAACGACATTAATACCCTAGGGGTGTGAAGTACACTCGGGAAGGGGCTTGAGGGGGGCACCACCGATAGGTGGGGTGGTGGGCATAGGGGGGTGGGTATGGAACGTCACGACTTGGAGGTTTTTTTTTTTAAGTCTCAAAGCCTGCGCAGTAGCTATTACCCCGCTAATTTTTTGGAATTTTTAAGAAATAACCTCAGAAATGGGTTAAGGGCAGTAAAAGAAACGTATTAGTCTTATTCAAGTTTTTCATAAAATGTCGGGAAATGCCTTAAAAAAAATTATGAAAATGCTAAAAAAATTGAAAATCTTTATTTCTTATTTTTTCGAAATTTAAAAAATGTCAAAAAATAGTTCAAATTAATCAAAATCTTTTGTGCTTTCCACTTTTGCCGTAGATGGTCGGGAAATGCCTTAAAAAAATTGATGAAAATGGTGAAAAATCAAAAATCTTTATTTTTCATTATTTTCAAATTTTAAAAATGCTAAAAATACTTTCAATCAATCCGCTATGCTACACTGGGGGTGGTAGGGGTGGGGGTGTGTTGTGGTGGGGGAAGCTGAGCTCTTTAAAAGCAGCTCGGCTCGACTGCTTACTTCATTACATTCGCTCATCTCAACATGGCATCATCAGATGATGATGGATACTTAAGCGATGATACTCCTAGGAATTTGGATAATTGGGCTCTAAGACAGAGGAAAGTTTTCCCCGTCCGATCCCGCCGGGTGTGCAAGACCTTAAACCTGGTGAAGGTGGGTAATGACGAGTGGTGTATTGGCTGCTATGCCGACTTGGAAAACAAGTCGGCTGGTGACCAATTCTTCAGTGGTCATGTAACCCAAGATTTCGGTAGTCGCGCGCACATACCGAACTGCAAAGGTTGTGGAGTAGCTCTTGGTACTCTACAACATCAGAGTGCGTGCCTTATTTGTAATCGAGCCTGATTACAAATAAGATATCCCGTGAAAAACGGTCCTTTTCAGGGCCACAGAATGTTTCATCGTAGTTTTAGTTACCTAATGCCATAGTATATGTGGTGTTAGATAGAAAATTATATAAGTCCAGTTGGATCGAGTATAATTTTCCTTGCAAAATCCGTCCTTTTCAGGATGACAGGATATTTTGATCTTACTTGTATTTATCTAATGTCACGACATCTGTGACATTAGATAGAAATTATGTAAGTCCAGACGGATCGAGTATAAGTTTCTTTGTCGGTCACATTTCCAGAACACAATTACACCATTTTTGAGAACTAAAAGCAGTTTTCGACAGTGAAGTCCGACAGTATCATTTTTGGATGGAGGGCATTTGTATAATAAACTCTAGTTTGTTAGAGGTGAAAAGGTGGGGATGGAGTGGTGGAGGGGGTAGATTATCTCTATTTAAGCGGTTGCGAGCGAGTCACAGAATCACTTCATTTTTAAATCTGATAGTTACCAGATCTAAATATGAATCCTGAACGTCCATTAAGTCGTGGTTCGTCGATTTGGAGCGACGAGACGGTCGACATGAACGAAGTCGACGAACAAGTATTTGATGACTTTGACGACATAGAGCAGGGCATATTGGATGCTATCGAGTGGGACGAGGATGATCTGCGACCACTCGAAGAACCTGAGTTCGATTGGGGAGTCGAACTGCCCAACGACGATGCAGAGTTGTCGGCTGACGAGATGGAGCCGGACTCCAGTACCGATTGGGTACCACCACCGCCGCCGGAAGATCATGACGGTCCGGCCGATTCATCCACTTGGTGGATCACGGACCATCAGGATGAAGATGGTCCAGCGGATTCCACCAACTGATCCCGGAACCATGCCCGCCCCGACCTACCCCGACAAAATCAGTCCTTTTCAGGACTACAAAATATTTGATCGTAGTTTGTAGTTGATTCATGTCACATCTCATGTAACATGATATTTCTCAAGAATTAATTTCTTTTGGAAAATATTGTGTTACTCTGTAAAGACATGTACGTTCTTACCGTACGTTAGAACTAGCTAAATTTCTAGTAAGTTCTCTACGAAAAGCTGAGAGTTTGGTCTATTATCTTACTTGTAGTAAAATTCACATTTTATTACAAATAAGATGCATGTTTTTGGGCATTGTAACGGGTAGCCTCTCTTCACAGACATAACACTTTATCGCATACTTAAGTTGTGTGCATCTAACGATTACACACCTAAAGTTACGGCCCTACATTTTCCGTCTATTCGTTTTTTCTATTTTGCATTTTTACACTATTTTTGTGTGTAACTTCCGTATACTTATTTTAGAAATAAAAAATATTGTTTCATTTAACTTTTTTTTATTATCATATATACAAAAACATTTTCTTTTACTTATATATATATATATACATTACTATTACAAAAATAACTTAACTCTATATTTACAATAAAATTCTAAAACTACTTCTTATACGTTAAATTATTTATTGCTTCGAGTCTTTTAACGCACTTCTCTCTTGTCCTTTTATTTTCCTCCATTTTCACCCGCAGTTCATTCATTTGTCTTTCAAAGTCCACCTCATCACTATCACACTTTTTTAGTTCTCGTAGTAGTTTTTCCCTAGCACTATACGCCGCGGAGAAGACGCACTTTTGGCTCGCCGAAAACTCGTTCAACCAGTCCGGCTCTTCAGCAGTTGTTGTTGACTGCTGCGATTCCTCGTACGATCGCTTGCATCGCATCTTGACCGGTTTGCGGCACTTCCCACGTCCTATTGTTGGTGATAGTGGTGCACCCGCGATCGGCGATTTTTCGTCAGCGTCGGCCACCAACACCATCGGAGGCATGGACTGCGGCGGCTCGGGCGTTGTCGAGTTTGGGCCTTCATTAATTATGACGACCGGTGACAGAGGCTTCGGTGGTTGTGACGTCTCCAAAAAATCGGGGTATTGGACTGGCACTGTTGGTCGCTTGAACACGAATTTCTTCTTCTTCTTCTGTTCACCCTCCATAGCTGCATAAAATTGACTTTTATTGCTGCCGGCTGTCTTTGGCAATTTCAGCAGCTTTTCCAACTTCGTAGTGGGTTGCCGCCTCGCCTTCTTTACCACCACATCACTTATGATATTGATGCGCCCGCCGTCCTTCTCCGTCCAGTTGTTGACGTAATCAACCGCCGAAGCTACTTTTTTTTCACCCACATTCTCTTCACCCACATTCTCTTCTTCCACAAACGCAGTGTTTAGCACGTCGTCATTGTGCCACTCGTCAAACACACCCGGGGTCAGCAGGTCAATAACGTCCTGCCCCATCAACTCTGCTTGGATACTTCCATCCAAGTTAAACGCATTTAACAATGACTCACTACCGGAATTCATTTTTCTAACTAACTCACTGCACTAAACTGACAAATGTATTTACTTGGCGAACTGTTCTAGCGAACTATGAAATGCTCTGCCTAGCAAACCAAATTTATACTTATCACCCCACCATAAACTCCCCCACTCTATCTGACGGTTGATGCTTTGGAGGCCAAACAAGTTCATTCAACTTACAAGGTTGCGTTCTACGGCTAAACAGCGATTCAAGGACATATTTTCAAGGTAATCGTGTGTCCTTACTTCTGTTATTGTTTGTGCTCTCAAGGTTATATGACCCAGACAACCCATATTTATAGACACTCTCTTTCCTTCGATGCCTATTATCAGAAACTATAATGTTGCCCGCAGATCAAGATAACAGTCGTCCAGCTGAGACTTTTTCAGGAGCACAAATAATAATTTCTGCTGTTTGCTATAATTGTAAAAGAGAAGTATATATTTGGACTGACCACATGCAATCTTACAGTTACATTGAATTGTTGAGAGTAAGGATTGTTAAGTGTCATTACTGTGGAACGCTGATGTGTCGACGAGGGCCGATTAGCAGATCTGATATGTTGAGAAGACAATGGATGCTACGAGAAGTTTATAAGCCAGACATTAATTAATTTTTATTTTTGTAACTTTATTACTATATTGTAAAATAAAACAACATATTATTGAAACAATTATCTATGTATTTTACTATCCTGCGTTATACAATTTCAACTATTGCTATTACTATAGTGGTTAATAAAACTACGTGACATTGGAGTTAATATTTTTTTATTTTTCTAAAACACAGGCTTTCCAACATTTTTCTAATTATAACTAATATTTTCGGGTAAAAAACTTTGCATAGCTTGTATTAACATATTTAGGTTATCTTCAGGGTTTGTTTCGTAAAACTTTATGTCTGGGTGCCCCCAAGGTAGAGTTTTTGTTGTTGATGGTATAATATAACGTTTATCGTCGTGGTGAGATAAAGCAACTTTATTAATTATTTCGGTATAAACGTCGTGTTTATAACTTCGAAAGGTTTTCATTTTTCGAAATATCTGACCACCACGTTCTACGATATTCCGATAATCTTCCAGGTGAAGCTGTTTTTCAATTACACGTTTTTTTATACCTTTCGCTTTTTTAATTTCGCTACTGATTGAGTTTATGTAATAAGCTTTGGCTCCGGTACCATAAAAACTTATTATTGGATCACCTGGAAATTCATCCTTCATTCTACCTACTACTGACTGACTTTTTTTTATGTTAAAAATATTTCCTTCGGTATAATTGGATGTATCGAATTTATCCGGATTTTCTGCAATTATACGATAAAAATTTTCGGTGTAAACTTTTAATATTAACGAATCTGTGTCGGTATACAGTAAAGAAGCATTTTTGCCAAATTTTGCTTTAATGAATGAGTAGAAAAAATCATAAATTACTGTTTTCGACATGTCCAGTATGGAAAATCCGATATAAATTGGTTTATTATAAGTTACCTTTAATCGATCCATATGAATGGCAACGAATTCTTTATTAAAAACCGTTGAACTTTTAAAATAAGGACGAGAAATTAATGCTCGTGCCCCAATTTTACTCCTGTCATTTTCCCATCGGGTAACTAGTTTTATATCATTACGATTCTCCACATTTTCCATGGTCTTGCCAAAAACAGCATTAATGATTAATTTAAAAGTGTCTTTACCAAACTTTGTTGTTGCCCTATTGCGCAAATCTGTATTTAAGTCGATATATGTCTTTAACCACGGGGATTGATTAAATTTTAAAATTCTGTGTGTTTGCATTACCATTAGGCCGTTATTGATTGCTTGTTTTAATGTTCGGTAATGAATGATATATTTCTTTTTATCGTTTAAATTCGGAATTAACTTTGAAAATTTTGCCGATTCCGTGGGTGGTACAATATTTTCAACTAAAAAGGGTAAGTCGGAATGGTCATCATATAGCGTATCCGGATAATGAACGTCAACTTCCAAAACGTATCCTTCTGGACCACTATCATCCACATCCATAATATTTAAATTTAAAATTTCATGCTCTGATAACCATCTAAAGCCGCCAAATGGTAATGCTTGCGACATACTATGACCGTACAGATTTGTTGCATCAAGATAAACAATGAAAGATGATGGTTCGTTAGGATCGTAGTTTGGTACATATATGTTGTTGGCAGCGTGCATCCTTTCTGAACACTGACTTATACCGCCTCGAATACCTTTTTTGAAAAAATGAACCATGTCGATATCAGTCAATAGCTCTAACTCTACCTTAGAAATACGCAACATACAATCAAACGAATAACTTGGAAGGGTATGGTACTGTGCTGGATCCAGTTTATACGTTTCTAAACAAGTATCGCGAAACTGTTCAAAAACATCGGTTAATAATAAAACATCAGATTTCAAATATAAATCCGAATAGTCCCCCAAATTCTTACAATTAAATGTGTCCCACACCTTTTTAGCTCTGTCATAATCTTCATCGCTAATGTGCTCCTCTGACAAACTATCATAAAACTGATTTTTTGTGGGTAAAGTTGGATGGTTCATTTTCTCCATTGAATCGACAAAACTATAGGGAAAAACACCTTTTTTGCGCATTAAATTAAACTGCTCATTATCAGAAAAATATTTTCCTGTTTCCCTGAAACTACCCACAGCTAATCCATTACCCAAATTTTCCAGCGAAGTTGATAGAAATTTAAAACTATCGATGAACCGCAATTTCACATATTTTTTCTTTATTGCCCCACTTTTATTATCGACATAATCGTGAACGTAAATACTTTTCGTAAACGAAATATACTTTTCCTTGCTTTGAGCTAAAACATCGATCTTGTCTCCGTGACGACACAACTCTTTAATAAACATGTGGCAATCGTACCCGCTCAAGTTATGAAATATAATTGGAATAAAATTGGGTAACTTATAATTTAAATTGCAAATCGAATGAGCAGCACCAGGTCTTTTTTTCCCAGTTATGTGACAGTGGTCCTTTACTTTACAATTATTATTTTCAAAAGGTCGTTCACATATACCACATTTTGTGGCATTATTGAACTCCGCTATTTGGTCAGCCGTTAAAGTTTCCATTGCTCTTATATCTCTTAAGTATGTATTGTAAAGAGATCTTAAATCACTTTCAAGTCGCGAAACGAAAACCTGGGCTGCGTCGTTTCCCCGGTAGAGCTCAAATTTTGAAATCGAATCGTCAAAGGAGCACTTTATTAAATACGCAAAAGAATACGGTTCATGTTTGATGCTTTTGACTAAGTAAGAATTTGTGGGATTTGGTTCCACTGTATCCAGTGGTTTAAGCACCGATTCGAAATCCGCGTAAACAACAAACGGTACACGCATTTGCTTTTCTATGTTTTCAAATTTTAATATATTTTCACTTACACTCCTTCCAAATTTATCTATTTTTAAATTTAGTGATGGTGTTAATGAATATTTGTGGTTACAGTCATTTTTTTGGTGTAATATCAAAGATGATTGTGAACTAAAATATATCAAACAACCATCACAAAAATACATTTTATCTCTACGCGATGTAATTTGACTGGAACATAATTTCGATAAGTCTTTTATCCAACAATAATGACTTTTAGAACAACGCGTATCACAAATATGTTCATCATCATCTTTAATACTACAATCCTTTGTTATTAACAACAAGTTGACATGTCTGTTAAGTTTTCTACCCGAATACCTTAATGGACCGACAACTTCGTACTTTAACATATTATTTTCGAAAATTTTTTGCAAACCATAAACGTTAACTGAAATATTATTCATTTCTTCAAATTTTGATATATCACGCAACTTTACTGGAAAGTCTATACCTGTAAAATTCAGCACTCTTG